>OZ020488.1:44581087-45817337 GCA_963971405.1 Psococerastis gibbosa | reverse complement strand
TCAGTCTGACTGTCTGACTCTGATAAGTGGAAACCAAGGCACTAAACATCTTGCTGCGCAATTCAGCAAACGGTTAAGTCTTATGGTAGTAAGATCGTATACTATTCTGGTGAAAATGTATCGTATAGGTCATACGCAATAAAGTTCAATCGTATGAGGTGCCTAAGTATTGAAACTGACCAGGCTATCAAATGACCATGTATCAGCAGTGTACGACCAATTCACAGCCAATACACCTACCATTTTAAGTTTGTCATTTCCTTGCAGTGCCAAGCAGTCGTTTCACCGATGCATCTACGAGTTTGGCAACCTGCGCTGCCGGCCGGATGCGGCTTCTTTTCTCAAGCGCATCGCAGAGACGCTGTCCAACGTGCACGTGTACCGGACCACGTGTTTCCCCGAGTCGGAGTTCCACAAGATGTGCGCCTCCTCACGTTGCGCCGCTGCCACCGCACTTCCCGAAATTGCCCTCGTCTTCCTCGTGTTGAAGGCACTTCAGACCTGCATCCCGTAGTGAGGTGCTCAATGGCGTTCCTCAAGCCCATCGCACAGACGCTGCCCAACGTGCACGTGTACCGGAACACGTGTTTCCACGAGTCGGAGTTTCTTTCGCAAGATGCGCGTCTCCTCGCACAGTACTTCCCGAGAACGCCCTCGTCTTCGTTGTGTTGAAGACACGTCAGGCCTGCATCCCGACAAGTGCTCAAAACAAGATGTATCGTTCCTCAATCACACTGCGAAGACGCTGTCCAAGATACACGTGTAACTAGTTCCACAAGATGTGCCCCTCTTCGCATTGAGCCCCTAGCTGCCACCGCACTTCCTGAGAACGCCCTTGTTTTCCTTGTATTGAGAGCGCTACGGACCTGCTTCATATCTTTGCTCCAGCTTATCGTGGAGGTGGAGACGCTGTCCATCGTGCAAGTTAACTGGACGACGTGTTTCCCTGAGTCGAAGCCTCAAGATGTGCGCCTTCTCGCATTGTGCCACTGCAGTCGCACTTCCTGAGAACGTCCTCGTCTTCCTTGACGTCAATGTTTTACCAAACACGAATGTAATACCTGGCGACCTTATCTATACAGGCGCAGAAAAGTGCGGCTCTCGACCATATAATACTGTCCACGAGATCCTAAATAGACCATTGCTAATGAAAAGGGATATCCCAAACCTGAACCCATCCGTGCATACCTTAATTTTTTCGGCACGGAAGACGCCGAACATGTTACTGACCACAAGATCCTAAATAGAGCAGCTGTCAAGAAATTGGTTTTCTGACAATCCTGAACCACTACCGGCCTAACCTTGAGTACGCTACCAAGGGAAAAACGATTACGCTGGGCATGTTGCTGACGCACCATCCACCAGCAGATTCACATCACAGCTGTTGCCAGACGCCTCGTGGGAAAATACTACAAGTTATTACAATTTCTAGTGTTTCATACGTAAAAATGTGATTTTTTTTTTTAAATTAAGAATCGTCTAGTATTTGGTGCTATAAAGGCATCTTATTAGGGTAAGATAACTTTCTTTCTTCCTGAATTTTATACAGAAAGTAGGCTAAAGGTTTGAAATCACCATTGTTCATTGTTTTTACTGGGAGAAAACCGCCGGGCTACATTATTATTATAATCATGTAGTTCAATAGCATAAGCCTATGGAACAGCACGAAGAAGTCTGGAGTATACTAGTGCTCGTATAACATTTTAAAATTGACTTTCCTCCAAAGAAGTGACGTAGCTAAGCGAGCTACTCCCAGCAAAGACACTTTCTTCAAAGAGTCAGGATTTCAGAAGGCGAAACATTCAAGAAGTTTGTACGTGGTCTACAAAAAAGGAATCGGTATGCAAGGTAGTATCGAGTATCCGAGATTTTGTAACAGGCGGGGGCGGGGGATGGAGAAAGTTGAGAAAGTCAAGGGACACGGTCTAAGGAGGCTATATAAGGAGAATTAAGGTGATTGAGCAGAGGTGCGTGACTTGCTATAGCCTAAGCCCTAAACATGTAAAACTATGGTAAACTGATGCGAGGAAGGTTTTGAGGGGGGGGGGGTTCTCCTGAATAAAAATTTGAAAATGTATAGTTGCACAATGGTAAGGTTCTAAGCATGTCATATGTTTTACGTGCACCCGTTGATGGGGAATGGTGGCATCACTAATGTGGTACCGATTGGTACCAATTGCTGCTGGCAAGATCGTTTTCGGTTTAGACTAATTTCTAGGCGCATGAACGAAACTATACACATGGGTCACAAGTTGTATGCGTAGGTGTGCAGCCTATACCCCCACCTTTCCGAAAATGGTTTTTGTTAAAAATATTTTCACCATCTTATGAATTTACTCACTTAGGGGGGGAGGGTCATGTCCCCGTGACCTCCCCCGTGGATACGCCATTGACTATATATTACACCTTAAAGAACTTTCAGGTGCCTACCTATCTGCAGTACATTTTTTTCGTTACCTCCACCCTCTCGATGACAAGATCTTTTTTAGTTTTTCTGTACGTTAAAGTATGCTCTGAAATATATTGTATAGATGCTTAAATTTAATTAATAATATGTTCTTCCAGCATTTTAACTGCATTTTTAAGTTCAGACGTGTAGGTATTTAAGTGCTCAACAGTCAAAACGTTGTAGAATTTTAACTTTCCAATCTTAACCATGCTGTAGTAGGGCACAGATGCATTGTTTATTAAAGGTAGGTACATTTGTTTTAAAATTTAGCTCCTATTCACAGTACCGTAAGCTCCTAGGCCTACAAGAAAAGTGGAAAATAACTTCGAATAACATTTTTTACTCTTATTAATAAGAATTTTTCCTATCTATATAGGCCTACCCATCAATTTTTCTACATTATAAATTTACAAATGGTATTATGGTATTTGTTATATTGCATTTCGTACTGTGTGCTATAGAAGGTAAATTTTTCGATAGTGACATACTGTATGTATACTTAGTACTTAGACTAAGGCCTACTCCCAATGCGTTTAGAAATGTTTGTGTGATAAATAGTGGTGGCATTGGAGCGTTTTGGTGCCGCCATACGCCATAACAATGGTGAAGACGTCTGACGTTATTGTTATGTAGTACGGCGGCACCCCCATGTTCCAATCCATAGCGTGCTCCTCAGATTTTTATGTAATATTAATTTGCCATACCTGGATTAATTTGGAAATTTTATTCTAGTAGCCTACAGTACTGTAAGCTGTTGTAGCATGTACCTTAGTGTAGTATAGTGTACTGGGCTATTATTTTGTATCATTATTTTATTTTAATGGTTAATGCATATTCGTTGTGTTTTAATTAAATGAGGCGTTGAAATTTGTAATGGCTTTTCTATTAATGAACAATGAACTAGGAAATGGGCTGTGCTTAATGTAAGCTATACATTAGGTTTATGTATCGATCGATTTCAGTCGCAAAGGATGCACATGGGGAAAAAATACGTGTACCAGTGAAAACATTATATAAAAAAATTACTTAGCTTAGTCCACAAAATAAAAACAATTGCCTTAGGCTATTACACGACCGGTTTCGACAACATCTTATTTTGAGGGATAAATGTCAAAATACTGTAATTTGTAAACAAGGAATCGCATTTTATATCTTCTACTTCATTATCATTCCTTGTTCCTCAGCCGGTAGGATATGAAAGTATTAAGATGAAAATGAAAAACTGCAAGCTTTCTCCAAAAGTACTCTATTTACCCGAATATTCGGTAAATCGGTTTAATGATTTTTTTAAACGTAGGCCTATAATAAACTAATAAATAAATAAATATGTTAAGAAATAGCTAAGAAATGAGATAAAAGATTCTTCTTCGATTATACAATAAAATATACAATGTATTTCAGGTGAGAAAATGTAAATTATTTTCTTGCGAAAGTTTAAATTTTTTGTGAATATTTTATCTGGCCAAATTCATATCTTTGTGGCTGTAGAAAGAGGAATTGGTTAATTTTGTCAAATTGACTCGTTTATTCTTTATTTTACGAAATATATTGCAAACTTTGCATTAAACAATAAGCGTTTAGGTCTACATTATTAGCTTAATATGTATACTGTAGGTTCGATCGAATAATACGTAGTATTATATCCAGTGTCTAGTGGCACGTACATGTTGGTTTGAGTCGCTCACCTCGTGGTTATCTGATAAAGGGCGTTATTACCCTAAATCCACTAGGTTGGTTCAGTGCTATAACAAACAATACTTATTTCTGCATTTATAAGACATTGACAAATCGCACAGCAAACTGTTCCATATAATCTCAGTTCAATCAAGACAGAGAAAACGTCCGACATGGTTTGAAATAGATACGATAATGGAATCTGATGGAGATTGATTGGCCGATAAAACAGCCATCAAATAAAAACACGGGGCTCGCCATTTAAGGGAAAGTTCGGGTATGTTGGTGCGATACAATATAAAAAACCAAACCCCCCATTTAAGATAAAGTTGGGGGATTCTGCTATCGATACGGGCGATTACTGCTGAGACGTGAAAAGCCCTGATGATGGTGGCACATCGTTAAGGAAATTGGCTCGTGCGTACACAAATTTAAATTGGGCCTTCTTCACGAATTGAGGGTGCGATAATGAATATTTACTTGAAGAAGAAAGAAAGGAGCGTAATTATAATACTAAGCTGTTTCGTTTTATAACTTCCAAATCAGGAGCGGACTAGTTATTATATACACTTACCTTACTTATTGAAGGGAAATTTTTACATTCTTTTAAAAAACAACATAACAAAAGAGATAATTAATTAATTTTTCGTTCCACAGACCCTATATATCTTTGGTTTGTTTGTTTTTGCTCTTTGATGATGACCTTCTGAAATATATACGGTTTGATAATACGAAAAATATTTACTTGGACTTACTCATTGAAATATATTAACTGTATTAACTGGAACGGCAGGAGCCTAAACATCCGTTACGGGGCACCCGTTAACCATAAGCCAACCATCAGAGATAAGTACCAACGTCAAAAATATAGATGTCTTAACATTACAGCATAGCAGAACGGATATCTTGGCCCGGTCAAAACTCTTTACTTAGCTTGTGCAGGCTATTTTCCTAGCGAAATTGCGTAGGTACTAATCTTGTGCAAGCTACACTAGAAGCAATATCGATAACGGTCTACAGCCACCGGATGGACTTACGATGTAGATCTTTGTTTTGATTGGCCAATTAAGAAATGTTACCGGCAAAATTTCCCGGTATTTTCCGATGCTTTGGGATATATATTATGTAGGGTAAAATGTGGAAACAGATACATTTTCCCGTCGACTTTAAATGTCGGGCATGATTAATGTCACCCCAAGATGGACAAAACTCAAGTTTCATCTTGACGGCAGTCTCCTACAGTTCGTAGTGCCGATCGCATATCATTTTCTTAATTTGTAATTATTTGTAAATGCATTTACTCACGAGTGCCCTCTGGTGTATGTGTGAGTCCCCATCCCCATCTCCACAGCCTTCATTCCAGGAACCGCCAGCAATCGTCGAGAGGCCTCCCCGGCAGTAGCTGTAGCAGCATTTAGTGATGGATAAAGTGTGCACGATTTGGGGTACATACAGCAAAACAGCATACAGGTACAATCTACTCATACTCCCCCCCCCCTCAACGCTGCTCTCCATGTCTAAGGGTGGCCTTGACAAAGTGAGAAAATGTTACCACCAATCCTTTGCTTTGTGATAGGCAGCAGACAAATTTACGATCAGTTGGATTGAAGTGTCGTAGGAATCATCTTTGTAACCTATTCTATCTGGGTGTATACTAAAACTCTGTAACTTCTGTATTCACAGGCTGTAGAATGAGTAAAAAAATATAATTAATTCATAAATTATATTTAATTATTTATTTTTTCTTAATTCCTAATTATTACAGGCTAAACATTTTAATGTAAATAGTTCAATATGCGCGCATTCATTCATTTATAGCGCCAATAAGCAAAGAAACGTTTAATTCGGCTACTTCTACCATATGGTAGCCCTTTGAAAAAAAAAAAAAAAAAATACACCAGCAGACCAAAGCTATACAATATAATGGCAATATACTGGCAATGATATATTTTGTACATCAAAATGAAATAGAGAAAGTAAAACTCGTTTAACATATTGCATTTTATTGTACAATCTATTGAAGTTTATTAATGCTATACTTTCAAAAGCTATAAATAATATTTATAATATATCCTAGTTGAATTTTCCCTCTACTATTAATATCTAAAAAAAAACAATAGGCTACTATTCTATGTTATGATCATTGGAAGAGGTTGGGGAGTTTAGTACAAATAATATTCCAACCTTTAAGGGACATTTACAAACAAGGAGTGGCCGTGAATTTTGGACGAAATTCACAACTTTCTTGTTCCACAGCCATAAAGATATGAAAGTGATCGGAACAAAAATTCGTGAAAAATGCAAGCTTTCTCTAAAAGCTGATGTCATTGTTTCCCCTACTGATTTACTGGTAGTACCAGTCTATGAAATAGGTTTAATCACTATATCGGGGTTTTCAGAAGTAATAATATTTCAGGGGGGGAAATGAAAATTTCCTGCCGAAGCTTGTATTTTTTAATTAATTATTCATTTGACCATTTGACTCTTTCTGGCTGAGGAACTATAAATTATTTAACCACGTCGAAACCACGCGACCTTTCCAATCAATCAATCAATCAATCAAAAAGCTGTATATTTTTACAAGTTTTTTTTTTACAAAACATGTCAAATCTGTTCCTTAAGATAGGATATAATAGGAAAACATTCAGTACAGGGTTCATCTACCTTAAAAGTAAAAATTGTCATAAGAGACGACGAGGTAGGCCATATTATGTAGCTTTAATAGAACAAACGTAGTAGAGAAGATTGAAATAATTACTGAGGTAGGCCTAATCGCGAAAACCCGTGGAAACGTGTTATTTCTATTTGAATTTTCCCTAGCGATTCTCACTGTTACTGAGGTTAAGTCAGAGAAGTTGAGGAGAATAGAAATCGAGATAAAACAAGTATATAAATAAACATGAAATAAATGCAAGTTTTGTTAATTAAATTTAATTTCGATTTCAACTTGTCCCACTTCACCACAGGTAAGTGAGTATTCCTAATATTGACCACCTACCCAAGCAGCACTATGTGGAAAACGTGTCGTTTTTCACGTGTTAAAAGGTTCCATTTTTACTAGAATGGAAGTGTAAAACAGCACGTTTTCCGCGCGTTTCACACTCAGTAACATGCAGCCTGATCATGGCGATTACAATACCGGTATTTATTTAATCCCATGGTATTAAAAATGTAAACAAACAAATTTTGAATGGCACTTTCCGTTATAAAATTATCATGTTAAATTTTTAATACCGGTATTATAATCGCCATGATCAGGCTGCTGGGTCGTACGATGCTCGGCTATCCGGGCTATTAATATGGAAGAATTTGCTTGCTTATATTAATTTGGATTTCAAAATGCTTTAGATTCATTATTTCAGAAATATTTTCCACATTCGAATATAAAAAAAAATGTTGTAATTAATGCTGTTATAATTAAAATAGCCTAGACACATTTTATTCTGTAATACTTCGTAATGGTAAATAAAATAAAATAACTTTGTCACAACACAGGATTGTTTGTATATCCATAGCCTGACGATGAGGCCTAGTGCCGAAACCGGTCGCTTTAAACATATTTTCGTAATACAAAGTTATTTTATTTACTGCTCTAGATTCACTACAAAATAAACAAATCTTCACTGGTTTTCACACATAATAAAGTATCACCATTTTAGTTTTAAAAAATAGTGCCTGCATTTTTCGTTGCCTCCTTGTTATTAAAATAAATTAAGTATGGAACGAAATAGTTATAGCGCACAAAGTATGCTACTAACATTCATTTCTCGTTGTACTCTAACATTTAATAATTATATAATGTAATTAATTTTTAGTTATTGCCAACTACAATCAATGAAATATTAATAATTAATTAACTATTTATAGCTTCAATTTAGTTGAGGAGCAATTATCATTTGGTAGGTTTTCGCATCTGTCAACTCGTGCAGATAGTTCCATTAAGAAATTTCTGTTTTTTCCTTTTTTTTTTCTTTTTGCATTTTGGGCTCACATACAGCCATGGTGGGACATTCTGGCATTTCGTGTGGGGTTCAGTGGCATTTTCCATCCACTTACTGCAGGTTTTGACTTTTTAAAACCAGGTACACCTCCCTTTGTAACCTGAGGTTACACAATGTGACCCCTGGTGACCTATCAGTGGTTTTTGTAGTCCAGGTATGGCCACTCAGCAACAGCTTCACTGGCATACCTACTCCCATCAGTGTTTTTGCACCTTCTGACAGGTTTTTTGGCTGTCTCTATCATGTATAAGGTGTTCAGATTGTTCAATTTGACAAGTTACTGGCGCGAGCCAGAGATTCTGACAATAATCCAAGGCCGTAAGTAGAGGGTGGTCCAGGGGGTCCGGACCCCCATGTCTGCAGTGTACACTAGTTAGAATGGAGTTTTAAATTGAGGTTACCTCACATCCTGTGACGTCAGCTAAGACCCCCTCCCCGAAAAAAATTAAAAATGTCTTAGTACGGCCATGCAACAAGCACTATGCTGATTTTTACAACAATCCAATGCCCTAAGTAGAGGGAGGTCCAGGGGGTCCGGACCCCCCATGTCTGCAGTGCACCCTAGATAGAATGGAGTTTTAAATTGAGGTTACCTTACATCTTGTGACGTCAGCTAAGACCCCCTCCCGAAAAAAATTAAAAATGTCTTACTACGCAACAAGCACTATGCTGATGGCTTGTAACAATGTTGCATAGTTTCATTTTTGCATGGGTGAAAACTGTAAAAACCTTCCATATTCTTTGTATACAATTCACCTGATATGTTCATCATAGAGGAACCACAGCAACTCAAATGAGAGGTGAGCAGTTAGTAGAGGCGAATTATTAACATACGATAGGACGTATTATAGACAGTAGATTATGGACGAAATTAGGAAACAAACGTAGTAGGTCATCGGACGGTCTCGTGCAGAGAGTATCGGCTATTTGAAGTGCAGTGAAGACTTAAGCGCCTGTGCTCCTGTAATATTAATAAACAAAAAATAGAATTATCCGGTCGCAACCATTGGAAAATGCATTGTCGGGAACATACATATTGTAATACAAATTGTGAAATACATTGATGAAAACGTATAGCAAACCGCATAGGCCTATTTCCATTATGAGAGGCTGCAAAGGATATTATACATGATAAGTTTTTGGGGGTGAAACCTCCCAAAATTGAGTTAGCCTATAATGAAAAAAATGGTCCCGAGATATATACAGTGTGTCATTTTTGTGAACCTACATCCCAAATTTCATCAAAATCCATGGAGTAGTTTGCCCACAACACGTTGACAGACATTTCGGAAAATCAACTTTTTTTTCGAACGTCCAGTGGTAAAGTGTAGCCTACTTTCTGATGTAGATAGAATTTCGTATACCGTACTACAATCCATACTTATATTGTAGGTCATAGCCTGGTTTATTGCTCATAATCACGTAAAACATCATTACAACATGACTTATTAAGAACGCCATAATCTACGGCAACTTTGGGAGAAACAACGTAAATTTGCATTTCGCGTGTTCTTCCTAGAGAATTTATTCGCTTGAAAACAAGCCTTCACGCCATTATGATTAAAGATAAGCCAGGGGTCACGTAAATCAGAAACTTAATCACAAATAATTTCGGACATGATACAATTCCCATAACTAACCCTCTACAATACCAGCTAAGTCAGCCGTATAGGCTACTCACTTGTTAGCAAGGGCGGATTTTGCCTCCAATTAAGGGAGGGGGGGGGGGTCAGCGGGCAGGTTCAGTGGATTATAACATTAAAAACAATATTATTTTTCATTCCCACTGTAAATCCATTGATCTCTAGTTCGTTTTTTTTTTTAGGGGGGGGGGGGTCCGGACTCTCTAACCCCCTAAAATCCACCCTTGCTAGTTAGTTACAGTTTCCCAGTGGTAATCAATAGGGGTTAGTTTACCAACTGTCGCTATTGGTGTAGGTTGACATTGAAGATGTGTGTCAATTTGCCAATCTCCAGCTTTGTATTGGATACGCCTATTTTTAAGAAAACACTATTGGACGCGTCACGAGCGCGCCATCAGTGAAATAATTTTGCTTCCCTGATAAGTGGCAATAAACAAAAACAATCATTCTGTTATACAGTACGTCACTGCAAAATTTGAAACTGAAATTTGCAGAGCTAGAGAGAATAGGAGAAATGTTTGTGAAGATGAAATAAATTATCACAATGCAAGCCAATACGAACAGTTGAAGCCTGAAGGAAGTAACGTGAAATACAATATACGGTAACAAAGAGTTTCCCACCCCATACCTACGGCAATAAATCTGAGAGTTCCGCACCCCCCTAGAAACTCCATCTGTTTCCAATAGAAGAAAATTTTCGAAAATCAGTCAATTGAGTGAAATTTTACTTGCTTGTTTTAAAAATTGTCTCTTAACGAGTGCCAATGATGTTTTTGTCTTGTTACTCTTGTTTTATTTTATTTATGTTAACATTAATCATTTGGTATACGAAAAAAGAGGTTAGGTGGAAAGTTTTCGGGGAATTTTGAAAATTGATGATTTTATACATTTCAAGGTGTTCTTTGCTACATGGTATCTTTGCCGCTGGTGTCACCATCTTGGAAAAACCGTTTAATCTTCCAAAAAAACTGGTTGCACTCGAACCCACGGGCATCGAGTCAACCACTACAGTACAGACTACGTCGCACTCATCTCAGACCAGATACCCTGCACCCTGTTCATTGTTCAACGTCAAAATTCAAATCGTTATAGACAGGTTAGCACAACAGCAACACAACTACCTAACTGAACAAGTCTGCGAGCTTACTTTTTTGTTATAACGACAAAGCCTTATTTAATTTTATTTTAATTTTAACACTAAAATGACTTTTGGTTGAAGAGGCAGCGATAGAAATTGAATAGGGATACTAAACAACTTATTCCAAAAGGGAAGGCTTCTTTTTCCTGCGGCAAGAAACAGCGGGCTCCAGCCTCCGACTTAATTAAAACTGAACCTTATTAACAGAAAGAGCCGAAAAGTTCTTTGACAACAGAAAAAGGGTGACAAAAGGATAAATAAGATGGAACAACACTGTTGTTGCAAACTGACAAATCCCGATAAAACACAAAGCTCAGCGCTTCACCCGCCAGAGAAATTCAACTAAATGTTACTTTGCAAGTCGGGAGACAGCGTTAAGGAGGGGTTCATGGAATCTGGAGATAAATTCATTTACATATTTTTTTCCTGTTGAGTAGAAATTTTGAAAGTTAGATTAAGCGCGATTAGGTAAATTTCGAAGTGGTTTTTTAAGCAAATTTGAATCTTATATCTTCTAGTTCAGTTGAGAAAAGAATTAGGCTAAGTCGGTTAAGTGTGGCTGGCAATTGCAGGGGATTTGATGCTTAATCAAGTAAAAGATAATGCAGCTACAGCCAACTTCTCAAAATTACCGCAACACGCATCCAATACCTCTTCGTGTGTTCGAACTTGTTTAAGGGCCTTTTCCACCAATACCCAATAAAGGTTCCTGCTGTAAACCGTGTCCAGAGGTAGGCTTACACCTACTCTACTTGTAAGTCACCGCTTGTTAGGATCATTGGGGTTATAAACAAACTCAATGTTCCTGATCCATTTGCACTGAGCCTTCCATCCTTCAGGACAGCTATCTCGGGCATTATAAGCAGGCCTGTGCCGTAGGGTGAATTGTTGATTTATAGGTATGTAGAACTTTTAATTCTTAGTCAATTACTTATTTTGTTTTTTTAAAAGCCTTTCTGTGTATTTTTTGGTTGCGTGTACTGTACCATGTAAGTGTCATCGTTGTGGACCTGATCTGTTGATGGCTCAAATATAAACTATTATTGTTTTTATTATTATTATTATTACTCTGCTGCAGATCTTGGGTTCTGGAAATCGATGCACAACTTGACACATGCACTGCTGCCACTTCCAGCATAGCTCACCCACTGACTAGAAGACTTGGCAGGAACGGCCATAAATCATACTTACGCCTGTTGCGTGGCGTAAATGGTAAGCTTGTCTCAACATGCTCACTATCCCTAGCCGGTGTAGACTGACATTGAGAACTTACGCCACTTGTGAGCTGCCAAAAATTCTAGTAGATACAGAAATAATAATAGCTTTGCTTTATTTTGTCGAACCGACTTAAACATTTTCAGACAAGATCCACATTTACTCATTTATTTAATTTACTTATTTCTTTCAAATGGCAATTTATGAATGTACAACCAGTAGGCCGAGAGGTCTATTAAAAAAAAATGTCTTTAATTTGGGTATAGGCGAATTTTGGGCCTTCCGGCCCACTTTTACAATTAATTAACCCATATTACCCTTTGAACCTTGCTTCCCTAATACCGACGTCAAAGTATCCAACGATCCCAATATTGATTTTCGGTTTTGGTTCTACTTCATTTTTGGCTGTTGGTTGATGAAAATGGCCTGAACATTGAATATCCTTGGTCTAATTTGAACTAATCTAGTTTATAATTTAGTACAGACAATCAATGGAGTCTGACCTTGGTTTGGGGGAAGTCAGGGTCGGAAGTAGCGTCGGCGTCGTAGGCGGACTCGTCCGCCCCTTCCTCGTCGGTGCAGCTTCCGCTACTGCCACTGGAATAAATAAACAAATAAATGTCACTATTAGTCACTCTTGTTCTTTAGGTAGGTATCTTTTACCAGAAACCAGAATTTTATTAGGGTTATAAAGTCCCTTCTCCAAGGTGCCCATTCCATTGACCGGCTAGGGCTATTTCCAAAAACGGTGACGTGGTAGCAAACATTCAAGATTTAGGCAGGGTTTCCACCGACCTCGCATTGCAGAATTGACGGAAATGTTTATTTTCCTCTATGCCATAGTTAAAATTGATCAATGATCATACAGTAAAATCACCAACAAACAAACTAAAATTAAAAAATGGCGTCATGGGATATGTTAAGTACAAACATTTTAATAGATTTCTATAAAAAGAAAAATTGTAATTTCCGTCAATGTCACTTGCATTCTGCAATGCGAGGTTGGTGGAAACGCCACCTAAGTCTTGAATGTCTGCTACCACGTCACCGTTTTGGAAATAGCCCTAGCCGGTCAATGGAATGGGCGCCATACTCGGGACCACTAGAGTTCTATAGGGGTATTCACTGTGTTGGTAGAAAACGGAAAATGGGAAAATAGAGAAATAGCTCAGCGTGAGGATACCTCCGCCAACCATAGAAATAAATAAAAACCTAACTTAACTAAGTTTCATTGCCTTTGGCTATTAAGTTATGAACATCTACTGCAGTCCACCTCTTGCCACATGTTTCCTTTTGTAGTGTTTTTTTAATTAATTTCTGTCGCAGAGCTCATTTTTTTTTAATTAAATAAAAATAAAAAGCAAATTCGAAAGCAAAACAACAACATTAATATGGCCGGTTTCGATTCCTCAGGTGCAGCTTACCCAACCAAGGAGTTGGGTAAAGTGGGAATGTTGTGAAACACGTTTCCTTATGGCATTTTTTTTCTAATCGTAAAACTGGAGAGCTATTTTTCAATTTTCCCTCAGTTTCCTACTTTCCCTTAAGGTAAACCCATCACAGTGAACACCCCTAGTAGGGAAACAGGTTGCCTTAAGGCATTTTTTTTCTAATCAAAAATTGGAGTTCAATTTTTCAATTTTCCCTCAGTTTCCTACTTTCCCTTAAGGTAAACCCATCACAGTGAACACCCTTAGTAGGGAAACCAGTTGCCTTATGGCATTTTTTTTTCTAATCGAAAAACTGGAGTTCTATTTTGCCATTATCCCTCTGTTTCCTATTTTCCCTTAAGGTAAACCCAACACAGTGAATACTCCTTATAAAGGAGAGATGAGAACATTCGAACATACAATGAAACAAATAGAAAAAATCCGAAGGACCTCTTTCCATTAGTTAATTAATTTTTTTGGAACTGACCCCCAATCAGAGGAGGGCGCTTTGCCACTTTATTACTTTTTTTATTTCTATAAGAAGGTTGTCCATAGAACAGATCAAGAAACAGATCCTTTATTTTCCCCGGTTCAGGCAAGTTATTCACCTTTAATGGATTGCCTGCCGTTTTTTATTGTAAATGTATTATAATTTGCCAAGGTGCCACAAAATTAGTAGTCTTGGTAATGAAGCAAGTGTTTGGATGTAAACTTTGCATGCACAGTCCCTAAAATATTCTACAATTTTGCAATGTAGGTGTATGAATAATTGCTAATGCATATCTGGCGTGCTGAAAATCTCACATCAAAGAACATGCTACATTACTCAATCGGCTATATGTTTAGCTTATTTAAAAAATAAGTGATAAAAATTATAGTGATGCAAGACGTTTTATTCGTCAGAAAACTACTTCTTAATCATAGCAGTATAGGCTAGTAGTGTGCTGTCAGGCGATGAAATGTGCAGGCTACAGTCTCAAGCTACGGTATTCACAATGGTCAGGGGCGCATGCAGGCAGCAGCCAGTGGGGTCCCGGACAAAAGCAGGGCTGGGCTCCCCGCAGGAGATGTCATGGAATACCCCATGCTATGAATTATAAGCAATGGAGGAGGGGGTGAAGAGATTTTTTGAAACAAGTGCAAGTTAGGTATGCGTTTTTTTTAAGCATTTACGTCTTCAAATTTACCCCCTTAATGATTAATACAATTGCCATGATGATCGGCCATCTTCGATAGAAGAGGTATTCGTAGAGGAAGAAGAATTAACAAGCACTTTACCTAATTGTGTTGGTGGTAGAATTGCTAGGGGAGGGTCTTCACCAAGGATGGTTTGGCCAGGTTTTTGGCCTGCTCACAGAGGCCTGTCTGTCTGACACTTGGTTGCAGAAGGATGCAGGACTATGGTTGACAGACAAAATAAACTCTGACACTGGCTGTCAACCTAGCCGTTTTTTTTAAAGTCCCTCTGGATCCACAATGTTCATAAATAAAGTGCCTACAGCCATTATACTCGTAGATTAACATTTCTAATTAATAAAAAATACGTAGTATTCTAGTTGTAAATAGAAAAATGAAATTTTAAAAGAATGGAAACTAAAATACAACTGAAACCATAAAGGGTCTTAAAGCAATAATAATAATGTTCAGTAAAAAAGAAAGACATTTTTATTATAAAAAATTGTTTAGGCAATAAGCTTAAAAAGATAAATTATGCTACGTAGAAAATTGGCACCCCAAAATTACATACTTTTCATTTTTTATTTCATTAACTCAGCAAGTTATTAAAATTCGGCTCACTTAAGTTGTAGAAGACTACTTCGTATATCATGTAATCGGGTATTTTTACTTTTCGGTTTTGCAGTTTTTCCAAAATTTCCATTTTACGTAAAATTTTAGTCCCCAATGGTTTTTATGAAAGGGCTAAGGTACCATAAAGTTGTTTGCCTTCTGCAACTTACATGCGCCAAATCTTTAATAATTAAATTTTGTTAATTAATAAAATTTAAGTAGTCAATAAAAACAACTGTGCTAATTTTCTATAGTTAGCATGTCCTTATTTGTCTGCAATAATAAGACACCGTAATATTTTATGATAGATTTTTTAAAAAGCTCAAAGGCCCATATAGGCTATACTTGAGAGAACCCCACGTATAAACGCTAAGAATGTTATTACAAAAGTGACAATCAAAATTATCAGACGCCCATAATTTTATTTAATCTATATAATGACGTTATGGCGTCAGCACTACTGTCTACTGCAGCATTCATTCGTTCTGTTTCCTACATTTCTAGCTTACTATTGTTACTTATAATTTTACTACTATATTAGCTTAGCCTCTATATACCAGTATACGTATGTTATTTAAATAGTGAAAATTACCTTGTTAAGCAAACCATTCCTGATCACTACCATTCTGGGGTCTGAGAAGAAGAAAAAGATGTCTCGGAACAACAGTGAACATCGCATTCATTAGCACAGTGAGAGTAAAGAGAGAAAGGCTGCCTGTAAAAACATTGCCTTATACATATTCCATGCTGTGGCTCTGTTAAGCATATCTAATTAGAAGATTAAGAAAATTGATGTCATATACCTAAATCTGGCGCACTCGTAATATTTTGAAAATAAATTGGACATCCCCACAGTCCTATTTTTTAATCCAATTTTTAAAAAAAATTTAGTCTAAGTTTTGATAAATAGTGTGTGGTCGTCACTACCATTGATTGGCCCCAGTTTTGGAACTTCTTCGACTTCAGTGCTCGTTTTTTTTTTTACAAATGAAGTTCAACTAATATCGGTGTTTGTGTCTGCCGCGTAACGTGCATCAAAATGTAGAAGAACAATGTTTCCCATTTATGACATTCATCCTCATATATGGCTCTTCTCCTGAGAAAATCAATTAAATTAGGTAATCGCATATGATAAGAGTCATTATTTTACAATAGATACAAATTTATTTGCATAGCCTAATAATTTTGTATTAAATGGAATCGAGTAACCGGCTGTTTTTACAGGCATCAGCGACACGACTACATAGAGCAGAGCAGAAGAGACACCACACAAAATATTTTCAAATCCATAAAAATTGAGTAGGCAACTACGACCACTCCTGGCAGAATAAATTACTTGAACGAATATACATATGTATATGCTTTGGTAAGTCGTAATTACCCTAAATAACGTAAGCGTACAGAAAATAATTCAATATTGAGCAATACAGTCTTGCTGTATGCTCGTCTCGGTTAGAAATACTGCACGGCCCGCTATGCATTGGTAGATAGCAGTGCCGCCCAATATTCCTTTACAGATACTTTTTAAGCGATGGTGGGACCTTGAGTTAACTTATTTTTATCTTTCTTGAAACATTTACTGTAAGATAAACGAAAGTACTTTGCGATAGGCTTGAATTACATGATTGGTACTTAAAGTTCTTGCACTTTGACTGTGTTTGAAGTATGATGGATATAGATAGATAAATTATATGGTCAGCTGATAAAATAATACTAAATTGCGGTAACCAAAATCGGCAATTATTGTCGCCTTACCGCAAGTTTGTACACATTTAAATAAAAAGGAGACACGTACATAATTAAATAAATACGGTATGCGTGCAAGTAAACTTATTATGGCAAATAAAGCGATTTTAAGCAAAACACACGCATCAGCAATGGACAATGACACAGTACAGAGAGAGGCTACACTTTTATTCATACCTAATATCAATTACTTAAACCTTCTTCAAAATCAAAATCACCCAAATCCGCAATTAAGAAAAACGTTACAACATATGTATAAGTACCTACATAAGTGGCAATTTGTGCAAGAAGCCGCATGTAAATCTTTTTTTTTAATATTGTTGGCAAAAAAAATTCCTCTTTCGTTAAAAAATCACGATTAATCCTAGTTGACAAAACAAATTTTTTAGTCTTATCGAAATTTTATTGGCGTGAAACAATTTATATTCATGTGGGTAATTAACACGTATGTAGCCTATATATATTCCTGGATAAGTTATTGGGTATTACATGTGTTGGTGCTACGGCTACTGGTTTATGATTGGTGCAATTATATATATTCAGGCTTATTACATGAAAGAGCAAAAGAAAATTGTCTTTATTAGCAATACCTGTCGACCAACTCTTACAATTCACCCCAACCAATCCACTGCAAATTACTCCAAAGAGATATCAAATGTGGTGTAATTGCAGATCTAATACACTACTGCTAGCCTATTGTAGTTCTAGTATCAAGGGAGTCCTATAGGAAAACCTATACAAAACTGCTACCATTTTCTCAGATACTTATGATTTTCATAACGATGGCGCCATGAATAGGGTTCGTCAAACCCTGCCCGCCCAGCTGTAGAAAGAAAGCTGCAGGCGCCCGTTTCTGTAGTATACAGTAAATTGCAAAACTATCTTAATTGGTCAATTTAATAAAGGTAAAGCGCAGGTTATTAGAAAACGACCGTATCGCAGATTATTTAAATGCCGTGCACGGTCCAAACATTTCCAGGTAAAAAATTGATTGTTATTCATAACCAGCGGAATTTCCCAGCAGAAGGTTTATTGGCTGTCCGTGACACACAACCTAAACTTTACCTTTCCGTCCCTTTGCTTCCCAAATGAATTAAAAATTACTGAATATTCTATGGAAACGTCTGATTCCATTTTATCGTTGTCCCCATAGAAATTACCAACATTTTGACAATCCTAGTAAATTTGAGACTGATAGTTATTTCGTGGAACTCGTGCAATAGGTTTTTCTGAGGGGAAGGAAGAAAGAAAAGTGATTTAAGGCCCCATCGGAGTGATGAGTGAGCCACGAGACTCACTACACCTGTATTAAGTTCTGATCAAAATATAATTTGCCAAGAAATATTCATCATAGAGCGATCACTGATGTCATAAGCGATTGAAGAAAGGTACCCCTACATTTGAACATACAGCCGTATGTACAGTAGGCCTATATAAATTAATATCATTTGGCCAGCACGCAGTTATAAACGGCGTATACCGCGGTGGATTACCCAATTGGCGCCAAAATTTAATTTCAGGAGCGGTAGATTTAACCTGTTAATGCTAAAGAATCGTGATTAATACCAGTTTTGTTATAAAATTTCGCAAACTCGATTATCCACATATACCTACATAGATTAATCACTACAAAGCAAATACAATACATACTGTATGTATGCACTTCAAGAGTTCCTAATTTCAGAATAGTAACTTCCTGGCAATTTTGCTCTCAGTGGCCGTTGGCCGGAATCTTCGAATTCTATGTACTTTCTCTTTTCTCCGCCTCTCCCGTAAGGAGAATCATGAGCATGCTTACAATATCAGGCAACTCATTATGTTGCCCCCTGTCATATCAGGAATTATTGAAGTATATGTTGCAACGCACCCTCACTCCCTTGTCTGAACGGCCTCTCTCCTGACAACGGCTTCTTGTCGGCCGAAGGTCGCAATAGCACAACCTCATTTAAAACGTTAGAAATTTGAGGAAATATCAATGTGCACGGTTGCACAGTTGCATTGTCGTAGAGGTGACAGATGTAGCATCCAAACACCATCCCAGTCAGCAAATACAGTAAGTACAGCTTATACGTGCGGGTGGGAAAAAGAAAGCGATATTGAAAATTGCCTTTGCTGACCATATAAAAATCAGTGAGCACATTTCCTTTGTTATCGTTTTACCTCTAGAATCCGTTCCCCCTCGCTGATTTTATTCTTCGCCGTCGGACTTTAACAGAAATGTTCCGCTGGGAGATAAATTGGCAATCGCGAGAAAGGCTTCGGTCATTGCAACTTTTATTACTTTAAATTTCTCAAAGGTTGCTGATTTCGCTTTAATGGCTGTCTTACGGGATGTACCAGACGTTTAGATTCTCATTTGTTTGTAGTTTGTACAAAATAATTTAACGTTTACAGGAAATTCCCAACGTAAATTAATGAACATACTTTCGGAAAGTGAAATCCGATATTGCAGACATTCACTATGCATACGATAGGAACAGGTTAAAATATGGTGGAGGACTGTAGTATTGTTGTATATAATCAGGACATGATGTGGTGTAGTGGTACAGACTCCGACTTTCACACGAAAGGTTGTTGGTTCGAGTCCCACACTTGCTGCATTTTCTGGCTATGCATGAAAAGCAGGCGTTCCCGGGTCTTCCTAGTTGAGTGTAAGAGAGGGCTTTATAGCCCTTACTCCGCTAGGTTGGCTTAGTAATATGACAGAAAAAGTCAATATTTATTTATTTAGTATTCGTCGGATTCAATTGTTCAATGATTGTTATCTCCCAAATCAATCGGAAACAATACCACTAATGTCCAAACATTTCATTTGCGACAAAAAAAATTGTCAAAACTGTCTTAAAGAATCGGTACGAGTGAACCCGTGAAAAATTACTTTTTAGTCATTTCTTATGAAAGTTGAGTCTTATCAGTTCTAGACATAGGCCTAACAACCAAACCACCTATTGGGGTTGTTTACATTAATAACCACTACAATATAATATGTGAATTCATAACAATATTTGGAGCCGTTGTTGAGAAGAAATAGTTTAGATGTATTTTGGGGGAGTTTTGGGTGGGGAAACCCCCCCCCCCCCCCCGTACCCAGAGTTAGCTCAAAATAAAAAAGATGTGATTTTTGTGAACATTAATCCCATCTTTTCATCAAAGCCACCAAGTAACTTCCCACAAATCGATGAACAGAAAGATAGACCATCACAAACCTATCCTCATAACATTGTACTAGTGTATAAAAAGGAAAGTAAAAATGTCTAAAGCCCGGATTTCTACACGACAGAGTCAGTGCAAATAGTACAATAAGCTTTTGAGTTTTTTGAATTTGCATTTCACCTCCAATTAAAAATATAAACCATACCAGGCTACCATACAATCAAGAGGCTAAAATTGATCATTCATTCATTCACCGTATCTATTCAAGCTGAAATGGGAGGAGCCCCCCCCTCCCATTTATAACACGGCTCTTCAAAATGATGAAATAACAATTTAGCCTACAGCCCCGCTTTTTTAATATTTTCATCAAATTAATTGATTTCCCATAGGTATAATATTGAATGTCCCGTTGAAATTTTAATGACTCACTCCATTCTCACATTAACAGCAATGTGGTATTACTTAATTGTTTTCCTTCTTAGTAATTGCCTGCGTGCCAATGAACTTGGTGAAGATATGCATTCGCCTGTCATATATTGTGTCGATGGTGAGCTTATTCATATCACTTATTGTAATATTTGCGATCTAACATTGAGGATCCGACGGTCCAATTTGCCAATTTATAATTCATACGGAAACAATTACCAAAAAGTTTCTAAAAGTCCGGGCTTGTTGACATTGGACAAGGGACCAATGAGCCACTACATGATAAGTAAAATAAATAAATAAATAAGGAAATAAATATTGACTTTTTTGTTCTACCACTAAGCCAACCTAGCGGAGTTAGAGCTAAACTCAACTAAACTTGAAAGACCCGGGACCGCCTGCTTTATATGTCCTCCGGCTATCACGGCCGGAGTCATATGAAATTATTATTACCATTTATTTTAATAAGAAATAAGACAACACGGGAATACCGATCATGGTGAACAAAAATTAGTTTCTAGAAAAACTAATTTTAAGATTTGACACGAATCATTTTCCCGTGCATAGGGAATTTTCAAACCCCCTATGATAACTCAGTACCCTAAGCGTTTTTCGTCATTTCGACTGAACAGGCAAATTCCTCATGAAGAAACAGTACAAATAGTAGTAAAAACAGCAAGTAGAAGTTTAGTACCTTGATCGTTATTCCCGTGTCTCCTTATGAAGAGCTGGACTAAAATGGGGTAAACTTCTAAACTAGTTTTGTGTTTTTCGACCCTTTAATAGAGTAACATCATATGAGGAGCTTGGTGACAAACGTGGCCAACTCCCTTTTTTCACAAAATGGGGTTTTGATCCGACCTCGCAGAAACCTTTAATGTCCACCAGTACGTTGTAAAATAAAGTGACAAAAGCAGCCAGATTGCGCACAGAAGCGCTGAGAAGTCTAGGGTTAGCAATAAACTTAATGCAATTTTCAACAGAAAATCCGCTCTCCTGAAAAATTCTACAACTTGGAGTTGGCCATGCTTGTAAACAGCCTCCTCATATTACGATTTATGTGGTCCTTCAACTAATTCTGCAATATAATTACAATGATATCAAAAACGAAATTGTAAATGATGAAGCAGTAGAATTCTGGATGATAAGCCGTGGCCGTTCTGTCTGCTTCGTGGCCTATCATCCCGGATTCTACTGCTCCATCACGTAACTCAGCCCGTGAAAGCCTTTATAATTATATTAAAGTCGTAAATACTGTATATTTTGAGGAAATTTTGGTAATGGGTAGACTACTCGTATAGGTCAGCATAACAGGGCAATTTATGTAACTGCAAAGGCTATCACGGCCGGAGTCGAATGAAGAACCAGTATAATCCGGGCTGATGGGCCGTGGTCGAAATGAAAGTGAACTTCCAAACGTTTCGTCAACATCTGCAGTCAACGTCTTCAGTGGCGCTGCGTAGACTTCGAAGGTTATACCTCGGTGGCTCCGTAGTGAGTGACTGGGTAGGGGGCTTGCCACTGACCTTTATACCTGGGCGTTGTTGTTGTTGTGTTGAGAGCGAGGATTTGCTCGCTCTCAACACAACATGTTCCTCTTGGGAATTTTCATTACCTTGTTTTTCACAATTGGCCAACGTCATCCTTTTTGTTGTCGTTTTGTTCAGCGCCGTATACCAGAGTTTGTTCACCTTTAAGCCTTCTTCCTTTTTGTTGAAATTGTGTTGGTGCTTGTATATTTCAATTGCTTCTCTGTATAGTCTGGGGAAATATTGAGTAGCCCGTGACAAGACAGTCGCCTGTTTGTAGGGCACCGTGTGTCCAGATTGTGTTAATACGTGCTCGTCAATCGCAGACTTCTCCGGTTATAGACGCTTGATTTCTTGAGGCGTATAACCGTTAGCTTGTAATGCTCTATCAAGGTGTTTCAGTTCTGTTCGTAGTAGCTGGGGCTCACAAATCCGATTAGCACGGTGGATGAGAGTTTTCAGCATAGCACGTTTCTGGCTCGGATGATGGTTGGAACTCTTCCTCAGGTATGCTTCGGTTTGCGGTACATACTGTATGTCCCAATGAACCATCTCTATTCTTCATCACCAAAACATCAAGGAAGGCCAGCTGGTTATTGTTTTCTCTTTCAACAGCCCGGATTCTACTGGTTCTTCATCATAACAGCGCAGTTTGAAAAATCTCACTAAGGAATACTAATTAGCGAAATGTACCTAGGATTTGTTTTAATTTGACATACTGGTAAACGATTTAGTTTAGTACATGTCCTGTCAACCACCCCCCCCCCTCCCTATAAAAAATAGCCCATTTTTACAGTCTGTTTTTCCACTTAACTTGTTGTTTCTAACTCCTGCTTTCAGCATTTCTGCTTTAAGCAACCCTGTCAGCCTGGCGGCGGGAGTGAGTGTCTGTTTGTTAACTTGAGGCACCCTAAGGGCAGACTGTTTTACCTCGGGAGTTGACTGACAAGGTGGACCTAATGATTATAGTGGATTCCGAACCACTTGTGGAACATGGTAAAGTCACACAATTAAATCGGTGGAGACCAGGACTCGACACGCACGTAGACTGCCAAAGCACGTTATCATGTCCCACCATGTTCCCCTGCCAACGCTGTGCACACTGTCAAGTGTGCCGCAGTTTGAAACATGCTCTGCTGTAATGGATTCAACATGGTAAGGCCGTTGGCACTTTTTTTCTACGTTTTTCCACTTAACCACCGATGATGAATTTGAAAAAGTCTACATGGAAATGCAGTCTGTAGGGTGGCGTGTCTACAGCTTTACCCCCTTGATAGCATTGGAAGTTAATTGTCCGGCAGCAGTAAACCTACGCGGATGACGACATCTAGGTCACGGACAAAGTTCAAAGTCGCTGACAGAACAGCAGGTAACATCGCGACAGCCGGCAGCAAGGAGTAATGTCAAAAGCTTTTCCTTGTCTAATGATATAAAGCTTGCAATCTGCTAACATTTATTTCCTAACCATTAATTTTCACACGGAAGGGTAAAGAGGAAATAACTAACCATGAAATATACTATATTACCCTATGGGCTTATGACGCTTTTTTATATATATAATTTTTACGTCTGTTATATGTAGAATAGTATATTAGTATATTAAAATTTCTTATACAGCATTTTAATTGTACAAAGTCCAAAGAATTCGGTGGGTCGGGCAGGTTGAGCGGATGTCTCAACACCGAGCACCAAATTCCATATGCAAAGCGAGGTTGGTGGCAAGAAGGTGGTAAGGCAAACCACGGAACTGACTGAGAGATTCCCCTTTGGACCACCCTTGTGCTTGGTACCTTTATAATTATGCATAATTGTTTATGTACGATGTCAGTGGTGGCTTGTCAGATATCCGGCAAGTCTAGAGGGAGCTGGTATGAAAGGCCAAAACTCACCTCGAGGTGCAGGGCCGCAGAAGAGGAAGATATGGCATTTGGACTAGGTGTTTTTCTAAATTTCGTGACTTTTCATCACAAGGAATTGTGGCAATATCACATACCAGTAAACAAAGGTTACTGGCTTCACATAGCCCCCCTCCCCCATTCCCCACACTGGAAGAAACCATTTTATACCAGGTTGGACGGAAGTCGGAAGGCTTGTGAACACCGGCTTGTTATCAAATTAAATAAGGACTTTTTGTTCTATTACTAAGCCAACCTGGCGGAGTTAGGGCTACAAAGCCCTCTCTTACACTCAACTAGGAAGGCCCGGGACCGCCTGCTTTACATGCCCTCCGAAGCATGGCCAGAAAATGTAGCAAGTGTAGGACTCAAACCAACAACATTTCGGGTAAAAGTTGGAGTCCGTACCACTACTCTACATGTCCTGATCAACCCATGCCTGTTCAACCTCTTCCCTCCCACCAAAGAAATAAAAAGTCGAGGGTGGGTAGCAGCATGGTATGCACGAGTCAAACTTTGAAGCTACAACTTCTATATGCTGCCAAATATTACTGTAACATTTTCCAAGCAGAAAACAAAAAAGAAACGCCATGAATTACAAAAGTTTCATTTAGCGTACATATACTGTATGTATTCTGGCTCAACTTCAAAAACTACACTTCCAACACTGTAGATGATTTTCATCGCTTCGCTGATGAATGTTTCCAGCTCAATTTTCCAAAGGGGTTCCCAGAACTAATCGCAACAATTCGAGAGAAATCCATCAGAAAGTAAGAAACGCGTGAAGAAGAAGTACAATGGGGAGAGCAAATGAGTTTGCTAACTCTGCGCGAAATTGACCGTACAAATTAAACTTTGTTTCTCCTTATAAACATTAAATGCTGTGTAATTAGTGAGGAAAATCTAATTATTTAATTTGAAATTGGGCGGGAAAGTATAAGAATGTAAAGTTTGTTGGAAGTTTTGCAACAAGGTGGTTTATTAATTAATAGGCTTTTTCTAACTTCCACTCCGAGCTTTCTCTCCTTTTAATTGTAATTGATGAATGTCAGCCTTCAGTGGGTTCTCATCAACCCACGAACGTCGGCCTTCCACGCAGAGAAAAAGCCCTCGAAATTGCAAAAAAAAAAAAAAAAGGAGCAGAGGTGGAGCATACTGAGACTCTCCAAACCTTCCAAGCAGCAAGAAGTCAGCAAATTGATACCACCATATCCAGACACACAAAGAACCTCATAAGAAAGTGAACTATATAGTGGGAAAACCTTGCGACCCCATGCCACATCCCTTCTGATTTGAAGGGAAAATAAGCTGTTGCAAGGTTCCGCCTGGAAAGTGGACAAGACTATATCTGTAGGCCCACCTCCACCGCCTTGCATTGCAGACTCAGACAATTTTATAACCTCTCTGCTCAAACGGAAGTAAATATGGAGGGAAGTTACTCCTCACCTATAAAATATAAAAAATAAAATATACCTATCCTGAACTATGATTTCACGACGCAATACTGGGAGGTTCGGCGTCAAATGGCTCAACCGTCACGGAAATCAGGTTTGTATAATGGAATAAAATAAAAAATTTGAACTAAGACATCAGCTCCACTTCGTTGGTGGGGGGGGGGAGGCAGCTTGGAGGCTTTTCCCACATGGGCTCCTGAAGTATGGAACCACTACAGCTATCCTAAGAATCCTAGAAAGACAATTTCCCATGTATTTCTTACAGGAAAATTCCATGTCTGCAATTCCTCTCAATTCATATAAATGTTTAAGCGTTCATCGTCTTTCTCTCTTGAGTACAGAAGTTAATATTTTTTTTATTGAAATTCATTTTATGCAGTACCGGTATGTCACAGTACGTCAGATTTTTGACTTTTCAACCAAACTATGAAAACACAAGCTGTATGTAAACAACGTACCTACGACAATGCATCAATTATTGTAGTATAGAAACATTATATTCGTAGACCATGTCGCACATTGTACACATACGGCTAGTGTTGTTGTGATATTTTGGTTGGAAACTTATGATAGAAGTGAGACTTGTAGGCGTGCATTTAAATTAAATAATGGCTTAATTCTTGTGCTATTACCAAGCGTAACCTAGCGGAGTTAGGGCTATACAGCCCTCTCATATAGCCTACTCAACTAGGCCCGGGACCGCCTGATTTACATGCCCTCCGAAACATGACCAGAAATTTGCGCAAGTGTGGGACTCGAACCAACAACCTTTCGGGTGAAAGTCACAGTCCGTCCCACTACACCCTACATGTCCTGCTCTGCTATAGCGCGCACTGGATCGCAATGTCGATACCTACAAGCGCTAGTTGTTAATTAATGTTCTCATTATAGCATAAGTGACCTCCCGCGCTAAACTTAATTATGTAACAGGTCTCTTCTCAAGGGCGGATCCAACATTTCTCCCATTTCTCTGATTTTTGGACATAATACTATATCAATTAGTACAATGAAAAATCCATTTTTAAACTCCCCCTCCACCAAAAAGATCCAGAACAAACAGACCGACAGATGGATTTAACGAATCAATATAATTATAATTGAGATTTTTTTTTCATTGACCTATATTCTTTAAAGCAGAATTTTTTAACTGTTTTCTTCAATTTACTTCCTTAATGTAATGAAATGGAAAGTCACGCCCTATTGTTGCATGCTGCAGTTAACCTACGGGCCTCATAATTATTTAAGAGAAAGTGTTCATTCAGCACTGTGCAATTTTGTAAATTATTGCGGGTGATCCATCATTACCCCTTACTACTTAGAAATGATTGAGGCTTGCGGAGCAATTTATTTCTCATTTCAAATTCACTTACAGTAAGAGTTATTTACTTGTGACCTTGTATTCTGAATTTCATTACTTAGGCTATATAGCTTTATACCGTATAAAGTTGTCGGTGTTGATTCTACGCGGTGTACACTGTGCATCGTATATTATTATTTTTTTTTAAACCCGGTGCCGTTTTCTTGAATTCCTAATGAGGTCTTTTTGCACTTATTACAATTAAATTCAATAGGCACAGTCACTGGGGCCTGCCTCCCCCCCCCCCCCGGAAAGTTGCCGCAAACTGCCAATTTTTATTTACATTTTTACATTTTACATTTTCGATGAATGAAACTCCCTCCAGAACTATTACCTAGCTCCTCTTATATGGGCACAGTATTGTATTTCCCCACCAGACGCGACTTGTATATAATTGTGCTAGTAATATACTGTTATAAATAAAATAATAATAAATAAAAGTGTAGCCTTGTGTGGCGTAACCCGCTCTATTTTCCCACACTATGTAGTAAAGGAACCTATGCATAAAACGTTCTTACCTGCGAGTTGATGGAAGTGCGACACTCTCCCTCATTTGGGTGAACGGTGGCGACTGCTGGCCGCGAGACCTGCCTCCGTGCGACACTTGTCGCAGTTCTGCGAGGAGCTCCCGAGCAGCCGGCGTCAGGCACGTTTTGAACACTTGCTGAACAATAAGAAAAAGCCAGTCAATTCAAGTGTAGGTTACTCGTAAGCTAATGTTATTTTTACCTATATACGAGTAGGCATACTTAATTACTTATGCGAGTATGCCTACACAGGTAGGCTATACGAGTGTACTATACGATACTATAGATTTCAGGTCTAGGTTAATTTAATTCGACAATACCTCTTATAAGTCGAAACGTTTCGGAAAATTTGTGGAAATGGGAATGCACTATAGAATAGAAAAGAATATTTATTATATACCAACAACAGAAATAAATCGATCCAATAACGAAGGCATTTACAATAACAACATGGCAATTAGCAATTTACAACACAGAAGTATTTCATAATTAAAATTAAAAGTAATTAGGTAAGCGTTAATAAGCAATCGTCAATTCATAAAACCCCGTAAACAAATTTTAAACAGAGGTAGGCTGCAAAAGGGGTCTAGATCACCGTGTTCGTTAATTGTTTTTAAAATTCTAGACAGTGGAGCTATGGATAGTGAATCAGCCACAAACAGAGTTCTTAATCTTGTGTTCCTCACATTGACTCTGAGCTGAACCCTTTCAAGTATAGTATCTAGCCTACTGTTTATTAACTTGTGGAAGAATATACAGTCCGCAGAAACCCTCCTATTCCTGAGCGAGCTATATGGACCGGAACGGTGAATCAATCGATTGGTGAATCAATCGATTGGTGAATAATTCTAATATAGATTAAAAACTATTGTACCTATTCATTATATAGCAGGCAACTGGCAGGAGGAACTGGCAAAAAATTATGTTCGGGCCCAAAAGGTCCAATCCAATCACCTGACTTCCTGTTCTAGCCCTATTGGCGAATTAGAACAGTCGTTTTACTCACCGTAGACTGTGCTTGATTCCTCATTTCCCGCAGATCAATATTCCGGAACAAATCGTACATAAGCAAAGACTCTAGCTTAGGGGGCCCGTCAGGTCCATCGAAAATCATCTCCAACACCTCAATAATCTGTGGATACTGGTGAAGATCCAGTAGATGTGTAGGACTGGGCTGCATCGTGTCCAATTCGAACCCCGCGCACATCTCAAACAACACATGTCCAAACGCCAATACGTCATAACTGGAAGGCTCCGAAGACAGAAGCGGCCTCAATCTACTGCGACCACCCAGAAGAGCAGTCTCCAGCCCAGCCAACCTGGCTACACCATGCTGAAGAATAACGTTACCGGAATGCAGATGACCTGGAGGAAACCCTCTGTCCCGCAGAAACAGAAGAGCTTCCAAAACTTGTCTACCCAAACGTGCTACTTGTGGAAGAGGCAGTGGAGTACCGCGGCAGCCGTATTTCTGATTCCAGTCCTCGTCCCAAAGACTCCCGTAAATGAGGTCTTTGAGACTGCCTCTATCGCTAACTGGTATGGTGGTTACCATGAATGAGCGTTGCCCGATAGTGTGGAAGTCTACGTCGAGGATGGGGTGAATGTACGGGTGTTGGAGGGCGCGGAAGAGGTCGCGGATGGCGTCGCACGACTCGGGGCAGCAGACGGAGGGGCAGCCGATGGCCCGAGGCACCAGAGTGAGCAGGCGTTCTGTCTTTATTGCCTGGTCCTTGACGAGGAACCAGTGCTTGTCGACGCGCGAGCCAATGTCGTTGAGCTGTCGTATGAGGATGTAGCGCGGGTTGTCCTTAAGGTAGGCTACACACACGCTGGAGGCACGTTCACGAGTTTTCCGTTCGAGTTCCAGTCGTTCGCACGCTACAGGCTCTGGCTGTAACGCGGTGTACGCATAGGAACGTCCACCGCTTTGTCTGCAACACATCAGAAACAGATTTTGAGAGGGGCAGTGGAGCTATGAGTTCCCCATCCCCCAAAACAAGTCTCTAATAACAGGTCAATATAATATGTCTTTTAGGAGTTAGGTAGGTAGGCAACATTATGCCAGCACTAGCAGTGAAATAAAATAATTAATGGAGGTGAACATTTAATTTAGAACTGACAATTAATAAACACAAAATAAAATGTTACATTGCACAATAACTTATTAACGAAATTTCAAAATTAATTGTTGGCTATAGTAGTAGACTACTGGATTATATTCCCATAAGTTAGACTGAGGCTCATTGGCCTATATTTAGGCTATATATACACATATATGTATATGTATACTGTAATAACTGTATATATCTATATATAATATACATGTACAGTTTGCTCATTGCCAAAGTAGGCTATCCCTGCAGAACCGTGCAGTGTACCGTACCTGTATACCTAAAATTAACGGTCTACGTGCCAAGAAGATAAAGCCTGTCTTTCAGTTAAGTACTCCTCAATTTATAATTTTAATGTTAGAGACCGTGTTTAATTATTTAGGCTACACTGTACGAAGGGTAATGCAAACGATTATGAATACGAAAATGGCTCATTTAATATGAATGACTTCAACCTTGGCTATGTACTTTAGTAATGGTAAAATAATACGTTAGGTTATAAAATTCTCATTTTGCTACAAGGACATTATAAGTTACTGGGCAGCCTTCATTTGTGTGACTAACTTATCCCATTCTTTCATTTATTACAAAAGCAAGGTATGATAAATTATTATACCAAAGTGCTGGCTTAAATAAAATGCTGGCCTAAAATTACCCTGGAATGTCACTTCTGGAACGATTGCAAAAGTAAAGAAAATTTTACTGCTGTCTTTACTTGTCTTAGTTTACATATAGCCTACTGTACAAACTTTACTGTTAGTTCACCTAGCATGTGCCTGTAGCATGAGGAAAGAGTAAGCATATACAGTGGCGTAGCGAGGGGGGGGGGGGGCGGGGAGCGGACCGCCCCCGGCGCCCGATGAGAAGGGCGCCAAAAAGAGAAGAAAAAAAATGATATAGCAATTTATTGAGCAAATAAAGTAAAGTATAATTGGTTTTAATAAAAATAAAATTATTTTAAGTTTAGTCTGCATTGAAAAAATAAGAAACAAACTTTTTTGACAGGCGTGGGAAAATTATGGCGTCTGGTGCGAAGAGTAAAATTCAATTCTGCTGCAACTACTGATTAATGACACGTTTTGTGTTGGACGTTTGGTTTGTTATTATTTGTTTATTTAAATTTAATCAATGACGATGATGAACTGCATAGAATCAAATTTCTATACGAGGTGGACATGGTTCAGAATTCGCTCCAAAACCAGGATTGCCAATTGACAATGCAATTACCCATCTTGAATCTTTGATATTATTCTTTGAAAGGGGGGCAGTCCTATAGCCGAGGATTCAATTTCAAGGGCGACCGAAATAGCAGAGAATTTTGAGTTCCTCACTAAAAGGAGGATCAGAAAGAAAAAGTGAATGGACGATGGCCATGGTAACATGAATATGTCTTCCATATTTGAATTATAAATTTTACTGCTGTAAAAATCGTAAAACCCCACTATTGTGAACTTATATTTTCAAGTTTTTCCCCCGGGGTAGACCCCCGGGCCCCCCTGTCCGCAGCAATGTGAATAACCATTTCTTTGTAACCTTAAAAAAAATCTATACTTTACTGCTTTTAAAACGCGTAAAACCCCATTATTTTTCACTTACATTTTCATAATTTCCCCCCGGGGGGAAGACCCCCGGTCCATTGTTACCTTTCTGCTTCAGGAGCATGGGCTTTTCAACCAATGCACTGTAAAGTAATGTGCTAATAACCACACCATTTGCACAATCGCTAAAAATTAATTTGGCCTGGACCCGCCCTTGGTACCCCCAAGGCCGTAGCCAAGGGGGGGGGGGCTTATTGGGCTGCAGCCCACCCCGAAATGAAAAGTTGAGAATGAAATAAATCTATTTCAGTAATATGAATATGTCTTCCTCAGTAAATTATAAACCAAACTGCTGTTACAATCGTAAACCCTCACTATTTTGCACCCAGGGGAGCAATATGAATATGCATTCCTTTGCAAGCATTCCTGCTGTAAAACCCCACTGTTTTGCACTCACATTTTCAAAATTTTCCCCCGGGGGAGACCCCCGGGCCCCCCTCTTCGAGTTCAATGCAATATAATTTTTATATGAATAATAAATAAATTTACAGTAGGTAGGATCACAGTTGCCACAGCCCCCCCCCCCCCCTGGAAAAACAATTCTGGCTACGGGCTTGGTAACCCCCACTGTGTTTTTGTATAATGTCGATTTTCACGGGAAATACCAATAGTACAGCCACCAAGAATATTTATTTGAAAAATGCTCCTTTACAGTTTTTTTTTTTTTTTTTTTTTGCGCAATGCCGTTTAGGCCACACACGCTCAGGTATATTGAAAAATTAAATGGTTAGGTACGGTAGGTTAGGTTCGTTAATGTGATAATATAATAATAATATAATAATGGATGTTATAGGAGGTTGATGAGATTAGTAGTAGTCAAAAATGAGAGGATAGTTCGGGTAGCGGTTTCGTCGTCACGTAGTAGGGTTGAGAGGGATGTTTGTGGGGGCCAGGTTCTGTAGCGGGTCAGGTTTTGGCATTCGACAAGGATGTGGGCAACTGTGTTTTCTGCGCCACAGTGGCATAATGACGGGATTTCTCCCGCCATCAGAAAGCCATGTGTGAGCCGTGTGTGTCCCAGACGTTACAGTTTTTCTGTTAGTCCTAATATTTTGGACAGGTCTAAGCAATTGATATTTCATGAAATATTTGAATTTTCTATTGTAATGTTAGGTACTCATTTCCTATTAAATGTATTTGCTACCTTCAAGCATATTGTTTTTAAAGTTTCCTAATAAGTCTATATAGCCGCCGGCAGGTATGATAGCCTATATATACATGATGGTATATAAAAGATATGATATGTTATGAGACAAGTTCGTCATCCGCCCCCCCCCCCCTAGAAAATGGCCTCATCGCTACGCCACTGAGCGTATATTACAATATAATGTACTCCCGACAGTAAGTCTAACGTTTGTAGGTCAGTTCTCATTGTGATATGATCCGTAAATAGCTCATTTCATCATAAATCAAAGAGAATGAACTGAATGATCGTAAACTGACAAATAGCAGTGTGCGCATGTTTACAACAGCTGGAAACTAAACAGAATACACGGCTTTTATCAAAGCTATAGGCCAATCGATTATTGTCAGCACATCTGCTGATGCCCATAGGCTACAACATTCTTTTCCAAGCCAAGTAATTTCTAAATCATTTGGGTTTCAGCATGCTTGGTTCTGTTTTGTATCGTTATGCAAACTGCGCAGACTATTCTTTTAGCAAATTTCAGACTCTTGAGCGCAGGGGGGGGGGGAGGAGTTTAGGTTTGAATCACCAGCCTCATTCCAGCGGCAGTGCAAGTAAGTAATATGGTGGATATTGACCTTCTAATACAGTAATACCAGCCCTTTGACGCGGTTGCATAACCTTATTTCTGCAAGTGTGGCAACAATTTACCAGTCAGTCAGCACTCACAGCATTGTTTCATGCCTCAGGTATTCAAATGGATACGGCCTCATTACATAGTTAATCACGGAACAACTAACGGCAGCTGCAACAGCAATGTTTTAGCGAAATGGCCCAGTTTTGACACTGTTGCATAGTTTTGTTTTTGCAGATGTGACAGTTTGACCTAAAATACGGCCACTTGTGGTTAGCGGAGCGGGCCCATGTTTGCGCCCATGCTGTTTGAAGTTACTATACAGGAATTCATGGAACCATAGTCTCACACGTCAGAATGTCGTGAACGTAGAGTGCTGCATCTCTAGGGCTACTAGCCTACACTCACCTCGACTCCTCATCCGACAAGCCAATACAAGGAAATAACTTGACCAGAGAGTCCAGTGGAGTGCGCGCCACCTGCTCTGAACTGTTGGAGCGCGGAGCGACCCGAGCCGCCGCGGCAGCCAAGTCCCTCGGGTTTAGTTCCAGCGCTGACCGCGACTGTCGGTTCACAAACTTTCTTTTCCGTTTGCTCCCCACCCTCTTGGTAGAGTGCCGACAGTACTTGTCGTGTCCTGTCACGTCCCCCCGGCCGCTGTTGGCCTTATGTTTCTTGATGTACATGTTCAACATGGTGCACTGTGGGAAGGTTTGCCGGTCACTGTGTTAGTCGACTGGTGTGAGACACTATAGCGTTTGATTGAAGAACGGCTGGCAAGACACTACATAGTGGTCTGCACCCTCCACTACTGGTGCTGTGTTTCTTGGTGTGTATGTAACATGGACGAATTTGGGACCTCTGGTTGGTCAGCGTTGGTCGCCGACCAAGTTATTAAATCGCTACAGGCCTGTGGTCATTACTGGTGTTGCGATTTATATAGACAAATTATTGGTCGACTCGACTTCAGGTGGAAAGTCACTGTGGTATAGTCGGCGCGACTGCTCGTTTCGTATTAATTCTTGTAGCACGTCAATAGATTGGTTGACTCGACTGTGGAACGGTTGGCAAGCCACCTTTCGTGGTCTAGAGCATGTGAGACGACAGAAAGGATACTAGATAGAGGTCAGCTGCCACTGTTGGTCTTGTTCATTATGGACCATAACACGCGAATAAATTTATTAGTCAACAGCTGTGGGACATCTGGCTGTGGCTCGTCGACTGCGGCCGGGTCGTCGAACAAGTCCCTTATTGGCTGGTTGACTCGACTATTGGACGGCTTTAAAGTCACTAACTGGTCAGGGCACTGAAACGAAATGTCTTGCAAATGTGCTGGTTGACTGTGGGACGTTTGACAAATCACTGAGTGGTGGCCAGCAAATGCAGGGCTTCGTCAAATCATGTGTTGCCTACAGCTGACACTTCAAAGGTTTCCAAACATGCAATTTGTTTTCCTTGCACTGTATTGCATGTTACTTTGCGGGGTGAAACTCTCTAGGTGATTATACGTTTCGTAAAGGGGGAATAGTCAGTTGAAATAGAAAACGAAACAAAAAGTAAGTAGCCTAAGTCCGGATTCACCCGAAAGGTTGTTGGTTCGAGTCCCACACTTGCTACATTTTCTGGCCCTGCTTCGGAGGGCATGTAAAGTCGGCCCTCCCAGGTCTTCCTAGTTGACTGTAAGAGACGGCTAACTAGACCCTAACTCCGCTATAGGTTGGCTTAGTAATAGAACAAAGAAGTCAGTATTTCAGAAAAAGAAATTAAGAAAATTTTAATGTATTATATTTTGTATTTATATTTATTACGTTTCTCATATCTCAGAATTACGCCTCGATATTAGCGATTTATTTTTCTATTTTAAAGAAAAGGTTAATCGCATACAGACAATTAATGTATCCGATTGACCTCTTCAGTCGCCTCTGTAGGTTAGTACCCGCGATGAGTTACGACATGTCTTCGATCGCATGGCTTGTAGAGACTCGCACAATTAAAAGCACGCTACCACCTGGCCATCGAAGTCAATATTACTACTGCATTTCAATTTTCTCTGAATTCTCCCTCTTACTACAGGCATGAGTTGTGTTTTGTTGATAATGAGGAAGGATTCTAGCCGGATCCCTAGGTATTACCTTACCCTTAGTATTACGAAATACTTCAATATACATCACGGGAGCCCCCCCCCCCACTTCAGTTAGATTAATCCATCGGCTGCAGTTAGGGCTACCAAACCCAACCGGTTTCGACCTATAGAATTAAAAAATTGCAACAATTACTGCAAAAGAAAAAGAATGTGTAACCATGCAATTGGTCAAATTTTCTATTTTGTTAAACCTGTCAGTTACTATGATTTGAGTGGTTCGGAATCCACTATAATCAGGAGGTCCACCTGTCAGTCAACACCCCGTTCCCCGAGGTGAAAGAGTCTGCCCTTAGGGTGCCTCAAGTTAACAAACAGACTCACTCCCCCCGCCAGGTTGACAGGGTTGCTTAAAGCAAAAATGCTGAAAGCAGGCATTAGAAACAACAACAGTTGCTATGATTTAGACTTATAGCAATCGAACGATTCACTTGAGCGAAGCGTAGCAACTTTATGCAACTAATTTGAATATTTTTCAGGAAAACATTAATTTGGTAGGCCCAAATCCAATTTAACACGCCTATATTATAATCCACGATAAAAAATTGTATAGGTAATGAGGCTACTACCCTACCATGATAGGATAGCATTTGGAACAGTTATAGTAATCGAATAAACACAATGTTCCGTTTATGCAAGAAGAGTTCCAAAGTGTCATCCTATCGTAGTCGGGTAGTACGAGTCCAGTTGAGCTTACAAAACAAATTAATTCAGTTGTTTAGTTCGTGACTAATTGCGGAGGTACCACAGTCAAGACCCAACTTAACAACAACAAATAACAAATTATTCTTGTGTACCAGATTCAACTTTCAGACATCCCTGGGTCTCAATTATTTTGTAAAAAGAACAATTGGAAATCCCATTCAACACATCATCAATTGACCTTCAACAGCAAATCAATAACGATTTCAACAGCACTCAGCAATAATAAGCGACACCGGCATTTCTTTACGAAAATAATATTATGCCCTACACGACGGCAGCCTGTCCATTTTTCTTGTTGTATTTTATATATACATCAGCTGTCAGCACTGGCTCGCACAATAAAAGGAATAGACTGCACTATTAGAAAAAATAATGATGATTTCAACGGAACTCAAATATAGGTAACATCGACATTTCTTTGTGGAGTTAATTTAGAAATTACCCCACACTACAGTAGTTGTAGCCTATACTCAGCAGTAGACGATGGCTCGCACTTTTGTTACTCGGAAAACAAGTAATAAAAGGAAGAATTTTTCAACGGCAGTCAAATATAAGTGGCAACGACATCATTTTGCGAAAATGATAGAAGTTACCCCAGCACACAACAATATGGTTGGCCTTTTCTCCCAGTGTAGCCTCTAATCAGCTGTCAGCACTAGCTCATCCTAGTTTTGTGTCTCGGCAAAGCAATAACTAATTTATAATACAAAATTGTGAAGATTTGCACAGCAGTCAAAAGAAGGGCACCGGAATTTCTATACGAAAATAATATACCCTAAACGACAACACACATTTTTCCTGTTGTATGCACATCAGCTGTCAGCACTGTCTCGCACTTTGCCACTCGAAAAAGAAAAAGAAAGCAAAATAGCCTATAGGTATTTCAGCAGAACAAAACAATAAACAGCACCAGCACTTCTTCACGAATAAATGTACGCACGCCACACTGTTGCAGTTGGTGTATTATTTCTGTTGTAAGCTACACAGCTGGTTTGCACAGTCGTCCTACTTCGCGACTCCGTAAAAAAAAATGAGTTGTCGGGGGCTGGTGCCTACTGCTGACTAGTCGGTAGCCCCTCCTCCACTCTACTGCTGCTGACTTATGTGGTTGCGTGAGCGATGGCCATTACAAGCTGGAGCATGCTGACCTCTTGCGAGAATGCTGATTAGTTATCAAGGACATGAAAGCGCGACCTTTTCCAACACCGCGGTTGCTGACATTTAAGCTCTTGATTGGCGAGATAGGTGGAGGACGGGGGCGTCTGTCGCCTGACAGGCTAATGGTACATTTTCGTGACAACTCAATGATTGAATAACGAAATTATTCAAAATAAACAAAAATAAATTTAGAAGGGATTTATAGAAGTACATCGTGTGTGTCACCGGTATTTTTACTTGAGTAAGAGACAATCGAAGGTGAGCGTAAACATCAAATAATTCATGAAAATATATCAATCGTAAAACAAAAGATCTGGACAAAAATAGCAGACATTTTTCTGATAATTTTGATACGGCAGGCGGCAGCCTAAGACATATTATTATGATTTGAGGGGTTTAGAAGCAAAAACTGTAGATAAGTGCCCTGTAATTGGTTCTAAACCCAATATTTGATATTATAGATATTATAGAATTAGCTTCTAATAATAAATTCAATGGGCATAGATTTCAACCATTTCGTCTGCAGACGAATCCATCGGTGTGAAAAACGCAATTTCAGAAATTTGTTGGCTTTGCCCGATTTGCTTCTATAACACTCATTTGTGGCTCTTTCTAACACAATTAATGAATTGGATTTGTACAAAAAAAGATTGGTCCCGAGGAAAAAGTTCAAGAACTGTGGCAATTCATGGTAGCGAATGCCACATAATGCCATAGCCTATATTGAAATGTAGAGAGGCATTTCTACTACCGGTATTAAATCCGATATTTCATGTAAAAATCGACTGTACGAAAAACGCGTAGTGGGGACACGATAGCCTACTTTGATTAGCTCTTAATGGAAATTCCTTATATACCTAAGGTATAGGTACGTACGATTACCGACTGACTGCATGCTTATATAACAACAGTCCATCATTGCGACTCTTACCGTAATTCTGACGAGTTGATTACTGTATGTATAGTGATAGTGGTGTGAAATTATTTAGTACGGGATAAACCTCTAAGCATAACGGGACGGTGACTTCTGAGAAACATATGGGACAGTCGCTTTTGCTGAATTAATAGAGGCTGTAAGAACCATAATAGTTTAGTCATACTATTATCTTTCAATAAAAATAAACTCAGAAAGGGACAAAATTAATGTATGGGAAGCTTAAATGGCAAGCATATACGGTACGTTTACTTGTAGACATAAACTGTCTGAAACACAGCTACAAGCATATAGCCTACAACATTATCATACCGTAATAAAAGAATGGAACCTGGAAGAATTTATTAGGGTGAAGGTTTCTAAGAAAAATGGATCTTCTAACTTATTACACCCCATGCCCCTATGCTGTCAACCTTGATTTACTGTATGAACTCAGTACTATACCGGAATATTATACAAAAGCTACAGAATACATAAATCAAAATTTTTACCTGCATCTTCGTTGGTACCAGCAAACTAAAATGGCTACGATTCCCCCTCCAGCGGAAATCACCAGGAAGCAAACTGCTACCTGAAATGCAAATAAAATTATTGAAAAAATGTTTTTCATTCCACGTGAAATTTATAACGTGGTTTATGAATAGGAATGATAGGAATAAGTGTAATTTCTACCTTGAGGCTCGGAAACCAAACTTTGATGCATTAAATTAAAATTATAAAATATAAAGCTGTAATTAATGGTTGAAAACTGACCTCTGCGAGTTGGAAGTCTGTAGATGCGGTGGAGCGTTGCAGGCCTACAAAACTGAGATGATTGTAGGAGTGTTGTTGCGCCGGCCAAAGTCCGTCAATGGCTTTAGAGCCAAAAGAAGAAGAATTAATGGTTGAAATAATGTGATGTATAGCCTATCAAGTTTTGGCTTCTGAGCCTTAAGTAGTTAACTAGTCCATCGATTTGTTCGTTGTAAAGCTATACATGTACAATAAGAGGGTTAGCATTTAGTAGCCTACTGTAGGTCTAGAGTACCTAGGTATTGATTGATCCCTTGTTTTTACTACTCTACAACAGTTTGGTTATGACTGTATGGACACAAATTGTTTACGCATTTAAATACTTCATTAATTATATTGTACCAATTCACAATAATAGCCTCTCGTAGTGATTATCCGCCATCTCCTGAAAAAACTCGAGTATGCAATTCTCCTACAGTCTTACCCGCGGCCACGGCCGGCACTCGCCAGTCTCCAATGGATCAATAATAAGCCAACACAAAACGTCTCAAGACACGAACCATAAGAGATATGACAGTTGCCCTTTTCAATCCATGTCAAGTTAAAGTGTTACATACGGGACCACTACGACCGTTCCAAGGCCGTGCCCAGGTTTTGATTTCGGGAGGGGGGGTCCAAAAAAATTTTAACGTAATTTATTAATGAAGTAATGGATAAATTATTCAAAACATGCAGGTTCACATGCAAAAAAAAAATCGGGGGGGGGGGGGAGTCCGGACCCCATGGACCACCCCCCTGGGCACGGCCAATCATTCTTTGAAAAGACCAGGTAAAGAACATCCTTGTTGTTTAAAGCAAATCTTGTAACTTTACTAAATGTAAATCTGTACTTTTACTTATTATTATTATGTTAAGTATAATTATGAATAGGTACTTGTTTTGTCTAGTGTTAAGACGTTCCATCTCCGGGGGGGGGGGGGGGATGGGATGGGACCAAGCCTTACAGTGAGGTTGTTGTGCTTCATGATGGCTATGTTTCCACTATTTCCTGCAAATACGTACGTAGGCAACCATGCGACTAACCCACCGCGATTGCCTGCGACCGATCAATAGGTTATGCAGCTATGGGTCACACTTATTAATTAATTGCGTCCCCTTGTCCCTTACATAGTACTTAAACACTTAAACAAATGCAACTGGAATGAGTTGGTTTGTCATACGACTTCACCTAAAATCAAACCTAGGCTAACATGGGTTTTTATTTTTCAGTGGCGGGACTAACAATTTTGTAGGCCAGCGCCTGGCAGAGATAAATAGAATTCCAACAGAAGACATGGTATGTCTATTCTGACGTTTCAAAGCATGGGCCTGATTAATATCCATTGCAAATCATTGTCAGTGGCATTTACGGTCGCGGTCGAGACCGCCATTAATAGTCAAGCGGGTATACGTAAAATCCTACGGAATTCTTGTAAGTTAGGCCAAATTACTAAGGTCAATTTTGTAAACCAATAGCAACGAGATGAGAAATATTGACTTTCCATTGGTACATTATTAATTGATAATATACAAGGCCTTAGGGCATGAAATGGATTATTGTGTCATCCGGAGCCGTATTTCACAGTTATATCAACTTTTAAGTAAAGCTAGACTCAGGCCCTGCAAAAAATACCGTACGTAGACTGTATATAACTTGCTCTGCATACCGCTATTTTCATATTATAAGGCATTGGTCTGCGAGCGAGCGTTGTTGCTTTTGGCATATTAACTTCACACACTTGTAAACTACACTTCTAGTCCTAAAGGCATAAAGTTAAATAAGTTAGGTCTATGTTATAGCAATTAATTAACAAAAGACCCATAGAATCTAGAAACATTTAAGTTATATCATATACTGCATGCAACTCATTGACCTAGAGACGATATGTTGTTTAATTGACACAAATTCGCACACACTTGTAGTAGGCCTAAGGGTTTAAAACACCTATGGAGCCTGTACCTCTGTTATGGCTTCCTACATACCCAGTACTGGTGTAAGTTGGGCGAGTGTACAAACAGGTCCAAGTCCTGGCCCTCTCGCATGTCCACCACTCACATCACACAATTATAATCAAATCAATGCACCGCACATTTGGCGGGGCTCCAAACGCTGCGGCCATGCAGCACCGACGCCGCTGCGCAGTCGCGGCGACTTGCGCGCGGCAAAACGGGGTAATAACGTAGTGGCACAGTTGCCACTCAACACTCGGCAACTGCGACCCCACTTTCCGTCGGGAAAATTTGTGTGTTACGTCTAGCCCAAGCATGAGCGACGCATCGGAATCACTGACGGTGGAATTTCTTAAGGGCGACCAGCAGCATCAACTGCTGAAATCCGACGCATTGTTTCCAACTTTCACCCAAGAAACGTCCTCACATATCATCAACTTTACTGTACAGTATATTACATTAAATATTACTCTACGTTTACTTGTGAACCGATTCAAGCACAATCGCGGAAGACAATAGTTCAGTAGCTGAAATAAACAGCCGTATTCAGCAAGCGATAGTGGCCTTCAAAAAAAAAAATCCAAGATCCTGGAATCTGTCAACATAAGACTAAGATTTACATTGGCAAATATAAATAAGAGCTTCAAGTTCCACAGTGATCCGCCATGGAAATGGAAGAGCATTTATAGAATTGGCTAGCCAGTCATATTTCATGGTGGAGGCTAATAGCGCTGATTGCATTGGCAAATCGTTTTCATTACCTTCTAAGCTTCTGCTCATTCCCATCACACCAGCATTTGTTTGGCAATATGATCTGATCTTGGCTGCTGACGCCACTCATATTAGCGATGGGGTGCACAGAATGTTTCCCTGGCGTGTTGCAAGTAGCTGCACATCAGAGCTTCAACTAAAGCACTGAATTTCCACAAGCTACTTAAGAGAATATGGAGCAGATATAGCATGGTCACACCTGCATCACGCAAAGTCAGTCAGTTTCTATTGTTTAATTAATTTACTACGTAAGCTATAAAGATTTGATTTACCCAATACATGGGGTAGTTTTATTTTTTGATGATGTCATTGAACTTTACAATGCATGAAGTTTTATTCTTGCGTTAAGTTCATTAAATAATTACAACACCAAAAATATGGTATTGTGTATGAATTAGTTCTCCACAACTTCCATTGACCACATCTTTACAATTCACGTAGTAAAATAAATAAAAAATAACAACCGATTAATTCTATTTACCTTTACATAACAAACTGTATGTCAACCGGTTATGTTTCATAAGGCTGCAGTTGAGTTCGGACTTTACGGCCAACTAATCTAAAAATAGGGATCTATTAATGGTTGCCACATAGTAAAGTTGTATTTCTATAAGATAGAGGTATATAAATAATACTATTAGTAGCCAACAAGCACTGTCCACCAGGTACGCCCAATCAGATAAGCGCCATTATCTGACTACGTCAATACTCTGTCATGTATCTATTGAACGGTTTACCAGGCTTCCTTCGAACCCAGCCTTAATCTAATTACAATTTACATCATGTTTCACGGTGTGGCCGGCCTCGTCCTCCTCGGGCCCTTTCGTAGTGTGACACCCAGTTCTGTGGCTGCATATAGCCACTATAGTTACAGCCAATACCCCAAATCCACCCCTTACGTCTACCAAGTAACTAGTGGACGGTTTACCGACATTCTTCGTACGCAGTCAGTCTATTTACAATTTAGATCATGTATCACGAGGTGTCCTCTTCCTCGACTTCCTCGGTGGCCTTCTCGTAGTGCGACACCCAGTTCTGCGGCTGCATCTTGCCACCGTAGCCTATTCTGCACACAAACTCTAGTATGAGCATGCGCGGCACCTCCAGCAGTGCGCGTGGGCCCCAGTCGTACTCCGCCACCTCCTGTCCCGGCTCCGTGTGCTTTTTCAGGTACAGCTGCTCCACAAACTGCTCCTTAATCCGCTTCTTTACATCGCCAAAATATTCGTGAACTGATGTTGTCTCGATGATTTTGAGATTGGACAAGTGTTTGAATAATTCATCTAAAATGAATAATATAATATGTAAATTATTAATGCAGATTTTGTTTTCACAGCATTTAATTAGCGTGTAACAGGGTTCATTCAGATTTAAACTAATGACGTAAGGAATTCCAAATTTGGTCTTCATTGAGAATCAGTAAGAATATTTCATCATTGAACGTATAATGTAAGCTATATTGCCACGTTGGTGACGCGAGAGGCGTGAACAAGCAATATTTTCAACATTCACTTTATAATACTTCGTTACAGTAAAATAAACAAGTAAAATAACTTTGCCGAGTATTATTAAAAATTTATAAGGAGTCGGTTTCAGCACCAGACAAACATTCAAACAACACAATTTTAAAGTAGTATGTATAGTTGATAAAGTTATTTTACTTATTTATTTTATTGTGAACCAATGCAATGTCTTGAATAATACAATGACATGGGCCGAGTCGTGCGACGAGTGTGGCAGACTCAACCGCATGCAACAAGAGCACTGGGAAGGCCTGGCAAGAGATAAGACGACCAGATAAAAAGACAGTTGCCTGGGATCGGGTGAAGAGGCGGACGATTGTGATGGAGCCCCAATTAAATAAATTAAGTAAGAAGCGACTGCTGACACTATTAGCTGCAGACTAGGCAAAATTAATTGTAGATAACATATGCACTTACAAGATATGGAAACGACAATGCTATTCAAATTAGCTGGTTTGGCAAGTTTTGATTATCAACATTTTTTATCGAATGTTACAATGTAACAGCAATTAGTGGAACTGAATTAACATTTAACGTAGTGGAACCTATTAACTTGGGCAATGGAATAACAGAAATGAATAATTGGTGAAATGGACGGAAACGAGATTCAAACCGAAGTCTCCACCGTCGTGCTAGTTATTTATTTTTGACATACTTACTGTATGTGAATGTTCTAGTGATGAATAAAAAAAAGGTTTATTATTTTTATTTTTTTAAATGGCTTTTTATGGACCCAAGCCCATAGGTCCCTTGTCCAAATGCCAACGACGATTTCAGAAATTATTTGTGCTGTTTCCGTATGAATTTTTGGCCATTGGCAAACTGGTATACGTTCTACACCAGCTACAAGCGATAATTGACAAGCTTACCATTGACGCAATGAAACAGGCGAAAGCATGACTTAACCAAGTCCGGCAAGTTGGAGACTCTGGTTCGAATCCCATTTCCGCTCATATGGACACAACATGTTGAGGTAAGGACTTAACTTATTTATTGGCTTTATAAGAAGCAAAAAAATAAACCAGCCCACAAAGCGAAGTTAGGGCTATAAGACCCTCTCTTACACTCAACTGGTATAACAAGGTGATGATAAGGGACTCAAGACTTTCACAAAATGGTTGCTGGTTCGAATTCCACACTTTGATGACTAATGCCCGTTTCCACCATCGCATCGTTTGAAAGTCTCAGTAAGGAATAGTGGACGGCATCGCAATGCTCCAGAAAAGTTGACAACACCAAAATATGCTCAGCTGGTTCCGACAACAATAACGTAGTGGCAGCTCAATTCCCAGCAGTCAACGTTACAAATACTGTTCACTGGTACTTACGGTGTAAAGCATATTTACCTTCTGAAACTGGTCCCTCCTTCATAAAAATATACGCCAACACCAAAATCAACAAGGTACGCTCTGCTCGCTCGTTTTTGTCCAAGTACTTGTACATAAATTCCGATTCTGGTTCTTTGGCAATGAGCATGTATGCACCGGACGCGGGCAGTTCCGACAGCACCATCCCCAGCTCATCCAGACTCTCGCGGACTTTCGTCCACAGGCTGCCCATCAGCTTCCGTCCAGGCTTGGTGGACAAGCCGGACAACAAATCCGACCTTTTCACCGGCCTCTTCGTAGCATCCAACGCCAACAATGTCTTGACCACCTCGTTGACCACATCATCGCCGACTTCCTCCTCGACTTGGGACTGTGAGAGACCTCTTTGAGACCGGCTCATGTTTCAAAATGTTTATGATAAGTGACTCTTTAAATTTCAGTACCTAAAACATACGGGCAAGCGCTATAATGCACTGCTAACATCCGTGAGATATTTCGCTAAAAGTTATCGATTAAGAGAGATTAACCAGAAGTTAGAAGTAGGCCCTAGCCTCCAAATCGTGGGGGCAATTTCTTTGTTAAATTATAAGTCTGTAGTAAAAGGTTGAACGTAAGAATAAACGTGTCGTAACTCAACAGAAGTATATAGGTACTGTATGTCTGTGTATTTAAGAGTGTACAGCCCGTAGGAAAGTGGCAGTAATGGCGAAATTTAATACTTTTTATTTTTTATTTAATTAACTAAGCATATCATTAAAGATTTGGCTCATCAAAGTTGTAGAAGACTACTTCATGCATCATATAAGTTAATAAGGTATTTTTAGTTTTCGAAATTGTAGTTTTTTTTATAAAATCGACTATACGTGATTTTTTTTTTTTAAGTTTTGCATGTTTATGAAAAAACTACAATTTTGAAAATTAAAAATATCATACAATATGATGCATGGAGCATGGAGTAGTCTTCTACAACTTTGATGAGCCAAATCTTGAATAACATGCTTAGTTAATTAAATAAAAAATAAAAAGTACTAAATTTCGTACTGCCAATTTCCTACGGGCTGTACACTCTTAAGGTAAGGTATTTAAGATTCTCAGTCGCGATTTGCCGACGCCTCTTCCATTTTATCAATATTTTCCCGTCGCTTTCGGAAGCTGGTCGCTGGCGTGAAGCCGACCGCACTAAAGTACACGGTTTTCCCTTAGACATGCCAGATCATAAAACTCTCAAGTAGACTCCTATTTCCACAATAAAAAAGACGTCGGCAAATCGCACCTGGGAGAATCATCCGTGTGTACCGGGCCTTACACCTTAGTGAGGCGACTGAAGAGGCTATTAAGATCGCAATTAATCTATTTGAATATATATATTTTTTAAACCTTGAAGAAGTGTTTACTTACAAGATAAAACATTAAATAACCCGCGTTTCAAATAGTGAAGATATCAAGAAATTAATTCAAGTTTCAAGTATTTCTCCACTCCCGCCAAAATAGCAGCAGAAAGCACAGGCACAGCATGGTGATTGGTGTTTACGTAGCCGTAAGTGCTGATTTCATGTAATAAAATGCAAACTAGGATTAGCCAAGGGGTTCAACTCACCCTCTGTATATTAAAACCTCATGTTTGCGCAGCGCCTCATGTAAAACAGGTAATAAAACTCTTTATTTTATCAGTGAAATCAACTAAACGTCCAATAAAAAATATGAATTTTGTTAATTTGTTGTTTTCTTGTTTATGATGCATGACCTCCGCAAGTTTTAAAGATGGCCGAATGGCTTGCGCCGTGTCACTAGTTGCATTTTCCGCCCTTTTTTGAACATGAAATAGAAAAGTTTTGAGTTTAGTATTATTATCGACGATTTTCCCTTATACTGGAATGAACTGCTTTCAAATGAAATGAATCCGTCCGAGCAATTAGACTTCACAGTAGGCAGTTGGTCACTTTTTATTCAATGATATTCTATGCTTACGGATAGTCAATAATTTGAACTGATGTGTCCCCGTGAATTAATATTGCTCAAATAAGTATTAAACTATTTTACATTCAAAAACAGAATACCCGCCCAACAGAAATGAATTAAATATATTCTTAAGCTTAACTTAATTGTGTTGCTTTCCAACCCATACTTTCAGAATATGTTTTAAGCAACGCTGTCCGCCTGATGGGGGGGGGGGGGGTGAATCTGTTCTGTTTTATAGCTTCAGGCACCCTAAGGGCAGACTCCTTCACCTCAGGTAGAAGGGATATTGAATGACATGTTGATTATAGTGGATTCCGAGCCAATTAATGAACATAGTAGTCCCACAATTGATTCGGTGACCAGAGCTCGACACAGACTTTGAGTGACTGGCAAGCTCAGCGCCAAGATTACTCCAGTTTGAACTGGCTCTGTACTAGTGGATTCAACTTGTAATGGCCGCTGGTTAATTAGTTAACTAGACTTAAGATGGCAATGATTCGACTTAATTAAAAAATTATTTATTTATTTCTAGGATATTCAGACACGCATTTTAGAAGAAGGCTTTTACATAATAAAATCAAGAATAGGAACAGTCAAATTGTCTGAAGCTACTGAATTCTACCAGGAGCATATAGGCAAATTCTTCTTCAATAGGCTGATTACGTTCATGTGCAGCGGGCCCAGTGTATTCAAAATACTGGCCAAAGAAAACGCCATCGCAGACTGGCGAACTCTGCTGGGGCCCACCAAAGTTTACAAAACGCAATTCACACATCCGTTGTCAATCAGGGGGTTGCATGGTCTTACTGACACCAGGAACGCAGCTCACGGCTCCGGTGAGTTATCTCATTTAATATTATTCTGTCGGACCCGTAATTAAAAGTCATGAAACACTCCAAAACAAGCTTACGCTGATAGGTATCTCCAGGGCAGTTGCCTGTACACAGTAAATATTTCCACGAACAAACTCCTAAGTAACGGTCCGGGCGAAGATTCCAAAGAAATCACTCGTTCATAGATTTTTCAAAATAATTGGTAATACTACCCGATCACGATATGATGACATGTGGAACACTTATAAAGATCGAATATACTCGGTGTTCCGCTTATGCGAGTTTTCGAATAAACAAAGAAGAAGAAAGGAAATTGTCTTTGTGTTCCATATGGGCGAATTGTGTTTCAATAGTGGTCAGGTAGTACATACTTTAAACGACGACTAACTACTGACATTATTTAAAAGTTAGGATGAATGCATTATTATTGTATTTTAAAATTTCACCAAAGACGTGAACGAAAGTCTCCACATCACATACCATGCGATCTATTATGTTTCACTTTCACTACGTGAACAAAAAAAGAGAGTTTATTGCATATTCCCTAATTTCATAATTTAATATTGGTAGTTACAAAACAGAGCTACGTAATGTACCGTAACACTTTTTCTAGTTCACAAGATAGCAACAGATTTGTTTTCTACTACAGCTCAAATATCCAAATAGTTTTTCAAATTTACAATTTTGCTTACAGATTCAGTCACATCTGCAGCTCGGGAAATTAACGTGTTCTTCCCCGAATTCAACAGTGCGGAGTGGCAAGCGAGGTGCAGCCAAACTGAGCAACTCAGGCTGCTGCAGTGGAATCAACAGTTGTCCCTCCATCTGCCAGCAACATAGCTTAATTATATCACGTTTTATTCAGCGATTGTCCAATAATATGAGCCATTCTCAACAATTTCAAGTAATATTCTGCCCACGTCAGAATATTTAATATATTATGTTATCTTTGTAAGAAATGTAGGCATACAGTCGGCTCGGCGCTTTTGTGAAATTCTCATATTGCTCAATAGAATGTACCTCACTGTAAGGTAAACAAGGCGAAAAACTGTATACATATTTATCAATAGAAAAAACCATAGAAGTTGAAGTATTGTACTTCATTTCTATGGTGAAAAACATTAGAAGGCACGTTTCCAATGTGTTTATATACAGTGTGTTTTCACAAAATTATAAGTTTTAGTGTATTCTACATTGCACAGTGTCATTGCTTACCTAGGAAATGTTCATCTAAAGGATTATTCTCTTCAAATTCGACACTGCAGCTGGGTGTTATTTATAACGCTATGCTTAAATGCTACGGTTTATAAAATGTACATACAACTTACAATAGTATGGGTACTCACTTACCTAAGGTAAAGTGAGAAAAGTCAGGGAAAATATAAATGAGAATAAAAGAGTACCGTAAATCTTTTTCTCATTTTATAAAAAGGTTAATCGCATACAAACAATTTAATGAATGTATCCGATTAACCTCTTCAATCGCCTCACTAAGTAACCTCATAGGTACTTGTGTCAAGTTACGACACGTCTCTGATCGCAAGGTATGTAAAGACTGGCACAAGTACGAGCACGCTACCACCTTGCCATAGAAGTCGTTAAGAACATTAATACAAGAAAGAAAGAAAATTGTCTTTTTTTTATATGGACGAATTTTGGGTCTTTCGGTCCACTCTTATAAATAACTCATTAACTCTTACAATTGAAATTCGTCTGCTTACTTTTTTCTTATTTTTTCTTTCCCTAAATTTTCCCACGCTACAATCAGGTATGCAAGTGCCTCTAATAATTATTGCACTAATAATAGAGCAAGGTTTTCAAGAGCACACAATTAAGGCATTAGTTACAAACATTGGACGGCTTGGATTACTCGATTCGTTATTTTTAAATCACATTGAAATTTATTAAAAAGAAAACCAACTCTGTCTTTTATGGCTAGCCGTGACAGCCATTGCCAGGGTTTATGCTATCATCATCTGATCATAATTTGAGCCCTGCATCTTCAAGGAAGTGAATGGTCATAAGGAACAGGCCAACAACCTGTCCAAACCATCTTCGGCATTTTCCGCGCATTAGACTTGTAAATGCATACATAGTATGTTACGGCTCAGGTAATGCTGGAGTTGGCTGCCTTTTTCTTACTGTACCGTACAAAACTAAATATTGCAGTGCGGTGCGGTACGAAATTCATATGTTTGGGGGATTAGCTAACCTTTGAACAGGTATAAAATGCTATGCCCTGAATGCATAGATGAGATCGTAAGAACATGGAATATAACAGCTGGAAAATAATTTAAGTCTTCGCCTTTACATACACCTTTGGCTTACTATACACCTTCAGGTTCTCTTCAATATCATCCAGCCGTTTCTCCAGTTCGATCCTCATCGTCCGCACCCGCAGCGTGTCCGCACCGACCGGCAGCTTGTTTAGTTCATAGATGAGCTCGTGGTACGCCTTGTTCAGCTTCTCCAACATCTCTAGCCGTTCTAGGTCGTTGACCGCGACATGACCGGGCGGGCAGTCCGGGTCTGTCACCACAGCGGGAGGCTCCGGTCTAGACCGCTTCAAATAACTCGGCGGTACCCTTTTAGATGACTTCTCGCATAGCGCAGCAGTAACGGAATCTGAGGCAGTGCGACAATTTTTACGTGTCGTTACTTTCTTAGGGAGCTCAGCGATGTTTTCAACTGCGGTCAGTTCTTTCAGAACTTCAATTTCCTTTGTAGGACTGGCAACTTCTTTAAACACGACACTTTGAAGACGTTCCTGCGACTCGACAACACTGTCCGAAGCAACTTTGGATCCATCTAGTATTCTAGTGGTAGTCGTAGTAGTAGTTGTAGTAGTAGTAGCCTCACCGTCTGTTTGACTCGCCTGATTCCGGCACTGGATGAAGAGTTTTGTCCGCAGTCGGGGGTAAGCCGCCCCATCGGCCGGGGGTGGGGCAGGTTTTGCTTTTGATGCTCTTACTGGAGATTTGCTTTTGATAGTCAGAGAGCCCATTGACGACGAGAGGGTCCCATCAGAACGGGTTGATTTGCTCGACATTTGCCGGACTTTCCTGCGATTGTCACGGATGTAGTCCTTCAGGTGAGGCTCTGCAAGATGAAAACAACATTAAATTATACAAGATTTACTGAAGTCTGTGATCTAAAGTGGATAGTAAGCAATGCTTCGTTTTAGAATTATTCTTCGAGCACTTGTTAAGAGAAGGGCAAGTGAACAGTTTCTGGGTTATAACTTTGATTAGCGGTCCCAATAATCGTGTACATCTGAGCTGGGATAGTCAAGAAACCTATATTTCAGCCTGTCGATGTTTTTTTTTCAGTCAGAATTAATAATTAAAGAGCTTCCATCCCAAACCCATCAATGACAAATGATATCAGGTTGTACAAATAAATAATAGCCTAATGACAATCATTTGCAGCAATTGACAAATTTCTGAGGCAGTCCGTGAAAAAGATCGTAATCAACTTACTCGGGGGAGCAAAAATACCATTGAGAGAAGTGGTCATTTTGATTTATCAAAATTTTGAACTAATTTGATTGTTTTTGTCATTCACACGTCCATCTTGTTTATTTATTCTCAAAATGGCGCAAATGCTCGCGACAAAATTCCCTTCAGTTAGCAACAGTTGTAGTTATTGCGCTTGTCGTTAGATGGCATACAATACCGGTTTCCGAGTCCGATCCTACCAACGTTTTAATAATTTAATTACTTAGTCCGGGCGTCACTAACACTAATTTGTCAGCTGTGAGATAAGCGAAGACAATAAATAGAACGCGTTAAGAATTACTCGGCTATGCACTTATATTTTACTATTATTGCTTTCCAATTTCTACCTAGGCCTAGTATAAGGAAAAGTTTGTGATGGCCAAAATTTTTGGTTCCGAGATTTCAACGGATTTAATAATAGGCTATATTACTTACACGTTTTGAAGCCCCAGGAACCCAAAAAAGTGGTTTGTCTGAATAGATAAGATAAGTCAGTCTGTCGCTCTGTCTGTCTGTTCATCGATTTCCGGGCAAACTACTCAGTCAATTTTAATGAAATTTGGCATGTTCACAAAAATCATACCTCGAGAGCATTTTTATATTTTTATTTTTTATATAGGCTATTGGGCTAACTCAATTTGGGAGGGGGTTTATATTCAAAAAACTCCCAAAAAAACGTTTAAGAAAATTATTTCTCAAAAACGGCTCCAACGATTTCTTTTAAATTCATATTGTATATTGTAGTCGTTATTAATGTTGACAAAATGCGGGGGGTCGCTTGCCCCTTGATAGCTTGCTTCTGGGGGTAAAAAAATAAAAATAACTAAATTTTTAATTTATAATTATAAATATAAATGTCTTGATCAAGTTTGTTAACCAGCAGCTATATCTGCCATTTTGTATGAAGCTGGCGGCCGATCAAAACCTTAAAAATTCCTATCTCACTTAATATTAGTCGCAGAGGAATGGAATAAGATGTCACTGAAAGCCCTTATTAATATCTACGATAGTGGTCATTAACACTTTATACTACAAATGAACGATTTCAAGATGGATGACGTCCAGTCAAAGTGAAAAGAACCGGTCCGAGTTCACTCGAACATGCTTTCCAATTTATCAAAATTATTAGATAGAGAAAATTAGTAATTTTATGGCAAATATTTTTCCTATGGTTAAATTTCCGATATCTCGGGAGGGGGGGGGGGGGTGGTTGTCCACCTGACGTCACTGGAAGTGAGGTAAATTCTCGATAGGTCAAACAAACACATTAATTACCACACAGCAATAATGGCAGGGCATGCAATGCATTTGAGCGCGAATTTTCTATCATTTTTTTCAAAAAATAATTTTTTGGGCAAAACCAAATATTTTTTTGGAAAGCAACCTATCCGGTTTCGTTACTCAATTTAACACCTAAAACATGCTTGAAGGTAGAAATCATCGATAGAAAGGTTTCGCATTTTTTAGTCATTTTTTCATTAAAATTTAGTTATTTTTATTTTTTTACCCCCAGAAGCAAACTATCAAGGGGCAAGCGACCCCCCGCATTTTGTCAACATTAATAACGACTACAATCTACGAGAATTTAAAAGAAATCGTTGGAGCGGTTTTTGAGAAATAATTTTTTTAGACGTTTTTTTGGAGTTTTTTGAAAATAAAACCCCCCCAAATTTAGTTAGCCCAAAAAAAAAAAAATGGTCTCGAGGTATGATTTTTGTGAACCTACATGCCAAATTTCACTCAAATCCACTGAGTAGTTTGCCCGGAAATCGACGAACAGACAGACCGACCGACAGACCGACAGACCGACAGACAGACATTTTGTAAAAACCACTTTTTGGGGTTCCTGGGACCTCAAAACGTGTAAATCCGTTGAAATCTCGGAATCGAAAATTTCGACCATCACAAAGCTTTCCTTATGCTACGTATAAATTGGAAAGCAATAATGTGATAGTTAAGCAAAAGTTCGCAGTTCCTTGCTGGTTCGAAATTTGGAACACACGAGTGTTTTGTTTGTTCCTGTTGTGGTCGGAGAAAGAATGGAGTCAATAGAGAGCGTAATTTTTCTTTAGAAGTATTAATTATTATTGGCCTAGGCTACATGGCGTAGCATTGCGGAAAAGTGGTGTCGGCGCTAGTACGAAATGTGTTCTGCAATATAATATTTGCAAGGGATGAAGTAACCACTACGAAGCGGGGCTTGCGCTTGCATGAAATCTCCCTAGCTAGAGCCGAAAAGAATTTTTTTTTTAATGTATAGCATCCATTTGTTAAAAATGTAACTTAGGGCATGCAACTTAATTTTTGTGGCACCTGCCAGTACACTCCATCTTCGCCAGGTACCTACAAGTAAACAAAATGATTTGTCACTGTTTGCCTCTCATACAGTAAATTGACTAAATGACTCATCATCCTCACGCCACTATAGTTCGCGCTTATTTACCTCAATATAATTATTTCCTTCATTTAAAGTTACGACTACTTATGCAGATACGACTATATATGCAGATACTTAACTTATCTATTATAAATTAAGTTATAAATATGGTAGAGACTTATTAATGACGTCTGCTACCATATTATAATTTAATTTATAATAGATAAGTTAAGTGCGGTATCTACATAATAGTCTCCGTAAAACAAAGCAAACATCAATGACAAATTCAAATTTGAAGTAAAATTGCCTATAAGTGAGCCTACTTAGTGAGGGGACCGTTTGGCGGGGATTCCTCGTTTGTGTTTGTCTGCGTGATATTGACGTGGCAGTAGAAATTAAAGACAGTCTTTAATGTCTGCTACCACGTCAATATCACGCTGACAAACAAACGAGGTCAGTGGAATCCCCGCCAATATTCGGATAAGTTACATTCATTAAATTGTTTGCATACAATAAAATTAATCTTTTATAAAAAAATTAAAATTATGTTTGAATGGCGTCGTTTAATAAGGGCCTCTACAAGTATGCCTATGTGCATTACGTCGAAAGAAAAAACTAAAAACTTACATAGTTACACTTGCAGTGGTTCCCTAACTTTTTTGGAGACGGTGCCCTTTTTTACATGGATTTAATAGACGGTGCCCATGCATGCGCATGGCACGAACTTATAGCTAATGCATATTCAGTTTTGTTTATTTTATTTTATTAAAACAAATAAAATTTAAAAATTTATATAAGTTACAAATTCTCAAATACCGGTATACATGAAATAAATAACCCTTGGCCGGAAAATAATATTGTTTCAATATTATAAGAAAAAATAATAATACTTTTATAGTTAAATGATCGTTTATTGGTTTATTTATGTTTTACCCAGGCTAAATTCCCATAGTGCCGCGGTGCCCCTTGTGAGTTGTCGCGGTGCCCAGTTTGGGAACCACTAAGTTCAGTAGTAGTTTTCACGTTATGGGTGACAACTGACACCCTCCACCCACCTGCAGGCTGATCATGGCGATTATAATACCGGTAGGCTATTTATTTAATCCCCTGGTATTAAAAATGTAAACAAGATAATTTTATAATGGAAAGTGCTATTCAAAATTTGTTTGTTTACATTTTTAATACCAGGGGATTAAATAGATACTGGTATTATAATCGCCATGCTCCGGCTGCAGACGATTCCAATACATTGGGCGGTTGGCGATTATTTTTAATCTTAGTCTGGAATTGAAAATGTAAACAAGATAATTTTACAATGGAAAGTGGTATTCAAAATTGTTTTGTTTAAATTTTTTACCTCAAGAATAAATTGATACTAAACGGCATAGTTGCAAATTTTGTGTCGTGTAAACCTCGCAACTCCTAAGCTGAGCGTTAGATGTAGGCACCTTTTATATTCTTTCCGTTTACTTGTTTGGACGTGCCTGACCATGATGAAATGCAGGCACATGACATCAGTAAGCCTAAACAATATATGTAGGTTACCGTACGTCCCTTAGGAGCACGTTACTCACGTTCGCGGGGTGTGTGTATGTGAATAAGGATGGGGTCATGTACCCCAGCTACCGACAAACCAACAGTGTAAATAGAAATCTGATATATAATGGCCAAATAATTGAGGAAATAAACGAAATCAAGTACTTGGGTATCACCATAGACAACAAGTTGACATGGAAACCACACATTGATAAATTACAAAAAAACCTCCGATCTATCAGCTACATATTATACAATCTACGGCGGTTTTTCCCACAATCAGCGTTAATCACTCTATATAAAGCATGGTACCAAGCCAAACTAAGTTACTGCATAGGCATATGGGGGGGAGCAGCAGCGACCCATATTCAACCATTACGAACGGCACAAAATTATACAGTAAAAACTCTCACAAGAAGCCATAGATGGTCACACTCAAACACAATATATAAAATGAATAAACTGCTGCCCATAAACCTCCTATACAATAAAAATTTGCTAATGTTTACCACAGAACATATTGCAACAATAAACACACGTAATAATGCAAGACAACACACAACAAGATCAACAGCCTACCATACTCTCCCCCTTCCCCACTGGAACCTGACAAACTCAAGACGATCATTACGATATAAGGCAACGACCCTGTACAACTTACTCACTAAGGACTTACACTAACAAACACGAGTATCCCACAGTAGACAACGACAACACTGACAAGAACACAAGAACAGCTATTTACAAGACAATCATTAGAATATGGACGAGGAAAGAACTGGACAAATTACAATAGTAATGCGACGACAAATTACAATAGTTGTAATGAGTAATTGTTTGTTTCTAATTTTTTAATTTTAATAATATTTTATTTTTAATAATCTAAGTAAATATATATAATACCGTAGTCTTAGTTTAGTGCTACCCTCGCACGCCCATGGCATGAGGGGGCACTACTTTATATATGTACCGAGAAAAAATGTAAAGAAATTACACGGATTTATTATTATTATTATTATTATGTTCCTAATGAGCGAGAATTTATTAATAGTGCGGCATGATATAAAGTGCACATGTTACGTTACTTTAGTTGGGCAATGCATATTGATGTCACTTTATGGCACGTATACTTAAAACGTGGCATAAAACTTTCACCAACTGCAGTAAGATAAGGTGGTACGATGGATCGAAAACAGAAAATAAGTTAGTCATCATTTTCAATTAATGTTATTTTTAACATTTTTATTTTTTTAAAGAATTAATATTTAGAGAATTTTGTGAATAAAAATAATGTATCATAGGAATGTCTTGATCGAGTTTTTTAACCAGTTAGATCCGCCATTTTGTTTCAAGATGGTGGCCGATGAAAATCTTAAAAAAATCATACCTCAGTTAATGTTGATTGCAACTTGTATCTGTAATTGAATAAGTCATGCTTTTGCCTGTATCATAGCGGCAATAGCAAGCTTGTCTCAGATTGTCCATTAATTATCACTTATAGCCGCGGTGTAGGTTGACATCGAGAACGTATCCAGTTTGCCAATGGCCAAAAATTCATACGGAAGCATACAAATAATTTCCGAAATCGTCGTTGGTATTGGACAAGGGACCTATGGGTCACTATAATTTAAGTAGGCCTGATAAAAAGTCCTTAAAAAATAATAACTAATAATAATAAATAAATAATAATAATATCGGTTGCAGAGGAATAAAAGAAAATGTGACTGAAAGTCCGTATTATTATCTACGATTATGGTAATTAACACTTTTTACGACAAATCAACGATTTCAAGATGGCATCCAGTCAAAGTGAAAATATTGTGATACTTAGGAAAAGTTCACAGTCGTCATTGTGGTTCGATTTTTTTTTTTTTTGCTGATGTTATGGTCGGGAAAAGAATGGAGTCAATGGAGAGCGTAATTTCCCTATATAGAAGTTTATTTTCATTTACATATGTACATTTCGTAGCATAGAGGCAATTCGGGGTCTCTGTCTGTGCGAAATGTGTTCTGCAATACTATATCATTTATACAAGGGGGGGGGGACCACCTATGATGCGAAGTGCATGGAATCTCCCTATACCTAATCGGTTGAGCGGAAAGGGATTTTATATTATAGGTGTATAACTTGCTGGAGGACCATCGATTTCGCCTTGCTCCCTTTCGTGGACTTTTTAACGTTTAGGCCTAGGATAAGTAATTTAGTGCATCAATGAAATTCATGAACGAACTACGCAGTAGGAAATACAGTATATCGAAAGAAATTATGAGAGTGAGTAATAATGCGACGGTCGCATTCCCAGGTGTCGCTCGCCAGCTTTTCTACTCAATCAATAACAGTAAGTATGCTTGATTAAACCGAAATTTTCCTCTTATATGTCTTGCAACAGGTGCACACCATTTATTCACGAAATCCAAATGTACTCGGGAACCTAGCAACGGGCCATAACGTGCGTTTGACTGTCCAGCCAAACTTAATGTGTATTTTATAAATTAGGGAACGGAAGATATTAAAAATAGGAAATGAATGCGAGATTCAAACCGGAGTTACGGTACAACCTTGCTTGCGGCTTGTGTATCACCGCAAAAAAGCATGCTACAGAAACAGAAATAATACCTACAAATCATGCCCAAAAAATTACTAGCCATAAAAAATTACACCATGACATGAGAAGTCATTGAGGCTGAGGCCTGGTAGAGGATCGTTTTTGTTGACATAACGTAACAACACGTCAAGACATGTAGGGTAGTGGTACGGACTCTGGCTTTCACCCGAAAGGTTGTTGGTTCGAGTCCCACACTTGCTGCATTTTCTGGCCATGCTTCGGAGGGCATGTAAAGCAGGCGGTCCTGGGCCTTCCTAGTTGAGTGTTCTTCTTCTTCTTCTTCTTCTCGTGCCCCTTCAACGTTGAAGATTGGCGATCATTTGAGCGAAATTCGCTCATGATGATTGTACAAGGGATGCCCCGAAGGACCTTTAATGCAGTGGTTTCCCGTTGCCTTCTGCATCCTTATGCCGTTGACTCCTCTGTTGAATTCTTCCGCCTTTAGGGAGCTTTTTCTCTCCCATGGACAAAAGGTTGCCCATGCCCTAGCTCCAAGGAGCTAGGTGGGGGATCTTTAACCGGACCCCACTCGGTACTGCTTGGTCGAGGACTGCTTATTCATCTTATTCGCAGCTAACCATCATATCTGATGGCCGTTCACTATCCGCCACCTGTGACCCCACTAGTAGCCTGCAGTTCAGCCCTAGTAGTTGAGTGTTAGAGAGGGCTTAATAGCCCTAACTCCGCTAGGTTGGTTTAGTAATAGAAAAAAGTCAATTTTTATTTATTTATTTAATTTAAAATACAATCTGTGCAGCACGCACACAATTCACGACGATGGCTACAAACATAACCATTCATTCAACACACAGTTATAACCACCAAATTGAATATAGCCTATATATCTAGGCCAGGGGAGTAAAATTGCGAACGTTGGTAATTTGCCTATGCTCAGTTGGCAGAAGCAGAGTTCTATATAAAGAAAAAAAACTAAATAAAGTTGGTTTAAAACAAGATTGAACTAATGTTTTATTCTTATGTAACCAGCTTCCCAACTCGGTGTGTCAAACTTAGAATTAAAACTCAAATTTTAATTGGCACAAGTATCCAACTCATACAGCTACGTAAACTGTAAAAATAAACATGGGCTTTGTTGGCATACGACAAACACATGGACAATCTTCTGCAGTCAGCATCTATTGTATATGGTCACCATCAGAAATGAAAGACATGATAACGCGCTGAAACCATACCAGTCAGCAGTCAGTTTACGTCGTGTCGTTTGAGTTTACCATGTTCCCCAAGTGGTTCGGAATCCACTATAATCCACCTTGTCAGTCAACTCCTCTTTCCCCCGAGGTGAAGGAGTCTGCCCTTAGGGTGCCTCAAGTTAACAAACATACTACTCACTCCCCCCGCCAGGCTGACAGGGTTGCTTCAAGCAGAAATGCTGAAAGCAGGAGTTAGAAACAGCAACAACAACATTTCATACTAAAATATACTACCACACTACCACTAACAATGAAATTGATTAATAACATAATTAATTTTAAAAAGGCAATAGGGCCTATACTATAGTAGTAAGTAGTATGAACTTGTAGTCGAGACCTAGGCCACAATTTGGGCTCCATAGGTCCCCCAGTCGCACTAGTCAAGCAATAAAGGCATTGGATTAAAAATTACGCGAAATTTAACATTGACTCCTACCTCCCCCCCCCCCTTTTCATCCTAAATTAAACTCAGGGCAAATTCATTTTATGAAAGGCAATTCCTATTACAAATTAATTTTTATTTAATTTAATTATTTGTACTTTATTTGGCTGTAAACAAACATAATATGTACAGTATTATGATTTATGTAAAGCCAGATGTAACAACCGCGCACGGGCCTCGCCTTGCTGTAGATGATGATATACTATGTATTATTTTAATCTGGAAGATATAAATTTACTGAAATGTCAAGAACAAAGCTGCTGCGCATTCAAACTATTGGCCAAATAACAGCAAGCAGATGACATTGCACAATAACACAGGCTCTGAAATCTGTGTAGGGGACAAAGTAGCAGGGCTGCGTATAGAAAGGCTTACGTCATGCTGGCTAAATAGGGCGAATTACAATGTAAGGGAACAGCCTATGTACCCCTTCCTTCCCATTTTGCAAGTCTGCGTACAAAAGGTTTCAATGTTGTGTTGCGTAAGCCTGCCGGATTTTCAACTTGACTGTACTTCAATGCCATTAATGATTGGCAACGTTGTTTCACATCGCTGAATAAGCAATACCCAATACAAAATTACCAATACCCAATACTACTATTAGCCTAATACCAATTAGTTTTAATTATTTATGTAACTGAAATGAAAATTTTTCTTTCGGACAAAATATTCTTCTTCTTATTGTTTTAACTTCGGACATTATAGGTACATGTAGTAGTCATGTACGGTACGAATTGAGGGTGCATCCGAAATCATGTTGTAGAGTGTATGATGTGCTAACTGTCAATTACAAAATTGTGGTAAAGAAACTGAGAAATGAGGCAACATATTCACGATGGCAATTTATTTCTCAAATATTTTCGGGAGCGATAGACCCCCCCCCTCCCCTCCCCGCAAGGGCGTATCTAGAACTCCATGTTTTAAAATGTAGATCTTAGGCAGCCACATTACTCCTTATCCGTATACTGTGCTTTTGTACTTACAGAACTATTTTACTATTACAATTTTTGCTTATGATGAATTAAGCTTATTTTTAAGAAAACAGACATTATTATGATTACAAATGCAATACCACTGATTATGGTTCCAATATTCGATCCATTAAATATGGCTCGAAGAAAAATTGGAACATATAATACCAAAATTCGGGATCGAATCGTATATTCAAAATAAACAATCGAAATATTTCTTTTATCCAATAGAGTGTGTAATCAGATAAGTCAATAACAAATGAACAATTAATAATAATAACAAGAAAGAAGCCTATAATATAAAAATATAACAAATATAATGTGAAAAATAAACTAACCTTTCGCTGTATCTTGGTCAACAACTGGCTTAGTCAAGAAGGCATAATATATAAAATAATAATAGTAATGTAAATAAATACTTTAAATGAGGTCATATTAGCCTTCCTTATTCCTCTCTGTAGCTAAACTGCATATACAGTATATATATATATATATATATTATATACCATTCTAGGTAGCCGTAGGTATTTAATATATTACTCAACGTCCCAACTTATGTTGTAGGCCCCAGTTCCTTCCACCGGTGGAAAATGGGAAGTTTTTTAACAACTTGCTTGTTTCGTTTTAGTTATAGCCCGCCCCCTATTATCATGCCTAGAATACCAGTTCTATCTTTATCTTTAGTCAATGGTTCTATTTAGTATTAACCCATCCATTTGACTTTGGATCCCTACCAGCGGTGACCGGTCCCTTCTGGATCCGTCGCTAGCCTGACGCCCCCACCCCCTAAAGCCGCGCCTATGTAAATAGATTATAATAAAAATGTTGTGGCCACTTCATTAATTATTTTGATGCTAGTAGGAACAAAATTAATATTATAATAATAATGTAACACGATTGCATAATCACATAACGTCAGGCGTTACCCACCCACAACAGAAATACCATGAAAATTTGTTTACATTGCTTACCTTATGGGTTACAAGGTTTACTAAGATTACAAAGAACCGGTACATACTTTCTTATTTATAAAGAACCGGTCCGAGTTTACTCGAACATATTTATCAATTAGAAGATGGAGAAGATGAGTAATTTCATGGTAAATAATTTTCCTATGGTTAAATTTGGATATCTCGGGGGGGGGGGGGGGTGTCCACCTGACGTCACTGGATGTGAGGTACATTTACGATAGGTCAGACCAACATATTACCACACAGTAATAATGGCAGGGCACGCAATGCATTTCAGCGTGAATTTTCTATCATTTTTTTTTTTTTTTTTGCAGAAAAATTCCTTCTAGTAATTTTTCCATAAAATTTAGTTATTTTTTATTTTTTTCCCCAGAATCAAACTATTAAGGGGTAAGCGACCGCCCGCATTTTATTAACATTAACAACGACTACAATATATGTGAATTTAAAAGAAATCGTTGGAGCCGTGTTTGAGATAACAACTATGCTATGGTTGCTTGGGGTGGCACTTATAAATCCTACCTGAATCAGTTAAATTCCCCTCTTAATTGCATTATTAACGTTGCATTATCCCACCCTCGCAGATACCCGACTGAACTAATCTACAAGGAGTTAAATGTCCCCACATTTCTGCAAACTTACTGTAGTTCTCTACTTATACATGCAAGTAATCTTAATGCTGACGGCGAATTGATTGTTAGTTCAATGCAAAGACACCATATAAATACAAGACATCGTCTATCGCATAACATATATACTCAACCTGCATTAAAAACTATTTACGAGCATGCTCCAAATTTTATAGCTTGCAAATTATTTAATGCGTAACCAAATGGCCTCAAATCTATAAGAAATCCCAACAAGCAATACTATATAAATTATTGAAAGAATACGTAGCGGGCTGTGATGACTTAACATTAAAAATTCTACTGTTCCAATAATTATATTAGGCTATATTTGCACTGCTAAGTTAAATGTTTAAATAGTATTTTAACCTATATGTACTTACTGTTGCTGTTATTTTAATTTGTTAATATATATAGTATTCTTAAATTGTTCAACTCCATTTTGTATTTTTAAACTAACATTTCTTAAATATTCTATACTGGACCAGCATCTGTAAATATTTTATTTTATATTCTAAAATGTACATTTACATTGACTAAGGCTCAATTAGAGCCTTAATATTAATATTGATAGTTTTTTTATATTTTTATTTTGACCGTAAGTAATTGTAATTGCTCTCTAATAAACCTTTAAATTTAATGTATTCTTGAAATTACCCCAGTGATACAAGTCTCTTTGAGTACTTAGTACTGGGGTAGACTTTGTAAACTGCACATGAAAAACTGTAATATACTATTTACTTACTTACTTACTTACTTACATGCTAAATTTCATACAAATCGACCGAGTAGCTTGCCCGGAATTCGATGAACAGACAGAGCGACAAGCAGACAGAGCGACAGACAGACAGAGCGACAGACAGACACACATTTCGTAAAAAACACTTTTTGGGTTCCTGGGACCTCAAAACGTGTAAATCCGTTGAAATCTCGGAATCGAAAATTTCGACCATCACAAAGCTTTCCTTGTACTACGTATAAATTGGAAAGCAACTAGCATAGATACCATGATTGATAATATGAGTAGTTGCATGGTAAACAATTATTTTCGTATAGGGTTAAATTTCAGTTGCCTCGACTTTCCCTTTTCCCTATCCCGCAGCATTGAACTGATCGATGGGTTTGCATTGTCTAGAACGGGCAGACCAATATAATTCAACACAGTAATAATGGCAAGGAATGTAATGTATTGGGGTATGATGTATCCATAATTTCTTAAAAAAGAAGTATAATTTATTTAACCAAAACTTTGCTTAGGAAAGCAACTCCAACCTATTGGGTGTCCTTTAAAATAATAACGATGGTATGTGAATTTAAGGAAAAACGTTCGAGTCGTTTAAAAGAAATTTTTTTAGGCCTAGCCGTTTTTTGGAGTTTTTTGGGGGTAAACCCCCCAAAATTCAGTTAGCCCAAAATAATAAAAAAAAAGTGGTCTCGAGATATTATTTTTGTGAAACTACATACCATAATTCACGAATATCCACCCAGTAGTTTGTCTTCGTAATATCGACGAGCAGACTGACTGGCAGAATTGTCGTAAAAAAAACCTTTTCTGCCATCACAAAGCTATGCTTACACTAAAGTTTAAAGAGGAAACCAATAATTACAATACATTCAAGACCTGAGTCAGGTAATGACACAGTGGAATCCGGGCTGATGGGCTGTGGTGATTGACCATCTGAGAAGTCTACGAAGTAACACTAATGATGTCGACAGCAGATGTTGACGAAACGTTTGGAAGTACTTTTTCCGGCAAAACACGACCCATCAATGCGGAATCTACTGTATCATCAGAAACAGAAGAACTCTGGCCTAGGTAATCTTTGCGGTTTGGAAAAATAAATGGAATCTATACGTTGATCAAACGAGTTTCCATGCTCACATACTCATCACTCCAACCCCGTGTAATTTCATCAGCGTTTTCACATGCAATGGGGTGTCACTGGAAGAGGGCGCCTCCCTTCACGATGTGACGGGCCATCAATCCACGCCAAGTTCCGGTCCTGCAGGGCTTGTTGTCTATCGGGTTCTCACCGGACAACATCTCTGTTTGTTTGTGTTTCCCGTTCGATGATTCTTTTTTTGCTAGCTGGTCAATTGCTGTACGCGTATTTTGTAGTGGGGTGGTCGTGGCAATTTACATTTTGTCGCCTGCTATTTGCCATGGAATGTGGAAGGCGTGGAAATAGGCCTACTGAAAATCCCATGGTGTTAGTCACGGTCACTTATTGTACCTGTATGCACCTATCTAAATGTAGAGGGTCATTTCTTCTGCATTATCTGACCTCATTGATCAATATTTCCAGTGTAATTTGATTATGTACAAGGAACGGATAAAGGAGTGCCTGAGTTGATCTTAAAATTCTCTAAAATTAATGCTACAATTTTTTGACGTGATTTTAATGTACTATAGAGAACTTAATACCTAATGTCTACTTCAGGCAATTTTTTCCACATTTATTTCTAACTAGATTGAGCTAAGATTTATAGATATAAGATAGCTGATAGAGATAAGATCTAAGGTCACTGTATCCAAATTTATTCCTTATGTAGATAGAGCTAAGATGCTGTACTCAAGCTTCAGTTATAACGTTCTTACTTACTTTTTCTCCGCCTTTATCCGTAGGTGGCAGGTTCCCTTCCACTCCTTGCGGATCTGTGCTTTGGCAGCAGTTGCTCCTGAGATCTTGGCGGATTTTCACTTCTACCGTTAGTCTGGGCCGCGCTTGTTTTCTTATTCCCTCAGCTTCGATATGTTTTGCCTCCTTTATCAGGTCATTTGTCTGCCATCTTTCGATGTGACCCCACCATGACAGTCGCTTTATTGACGATGCCAGCTGTCAGCTGTTATTTCGTCGCTAAAATCCACTGTATAATTATGTGCCAATGCTCTAGCTCTGAAAAGGCTGACGTCAGTAAACATTCTTGTTGCTCATGGATTACAGCAATTTCCTAATAAAAACTAAAAAGTTAACCTATCAATCACATTATACTATCATAGACCTCACCCTTGAGCCTAGATAGTATAGTACGTAGTCACATTTATTAATAAGCCTATAGACTATCACCTATAGACTATCATTGAGGAAAAATAGTGGCTTGCCACAACACAAAGGTGTCTCCCGAAATGACAAGCAATGTCTGTTCTGTACCGTGGGAGATGGCAACAGTGTCAGACGGTTACTAAACGTCTACACTGGGTGGATACCGGGCCACAGTAAAGCAAAAACACTTTATTAACAACAACAAAAAACACAACCCTGAGCCGCTAGCTATCAATTCTCCTTTACAGATCTCAATAGAGAATAAATAAATAAATAATAAAAAATAATACACAGCCTATTATAAAATTTACCTATTTAACAGACCATTTACACAGCATTTATACAGCATACATACATAATACATTTTACAGCATTATTTGTTTGTTTATTAATTTAGTTTGGACACATGCCTACTACCTGCACCCCTCCCTTTTGTACCTGATAGACACATACTTTTTTTTTTCTTCCAGACATCTGCCTTGTCGAAAAAGGAAAACCCTTCCTGCCGACAGGCATCTCCCCCTTCTCATTGTGCCCAATCTTTTAATCGTCAGCAACGATATTTCCCAAGACATTTCAAAGACCTTTTTCAAGCCATAAAGTTGACACAAATCCAACTTTACGATCACTTTTAATGCCGTGAGGATTGCTGTGGCAGTCGTTGGCTAGGCAAATGGCGATTGTTGTTTCTAAACCTCTACAGCTAGCGACTGCCATAAAAGTAAATGGCCTGACTTGGGAGAGGGGTGCCCCAGTGCTTAGCTTACCGGGGCCATCCCCTCACATCCATGGCTGCAGTCGTTTCCTTGGTCGTTGGAGGGTGTTTTTGTATGGGGCCACATGTAAATGTGGGGCCGTATGTGATGGTTTTTGGTAAGTTATGAAGGAACCAGGGGATTAGATAGGAATACGGGTGGTTTGAATGGTTTTCTACGCAATGTTGACAAATGACATGTAAATTTATTGGGGTAATTTGAAAATACAACCGCTAAAAAGCCAAAAAAGGCAAGGCTACCAGCTCTTGGGACCAATGCTTCAGTTCTCACGAAATGGGATATATGTTTAGGTTAATGTTATAGGTTTATTCGTCCTAGGACATGAAGCCTCTCTTCTTCCCTTCTTCTTCCTCGAATCTATGATTGGCGATCATCATGGCAATTGTTGTCGTGATGACTGTATACTAGGGAATTGTAATGGTTTCCCGTTGCCTTCTGCATCCTTATGCGGTCGACTCTTCATTGAGTTTGAGTTCCTCCGCCTTTGGTCCCCTATCTGTTCAATCCCCATTACCAAGATCCATGAGTGGTTTATTCAATAGGTGGATCTAGGATTTAATTTAGGGGGGGGGGTGAAATATTTTCATGAAAGTGGTGTTCTACGCATTTATACTAAAAAATTATAATATTAATCAAATCGTATTCATAAAACAGGGGGGGGGGCGCTCCCCTGGGAGAAAATTTTTGAAAATATAGACCCGAAATAATGGGGGCTGAGTGCTTACGCATTTTTATAACAACAAAGATTTTGTAGCAAAGATGAATATTTTTTAAATAGTGGCGGCGTAAGAATTTAATTAACAGTTCGTAAAGTTTTACACACCAAGCCTTATTAAAATTAATAAAATTACTCAAAATGTCAGTCTGTCAGGATATGTAGCGTAGTGGTACGGACTCTGACTTTCACCCGAAAGGTTGTAGGTTCGAGTCCCACACTGGCTACATTTTCTGGCCATGCTTCGGAGGGCATGTAAAGCAGGTGGTCCCGGGCCTTCCTAGTTGAGTGTAAGAGAGGGTTTTATAGCCCTGACTCCGCTAGGTTGGCTTAGTAATAGAAACAATAAAAAGTCCTTATTATTATAAATTAGGTACTCTAAAATAGGCCCGGAAGCCGGCTCCGGTGGCCATTTGTAAAATATTTAGTGGAGTTTCACGCATTTCGACAGCAAACAAAAGCAAACATAACCTTTGGTATCTTAAAACTGCAAACAGTAAATGGCCCTATTCTAGTCAAATAGGATGTTGTAGTTTGGCCCCCAAGTTTAAGCTTACCTAGACATACACCAAGGTGATGCCTTTCCTTAAAAAAACTCATTCTGTCTAGTGCTTGGTCTAAATTCCTAAAACCACTCCTCCATTTCATATCCCTTTAAAGTAAAAGTTGCCATGACTCTCTCTGCTACTTTTTGCTTGTATTTGGCAGCTGTATTAGTACGCTCATAACAGCAGAATTCGCCGAACCAGCAAAATCGCTCCAGCAGGGTGGAAGGAAGCGAATTATAGACAGCTGAGAGGAAGTTACCCTCACCCACCCCATTATGCAACTTTGAAAAATCAATCGACAGAGTTTGTTCGGAGCCCGTCGTAATTTATCTCTGTCACATCATTTACCCTTATATTCCCTTCATTTTGCGAATTCTCGATGCTGTGTTGACGATGAGATTTCAAAAAATTGTATTAAGTGCCTTTCCTAATAAGACTTTGTTAGGTTTATTTGATGGCACCGCTATGGTCACCACCTGTCCAGGAGTGACCTACAGGGGAGGTGGTAAGAGTCAACCCTTTTTTTTATAGATTATCTACGTTTTATTGCTCCTTAGTTTATTGTTTTAAGTTAATAAATAATGCATTTATTAATCTGGCGTGTAGCGTTCCAGTTAAGCTAAAGCTCTCTTGCACTTAACTAGGAAGTCCTCCGAAATATGTTCATAAAATAAAATAAAGTGACAAACAGATAGGTTTGGCAAGGTGGCTGCCACAAGAAAAGTCTCAAGAAGGAAGGCCTATAATTAGAACTATTAGAACCACAATGGTAGAAACAATAGCCGAAGTGGCCCTGGAATGATTGGCAGAAGACCTATGCAAAGATCCGAGTGGATCCACTGGCAACTCATACTGCCCAGGAGGCAGAGGCAAGGAATAAAAGAAAGAGAAGAAGAAGAAGAAAGAGATGAAGTCAAAGAAAAAGAAGAAGAAGAAAGAGAAGAAGTCAAAGAAAAAGAAGAAGAAGAAAGAGAAGAAGATGCAGAAGAAGAAAAAGAACATGATAAGAATGCATATACTGACGTCAGTAGGCTATACATTTCATTCACTCCTTGGCTATTTCAATGTGGAAATTGACAGATAGCCTACTGTACACTTTATATTACAAATTTTGTACATTAGCCAGGTCTTGATGCGGCCCTTATATTATAGTAGAGGGTAGCAGCGCTCCCGCTCTATCTCGAATTTTACGATTTCACAATCGATTACTTTTGCTGATTCAGCTTTTTATGTTTTATGGATATTCTCCAGCCCTGCTCGTAAATGTCAGCGCGAAGCCATACAACTGTTTCCTTCATAACCCCCTCCCCCCTGCCTTCGAAGTTTTTATTCCTTTTGTGTTTTGCCTACAGCAGCAGTGGCGTATCAATCTGTTCTACAGAGTGAGCAAACGTATTCTTTTAACAGTACTCTTTTTCAAGCAGCCCATGGTGTATTCTCAATTTCTCTTTCCTTTTTGATTTCTAAAGAAATGCACTCTTCTCTTGGTTCTAGATTTCTGGGTTCGATCTGAGCTTCATAAACAAAAAATAACAAAAACTTAGAGTTTTAGAAAAACTTGTTATAACAACCCGAATTAGTAAAACCCAAATAATCGTTAAGAAATTAACTTTGTCTAAGAAACCCACTTGTGTTAGTATAAAACCCTGAGCGCTTTCGGCAAGAACTGCCATCTACAGAGGGAAACCCACTAGCACAGTTACACCTTATCTGCGATTTGAGACTTGCTCAACTCGAGGAGAAGATGCAAATGTGACTAGGGAGAGGAAACCTTGGTTTATATAGGACTGGTAGGAGGGGGTGGGAGGGGGCGTGGCTGGTTACCTATTCCTAACCTACTAGCTAGATCTATTAGAGGGGATGATTGTGGGAATGTTATGTCGTTAGTTAATTTTTCCCTATTGTGTAAAGCTCTTTTGATTTCAACATTTTCAAAAAAAATTAAAGTGTAACTTTTCTTTATTTTGTGTAGGGCTGTCCAATTGTGAGGATCGAATGTGTGATTTTCCGAGTTAAGGTGTTTCGCGAATGTGCTGTTGGTGTTGGTGTCTCCTATACCTGTTATATGTTCTCTGACCCTAGTTTTAAAGCTTCTGCCTGTTTGGCCCATGTAAATTGCATTACAATCGTTACAATTTAGACGATAAACTCCATTGGCTTTTTCCTTTTCTGGTTTGGTTTTGCAGTTCATGAGTTTATTGGCTAAATTGTTGCGGTTGTACGGGGCTGGTGTTTGGTCTGTTGTAGAAGAAATGAGGTTACTTATTTTTTCTGTGATTTTTTCTATATGTATTGTATCGTGAAATATGATTTATTGGTTTCCGGGTTTAAGCTCTCTGGGCGGTAAATTAGTTTGAGGTTGTGTTTGATTTTGTGATGTCGTAGGATTCTGTTTATTAGATTGAGATTGAAATTGTTATTTTGGGCAATTTGTTTTATTGTATTTAATTCATTATTATAGTTGGTTTCATTCATAGGGATGTTATGGAGTCGAGAAATCATACTATAGAATGCTGCGTGTTTGTGCTGGAATGGGTGAAAAGAATCAGATGAGCTTCATCCTTAATTGCACGTGAATCCTAGCACGTGTCATGTATACTCCCCAAGCTACACTAATTAATGCTATCCGCAGCACCTGTAGTTATAAGCCAAGAATAGGCATATATACGATTGCCAAAAGCGAGGAAAAATTTTAAAATGGACGTGACTGACGTCATATGATTTAATAATAATGAGTTGTCAATATAAAAATAATTATAGCTGTCAGAAAATCACATCTGTTCAGACTGTTAGACGGCACGATTATACCTAAATTAGGCTATTGATTAGATAGGTCAACATACAACAATAGAGAGAGCCTCAAGCGATAGACTGGATATTTCTGACATCATCAATCAATCATTAGGAATAAAACAGGTTGGATTGTATATTATATACTTATTGTACATTATATACTTCTTTAAATCCTCTTCTTCCTCCTCTTCTTCTTCGAATGCCCCTTAGAATGGCGATCATCATGGCAAATGTAAACACGTAGATAGCGTACTTCGGACTCCCCAATAGGAAGTCAAGTAGGCCCATGCAGAGTATCGAATGTACTTAGTCCTGATGACTGTACTAGGGAATTGTAATTGTTTCCCGTAGCCTTCTGCATTGTTATACCGTTGTCTCTTCACTGAGTTCCTCCGCCTTCATGGCTACTGCCAGAACAAAAGAGTGCCCTAGTAGTGGATACTTATTTAGAGGCGGCAACTATTCGCCCCGCTACATAGTCATCCTCGGGCTACTGGGCACTCGGGCACCTGACTTGCCACCACATCCTCCGATTATGCCGCTGCTTGGTCGGGGACTGCTTATTCGTTATATTCTTAGCTAGCCACCATATCTTGTGGCCTTTCGCTATCAGCCAGCCCGCTAGTAGCCTGCAACTCAGCTTTAGAATTAATAATAGGCATTGTGAATGTAGTGGTTTCAACTATGTATTTCAAAGACAGCCGGAGTAGGAGAAGAACAATGTCTCAATGCATTTTGATGTGCATTATTGCTTTCCAATTTATACGTAGTATAAGGAAAGCTTTGTGATGGTCCAAATTTCCGATTCCGAGATTTCAACGGATTTACACGTTTTGAGGTCCCAGGAACCCAAAAAAGTGGTTTTTACGAAATGTCTGTCTGTCGCTCAGTCAGTCTGTCTGTCTGTTCATCCATTTCCGGGCAAACTATTCGGTCGATTTTAATGAAATTTAGCATGTAGGTTCACAAAATTCATACTTCGAGACCATTTTTTTTTTTATTATTATTTTTCATTATGGCTAACTCAATTTTGAGGGGTTTTATTCTCAAAAAACTCCAAAAAAAACATCTAAAAAAATTATTTCTCAAAAACGGCTCCAACGATTTCCATTAAATTCACATATTACATTGTAGTCGTTATTAATTTTAATATAAAATAAAAATTAAATATCAGTTTTATATACAGTATATCATATAATACTGCAATATGACTGAGTAAATGCTTATTATAATTTATGTTTCCCTCACCGAATAGTCTGATATCATGAAGTAAAGTCTACCCTTTCTATAGATAGGTTACCGTAAGCCTTGTGGCATATAGGGGAGAAAATAAAATCCACGTGCCTTCAAAATATTGATTATATATTCTAAATCGAGGAAATGATTGACGTTTTAATCAAAATATTCAAATAAAAGTTAAAATCCCACTTTGGGAACAAAAAAGCTCGAAATTTCAATTTGAATCAATTTCAAGTCACTGCCAGTCAGCTGTCACAAGTGTCTAGAAAGTTTTAAAAAACTGGGTCTATCGTAAAGCACACGTTAGAAGTCAAACTTCCGTATTAAATGGAAACATTTCCATTGTTCATCAATCTCACCACGCTTTTGTTCTTTCTGTGCCTGACTGAGGCATATCCCCACCCAAATTGTACATGTTAATGAAGATGTAATAGATTTTGAAGATCGAGAACACTACCTACATGAAAACAGTACTCGAAATGCATTAATTACACAATCGTGTTTCAACGGATCTTCTATACACAACCAACACCTAGATCATCACGTCACCAAGTAGATGAGACGCCTAGCGGACGACCGCAACACTAAGAGCTCTCCCGACAAACGAGATGGCGCGCTAATGGCCGTAATGCAAGTGGTTGCGCATCACAATTGGCTACTTGACAGTTGTATCAATAAAATATACCATACCAGAGGCGGACGCAGCGACCGGCACTGCGGGCTATTCCCCCCCCCCCCCCATTTGGTAGGGAGGTGGGCAGTTATATTCTTTGCCTCTAAAATACAAATGTTAGCTGCACTCAAAATGCGTAAAACCCCACTATTTCTGCCCTATTTTTCAAGATTTGATTTTTCTCCAGGGGGAGACCCCCGAGCCCCCCTTGTGCACAATTTTATTAATTCCCTGTAATATAACACCCTTATTGATTTGAAAATGCGTAAAACCCCAATGTTTCAGTTCTATTTATTTTTTTTTTATTTTTTTGAATACCCTGGGGTGACCCCCGGGCCCCCTTCATATCCTCCGAACTCTCTGGCTGATGCGTACAGTAAGGTCATTAATGTAAAAGCTGCGTACGTCCATGAGAACGGCTTTCCCCATTTTATACACTTTTATGAAAATGGGTGGAGGGGCGCCAAACCTGTCGTTACGCTACTGAAAAGTGCCTCCCCCTTTTATGAGGTCTGGGACCGCCTCTGTACCACACACTAGGTAAGTTGGCTTACACAATAGGTCAACAAATACTATCCAGTACCTTTTGCATGAAAAATTGTAAATATTAAAAAAAAAAAAAAATATTGGTGTTTTTATATGTGTATTACAAGAGCCAAAAAAATTATTAAAAATTCCCCTACTAAATTACGTTTCTTTTTTTAGAATAAATAATGATTTTTAGGGGTATGAAATGAATCCACCAATCTATTAAAATCGGTTTTCAAAAATTGTCAAGTAAGTCCATAAAATGTGTCACTTCAAAAATGAAACTCCAAGTTTCGTGGAACAACCAGCAACAGTAACGGACGCATTACTTATGCAGTGTATGCTAATCAGCTGACATTTCGACTGAATTGAAATCCACACATACTGGACAAACTAATTCAAACGATTGAGCGTATTTTATGGGCTAATTGTAAGAGTGGGCCCATATGGAAGATAAAGACAATGTTCTTTCTTTCTTTCTATTTTAAGTGAACAAATATTTACTAAGTATCGCTATACTCACATACTTGGCTGTATTAAAAGTTAAAAAGATCTGCGTGTTTATTGAATGAATGAATGAGTGAATGCATATTACATATATATTGAACGGCAAAGTAATTTACCAAAAATCAGTCAAAATCAAATCAGTCGAGATCAAAGCGGACGATAACAAACGCCTACGGGGGCATATTGTATTTTAATTTGTTCGTGGTAGGTTACAGAAACAGGAGGCAACAAAAAACACGCGTATTGCGTTTGTCTCAAATTTAGTTACTTACAGTATGTATATGTGATATGGAAGATCTGTATAATTTCGTAACGCTGCCATTCAATGAAAGCCACACTTACAAAGTCAAATTTCTCAAGCATCGGCCGTAGACTCAAAAAGACGTAAAGGAAATGTTCCTTTGCTTTAGTTTTTGGTTTTAATTTCTTGTAATTTCGTATTTTGGGCCTTTTTGTGGGGGTCTCTTTTGGGTGCCATGGCCCTTAGCTAAACTAGGCATTGGTGAGAGCCTTAAAGTCTTAAAGCCACATATCATTTGTAAAAATTTGTATAAGAATTTATACAGAGATATATATTTCCAGTCAAATTCGCCTACCTATAAAAAACGCATAGTGGGGGGGGGGGTCCGAAATGCTCTTAAAGCAGTAAATTTGTATTGATATTCTGTGAAGTATAGGCCTAGTAGGGGAGGGGGGCGGTCGGAGCATGCGCTGTAGCAGCAGGCTGTATCGATTGTGCCCGGCCTCGCTCACTGCCATGGCCACGGTCAGGGCCATCAGCTGCTGGGCGACTTTCACTTTTAGTAACAAAGGGCGTTCTAGTTGACTCAATATTCCGCTAGGCTGTGCCACCAGTGCGGAAATTTACATTGGTTGAAACATGGTGGACTCTGCGATTGGCTTCTAATTAATTTTGTATTTTTACCGGCATCTTCTTCTACTTTCAATGCCTCTTCTGAAACCCGTACCCAGGGGGAAGGTACAAGGGGTACGGACCCCCTCCAAAATAAAGGAATTTACACTGGATAGAATGGACTTACAATAATGAAATACGGTACGTAAAAAAATTCATTTTAAATAACTTAACTTTTTTGGACCCCCCCCCCCCCCCAACAGACCACCTGGACCTGGGCACGGTCTTGCCTCTTCTATCGGTGATTGGCGATGTGGGCCTTGGAGACTACTGCTATGAAAAGGAAGACTAGCTCTTGCCAAACCCCTGCATCAGGGTTTTCAACCAGGATGTTCTTCTGCCGGGAGCCCTCTGTTCTTCTATCTTACTTTGGATTATTACATACAAAAGGCGACACTTATCGTTCCTCATCACATGGTCGCAGGCGCTGATCTACGGGGGGCGTCGGCTATGGGGGTTATAGCCCCCCCCCCCCATTAGGTTCCTCAAAATGCGCAAAAACCCCACTATTTCAGTCCTATTTTTCACACATTTTCTCCCCGGAGACCACATGGCCCCCCTTGTACTCGACTGTATTAATTACCTATAATATAGAACCCTTATTGCTCTTAAAATGTGTAAAATATAAATATATATATATATATTTTAAATCGTATTTAATCTTAGCCCCCTCCGTGGTCTCATTCTAGATCCGCGCCTGTATGGCCGGATTATGCTAGTTTCTTAACCGTCAGCAGCAGCTCGGCTTCTGTATCCATTGGCCTGAGGATCTCAGCATTAGGGACACGATCTCTCCATGAAGTGCGCAGCTTTCGTCTGTAAATGCATTGATTTTGTTCTCCATAGCTTGTGACATGTCGGCATGGGGTAACTTTTAATATTGAGCACATGTGAAAGAAGAGCAAGTAACGACTCAAGACTCAATCTTGTATAGTGGTTATAACATACCCTACCTCTGGCAAGTTAAAGTGTTTATTTAATTTTCGGTATAGAATCCTCACTCCTCAGAAGGAGATAATCATTAAAATTGTGAGAAGAAAGAGAAGCAGGAAGCAGGCACTGAAATCATTATTAAAACAGAGCAAAAAGAAATTGTAGGTCTATTTGCTGAATATTTGCCCTATATGCTGATGAACAAAAGTGCTGAAAGGCGTCGGAATAAAAAGAGTGATAGTAGAACAAGAAAGAGAAGAGGAGCTTATATCTCGTGTATGGAACTATGGGGAGACGTTCAAAGCAAAAGAGAAGGCTCAATGAACATCTGCTGAGTAAGCTAAGAGATAATGGATGAAAAGAAAAGCTCGAATATAGGCGTGAAAGTAACATTAAGATCAGACTCGTAGCCAGCTCCTCCCCCCCCCCCGAAATATCTTTGACTTTACACTAGGTAAAATTGAACTTTCCAGACGTGCGGAATTATAGTATGTACTACTATAGGATCGCTCCCCCCCCCCCCCGAAATAAAATCCTAATGATGACGGACCTGACTAAGATGGGAACAATGGCAATGTAGGCCTGTTTGTGGGAGGATTACGAGCTGAGCAAGTCTCAAATCGCTGATAAGGTGTAACGGTGCTGGTGGATTTTCCTCTGTAGATGGCAGTTCTTGCCGAAACTGTTCAGGGTTTTGTACTAAAACTAGTGGGTTTCTTAGTCAAAGTTAATTTTTAAATTATTATTTGGGTTTTAATAATTCTAGTTGTTATAACAAATTTTAATAAAATACTAAGTTTTTCTTTGTTTGTCAGTGGGAGAGGGTATTTGTAGAAGCCTTCTCAGTCCAGCTGAAGGACAACAAACAAGAGAGAACAAATGAAGAGCTGGAGTAAGCAGGAAATTAAAAAGATAACAAAATATTTGTAGAGCTAATGTGGAAGTTGGGCATACGATATGTCACATAGGGCTGACTATATAATGGGATTTGTTAGTGATAATGAGGCCTGATCGGCTATGAAGAACAGCTAATAAGAAGGACTCGAAGGAGCAGGAAATGAAGAACAGAGCGAAAGATCTGTTTATGGTACAGCAAGCTATGTCCTCAGTGGCGGCTCGTCCATAAGGGCACTGGGGCTACAGCCCTCCCATAATTTTACAGGCAAACAAAGCAATTTCCTTTTAATAATAATAATAATAATAAAATAATAATATACTATTCTGAAGAAAAATGCAACTGCTACAATTCGGCTATGCTATGTGCGTGCTCTAGGCAACTTGGGGCAATTTTCAATTTAGCCCCGGGTCGCCATGGCAACCGAGTCAGGCAAAAGTTAAGAAGATCGTTCGCACCATTGAAAAGGTGTACACAACTTTTCTCTTATGGACCTTGCAATGCAATTCATGCCATATGCATTTATACATGGGCAGCGGGGCAGCGCCCCAAAAATGACTTTAAATGTTTCGTATTGATAATAACGTTGAATATTGGTATTTTTTTAAAATCATAATTATAAGAGTTATTTTTTAGAAGAGTTTCACTATTTTGTCATGACTGATGATTATTATAAAATTTTTCAAAGAAGAATTTTTGACTAGGGAAGTCAGGTTCTGCCCAACGGGCAGGCAGGGTAATGTAAACAAATATTACAAAAATGTAAACAGCGAGTGATAGACTTGTTTGCCACATCGAAATGCCGAAGAATCTATTTGATATTCAAGTAGTGGTAAGTTATATGCTATTACTTTATTACAATTCGTTGCCCCACCATTTTGATACACCACGAGCCGCCACTGTATGTCCTAAACTCCTAAAGGACCGAATAAAGACGCTAAGAACTTGTACGCCTCCTCAGCTGAAGGAGCAGTGCAAATGAAGAAAGAAGGGCTCGAGTAAGCAGGAAAGTAAAAACAGAGCAAAAGGAAATTGTAGGCCTACATGTGGAAGAGGGGCCTATGTCGTGAAGGACTGTGTAAGGGCGATGAAAGCGAAAGTGAAGCCTCAGCTGATGCGGTTGGCCCTGACCGTGACCGGCCCGCCCAGCTGGGCTTTGTTCTTTGTTCCTGCTTCCACGTCCAATGTAGTTTGTTCGTACATTCATAGAGAGCGCAGTGGGCTTCAAAAGCCAATGGGCTATGTGAAACGTCAAAGCCTCACAGCTCTACCTGCCCACGTCCCACTCACGAGTAAAGGCGCAAGCTCATGAGCAATATCACATGAAGTTTTTGGCTTTACACTTTTAGTACCATATCACAGCGAATTTGTTGACCTGTGGGTTTTTACCGTGCCGGTATGCATGGCTGCAGACAAGGGGGGATTATTGAGCTGCAGCCCCCCCCCCCCCGAAAGTAGGCTAGATGGCAGCAAACCATAAGATAAGTATTGCCATTAGCGGTGAAACGTAGGGTGTAAATCTGACAGCCGTGCTATGGGGGAAACGTTAAAAGAAACGAATCGACGTTGTAGGGTTCGAACATACGATAAATGAGAAACTACCGGCTAATGAAAACAAATGAACAATTCAACAGGCGCAGTTTCTGTGCATTGACTCACTATCTAAATAGTTTGCTTTTTACTGTATTAGGTTATGGCGAGTAACACCCGCTTCCACGTCGTCGAAACTACTAGGGAATCTTTAAGTGACTGAGATCTGGAGGCCCATCCAGCCCACTGGGGTCCAAAGAGTTCGGGACTGACTTGGTATAAATGTAAATAAATCGAAACAAAATGGTTCTCCGATTAATTAAAAATATAAACACTCAATAAACTGATGCCGATACTAGGATCTAAGGTTTTTCAATTAAGGGTTCTAATAGTATAACTGGTAAAGGCAGAATACTGCCGAAAAATGGAAATACAGATCAAAAGTTAACGCGGCATCGCCACTTTTGAATGGACATGAGTATGGTTAGGGCTGAGTGTTCAAAATGTTTTGTAAACAAGAAATTTTGCTGATTTTTTGACGAAAATAATTTATGGCTCATTCCACAGATACAAAGATAACAAAGTGAACAAATAAAAAACTCATAAAAAATCCAAGTTATCGCAGGAAGTTTATATTTTCTGAACTGAAATATTATTACCTTTTAAAAATTGGATAAAGAGCCTTAAACCCATTTTGTAGCACAGTTGTAAATCTGTAAGGGAAATAGACAGCTTTCACAGAAAGCTGGTATTTTTTAAGATTTTTTAATCTGTTCCCTTTCATATCGTTGTGGCTGTGTAATGTTCGGGCTTCGATGCTTATTCAAGTTGATGTAAAAAACGTAATAACACAACACTGGAGATTAATAAATTTTATAATAAAACGTTCAGTTCAACAGTAAGAGAGTGAAGACCGTTTTTTAGGAGTTGCTTCTGCTTTTTATTACCTTTCACTGGAAAAAATACGGAAGATAAGGCAGATTGTCCCTTGGACTGTCCAAAGTATGTAGTAAATACAGATTAGAATATATCTGAGTGGAAAAGTTATTTCACTGGAAAAAATACAGAAGATAAGTTAAATTGTCCATAGGACTGTCCAAAGTATGGAGTAAATAGTAAATACAGATTAGAATATATCAGAGTGGAAAAGTATCTGTGGGTCTACAAATATGTATGTAAAGTATGCTTAAGATAGTTTGATTAAATCATACACATTACACCTCCCCCCTGGGAAAAGACGATGGAAGGGACTGGAAGCGTCAAAGAAAATAAGGTAGGAAATAAGTCGATCAAAAGTGAGCGTAGAGGAAACCTTGAAATTAAGAAGTCAGATAAGTTGAAAAAGCAGAAATGTCGAATGCCATTTTGAAGGTTGAAAGACGAAATATTAGCAGATTATTGGCATTGGAGTCAGAGATCATGAAAGAATGCGTAAATAAAATATTAAAAGGAAGTGTCAGTCTTAAGACGTGCAGGTTGGCGACTACTGTGTCGAAGTTGAGATTTAAGAGCGGTGGTAGGAGAAGGCTCATTTGTAATTGAACCGTGTTCAATATTGGTAAGAGAAGTAAGTGATACAGCTGGGCTTTCATGTTCTCTTCTTTGACATACATTCAAAATATTACAGTTGACAATAGACCTGCTATAAGGTTCTAGGGAGTCAGAAGACTTAGTATAAGATCGTAAACAAAGAAAAAGTTTATATGAAATTATTAAACAAACAATAGCGATTGTAACATATACAAGAATAGTTACAAGACTCATATGTCGAGTCGTTAATTTTTCATTCATAATATTATTAGCAATTTTACGAATATGCTCAAGTTTATGTGACGACAGCAATAAGTCGTCAAATGATTTGACAGGAGATATAGGTTGGAAAGTTTGATCAAATTGAGCAATATTATCATTTTTATCAAGTTCACAACAATCATCAGCGCTTAAAGAGTACATAGGTATAAAGCTACTAAAATTACTTTGCATAAAACTATCAGGAATTATTACAATAGTAGAAGAGTGTGCTTTACAAGAAGGCTCAAGAGAAAAGATACCAACTTTTGAGAGTTGAATATCTACAGGATGCATATTTGGACAAGTAATTGTCACGGCTTCTGGTTTAGGACTCACGTATAGCCATTTATTTTTAAACATGAGTTTTTTCCATAAAGTGGAGTGAAGTGTTTGAGTAATGTGAATTTCACAAATTTTTGGAATTGTAGTAGTTAAAGAAAACGATTCAGTTTCGCAACTTGGATTAGCATGAACTAGAGACAAAGGATGATTTGGTTTGCATATAAATTGGGCTTGAGGTAGGCTACGACAGAGATTTAGATCATTTAAGTAAGAATAGTGTATTTTTGTATTAGATAAAGTTAAGTAAGGGGCACTGGGTTTTATAAAACGATAGGTATGTTGGGAATATATTGGAATTGGAAAGATTTGGAACAAGTCAAAAGCTAGTTGATTAACTAATGGTATAGCAATAACGCAGATTAGTCTGGGTTTAAGGTAATAAACAGATAAATCGACGAGATTCATGAGGTCATGGGCATTGTTATAATTAAGAGTAATAGGGTAATGAACATCACTTGGTAAGTGTAAAATAGTTTTTTGAAGTTCTGTTACTAATTGTGTTGGGGAAATTAAGCTTGGATGTAATATGTTTGATTTAGCAAAGAGGATTGCGTCAATAAGTGTTCCATATTCAATATCGAGATCCGTGAAAGTTGTGGACAACAGATGATAATGACTTTCGACTTGGTTACGTAAATTGATGATGGAAATCGCGCGTGTAATGTTTTGTGTTATATTTTGGAAAAGTTGAATGTTGTGTTGAAATGTTTCTTCATTTTTCCGTAGATTTGTTATAGATTTGTTGAAATTAGTTATTGTGGATTCAACGACCACAGTTTGTTCTTTTATTAGTTGCAAAATTTCCTTATCGTCGTGATTAACCTTATCTATAGCCTCGTTATAATAGGTTGCGTCATTATCGTCTAATGTCCCGAAGATTGTTTTAAAAATCGTGCCGAAGACATTAAATAATCCTCGTTTATGTCTGTGACTGACGAGATCGTGAAGTATTTGGTCTTTGGCCATAACAGTAGCGATTTTGTGGCTTAATATATTATGGTATTGGTCACATAAATTGTATTCTTGAAAAATATTATTTTTCTTGCACACTCCTTCCGTGTGTTGATATACTCGTTTACAATTATCAAAAGAATTAGCTAGAGTAGATAAATCTAAATGAGAGATAAATTTCCATTGTAATGAATAATATGAGACTTGTCCAATGTTGTCGAAGAAAATGCCTGAAGTTTGTTGAATTTCTTGGTTGTTATATGGAAGACTTATAGTAAGACGTGTATCAAGGATAATGAATGTTAGTCTGAAATAAAAGGTTTAAGTCTGTTAACATGAACAGTTACTTGCTTACGATTTATTTGAAGAGTGACATTAGGGAAAGTAACGTTGATTATTCTGTACGGTCCATTATAACGGGATGACAATTTTTTGGATTGTCCCGGCTTAGTGAATTCATTAGTGAGGAGTACCGTGTCTCCTATTTGGTATGTGTGCGTATAAGTGTTTTTGTCATAACGTTCCTTATTGTATTTCTTCGATTTTGTAATGTTTTCAAGTGCGATTTCATGACTTTTGGTCAACTTTAGAGTTAATTGATCTAAGTAATCATCGTACGAATATTTGAATGTAGGAGTGTTGGTTAAGGCTGTTGGTAAAGTGGGTTTTACTCCGAAAACTAGTTCGTATGGAGTAAATTTGGTTGTAGAATGTTCGGATGTGTTATAGCTGAAGATTGCGAACGGTATCCATTCGTCCCAGTCAGTTTGTTTATTATTGACAAATGTTTTCAGATAATCGGCTAGGGTTATGTGGCTGCGTTCTAATGCACCATTACTTTCAGGATGGTAGGCAGTAGTTTGAATTTTCTTGATTTTGAATAATTTGGTTATTTTGAGGAACAAATCAGATAAAAATTCAGATCCTTGATCTGTCAAGATTTTTTCAGGGATACCAAAATTACAAATAAATTTTTGTGTTAATATTGTGGCTACTGTTTCAGTTGTATGATTAGGAATTGGATAGGCTTGAGAGAATTTAGTCAAGTCATCTTGGAGTGTTAAAATGAATTTGTTGCCATTTTCAGAAATAGGAAAAGGACCAACAATATCTAATGCAATGCGTTCGAAAGGTTTTTCTGATGTTGTCGTAATTTCCATAGGAGCTTTTTGATGTTTTCTAATGATTTTGTTCTTTTGACATTCAATACAAACTTTAATATAATTTGCGATGTCCATTTTCATAGATTGCCAGTTATATTTACGTTTAATACGTTCTAGTGTTTTATGAAAACCAGAATGTCCGGCAGTCGGGGTAGAGTGATTTTCTTTAAGAATCTCTGGAATTAATGTAGGATCAGGATTTAGGATTAGATTTTTATAGATATTGATTTGTATATTTGTGGTTCGAAATATGTATCGTAGCATGGAACGAACCTTATGAAATTTCAAATTACGGAAAGTGTCCAAAGAGAAACTTATGGAGGTTTGAGAATCGCGAACTAGAACATGTTTTAGTGTTTGAAGTGCATTGAAGGTCGTTTCATAATTAAGATCGTCCCAATGATTTTGTTGAATTATTATTAAATATAAGGTTTGAGGTTGAATTGGGATTGAAACTATTTCTCCTATGTTTGGAGAAGAAGGGATGAAGTCTTTAACATCGATTTGAATTGAGGCTAGATCAGGAATATTATCTAAATCAGTTGCTATGAAGAAGGCAGAATTTTGTTGAGTAAATGATAAGTTGCCATCATATTCTTCTAGAAATTTATACGATATCATTTTTGTGTTGAGTGAATGCAGAAATTTTTGGTATGTGTCATCGTCGTTACTATGGGTTAATTGAGTAATCGCATGACACTCAGAATTATCATAAAGTTGAGAATTTGAATGAGAAATAAGAATTGGAGATTTTGAGTAAGTTTCGTTGGGATTATTGCAATTTGATTTAAGAGATCTTGAAATTTGATTTGAGTTTTGAAAAGAATAAAAACTAGGGTTTGACAGATGAGTACTAGGACTCGAATTACCGTTAAGAGTCGAGGTTGATTCAGATTTTGGATTTTGGGAACTAGAATGAGAATTGGAAGATTTTGAATTTTGGGAACTAGAATCAGAATTGGAAGATTTTGGATAGCTTGAAAAATAATTAGGATTAAAATTAAATGTAGATTTTGAATTAGATTTCGTAAGATTGAGATTTTGAGACTTAGAATTAGGTGTAGAATTCGAATTGGATTTAGTAAGACTTTGAGAATTAGAATTAGATGTAGAATTCGAATTGGATTTAGCAAGATTTTGAGAACTAGAATTAGGTATAGAATTCGAATTGGATTTAGTAAGATTTAGAGATTTAGAATTAGATGTAGAATTCGAATTGGATTTAGTAAGATTTTGAGAACTAGAATTAGGTATAGAATTCGAATTGGATTTAGTAAGATTTGGAGATTTAGAATTAGATGTAGAATTCGAATTGGATTTAGTAAGATTTTGATTTTGAGAACTCGAATATGGATTAGAGTTAGATATAGGATTCGAGTTGGATTTAGTAAGATTTTGATTTTGAGAACTCGAATATGGAGTAGAGTTAGATATAGGATTCGAGTTGGATTTAGTAAGATTTTGAATTTGAGAACTCGAATATGGAGTAGAGTTAGATATAGGATTCGAGTTGGATTTAGTAAGATTTTGATTTTGAGAACTCGAATATGGATTAGAGTTAGATATAGGATTCGAGTTGGATTTAGTAAGATTTTGATTTGAACTTGTTTCAAAGGGCTCAGGAATACGCGACAGTGCATCAGCATGGGAAATGGCAGTGCCTGGTTTATATTTTATCTCGAATTCGTACTCCTCGAGTTTTAGTCTCCAGCGAACTAAACGAGATCCTGGATCCTTTACGTTCATAAGCCATTTTAGTGGCTTGTGGTCCGTAAATATATAGAATTTAGTGCCATAGAGATATGGACGAAAGTATTTGACAGACCAAACGATAGCCAACAATTCACGTTCAGTTACAGAATAATTACATTCTGCCGAATTTAACTTTCGTGATGCATAAGCTACTGGGAGGTCATTTGGAGATTCGCCTTGAGTAAGAACGGAACCGATAGCGAAATTTGAACTATCCGTAGTCAAATTAAAAGGTTTTGTGAAGTCAGGGAATTGAAGAATTGGTTCGGACGTGATTGCATCACGCAATGATTCAAATGCTAGTTGCTGTTCATTGTTCCATTGGAAGAGAGTATTGCGTTTAAGAAGACGAGTAAGAGGTATAGCGATTTTTCCGAAATTGCTTACAAAACGACGAAAATAACCAACAAGGCCTAGAAATTTCTTAATGTCGTCAGGAGATTTTGGAATTGGATAATTCTTGACTATTTGCGTCTTCTCAAGATCGGGTAATACACCGTGTTCTGTTATTCGATGTCCGAGGTAAACTATTTCTTTTCTAAAAAATTTACATTTTGAAGGTTGCAGTTTTAATTTGTGGCGTCTTAAACGTTCAAGGACTTCACGCAAACGGGAATTATGTGCGTTCAATGTAGGAGCGTAGATAATTATATCGTCAATATATGTTAGACACCGTAAACCGAGTATTCCTGCTAAGACTGTGTTCATAAGTCGTTGAAAGCAGCTTGGGGCGTTTTTTAAACCAAAAGGCATTGACGTAAATTGAAAATGGCCATTAGGAGTAGAGAATGCAGTTTTGTACTTATCATTTTTATTTAAACGAATTTGATGAAATCCACTAGCTAAATCTAGTACTGTAAAATATTTTGAGTTGCCTAATTGGTCCAAAATATCAGTGATATTAGGTAGAGGGTATGAGTCACCTATTGTGTTTTCATTTAATTTGCGGAAATCAATTACGACACGCCATCTCTTTTTACCAGATGCGTCAGGCTTTTTGGGGACTATCCATAAGGGTGAGGAGAAAGGTGAGGTTGAGTTTTCAATTATGCCTTGTTTTAACATCTCATTCATTTGTTTATTTACTTCGATTTCATGGATTTTTGGATAACGATATTGTTTTGTTGCTATAGGAGTTTCTGAGGTAAGAGGGATACTATGTTCCAATGTATTAGTAGTTTGCCATGTGTCTCCTTCCAGGAAAAATACATCACTAAATTCACTACAAATTTTAAATAATGATTCCCTTTCTTCAATATTTAAAGTGCTTGTATCAAGGAGATCATTTAGACGATCAGTTCGTGAACGTATATTAGTCTCTGTTTCCATGGAGGTGAGAATAGTTGGATGTTGTGTTTGTTTTGATATTGAGGTAGTAGGGTGACAAGGGTCGATTTTGATAGAAATTTCTTGAATTTCTACTGTTTTTTCCGTTGTATTCAGTATAGAAGTTACGGCATAACCATTGGGTTGAACTGTTACGATACTGCTGCAGAGGAAGACTCCAGGGAGAATTTCTTCGTTTGGAACTATGCCTTCATTAAGATTTTTATTTAGAATATGGATAGGGACAAATGTTTCTGTTCGCGGTTTAATTATTAATATCGGAATTTCCGTTTGTGATGATTTTGTTGAAGAAAAAATATATTTGGTAGTAAACGGGTCTGTGAAGTCACAATATTCTTCATCGGAACTAGTTGAGGTTGGAGAGTTTGGATGAAAATGGTTGAAAAATCGATTACTGTAGGATGGTGTGGGTGAGGCTGGTACAGACGGGGGTTTTGGTTCAAAAGTCTCGTCAATGGAGACATCAGACTCAGATTGGCATGTACGTAAGTTATCGTGTGTCATAGATTCACCTGGGTCGCTTTGTAGTTCAGATTCTGTAATGTATGGTTGGAGTGACGGCATGATTCGTTCACCGTTAGATTGATTGACCCAATGAGGTTCTTCTTGTGTGAGGAAGGGTATTGAAGGAAAAGGTGTTGTGTAAAAATTAATTGATGTCGCTGCTCCTATAATCAATTTTTGTTGCACATAATCAATTAGGCAACCATAATTTGTAAAGAAATCGTTACCCAATATGCCAACATGGTTGACACAAATTTCGGATGATACCACACAAAATTTATGAAGAATGTGCTTACCAGAGAAATTCAACCGAATTGTTGCGGTACCTAAAATTTGAGTTGAAGGGTTACTGCCTCCAAGACCAGCTAAATATTTTTCATATGGGTAAGTTTTTATGGTTTCAGCCTTAGCTGTGAGTTCGGAAACTTTCAGGAGTGACACATGGGCACCTGTATCTAATAGGAATGATGCTTTAGGTGTTTTTATGCCAGGCGCCGTTATATGAACAAAAGGACAAGTGGTGGATGATGATATAATTAGAACGGGTGGTCTGTCAGACGGATGGTCTGTTAGCCGTTGTTGTTTTGAAAATGCGCCTTTATTGTTTGTCCATCCCGAGAATTGGCGCTGTTCCGAGATGGTTGGGAGTTTAAAGAACTTGAGGATTGTTGATTTTGATCGAAAGTTGACTGTTGTTTTTTCATATTGTTATATGCCCTACGTCGGCATTCTTGTATAAGATGTCCTGGTTTTTTGCAATAATTACAGATTTTTTGATTTTGGTTTGGTGTTATGTTGAGATTTCCTGAGTTAATTACATGTATTGGTTTCTGCGGATTAGGAGTGTTAGGACTGTTGCTTTGACGGCGATAACATTCCGAAATCAAATGTCCAGATTTTTTACAATAAGTGCATTGTTTAGATTTAGTGTTTTGAGGAGTCTGAGTTTGATATTTGTAACGACTTATTTCAGCTTTGGATTTAATCTCAGATTCTTCGGCTTGTGCGATACTAATTGCATCTTCTAATGTGACTGGTTGTCGTGTTTTTACCAAAATGGCTATATTATTCGACCATAAACCAGAAATGAAAACATTGAGAGCTTGTCTTTGTAAAAGCTTGCAATTTGCTTCCTTTTCGCTACAAGTTGAATCATCATCTAAGGAATTAATAAGTTTTATTAGGCACTTTTCAATACGATTTGAGTACTGAACTATGGGTTCGTCAGGTTTTTGACGACAAGAGTTCAGCTCTAGCTGCCATTGACCGTGTGATCGTTTGTCACCATAGGCCTCTATTAAAAATTCTTTTAGACTTTGCCAGTCATTAAACGTTCTATTTCGGGTGAGCATTCTTGCATTACCAGAGATACTACATTTAATAAGTCTAAATATAATATTTTGTTGGTCATCTGTTGCGAGTTTAACTGCTTCTTCGCAGTTATCTATAAACTCATGGAGTGAATTCCGGTCTCCTTGGAATTTTGGGATGAGGCTCTTCAGGATGCTGACTGGCACTCGAGATTGATTAAATCCCTCATCCGGGACATCGTCTCCGTTAACTGACATTGTAGACTAGTGTTTGGGATATTGGATATGAATTAAAGTTTTGAATTGGAGGAAGAATTTGCTTAAGTACTCACAGATATAAGAGATACATCTTGATGTATTGTGAGAATTGTCCAGTAGTGTTTCTTGTTTTCAATCACTTGAACTTCAGAAGCTACGCGAAGATCCCACCGTTGCCACCAAATGTAATGTTCGGGCTTCGATGCTTATTCAAGTTGATGTAAAAAACGTAATAACACAACACTGGAGATTAATAAATTTTATAATAAAACGTTCAGTTCAACAGTAAGAGAGTGAAGACCGTTTTTTAGGAGTTGCTTCTGCTTTTTATTACCTTTCACTGGAAAAAATACGGAAGATAAGGCAGATTGTCCCTTGGACTGTCCAAAGTATGTAGTAAATACAGATTAGAATATATCTGAGTGGAAAAGTTATTTCACTGGAAAAAATACAGAAGATAAGTTAAATTGTCCATAGGACTGTCCAAAGTATGGAGTAAATAGTAAATACAGATTAGAATATATCAGAGTGGAAAAGTATCTGTGGGTCTACAAATATGTATGTAAAGTATGCTTAAGATAGTTTGATTAAATCATACACATTACAGCTGTGTATTAATTAATTTCGTTCAAAAAGTACGATAATTTCTTTTGAACACTCAGGCTTATTAACAGCTGAAAATAAGATACCGTAGTTTAATAATTAAGTTTTAACATTGCTGAATACTCCCTGGAAAAATCCACTCCCCCCTCCCCCTACCCTGAATAAAATCATGGGCGTGCTTTTATTGGTCAAAAGATGACGTTTCTATTGGCTGAAGCTCTGATTGGTCAAATAAGACATGGCAAAATGTCCCATCTATACTCCTATACACTCCTAGAAGTCTATAGTGACCTATATTAACGCAGTGTTACAAATTACGATAGTTGAATCGGTACGGGCATGGTTTGGACCGAGCTACGGTCCTGAGTGTCAGTTGGCTTGGTAGGTATAGACTATACACGATGGTTGGGACCTTGCTACGGTCCTGAGATGAGCCGACCGCTCCAGGCACGGTCAGAACGTGAGGTGACTGGAGGAGTGGAGGATCGATTCCAGGCTGATGGAACCTGTTTCTGTGTGTTGTTTACTACTTGAGCTGGCTCCAGCTCCAGACTCTTCCAGAAATTGTACTCTGCTTGTTGTAGTCATTGCTTTCCTACATAATTATATTATATATATACAGAGGCGGACGCAGCGAGCGGCACTGCGGGCAATTGCCCCCCCCCCCCCTTTGGAAGGCAGTTATATTCTATTCCTCTAAAATCCAAGTGGTAACTGCACTCAAAATGCGTAAAACCCCACTATTTTACCCCAATTTTAAAAATAATTTCGGGCCCCCCTTGGGCACAATGCTTTTAATTCCCTGTAATATAGAAACCTTATGGCTCTGAAAATGAGTAAAGCCCCAATATTTCAGCCCTATTTTTAAAATCATATCCTCCGAACCCTCTGGCCCATGCGCAAAGGACACTAAGGTCATTAATGTAAAAGCTGCGTACGTCCATGAGAACAGCATTCCCCATTTTCTACACTTTTATGAAAATGGGTGGAGGGGCGCCAAATTATGCACAGCCCCCTTCGAAAACCTATCGTTACGCTACTGACAAGTGCCTCCCCCTTTCATGAGGCCTGGGACCGCCTCTGTATATATACGCTAGTGTAAGTCGTAAGGACAGCTGTGGGATGGTCGACATTTTTGATTTCGAGATTTTAACGGATTTACACGTTCCAGGAACCAAAATAGTGTTTTTCTGCCTGTTTGTAACTACGCGAAGTGTTTGCTAATCAATTTGTATGCAAATTACTTGATGACGCTCGATGAAATTTAAATAAATAAATAAAATAATTATTAACTTTTTTTTTCTACTACTACTAATAATAATAAGCCAACCTACCTCGTAAAGTGGAGTTAGGGCTACAAAGCCCTCTCTTACACTTAACTAGGAAGACTCGGGAACGCCTGCTCTACATGCCATCCGAAGCATGGCCAAAAAATGTAGCATGTGGAATCAGTACCTCTACTCTACATGTCCTGACATTTGACATGTAGGTCTAAAAAAATTATATCTAGTGATAATAATAATGATATAATCCTAAAACACAAATACATAATCTCGTAATAATAAACCCAGCCAGTAGAAGTGTAGCAGAAATTTATATAGCACCGTTAAGTATGGATTTCTACAGTTAACTCTATATTGGAGGTAAGACTCGGTATCTGTTCTTGGTTAAGTCATGCTTTCGCCTGTTTCATTGCGTTCTTGGTAAGCTTGTCTCAGCTTGTTCGTTAACACTTGTAGCCGGTGTAGGTTGATATACCAGTTTGCCAATGGCCAAAAATTAACACGGAGACTATACAAATAATGTCCGCAATCCATAGGGTCGTTGGCATTGGACAAGGGACCTTTTGGCCACTATAAGTAGGCCTGGGTCCATAAAGAGTCCTTAAAAAATTACAACATATTGGAGGTATCCCGAACGCGCCATTATTGGCAATTCAAAACTAAAGCGGTGGGTAAATAGCAAATAAAAAGAAAAAATTATAATAAATTCTGTAGTCTTCTTGTTACATCCAGTGCCGGGTTTGGCTATGGGGCCAGAAGGGCCATGGCCCCAGGGCCCCCACAAGAAGCCGCAAAATACGAAGCTAGAAGATATTTAAAAAAAAACTTAAGCAAACACAGTATACATATGTGGCGGGAAATGGGAACTTGCCGTGACTAATTAATGATTAATCGCCTTACTCTACTCTAATTTGCCTCCTGTGTTTCTATTTTATAATATACAGCTCAATATTGGTGTCTTTTCTGCCCGAAAAAGGGCCCCCACACAATTCCGGCCCCCGGACCCCCACAAGGCCAAACCCGCCACTGGTTACATCATAGTACAACTAGAGTCAATTTTTAGTAAACATTGCTCAAAAGGTAGGTACCACGCATTAATTTCGGTGTCACCACATTTAGTTGTGGGCCAATAGAAGCCCGTTATTTACGATCTAAGCAGTTTTCTCTGTATCCAGGAAGTCCCCGTATAGAACCAGTCTGACAGGCCCAAGAATAGATATCACTCTGAGTTTATTTTTATCAACAAACAAACAAACAAGCATTATAAAACAAGATTGTATCGCGGGGACCCCGACGGCCAGGCAGACTCGGACCTACGGAGAAATCCTGCCAGTCACTGCCAATGGCATCTTATTCAGAAATCTCAGCTGGGCGCTCGGAATTATCTCGGTTTTGATCAGAGTTAGGCCACTTTATGAACCAAGACACTTTTCATGTCATATTAAATGGTGTGGATTGTGTTGTGCTCACGAACTACGTGCGTTATCGCCACTAGATTAAAATCTACGGACAAAACTATAGAAAACATTTTGAATAGGCACTAGGGGGTTGAGTTCTTATAGGTGACAATATTGACTGCGTTTGGAAGAGGGAGTCTGTGGCTGTAGAAACTACAGTTTGGATTCAATGGAATTGCTGCTGGAGTTTGGGTTTGACCGTAAATGAGATTGAGTTAATGTGAGATTGAAAAATATTACGACAAGAAATATAGGGACGCTGTATGAATAAAATCCAATTTTGCAGGAAATATCAATCGTCTACGATATACATATATGCAAGCTAATAGAGTATTAGTAGTAGTAGCAGGCGCGGATTTAGAATGAGACCAAGGAGGGGCTAAGATTAAATACGAATTTTTTTTTTTTGAAAAATAGGGCTGAAATATTGGGTTTAATGCATTTCCAGAGGTTTTATATTATAGGTAATTAACACAATCGAGGTCAAGGGGGGCCCGGGGGTCTATGTGAAAAATAAGACTGAAATAGTGGGGCTTTACACATTTTGAGGAACCTAATTCATTTCATTTACCTTAAAAACTAAAACATTGTATTATAGAATAATTAAAATTAAATGGAGAAGAAAGAAAATGAAGAAGAGAGGAATAGTGAACAAAAATGATAAAATGTATAGGGGGGGGGGGTCCATTGTGAAGCTTTCATTAAATTCTATCGGGTTATTGTTTGGCCGCAAATCGAGTTATAGACAGACTGACAGACAGATATTTCATGCAAAATGTGATATTTTACACTCTTAAGGTCCCCTCTCCCCAGCTCCCGTCGAATTTTAACTCTTTACCCCCTCATAACATTGAAAAATCCCTTTTTCATGTTTTTTACAAGTAGGCCTATATACCAAATAGTGATAAGAAAATAAAAATAATTGCAAGGGTTTGGGGCTTATTTCTATCAATTTTTCAAAGACCATTTTAACATCTGAGCAGATCTACAACGAAGCATTAATTAATTTCGTCTAAAAGACTTGGCCCAGTTGGCCCGTAATTGTTTACAGAATAGTTTGAAATCTCCGATTTAACATCGTATATACCCTTCATAGCCCTCAAAATGGGGTTTGCAGCCTACTAAATAGCCTAATCATTAATCAACCCAAGCCTAGGCTCACTACGAACCTATCTCATTTTCAATACTGAAACCTCCCATTAATAACAATAATAAATCTTGTTAAACCCCGCGAAAACTGTCATTTTGTAAGCCCTGCAATGGAAATAATTATACAGTCGAGCCGCGGGCATAATCATTAATTTTCCCGAGCTTGCCCCCCCCCCCCACTCTAGTAATTGCTTTTGTTCTCAACCTATTATCAATCATTCTCAGGGACGACGATCGATATCTGAATAAATCATGAAAAAACTATACTTAAATAAGTTTTTCACTGGAACCCTTTTTTTAACTTGTGTAAGAGCAATTGTAATACAATAATATTATGCATTACTTGTATACGGTATATTATTTACTTAGACTACTTTTACGTCGCCTTAGTCCTCAAGGAGGGCCTGCCTGTGACACTGCAGCGGCGTTCCCATTCATCTTTGTTGAGAGCGTCTTCTCTGTTTAGGGCGAGAGTTGTCAGCCTCTCAGGTCGTGTCCGATTATTGTGGGGAGTTTCATTTTTGGTCTTCTCGGGGGCCATGTCCTGGGAGTGCCATGTTTTGCCGAAGGAGATTCTCCCTTACCAGTCCACAGACCCCGGTGATTTTCAGTTAAATTGTGGAAACGTAATGCTTCTTGTAGGAACTCACTATACATATTTACACTTGGAACACTTTGTTTATTCAAAAACTTACATAAGCGGAACACCGAGTTTATTCGATTTTTATAAGTGTTCCAAGTGTCATCCTATCGTAGTCGGATAGTACATCAAATTGTGTTGTGAACAGTGTGCGTCCTAACCATAGAATAAATATTTACTATAGAATGCTAGTCGGTATAGGGCCGGCTGTGATTCCAACTAGGAAAATCACATGAGCCGAGTCACAAAATATTTGCGTCCCTGTTTTAACAAATCAAATTAATTTATTAAGAAACAATTGTGAGTGTATTCGAACGTTCTATAAAACTTAGCCTACTATTGGCTGTCTCTACAGCAATACCTACTTTACTAATAAAATAAGTTCGGTTGTTGGACTGAAAACTTCACACTATGCTACACATTATGTAAAGTACAGTAGGCCTACAATAATACTTCTAAAAGGTAAGTGAGTAATTTATAATAAACCCACAATAGCTTTAATTCTTCTTAAAGTGTTGCATGTGTTGCCGTATTGTAGCCAAATCAAGTCACTTAGCACACTCCTCTAACGCACCGAGTGCAACAAGTTACTGTACAACCTACGAGAAGCATTATTAAGCCTTTGTATGCATGGGGCTTGCGAAGTAATAATTTGTGACAGTAACTTCCCTCTATGGGTCCACTGCAGCATACATTAACTAAAACCAAATATGTTGTCTTATTTTAATTGGTATGTTTCGGTAGGCTAATATTATTGACATTTTTAGGGCAACAGATTTCGAGGAACAGGAGCAGAGGAGGCGTCTCGTCCCACCAGACAAAATGTTGAAGCAAGGAAATTCGAGTGGAAACTTTAAGTCAAAGCAAGACAACTTACCAGAAGGAAAAAGTCAAAAATAATAGTTTTGTTCCTTCCTCTTCACTGTAAATTACTGTATATTTGTTATTACATTTGCGTTATTGCATTAGCCTATGCTGTATTTTAGAAGCCTTTTCCATGGAACTCACCTTGAGTTTTCACTTGTCACCCATGGCTTACGGAGTCAAAAGTAAGGGAACATGGTAGGTGTCGCCGTATTGCGTTAGTGAGGAACTACCCGTCAGAATAAATAGGGGTAAAGGCTGAGGTTGTAAAAATGTCCGATACATGGTCTACTGTGTGGTGTGGTATGCTTAATGAACACGACGCAAAGACGTTTTTTGCCACTTTCCTTTAAAATTTTTAAAATGTCAAACCCCCAATGACCTGTATGAAAAGGCCCTAATGAATACTTGCCGTAACGTAAAGTACAGTACTCTTTCTAAACTCATCTTGGAACATAATTTGAAGTATTGTACGTGATACTTCCATAAATTATTACAATACTGCGTAGGATACCACGTGCATTTTTTTTTCTTTAAATATTCATTGACCACTGTACTGTAGATAGCCTAGGTGTGCGAATGATACAAAAAAAATAGTTGGTTTCATTAAATTTGGGTCATTATGGGTTGATTAAATTGACATTGACTACTACATTTCAATTTTTAAATTTGTGCGGGAAACACCCAAGCGCTACCAAGTGGCCAAAATGCGAAAGTGGGACGCAAATATTTTGTAACTTCGATCCATGTGATTTCATTGAAAAAAATCACAAAGCCCTGAAATACTGCATCCTATGTATAAGCATAGGGATGCCAGTCAGCTTATTTCGATTGGCAGGCTATGGTCCTAACCGAAATTAGAGGATATTGAAAAACTGGGCGAAGAAGACCCATCGGCAGACCGAGGGCAACCCTTGAGGAAAGGACTGAACAACTCACCGGAGCAAGTGGGAAAACAATGACCGAGCTCAAGGCGTTAACTTCCGACCGGGGCGAGTTCAGGAAATGGGTTCGGGTCGACCCCCCCAGCTGCGCACTAAGGGGGAAGAAGAAGAAAAGAAGAAAAACTGGGCTTGGCGGGATTCAAACCCACGATCTACGCCTAACCGGGGCATCATCTTAACCGCTGGACCACAAATGTGTGTCCTGCTACTATATGATCATCGGTCTCAATAACGATGAACATGAACATGAACATGATAGAAACCTGACCGATGGCTGGGAGCTTGCCACCGTGTGAGGCGGTTGTTGAGTGGCTCTGCTTGCAGCGGCCTGGAATGGAGCCCTGGTTGTGCCAAGCCGAAGTTCAATGAAAGGACACAGCTCTATTGATATGCGGCGTGGCTGGGTAAGAAGTAAACGAGACGGACGTCCGGCTGACTTTAGCGAAGCAAAACCAGAACTTATTAACTTAGGCTACTATAAGAAATTAATCGAAAAAATGTGTACCAAATTCATTTTTGCCCTCACAGGAAAAGATTAAAAACTGGGCCTACTTTATTGCAGCTGATACAGGAGAAAGCCAATGAGCAAGATTGTCTTGAAATAACATGGAATATCGAACGATACTATTTACCAGTATACCTGTCGCCGGTCACGTCGCCATAGGCTATTTTGAATGTAATTACGTTGTTTTCCGCAATATAAAATGATATAATTACTACGAAAACAACAACAAAATAGCCAACTTACGCCTCCCAGATAATAATTACCTCAAAACCATTTCGGGCCAGCCCCCCGACCAAGTTATATTTTGTAAAGAAACCCAATGGGCGCCGAGATGAATACCTAGATGCGTTTGACAGAGGTAGAGGGGGTTCGGACATAATTTTATGTGGCGATACCTTGAATTTGTCTTTCCCTCCTCAGCACTGTATTGGCACATGTCAGGCTCCTACACGACTGTTACTAGTTGGCGGCTTGGGCATTTTAGGGAGATTCATCCACCTAATGAGACGGCGACCAATGTTCGACTTCCGGAAAATATTTTTTATTACATCAGTCATTAACACAAGGCCGTGCCCAGGCTTTTTTTATGGGGGGGGGGGGCTTTGTTGTGCGTATTAGAACGGATTAGATTTTAACCCGATTGCATAAAGTTATTTTTTTCAAATCTATCTGGCGAGGTAGAGGGAGGTTTGAACCCCCTAACCCCCCCTCCCCCGAGTATGGCCTTGAATTAACATGTGAAAAAATATTGTGCAAATTTTCGATAACCCTCGGCGACGGGAGGTTTCAAGAGGCTCACCCGGTGGAAAATTTTGAAGATTTGAATTTTTGATTTTGCGGAGGGTCTTCCACCGGGACCCTCCGCGGCCAATGCTCTTATTAAATACAGGCATTATTTATCTTACATCGTTGTCCATAGAATTAACCATGGAAGGTGGAAGCTATCTTTGGAAATGAAGCCCCAGCCGTTGTCGTTGATAACAGTGGTGGCGTGATGGTTATTCAGTGTGAACTTCAAAGGGTCATAGGAAGCTTTGTAAGTAAGCCACTTAAATTAGCAAAAATAAGTTTCTCTCTTACCCGTAAGCGATGCTTAGCAAGCTTTGTTGCAGCACCCTGTCCATGTCACTTTTAAGTTTTAACTTTTTATTAAGGGAACTGACTGCACCCCTGGATCACCCCAAAATAGTTTGGATTTTATTTTATATTTTATTTAACATACCTAAGTTATAACGATTTGTTCTGTTCAAGTATAGCAGCGAACTACTGTATTTGATACATATAGCAGGCCTACTATGAGGACATTTTTAGTTTTGGTGCAAGGGTTTTTTCGTGAAACTGAAGTTTATGACGCAATCCTATCACTTTTATGAATTTTCGTAAGGAGTACCTCCCCCCCCCCCAATTAACTTAGCGAAAAGCGGATTCAGATGGGTACTGAAGTCTTCTTCGATCCATGCATTGGAATAAGGTAAAACATGGTGGAGAACTGCAGTATCCGACGGATAATACTCTCAGACACATGTTGGGAGGGGCCCTTAGTAGGTTAGATATCTAATAGTCTGAAAATGTGTAAGTTATTATATCAATGAACAAAAACTGGTCGACTAAGAAAAAGCGCGGAATTAGTAAATTGTTGTTGTTCGTAGCTGAGCAGTCGCCAAACCCGTTTAGGTCGAGTTAGCCTAATCATTTTGAGACCTCTCATAAAATAAATGGCTCAAGTTTTTTCGGTAACAACTTTTTAATCGTAAAAATATCCCTCTCCACAGGACCGTAGCCTGTAGCCCTTCTGGCGCTACACAGCTGTGTTACGAGATATATAAAGAACCGGTCCGAGTTTACTCGAACATGCTTTCCAATTCATCAATTACTATAGAGAAAATGAGTAATATCATAGCAAATAATTTTCCTGTAGTTAAATTTCGGATATCTGGAGGGGGGGGGGGTATCTGACGTCACTGGAGGTGAGGTAACCTCGCTATATTTAAAAATCCTAAAAACTCCATTCTAGTGTACGCTGCAACAATTTTGGGAAGGGGGGTCCGGACCCCCTCTGAGATCGGCCTAGGATATCCCCTATCCCAAAGCACTGAATTAATCAATGGCATTGCATATTCTATATCAGGCAGACCAATACATTACCACACGCAATGCATTTGAGCGTGAATTTTCCATAATTTTTTCAAAAATTATTTTTTGCACAGAACCAAATACTTCCTTGGGAAAGAAACCTGTCCTCTTTTGTTACTCAATTTATCACCTAAAACATGCCTAACGGTAGAAATCAATGATAGAAAGGTTCCGTAGAAAAATTACTTTTTAGTCATTTACCATGAAAATTTAGTTATTTTTATTTTTTTACCCCCAGAAGCAAACTATCAAGGGGCAAGCGACTCCCCGCATTTTTTGAACATTAATAACGACAATAGTATATGTGAATTATTGTTTGTAAGCGAGTTACCTTTTTTAATATAAGACGTTATAAAAAAAAAATACATTATTATTAAGAGTGTAGGCTACCTACCTACATTACGTCCCTTAGGAAATTGACAACCCGGAATTTAACACTTCATATTTTTTTTATTGAATTAACTAAGCAAGTTATTAAAGATTTGGCTCATTTAAGTTGTAGAAGACTACTTAATGCAGCATCAAATAATAGGAAATTTTAATTTTTGGTACGCCTAGCTCTTTTATATAAATTGTTGAGGGCTAAAATAGATTCCATGAAAAAGTCAAAAATTAATTATACCCTATATTATATGATGCATATAGCAGTCTACTACTACTTAAATGGGCCAAATCTTTAATTACTTACATATTTAATTAAATAAAAAATAAGAAGTGTTCAACTTGTAGCTTCCAATTTAATTTTAATTAATTGCGACTTCGGTGGCAAGTTGGTAGCATGCTTGTACTTGTCTGAGTCTCTACAAACATTGCGATCGGAGACGTGTCGTAACTCGACACAAGTACCCATTAGGTTACTTAGTGAGGCGATTGAAGAGGTTAATCGGATACATTCATTAAATTGTTTGTATGCGATTACCCTTTTTTCAAAACAAAAACAAACAAACAATTAATTCCTGATGATGATTTTCGGTTTTTTCCTTTTGATGTTGGTTTCCTGCGGAACAACAATAGGGCGATACATGAATACCAACCAATCAATATCCATTATAATAAAACGTGAGCACACCAAACCGCCACTATGAATACATCATTCGTTTGTTACCTTTTGTTCTTATAATAGTGCAATGCCTGTGGTCTATCTATGAATTTAAATTACCTGCAGTAGACATTTTCAGTCAATAACCTCTATAATTAATAGAGCAATACCATGTTTTAAGATAATGGACTCATTTTGAGGTCAATAGGGGTAGTGACGTAGGGCCGCTGTCGTTACAATGAAATGGTATGTCTGAACCAATGGCATGTCTGAACCAATGGCCATACTAAGTTGAATCCAACAGAAAAGACCCTGTTCAAAAGTGCAGCAAACTTGGTCGTGTGCACAGCATAGGCAGGGGACATGATAACGCGCTGAGATAGTCGAAGTAAATGTGAAGTCATGGTCACCTCCGAATTAATCGTGTGGCTTTACTATGTTCTCCAAGTGGTTCAGAATCCACTATAACCAGAAGACGGACTGCCTCAACTTGCCCTATCCTAAAGCACTGAATAGGTCGATGGGACGATTTCATAATGTCTTGTCTTGCTACATTTTCTGGCCATGCCTCGGAGGGCATGTAAAGCAGGCGGTCCCGGGCCTTCCTAGTTGAGTGTAAGAGAGGGCTTTATAGCCCTAACTCCGCTAGGTTGGCTTAGTAATATAACAAAAAGTCCTTATTTATTTATTTATTTATTATAATGCAGAACAGACATATCAATATATATAATGCAACTCAATATATAAATAGTGGTAATGACAGGAAATGCAATTATCCATAATTTCTTCAAAAAATATTTTTTTATTAAAAACCTTAACTTTACTAGGGAAAGTAACCTGTTTGTCTTCGTTACTCTATTTGACACCTAAAACATACCTGAAGTTAGACAGCATCGACAGAAAGGTTCCAAAGAAAAATTACTTTTAGTAATTTTTCCTGATTTCTTTTTAACACTGGAACCTTGATTAAAGAAGGAACTACTCATATTATCTATGACGGTAGCCATACTTTTCATAAATAAGAAAGCATGTAGTCTACTGGTTCACTCCAGCTGTTTGTTTGTATGGTGCTGCATCTTTCCAGGAAAGGGGACACCCCCTGGATATCTTACAGCTTACTTTGAATCAAATTAATACATGTAGAGTGTAGCCTGTAGGTACCCCAGTCAAAAATAAATAAATAATCATTTATTTGCATACATGCCTAAAATTGCCACAAAATGCAAATCGTTTGAGGGGAGGGGAGGGAATTTAAAAATGCAGTTAATCAATATTCACTGAATGCGTCTTCAAACCATCCATTGACAATTTTGTGTTATTTTTTGGTGTTACTCTCTGAGGTTGATTGACAGAAGAATGATTGAAGCTGCCCGAACATGTATGCGAGCTTGATTTTCAAAAGTTGACAACAATATGTTTATTTCTTTCCAATTTATACGTAGTATAAAGAAAGGTTTGTGACGGTCAAAATTTTCGAAACCGAGATTTCAACGGATTTACACTTTTTGAGGTCCCAGGAACCCAAAAAAGTGGTTTTTACAACATGTCTGTCTGTCTGTGCGTCGATTTCCGGGCAAACTACTCGGTCGATCTTGATGAAATTCGGCATGTAGATTCACAAAAGTCGTACCTCGAATGATTTATTTTTATTTTGGGCTAACTCAATTTTGGGAGGTTTTACTCTCAAAATAATAAAAATAAAACGCCCAAAAAAATTATTTCTCCAAAACGGCTCAAACGATTTCTTTTAAATTCACGTATATAGTAGTCGTCATTAATGTGAACAAAATACAGAGGGTCGCTTGCCCCTTGGTAGGTTGCTTCTAGCTTCTTATAAATAAGTCAATTTTCATAAAAAATGTCTAAAAATTAATTTTTCTGTGGAACCTTTCTATCGATGATTTCTACCTTCGGAAAGCATGTTCGAATAAACTCGGACAGGTTCTTTTAAAGATATATACCTTTGGGTTTAAGGTAGAAATTTCAAAATACCTAGTAAAAATATAGCTAGAATAACCATGCCAATTTGACAAAATTAATTAATTCCTTGTTCCAGAATTCCATGTTACTAGTACGATTCCAATGATGTTAGAGAAAATGGGTTAGAGAAAAAATTTAAAAAAATGGGGCCTTTAGAGGAGAGGGAGGAAACTGCCCCTCGTTGCCGATAGCTGGATTATGACGCCTATGAAATGATTTCCGATGCAATTTACGTAACACATACCTTCTATTTTTTGGCTATTTTTAAAGTGCTGATAGCGCACTGCGAGGCAAAAAACGTGGGCCCGTCAATCAAGGCCGTGTCTTTCGCAATGGCCAGTGCGATATTTAATTCAATAATCTGTCACCTGTATGCATAATGCTGACCCGTCACTGAACTTCTCTGTCTAGTGACAGCTGATGGATGGGTTCGACAGCTTTTGACTCATGAATCGTGATGTGTGACGTCAGCCTCGGCTTCACAATGTTTTAGGTTCAAATCGGGCAGCATAATCCATAGGCCTAATTATGTTGTATGCGCAGTCCTTGTAAAAATTAGGCTAACTGTTGGACCAGGAATTGAATTGAACGAAACACCGATTCTGCTTTAAGGTCTGTTAATATATGGTTATGATCGTATGGGAATAAAAGAAATGTTTCGTTCGTTTCATTGCCTGGCCCTGGTCTAACAGAATTCGGCATAAATACGAATAATACGATATCAAATACACTTGTTTTTTTATTTTTTTTTATTTATTTTTTATTTTTATTTTTTTATTAATATGAAATACCACGAAGTCCCGAGTAACTTAAATTTTTTCTGATACCGGTACCTAATTTTACAGCTGTAGTCTGAGAATAAGTACATAAGAAATGTAATGTAGTAAAAGAAAAAGCACGACTTTTATTAAATGACTTTAACTAAATGAACGATGAATACATTATATTATAATATGCAGTGGCGGATCCAAAGGGGGGTCAGGGGGTCATGAGTAAATTCATAAGATAATAAATAATTTTTTTAAAATAAAAATCAACTTTTCAACAAACAAAATTACCTTTTAAACTAACAACTTGTGACCTCTCCCCCGCCCCCTAAATTTTCCACTGGATCCGCCCTTGCTTATATAGATGCATTTTGCATATCTTAAGGCCTGAGGTGTGGGGGGAATTCTTATTTCGAAGGGGGTGAAAACTCCCCCCAAAGAAAATATAACAAAAAAAAAAACAGAAAAAAGAAAAATAATAACTAACCTGTTGTAAACAAATAAGTTTACAAAACTGAAAACAAAAACAAAAAAGTAACAGAAAACATACTTTGCATATCATCATAATATGATATTATTTTTATAACGCTCGAAAAATTTAACTTTTTGTTTGATAAATGGAGGGAATATACCTTCCATTAAACCATGGAAAAGTAAATGGTAAATTTATTTCCTTCATTTCTTGTAAAAGGTTGCATCGTAAAAAAAAGTTGTCCCCCCCCCCCCCCCCCCGGCTATAACTGAAATGGCGCCACTGCTGTCGTTGGGATAATAACAACGGTTCTATTCCTAGCGAGAGTCAATTGGCTTAATAGGCTGAATGTGACCATCAGTGCCGTATCCAAACTTACATTATTACTAATGCACCTACGAGTATATACTAAAACAAAACATGCAGGATATAATAAACTGTAGTAGGTACGTCTGTAGGTACATGATATGGTTTCTTTGTTTGTTGTGGTGGTGCTTTCACCATTTGTGCTTTAAGCAACCCCGTACCGTATGATTTTTTTTAACCTATACATAAATCCATGGAGTAGTTTGCCGACAGTTTAGTTTTGAAGCCCTGTCATAAGAATGTATGTATGTATGTATATTGTAGCATTACGAGTATATCTTTGGACTATGGTATAATAATACTGACATTAAACTTAATCCGAATGAAGAGACAACCAATTCGTTTTCGTCTAATTAGACAATTCCACGTCAAGGCATAGATCGTACGTTCTAATTCCTAGATATTTGAAGATCCCCCTGTCATAAAAAGTTTTATTTCATAAAATGTATGGTACGGTAGTAAGGTAAATTAGTTAGTTAGTTATTGTATACCGCGTAGATCGGAGCATCTTTTAAAATTGAGCGACTTCTCTTCTCTTCTCCTTCGCTAAGTGCGAAGTTCGTCATTGAACCTTACTAATTTGTTAACTGAGATAACTCCACGTCCCTATGAGCTATGTCCTCTCCCTAAAAAAATCCTAAACCTACGCCTCTGCATAGCGCCTTTATATACGGCACTGAACGGGAGCTCCCATATCGAGTAAACAAAGTTATTAACCGAGGAGGGGGTCCATAGGGGTCACCACCACAACAAGTATCGTACACAAACTCAAATTAAGCTCTCTGGCCCCATAAAGCCTGCTTGATGAATTCGAGGGGCCGCCCGAGTTGCTCATATGGGGGCTTGATAATTATTAAATTGGGGGCCATGCTGCCTCCGTTATAATTAAAGTGTTAAGGCAATGAGCGACTGTCGCCAGAAATTTTTATTTGTCTGGGTGTATGCATGCTCGTTGATTGCTGATATAGTAGGTATGTTAGGGGTGACCCCTGACTTGTACCCCAACTTGGTCAAGTCATGCTTACGTCTGTTGCTGTGTATCAATGGTGGACGTCGAGGACCTGCTTGCCAATGGCCAAAAATGCATAACAATCACTTCACTTTCTCCTTGTCCAGTAACCCCCGTTACGGTGTAATATATTGAAAAAAAACTTTAAGGCATAACGAATTGTCACGCTCAAGCTTCCGCTTATCACGCTATCTTAGAGCAGTGGCACTGTAAAATATAATTTAATTAATGATTACATGTAATAAACCATTATACAGTACCCACTCTAGCCTCCGGGCAAATGAATGAGATGAATGAATGAGAAAGATAATTAGACCTAAAATTGCTAATAACTAGTCTGTAAGACAAATCAGTAGAATCCGGGATGATAGGCCGTGGTCGTTCTGAAAGCTTCGTTTCGTCAACATCTACGGTCGACATCTTCAGTGGAACTGCGCAGACTTCTAAGATTGGGTTTCGGAGGCTCAGCAGCAACTGGTTGGGGGATGTGCACTGATATTTATACCAAGCTGCAGGGTGGTGGGGAGCCCTAAGTTTTTTCTTGTGTCTGCATAGGGAACTTGCATTGTGAATGGCGAAACATTATTATGACATTTATTTTTACAGAGTAGCCTACTGGAAAACCTAAGTGCCAATTTAGAGTGGACTTCCTAGTAAATATTTATTCTATGTGGAATTCCCTTTAAATTCCCCTTAAAAAGTTAGGCCTACTATGTTAGTGTGACCATTCTTACGTTATAGCCTACCTTGATTACAGGTATTACAGGGCTTTATAACTATCTAAGCTTTGTACCAATAGATCTAAAAGAAGAGAACTATATTACAGTATTATATAAGATATGGGTAAGTCTATTAGTTATTGTGTTATTGGAGATTATATTATCACAGCGTCAATCCTATTTTGAGGCTTATTGAATGATGTCGACTGTCTGGTTCAGGACTGTAATTTGGTTTGTTTCCAAATGGTTCGGGTACGTCTACCATAGTGGGGCAACTCAACCACCCATCAACCAACAATTTTCATGTTTCCTTCTGAACAAGGAACTTGACTGGTGCGCTGCTACTCTCGCTGTTCTTCCCCTCGCCCCCTCGCTGAGGACATTCGCCTCTACCTGTGGTTTGACAGAGTCATGTCTAACCAACACGTGGCTGCGGTCGGTACGTTGACAGCTGAGTGACATCGCGCTTATGTATCAGCATGCTGCGTGATTAGACGTCAACTCGAAAAGGCTCATGCATTATAGATACCGAAGGAGCAACAGCCGCGTACAGCCAAGAATATTGCATGTCAATAACTGCCATCATAAATACTGTATGAAGACAGTCTTCCACCCAAACTTGGGTTCATTCCTGACTCGTTCCCCAACTTTGTTAAACCACGCTTACGCCTGTTTCAATGTGAGGATGATAAGCAGGCCCCGCATTGTCACCTGTTCCGGTGTGTGTTGACGTCGAGAACGTGTACATAAGTATCTCAGCAGGCAAAATATGTTCGGAAACAAAAACCAATAAAGTCAGACAAATCGGTGAGTTCTTTGGCAGGGAAGCCCCCTCTGCTTCCAAGGAGAGGGGAATGCCGATCACCTGTTCAGCTGCACTGGCATCGAGCTAGAAAACCCAACTACGGCACAGAAGAGAACGGCCCAGCTGTATACTATACGGCACGGCGTCAAATGGCCTACCAGCCAAGGGCGGGCTTTGGCAGTTTGGCTGAAGAAGAAGGGAAAAGTTTAATAGGCCACTAAAAATCCATAAGAAAGTGCTTCAAACACAACTTCGACACTCCTACTACTTCTACGGTGATAGCTCGCTAGATGCAGTTCCATATAGCGGACAACACTGAGTTCCTATTTTCAACATGATTTGAGTTGGATATATTCAAATAGTTTTTCAATGCGACACCGGCACGTTAAAGCTGAGGAGAAATTCCACTCATAATCAGCTTACATAATAATCGAGATTTACAGAATAAACTTATTTTCGTCATTAAGAAATTAAAGATACACACTACCGGTACCCTGCGGCAATGTTAAATAACAAAGAACTAAGGAGAAAAGTAACGGTGAAAAAGGAAAGGGACACGAACAGGAAATATATGAAAAGTTATTCATACAGTTACTTTTTATTGCTTTCCAATTTATACGTAGTATCAGGAAAGCTTTGTGATGGTCCAAATTTTTGACTCCGAGATTTCAACGGATTTACACGTTTTGAGGAACCCAAAAAAGTGGATTTTTACGAAATGCCTGTCTGCCGCTCTCCCTGTAGCTCTGTCGCTCAGTCTGTTTATCGATTTCCAGGCAAACTACTCGGTGGATTTTGATTAAATTTGGCATGTAGGTTAACAAAAATCATAATGACTATTAATACATACAAAATACTTACAAATACAATACAATGTAAGTCCAACTAACCCTTTGTTAAATAAAAAAATAAAAAATATTTTGAGGTAACTCAATTTTGGTGGTTTTATTCTCAAAAAACTCCAAAAAACCGCCAAATAAATTATTTCTAAAAAAACTAGAGTTGCGGTTTCTATTTAGCTTTTATAAACAGTTTGATTTCCCCTCATTGCGTTCAGATTAACGTATATTTGACCATGTATTGATTTTAATGGGGAATGTCAGAAATATGGAATGTTATAAGTTATGCACGATAATCCCCGCTGTTGTGAGGGCTGCAGATTTGCTGTTGCGCTCGGCTGATTACCACGACTGCGAGATCTCTATCCTCGGGGAGTACCGAGCTGTTGCCTATTACCCCACGCGGAGCCGTAGATAGGGTGGACCATGTGTCGTCAGGTTGGACCATAAGTGAGGTTGGACCATAAGTGAGGTTGGACCATGAGTGAGGTTGGATCATGAGTGAGGTTGGACCATGAGTGAGGTTGGACCCCCCCCCCCCTCCAAGTGTTGGGTTCAAAAATATTTCATATCTCACTCATTTTAACGTTCGTATAATTAAAATTTTCTATGTTTAAATACACAAGCTAAAAATACCAAAAAAATTCATATCGTATTTTACACCACATTTTCCAACTATAGGAGAGTCTCAATAGATAGACCGTCTTCAATATTGTCACTATACGCCGCAATAATTACAAAATACCTCTAAATTGTCCATGATATTAAACGGATCCCGCGAGCCATGTTAATTGTAGATTCAAACGTTACTGATGCACATAGGAGGGAATTTACAGAAGACGCACAAAGGCACGACACAGGCAAGCTACACGGTTTGCCAATGTCTTTTTAATTGCAGGGATTTAATTGCAATGGTTGGTACTAGCCCACAGAGCCTACTTCATAATATTTTTATGATTTGGCGTGTTTAAGAAAACGAAGCAGTAGAGCCCGGGATGATAGGCCGTAGTCGCTATGAAAGCGTACTTCCAAACGGTTCGTCAACGTCTGAGGTCGACATCTTCAGTGGAACTGCTTTTGCTGCTGAGCCTCCGAGATACAATCTTAGAATTCTACTTCACTACAGCTTCCAAAATCGACAAGAAATCTTGTGATATTAGCCGTGTGTTCTGTGCACCGGGCCTATGCTAACATACACAACAGCAGTTAAAGATCTGGACCAGCCACTTTAAACTCGCTAGATTTGATTTCATGTTGCTGCCAGGTTGTTTTCATCGCTTATTAAGAAACACTCGTACCCCAACTTGGTTGAATCGCATTCACGCCTACTGTGGTGTGACAATGGTAAGCATATCTCAGCTTGTTCATTATCGTTCGTAGTCGGTGTGGGCTGACATCGACGACGTGACGAAGACGGCCAAAATTCAAGAGGGAAAAAAGCACTAAGGTAAGCTTACATCATTAAAAAGCCCTTCATTAATCATAATTCTTTGAACCTTTATCGCCCACGGTGTCATCCATGGTATCGTCAAATTCAGGGGCGGACGCAGCGTCCGGCACTGCGGGCAATTGCCCCCCCCCCCCTCTTTGGAAGGCAGTTATATGCTTTGCCTCAAAAATCCAAGTGTTAACTGCACTCAAAATGCGTAAAACCCCACTATTTTAGTCCTATTTAAAAAAAAATCTCCCGGGGAAGTACCCCGGGCCCCCCTTGTGTACAATTTTCTTAATTCCCTGTAATAAAGAAACCGCATTGTTCTGAAAATATTTCAGCCCTATTTTTCAACAAATTATCCTATTATATATTGGAAGGTTTATCGGTCCTTTTTCGAGTGAGCCCTGACTAACAAGTTATCTAATCATGGAATTGCAGGCGCCCCCCATTGCCGGCATCTCGGCTGATGCCGGCCGGCAATCCAGTTCGTAATGAATTACTCATATTTATAAAGTATTTATACATTTGCTAGTGCTAGAATGTACTATTATTTTAGATTCTTCGATAGTTTTTCAGGCTCCACAAATCAGAGAAGCGACATGTTGCTGACCACATGTCCACAACATCCAAAATACAGCAGTAGTCACCAGAAAGAAAGAAAGAAAATTGTCTTCATTTTCCATATCCCCCCCCCCCACCTCCGTAAATTCTCCCCTGGTACTATATCCTTCAATGAATCCTTCAATCACAGTTAATTGAGTTACCTTATTTTGGCTTATGAACATTTTATGCAATAAGAACACATCGCCGTCCCAGAGTTCTATAATGATAGGAAGGTGGGACCAAGTTCCCGTTATACCGGTCAACTGACACGTCTTCTTTCAGGCGCTTCCACAAAACAACTACAAATCCCATCGTGGCTGCAAGACGTGGCCAGATTAGCCGAAATAAGACGTCCAGCATCAATAATGCCAATACTTGATGGGAAGCAAGTTTATGCATGTCCCAACGGAGAGCGCAGTTCTTGCAGTTCTTTTACTAACCTCGAATGAAACGGTGCATAATTTTTTTCGCAGTAAACCCTATCAACCTGTGTTGAAACCTCTGTGAAACCCTCAATGAAAAAAAGCAATTATCGGTTGCGTCCTTGTGCCCCCCTCCCCAACCAGCAGCGCCTTCAAAAGCGGCGTCTCCCACTTCCGGCGGGCCCGCCGAGCAGCAACTTAGCAGTTAGCTTTATAACTCTGTGGTTCGACAAGGGTGACATGACCCCCAAACTCGTAACGTATGTAAGTAAGGACAGAGCCAAGGTCAGTAATAAAGTCCAACCCAGGCACGGATCCTGCCCATTTTTGGGGGGGGGGGTAGTTGGTTGTTAGTTCCAAAATAGGAAAAACATAATTATGTAGGATGGATTAAATCAGAGCGTAATAAATTAACTTACAATTGATTTACTAAATTTTGGGGCAGCATGGACTGCAACCTCCTAAACTGTGGCTAACCCTCCCAAATAAATGGTTCAAGAAATGACTTGGCGGGAACAAGCTCTCCTATATACGATAGAACTTTAGTGAGACCCACAAGCTTGCGAGGACACATTTACGTTATCAGAGTTATTACGGAAACCGACGACTTGCACGTCTAAATTTACAACAGACGGCACACTTGAAGGCCATTGTGATATTCAGTTGGTGGTAAACAAAAAGATTTAGATAAAAGCTCTGTAATTTATTACTAATCTCTGGGCTGGCTGTTTGTTTTTATTTTACTGACAGTGACGTATACCTACGAACAGGTATTCACGTCAGGTAATTCGAAATAGTATTGTTTAAAATTGGATTTTCTTATTAGAATATTAAATCTTTCAAGATTATGTTTCAGAGTGTTTATTTACTAAATTGTAAAGTATTACACCTTGCATATTATTCCGTTGTCGCTGGGTGGTTTTGAATCGAAAAAATGGCTGTTTCTAACGCCTGCTTTCAGCATTTTTGCTTTAAGCAACCCTGTCAGCCTGGCGGGGGGAGTGAGTCTGTTTGTTAACTTGGGGCACCCTAAGGGCAGACTCTTTCACCTCAGGGAACGGGGAGTTAACTGACAGGGTGGACCTCCTGATTATAGTGGATTCCGAACCACTTTGGGAGCATGGTAAAGTCACACGATGAAATCGGAGGTGACCAGGACTCGACACGCACGTAGACTGCCTAAGCGCGATATCGCGTCCCATCATGTTCCCCTGTCAACGCTGTGCACACTGGCAAGTTTGCCGTAGTTTGAAACATGCTCTGCTCTAATGGACTCAACATTTTAAGGCCGTTGTCGAAAAAAAAGGTCCGCGGCGTGCACCAAACCACACATATGGGGTATTTACACTTTCCTTAGAATCTCAGAAACACGATAATTATACTGATGTTCTTGATGCTTCACATTTAATTAAATAGCACACGCGGTGTAGAATTCTGTCCCACACTTGCTGCATTTTCTGACCATGCTTCAGAGGCCATGTAAAGCAGGTGGTCCCGGGCTTTCCTAGTTGGGTGGAAGGGAGGGATTTATAGCCTTAACTCCGTTAGATTGGCTTAGTAATAGCACAAAAAGTGAATATTTATTTATTTATTTAAAACCTATGATCTTTATCTGGGAACGTTAGAAGAAGAACGTGCGGTTGTAAGCCCCTCCAAGGAGTGAGAGGTCAACTAATAAATAAATAAATAAATGTACCGTACATACAAAGTGAGAATGCAATAAAGTAAGGGCGGCTCAAAAGATTTCTCCCGTGCTGGGCCCCCTAATAACTTTAACTTAAATAATATCTATACAGTATGTGTGTACCTAATTTAGACTAAAGCTATAAATCTAAAACTAGAACTATATTACTTTATTTTATTTTTATAATGTGGTTGTTTAGAAATATCTATTTTTGGTACTACGTGACTAAGTTATTTAATTTGATTTTTTAATGTGACGAAGTATTACAAATCTAATGTAGGGTTTCTCTCGTGACTTCTTGGAAAAGAAACATAATGTGTAGAGTTGTAAAATTAAACAAATTTTGTGGAATTTGGGCAAATTTGTTTAATTTTACTACTCTACACGAAGTATTACAAAGTGACTGTGGAAAATAGTACTGAAAGTACTGAAACTGGTGTTGTATGGTGACTGAGCCCCTGCAATCCCTCTTGGAAGTAGTAAGCCACGGCTTGAGTCTTTTGGGACAAATATTTACGTACATAGCCCGTTATCTCCAACGCATGATGTTCAGGACCGTATCTCAATGTCATTGTTCTAAAAATAACACAACAGCACACAATCCTGTCTCGTTAATCTCTCCGTGGCAACTCGTACATTATCTATCCCTGCTGACTTATTAAAGTTGCTTACTTAACTCTGTTGGAATAAAGTCTGATAAACTATCCGGTAGGTGCACTGGTGAGTTGGTCCCAGGTCCCAAAGTGTTTTTAAAGGAGTAACGTGAGATGTTAACGAACTAACAGAGGGGCAAACCTTTCATTCAAAATCACATTTCATAGGAAATATCAATCTTAAGTAGCCAGCATTGAGGATTATTAAAATGATGAATTCTGAAATTGACTGATCTGTATATTGCGTACACAATACCAATAACGTAAGAAATCCATTGGGTCGTTGGCAAGGCAAGGTGCAATGGGCTACTTTATACTCTTGGACCAGCAATTGAAACTAACGAAACCCTTGGTTCATTTCAATAATAAGAAAATTAGTAGAATCGAAAAAACACCGTGTTTTGTCCGGTTGAATTTTTGGTCCAACAATTAGTAGACCTACGTCCTACGTCCTACATGAACACCTTCAAATAATTATAATGTCCTGAAGGACTTTCTATTAACCTAGGTCTACACATTGTGACCCCGCAGATTTCGGACATTATGTATTTTGTTTCCGTATGCAGTTTTGGCCACTGGCAGATTGGTATACGTCATCGATGTCAACCTACACCGGCTACAAGCGATAATGGGCAAGTTGAGACAAGCTTACCGTTGACGGAATGTAAGAGGCTTCCGCATGACTTAGTACAGAATATACGAGTCATGTATGTTATATGTTAATCGAGTCGGTTGAGTCTAGACCCGGTGGACATTTTTTTTTGCAAGTCTGGAGTAAACCCTTACATGCTTAGAAAAAATTAAATTACACGTGACTTCGTGGTAGGCCTATTTCATTTTAATAAACAAACAAAAACACAAGCTTTGTCTTTTAGCAAAATTTGGTATAGCTACTATAACTAGAATTAGTAAAACTCAAATAATCGTTAAAAAAGAAACATTTACATCTTCTCCTCGAGTTGAGCAAGTCTAAAATCGCTGATAAGGTGTAACTGTACTAGTGGGTTTCCCACGATAGATGGCGGTTCTTGCCGAAAGCGCTCAGGGTTTTATATACTAAAACTAGTGAGTTTCTTAGACAAGGTTAATTTTTTAAAGGTTATTTCAGTTGTACTAATTCTAGTTATAGTAGTTATAACAGGTTTAGCTAAAACACTATGTTTTTGTTTGTTTACTTACATGCTGGGATAGGTACTGTAATACCAGTTCCTTGGCATTTAATTGTCCCAGGGTAACATTTCGATTTTCCCTATCCCAAAGCACTGAAAAGGTCAAAGGGACGATGGCATGGGCAGACCAATGTAACCTCCACCTTCCGCCCACACTCCGATTCATAGTACAGCCCTTTATTAACTGAACTAATCCGAATTGGAAAAACACCGCATGATTTAGAAGTTTGCAAGCTTTTGAAACAACATGGCCGACATCAGTTAAATCAGCCCCCTCCCTCCCCTCCCTTACTTACATTTTATACTGGATGGAGTTCCCCCGAGTTGCTGACATATCCTATAATTTCGCCAGAGCAATTTCGTTGGTTAAAAGTTTGCGGTGGCATTACAGGAAACAAGGACCCAATTTATGGAGGACATGCCATTTTGTGTGGCCGCAGGGGAATTTCAGTAATAAACGAGAGACATTACTTTACAAACTCAAGCTATGTAATTGTATTTTACTGGACCTTTGTGTGGATCTCTACATTACCCCATCTTTATTAGTAGAATAGTCATTTGCTTCTGAACCCTTTTCAGGGCCCCTCGGCCCACCAAATGCCCTCGTTGACGGATTTGAACAAAATCACAATTCCAGGAAGTATAGATTCTTGAATTTTCGAAGACAGAAGAAATATTTTGTTTGTAACCATCAAGTATGAAACACACATGACTGGTTCACCTCACAACAAATTCGTCTATCTTTAAAGCGGCCCCTACACGGTCAGTAATAATGACATTACCGTACCTTATCAAGTTGACTTTCTTTTAAATTCACATATATATTAGTCGTTATTAATATTAACGAAATGCGTGGGGTCGCTTGCCTCTTGATAGGTTGCTTCTGGGGTTAAAAAAATAAAAATAACAAAATATTAATGGAAAATGACTAAAAAATAATTTTTCTGCGAAACCTTTCTATCGATGATTTCTACCTTCAGGCATGTTTTAGGTGTTAAATTGAGTAACGAAACCGGACAGGTTGCTTTCCCAGAGATGTATTTGGTTTTGTAAAAAAAAAATGTTTTTTTTTGAAAAAATGATAGAAAATTCACGCTCCAATGCATTGCGTGCCCTGCCAGTATTGCTGTGTGGTAATGTGTTGGTCTGACCTATCTAGAATTCACCTCACCTCCAGTGACGTCAGGTGGACAACCCCCCCCCCCCCCCCCCCCGAGATATCGGAAATTTAACCATAGGAAAATTATTTACCATGAAATTACTCATTTTCTCTATCTACTAATTTTGATAAATTGGAAAGCATGTTCGAGTAAACTCGGACCGGTTCTTTGTCTATGAACCACTAGATTATTTTATGATTTTCCGTGGACCACCATAGCTGCGACAGGAAAATCGTCAAATTCTGGGATGATTTGGACCTACAATTACATGCCAATATTTGATTAAATGTGAAGGACTGGTATCGGTTGGATACTTCAGTGCCAAGACTTACTGTATTTTACTTCAAATTTCCAATATCTCAGCTGGTTTATTTTCTTCTTTCTTAGGACCGTGGACCACAATATACAGTATATGTCTATAGACCACCGGTGGTCCATGGACCACAGTTTGGGAACCCTTGAACCAAATTATCTACTATGGATTGAATTATCTATCCCATTATAGATGGCTAATTGATGAGTAAATAAAAAATAATGCATGATCATTGTTAATGAGCTTCAAATACTTGAATTGAAGGAGTCTGTGTTGCGTCCGACTGTGTATGGTAGCCTAATCTGGTCCATTAACGCCATTCATATAGATAAGCCAGAGTTATTATTAATAGGTACATTAGTACAGATTTAGAAGCACGTGACAGCACCATTTCAAAGACATTAGCAGATATGGAACTCACCCAAGGCCCAAAACTCATGTTCAAGTTAAAAGAGACAAAATGGAAGCAACGAGACCCACGAGATTATAACAACCTAGATATGTTATACCTGTGTATCACTTGAAAATTTCCTCAAAACGTTCCTAATTCAGGCTCGGTACAGTGTACTTCAGTTGGTTTGCACTTGAGCCTTGAAACGAAAGGTGAGGTTCAAAACTCGACAAGGAAAATTTTCCAACCTACTAAAATGGGGACCGAACCTTAGTGGGAAAGGAAACGAGCACCTGCTGGGTATGTTGCTGACTACAACATTCCAATACAACCAACAGTGGTCAAGAAGAAGGATCCTCTTGTATATAATGTATTGTATTATGGAAAAATATTAATATGGAAACCATAGTATATGGTGTGGCGGTGGCTCTAGAGTATATAGAAAGGTTCTATATCCAAATAGGCAGTAAATCAGTCTTATGCACTCATTTATTTACTTACTGTTTCTTTTAATTTTTCTTCTTCTATTGCCTCTTCTAAGATTGGCGTTCATTAAAGCCATTGTAGTCACGATGACTATACTAGGGAATTGTAATGCAGTGATTTCCTGTTGCCTTCTGCATCATTATGCCGTTGACTCTTCATAGAGCTCTTCCGCCTTCGGGGCGTTTCCCAGCCCCAGGAAAGAAGAGTGCCCTGCACAGAAATACTGAGTTTTTCGCTTATCCCGGCTCCTCGGTCCCCTATCGGCTATCGGTTCAGTCGCCACTGCGCGCTGCCATCTTCACCACGAGGAGGTACATACTGTATTAGGGATTTTCGCGTCTTTACCTCTATGAGACTTTAAGACATTACTCAGAAGTTCAGCTACTTTAAAGACAATCTTTCAAAATTGAGTCTGATTTTGGGTGGCAGTGACCTGCAGGTGAGTGACCTCCAATACATGATCGCAAACTTTCCGTTTAAATTTGAATTATTGTTATTATGCGTGAAAGGTTGGGAAAGAAACCGTATGTATGCATCAAAACAGCTGGTGGAAAATCTTCTGAATATATCATCTATACGCAAACATTATTATTCCTCGGAAATTGAAATTCTATCATTGTGAACCTGCCTGCAACACGTGCTGCTTTTCCCAAGACCAAATTTAAATACCCAATCTGCATGTTAAATGTGCCCTCACGCTCTTCAAACCCGGGTGGAGCTCAGCAGGCAAAATTACAAGCATGATATGACATATAATTTTATGCTTTTGGTACGAGACTAAAGGAAGTATTGGTCGTAAAGTCACCAATGTCATCATTAATAAGAAGAAAAAGTTAATGTTCTTCTTTTATAAACACAAGGTGAGTTTTAGGTTGGTTATATACAATAGACATCTTAGGAACGAGTAAGAACGTAATGATCCACAAAAAAAAAAAAAAAAAAAAATATTATGACCGGTTTTGGATAATATGATTACGGATTGTATCCGAAACCGGTCATATTAACAAGTATTTTGCTGTGGATCATTGCGTTCTTACTCTTCCCTAAGGGCTAAGATGTTCCCCAAGTTCCACGAAGTCACCAAGGAAGTTCTCACAAGGGCATATAGCTACAAGCTACAAGAGCTCAAAATGTGACCAAAAATGTAACAAATTGCAACAAAACGTTTTGAAGGGATTTAGGTAGTATTGGGTGTGGTTATTGACAAAAAAATGTGCCAAAATGTATCCCCCGGATGTCGATTTTTTTTTTTTTTCAATATGGCCAGCGCCACCGCAGAAAGTTGAAACTCATACTAAAGTCTACTATGTGGGCAGAATTCTATGTGTACAACAGTACTTTGCGTAACTTACCAAATATTCATAGAAAAGAAATTCATAGCCAGCCATAAATATACACGGAGGGGAGGCGAGGAAAATGTACATAAATGTTGAGGTACGTCAGCGCATTTTTTACGACTCAAGGAAAATACTCAAAATGATAAAATTACATAAGCTTTCGTGGCCGGAGTTACGTCACGCAGTTCCCCTAAAGATGTCGGCGACAGATGTTGACGAAACGTGGAATAACGCTTTTAGAACGACCACGGCCTATCATCCCGGATTCTACAGCTTCGTCACATACTCAAAATGAATTAATTCCAACAAAATTGCCCAGCTGCTCGTTGTTTATAAAAAAATTTGGGAAGCTCGGTCTTCTAAACAACCGTGAAAAATAAAGCGATGTTGATGTGCTACATGTTTGTCTCTCCGCATTTGGCTGATTAAATGACTTCCACATTTTTTGTTGCTGAAAAGTTGTAAGTCTGTCCACATGTGTGATAATGCGTTTAAAATTTGTGCTCCATCCGTTTCAACTGCGGTCCATATGGCAGGCCGACTGATTTATAGTTGTGTTTGCTGCGTTTTTAAAAAATTGGCCACAACTCTCAAGTTTAGTTACGGGTTCCTCGCCGTGGGGAATTTGACATGCCCCAACTCATTAATTACAATCTACAATCTGATCAGGAATTGAAAAATATGAAGCACTATGTAAGAATGTACAATAATATGTCAAGTAAAATAAAAACGTGCTACGACAACCCAATGCGGGTCCTTTCCCATCGTTTCACAGTCTAGTTAGTTCTCTACCGGCCCAGCACGTAGCCCCCCCCCCCCCGAATTTTTTTCTTTCAATCCACCATTGCTTTCTCGGTCAGCCCAAGTCCCCAAGGTCATGACTTCATGGACACGGCAAAATCAAACCACATGAGAATTTTTCTCTGAATTAGGTATCCAAATTATGGCTAAATTCAGAAGCCCGTATTCTCTAACATGATGCTTTACAGGGGCATTGAAATCCTGTCCCACTGCAGCCATGGAGATAGTACTGGACTTCCCAACCCCTCCATGTTGCAGTGGAAACTTCAGCAGAAATGGCATTATTAGGAGTGGAAGGGCAATTAAGAGAGACTCAGCCTCTCTGACTACGTCTGACCACTGCCTGGATATGCCAAGGGATAGAATCCATCCAAAATACTGTTTTAGGAGGGAATTCGAAACTATATTAAGGACAAAGAAAGAATACTGCGAATCAGCAGGAATTCTCAATAGTCACACAATCAAGTGGTTTACTGATGGCTCTAAGCTAGGACGTACAAAACCAAGAACAGGTCTTGGCGTCTTTGGCCTTAGGGTTTTATATCTGAAGTCTCTTGGGGATACAACTACAGTCTTGCAGATTCTGCAATGAAGGAGTGGAGGACCCCAAGCACATCCTCCTTCACTGCGATGCAATCGCACGAAGAAGAGCAGCATGCTCGGGAAGCTTGCAGTTACATGTAAAAGACCTACCACTTCTAAATCCCCTCAAAATCCTGGTTCTCCTGAGGGAGATAGTTCTCGAGGAAGAGATGTAGAAGTGATGTAGATACTTTGTTGTAGGGGCACAATAGGCCAAATAGGCTTAAGTGCACACAGGTAACACCTGTACCCCAATTTAAAAAAAAAAAAAAAAAAAAAAAAAAAAAAAGTCCCCAAGGCACTAGTTACCGTGCAAATCACGTTGCCAAATCACGAGCCACCATTATTGTAGTTAATATAAAAGTTTTAAAGTAATAGGATAATGATGACCATGTATGAACCCTCTAAGGCAAGAAATACACAGAACAAGTTACAACAGGCCCAATTTAGGAACCACCATTCTGACTATATATTGTCTCCGTTTCACTATTTAGGGGTTCCCCGCACTGACCTGGTCATCTTGTATTGATCTTTACTGCAATATTACCCCAGTGATACAAGTCTCTATACTTGACATTTTAAATGCAAAATATGTAAATTGTAAGACATTATCTACTTACTTACTTAACTACGTCTCAACGAACCGTAGCAGTTGCGTAAATACATTAATTTAATGTTACTACCACCTCACTTCAAGTTTAAATTGTTAGTATAGTACGTACAAATAAAAGTTCATGGTCAATTAAAATTTGCCGACGAAAACAAATTCGGCCTGTAAAAAACAGACTGATGCAACTATGAGTGAAGGTTAACCAAAACGCTGACGTCTGTATATTTTTAATTTTCTCAAGATCAAGTTCAAACTGGGTTGTTTACTTTTTATTTATGCAAAGAATGACCGGGAAACCTTTCCGACAGGCCTGCTGGTAGAAAGCAGTCAACCGACCAGTGCCGGATTTACGTGGTGAGCAGGGCCGTAGTGGGAATAAGCGGGTGAAGGCCCCCACGTTCACAGACACGATTTAATTTTGGCTAGGGGGCCAATAATTTGAGGACCAGACCTTTACCAGGAAAAAAGGACCCCCAAAATAAATTATCTGAACAGCACCATTGCTTTTTGAAAGAGGTTATGGCCTTCTAGATGAGATGAGATGGACTGCCCATTAAGCTTTATCCGTTATCCCTAATGTTGATAGACAAAACATCCTGCAACCAGGCCACGTTCCTCGAACGGTCTGCACTGTATGTAGCCTTAGTGGTCAGTGAGGACTAAGGTGCGGGGTGCCCCCGCTCAGGGACGGATCCATCCCATTTTGGGGGGGAGGGGGTAGCTGAGGGTCAAAATAGGAAAAACATATGTAGGATCGACTAAATTAGAGCGTAATAACTTAATTCACAATAGATTTACCAAATTTGGGGGGGCAGCTACCCCCTACCCCCCCTGTATCCGTCCTTGCCCCCACTCTTAAAACAAGGGTGCAGGGGTTTCACAGGGGAAGTTTAAACACATTGTGCAGCAAATTGGAAAAGATTCAAAAACTTTAAGCATGAGCCAGCGTAGTGTAAAATAACACGAATGTTTCCTTGGTCGTACCACGCACGCTAGGGTTGATATGAAGTAGATTTGCATATGAAGTGCAGGTGGAAGCTATATGGGCGCCCGCAGCAACGCTGACATGTAGCCGTAGGGGAAACTTAGCTCTGTGGACCCAATTAAATGTTAAATTGGCGTTGCATAAGTAGTCTTGGTGTTTTGCCTACACGACCATCGCCAAACCACCAAGATTACGTACAGCAGGCGGTGGCAGGGCTGTGCGTTGGATGTTTCTGGGGTGGAAATGGCTCCCCTTCTCGAATAAGGGCAAGGCAATTACTTGACATTCGGCTTTACTTGGCTTTACACTAGATACATTTGAGCTTTCCAGACGTGCGACATTTCACTACATACTGGTGGGAATGGCCTTTTAAATTCCCACTTTACCAAAGGTACACAATATGTGAGTATCCCTAAAATAATCCATCTACTTCAGTCACCAAAATCGAATAATTTCTTTGTTCCCCTCCAACGTGGCCCCAAACTCATAACAAATGATCGCCAGTTTGAGAGTTACACTACCATATAATATCTTCTATACTCATTATTAACGATCGTAGAAAAGGTAGAATCCCTCAAGGTATAGAACCTTGTTTAAAGAACCCCTATGGGGAGGACAAAAAACAACCTTTTTTGTGAGACCATATCTGGTAACCCATGATGATGGAGGTAGTTTCAATATTCAACGCTTCGATTTCTTGCCCGTTTCGTCTCCCATGTTAATCTTACGAACTGTTCAAAGAAGAAAAAGGTTCCTTTATAGCTGAGTTGCCCCTAGTTTGACCTTTCTCATGACTTTTTAAGAGGTTTCTTTCCAATAAGTTAACTATGTGTTTAGAGACTCTTTTTAGCGTGATACAATAATTTTTTTGTGGCATCACATGTTCGAGAAACACGAATTTACGTTGGCACTTTGTGAGCGCACCTGTTTTTGAGATTGCCACCCTCTATACGTCACAGGCACCCTCACACATCAATCTGTCTTGTATTTTCTTTGTTCGTAAGGGGGTCTAAATTGGGCAAGTGTCCTATAACTCAGTGGTTAATATTGGGTGACTCCCTAGATGTTTTTATTTCGTTTTCTTTGTCCCATGAGAATTCCTTATTTATCCGAATCGGAATCATAATATTGAAAAGATTTCTGAGTTTAGGGAACACTTCTACTGCAATATTTGGCTAAAAAAAAGTGCAGCTCTGAAAGCAATACGCATAGCTATTGTATTAGCATGGAATACAATTAATTATATCTAATATACAAATACAATACCTTCTTCGCGGCAATCCATGACAGCTAAGAGCCGTTTTGGCTAGTAAGTTGCACAATCTTGCACTTTCATTCACTTGGCAACTTTTGTAATTAAATAAATAAATAAAAATAACACATTATTCTGTTAAATTATACAAACAAGTAATGAACAAGAAAGTATAAAGTAGAATCGGCAAAATATTGTCAAAAGTAGACCTAGTCATTGTCATTGTGCTTCAGTGACAGTGTAGAAAGGTTTCTCCAAGAGATGGTCTCTAAGAAATTTAGGAAAGTTAGCAGCATTTCACCCCACTCTGAGTTCATTCGGAAGTCAGTCGACCTGGGCTGTGCGTTGTGCTGCCCTTACCAGGTCTCCCCTTTACCACGTCTTGTCGGTGTGGGTGTGTCCATTTTGTTAAAATTTCCCACACACTCCGACACTCGTTGTTCTGTAACTTTTTTCAAGCAGTTGGTAAGCGTACCTGTGAAAATGTCTACTCGCAGGAACGTTTATCCAGACAATTCGCAGTTAAGTGGCATTAAGTACCGGTAAAATGACATTTAAATACACATTTCATTTCAGTTCAGTTGTGTCTGAATCTGTTTTCTACAATTTACATTCCAAAATTAGAGGATAAGATAGGTGTACATCGTGGGTTCGAATCCCGCCAAGTCCAGTAGTTTCTAAATCCTCTAATTTCAGTTGTAACGAGGAGGTTACCTCTTCAACCTGCGACACACATAAGCGACTTCGGTGGCAAGGTTGTAGCGTGCTTGTACTTGTGCGAGTATCTACACACCTTGTGGTCGGAGACGTGTCGCAACTCGACACAAGTACCTATTGGGTGACTTAGTGAGGTGATTGAAGAGGTTAGGATACATTCACGAAATTGTTTGTATGCGATTTAACCTTTTTTAAAATAAAATAAAATAAAAAGAAAGCTAGTTTAATTTCAGCGTTGTATACCATGTAATACTGCAATATTGAATAAAACTTGGTGGCTAGCGAAGGAGATAAAACCTTTAGATAGACGAGATCCGGGGAAAAATATAACAAAAAAATTTGAAGAGTTTCGTGGATTGGATGCGTGGGGTGCACCAAGCTCTACAATCCATAAGCAGAGCGAAAATGTAGAGCAGAAGGTAGGCCACGAAACCAATGGAGGGACTAGGTGGTAAGTGACCTGCGGGCTGCGGAAGAAGTCCTTGGTAGAGGAAGACTAAGGACAGAGATGTCTGGAGAGGGAGACGGTACAAGGAGTTGTTGACGGACGTACCGCCGAAGAAGAAGAAAATCTCTATTATTCGGTCATAGGCAACAATCATAAATATTATAAAGTCAAAGCAGGAATCACTGAACTTCTGCACACATATGGCCATGGGGGCAAGCGGAGTCACTAAAATTCAAGAGAGATGGCAAACTGTTGAACTAGCTGAACAACATGCACGAAATTTCCAAGCCTAATTTTCATAAATTGTAGCCCAGCAGTACCTTTTATTAGTTGTCATTCGCAACTTCTATTTTTCCATCTATTTAAAAATGCAGCCTATAAACAGGAACGAATTCCGGTGGGAAGGTGGGAGCTTGTACTTGTGCGAGTTTCGACATAATATATGCACACCTTGCGGTCGGAGACGTGTCGTAACTCGACACAAGTACCTATCAGGTGACTTAGTGAGGCGATTGAAGAGGTTAATCGGATACATTCATTTATAATTGTTTGTATGCGACTTGACTTAACCTTTTATAAAAATAAAAATAGAATAAAAAAATCACCTACCGGCTACCATATGTATTCCCTCCCTCGAAAATCGACAAAGAAGTAGTGTACGTTCTATTAAGGTGCCCATTCCACCGACCGGCTAGGGCTATTTTCAAAAACGCGGTGACGTGGTAGCAGACATTCAAGACTTAGGCGGGGTTTCCACCGACCTCGCATTGCAGAATTGACGGAAATGTTTATTTTCCTCCATGCCATAGTTAAAATTGATCAATGATCATACAGTAAAATCACAAACTAAAATTAAAAAATGGCGTCATGGGTATGTTAAGTACAAACATTTTAATAGATTTCTATAAAAAGAAAAATTCTAATTTCCGTCAATGTCATTTGCATTCTGCAATGCGAGGTCGGTGGATACGCCACCTAAGTCTTGAATGTCTGCTACCACGTTACCGTTTTTGTAAATAGCCCTAGCCGGTCGGTGGAATGGGCGCCTAATGACTTTTATTTAATAATAATATTAATAATAATTATAACAATAAAGTCTTTATTGAACAAAATTAAATATAGATACAGCGAGATTAGAGTCTATGGCCCTCTCTTACACCTAACTGTACATTTCAACTATAAGTTAGTTCAATTGAAATATTTGGTTACAATAAACTACATTCAAACCCAACATCACTCATATACCTTCTATTCACGATAACTGTCACACTACACATTTACATACCAAGAAAACGTTAAAAATTACCCCATAAAGTAAAATTTATTATCAAACTTATAATTTTTTTAAATTTTATAAACTACCTGCAGCCTGATCGAGGCGATTATAATACCCGTATTTATTTAATCCCGTGGTATTAAAAATGTAAACAAGATAATTTTATAGGTAATGGAAAGTGCTATTCAAAATTTGTTTGTTTACAGTTGTAATCCTAGGGTATTTATTTAACCCAGGTATTATAATCGCCTCGATCAGGCTACTGATAGGCATCTCTCTCTGTTGTAGCTCTAGCCTTGCGCTGTTGTTCAGCGCCCCGTCGCCCGTTGGCCTTCGATTTGCTATTTGAATGTACAATTCGTGTTATTTTTCTATTGTAATCGTTATGTAACAGACATAGATGAATAAATTTGCTGCTGTCTGGAAAATAATAAAGAGATGTTGTAACTAGCTATAATGCGGAATAAATAATCTGTCAATGTGACAATGTATCCATCCTTACTGTCCATCTGGCTTCAGAAACCACAGTCTACAGTCCACATCTACTTAACTTAATAATTTAATAATATGGGTCGTTCCTGAGATAAGTAGCCCGCACAAATTAGGTTGTGACTGGATCCGACCCTGCTGGTGTGGGTCCCCCGTTCTTCCGACCGCAGCAGATGCCTGAATCAAATGCATTTCAACGGATTTACACGTTTTAATGTCCAAGGAGTCAGAATGGCGTAGAGGTAACGACTCGGACTATCATCCAGAAGGTGACTGGTTCGAGTCCCACCCGAATGCCAAAATTTTCTAGTGGTACAATTATTTATCTTCTGACTACCATGCTTCGGAGGGCATGTAAAGCCGGCGGTCCCGGCAGTCTTCCCTGACTGTCGATAGGTTAAACAGGAGGCTGTTGATGCAACCTGAAAACTCCTGTACCACGGGTAGTACCACCCCGACACGAATTTACTTTACTTTAATGTCCAAGGAACCAAAAAAAGTGGTTTTTACGAAATGTCTGTCAACGATTTCTTTTAAATTAACATGTATTGTAGTCATTATAATTGTTAACAAAATGCGGGGGGTCGCTTGCCCCTTGATAGTTTACTTCTGAGGGGGTAAAAAATAAAAATAACTAAATTTGATTGAAATATGACTAAAAAATAATTTTTCTGCGAAACCTTTCTATCGATGATTTCTACTTTCAGTCATTTTTTAGGTGTTAAATTGAGTAACGAAACCGGACAGGTTTCTTTCCCAAAAAAATATTTGGTTTTGTGCAAAAAATTATTATTTGAAAAAATGATAGAAAATTCATGCTCAGCCATTATTACTGTGTGGTAATGTATTGGTCTGTCACTCTGACCTATCTTGAATTTACCTCACCTCCAGTGACGTCAGGTGGACAACCCCCCCCCCCCCCCCGAGATATCAATCGGAAATTTAACCATAGGAAAATTATTTACCATGATATTACTCATTTCCTCCATCTACTAATTGATAAATTGGAAAGCATGTTCGAGTAAGCTCGGACCGGTTCTTTTTTCTTACGGTAAATGGAGTCTCTCTAATAAATTAATAATGACTTTTTGTTCTATTACTAAGCCAACCTAGCGGAGTTAGGGCTGTAAAGCCCTCTCTTACACTCAACTATAGGAAAGCCTGGGACCGCCTTCTTTACATGCCCTCCGAAGCATGGCCAGAAAATGTAGCTAGTGTAGGCCTCGAACCAACAACCTTTCGGGTGAAAGTCCACTATGTCCACTAAGTTCCACTATGTCCTCTCTCAAACCTCTGCTTTTGTTACTTGTCTTCACCTCAGTAACGCCTCAACATTCTGACCCCACCAAAATGATTGGCCACAGTAATATTTTCATTAGCTGTACAATATAATGCACTACTTTCAGGCACTGATACGATATACAGGAATTGGAAAAAACGAAGCCCAACAGGCTCCCGTATTAGCGATAAAATCTGCCTATAATCCTCAGTTCAAAGCTTTGCCAGCAGGTAGGAAGCCATACAATATAATACTAGCCTCTCCTAAATGAGAAAGGGTTGAGGGTTCGGGCTTAGGGGTGCCTTAAGCAATCACAACAGTATTGATTTCCCACCACTACATCCATCAACATCAACATTGGGGCCATCTGCTCCCACAGCCAGTGGTGGGCCAAAGAAGGGGGGGGGGGCATGGAGGGGTCATGTTCCCTTCTATTAAAAGTTTACGTAGATAATTTAAACTTGCCTACGTGAAAATACATAGCCAGCATAGCCTAAATTTTTTTGAAATGCTACTACTATATATAATTATTACGCCAATATTAAAAAAAAAATCCCCCCCCCTCAATAGTGTTTCTATATGTTAATAAGAATAACAGTAGCTGCTAATAGCCTGCAGTATATTGTGTGACCCAAAATCAGGCAAATACAGAAGGAAATATACGTGGGAAATGCATAGAAACGTAAATACCTTAAATAAAAGATATTTTAATCTGACGTACTCATTTTAATAAAAAGTCACAGTCACAGTCAGCACTTATAAAAATTGAGTCAGTATCAGACGTATTGTACAGGAGCTGTCCAGGTTCTATCTATTTGCTATGCAACACTTAAATGTACATAACGTCTGAATAAAACTTTATACTGACAATAATTACGACTCGCTAGTCGCCGCTAATAACACGAACTCCCGAAAGTGTACTATTTACTATTTACGAAAGGCAATAAACACACGAAACTAACTAAATTATTTATGGGCAGCTCAACTCCCTTCTCTTGAAAGTTACGGCTGCTTGAGATCCTTAGCACTCTCGTCGGACTCGGAGCCTCTGCGTTTCTTGCTATAAACGGGTAAGGCGTTAAGGATAAGATAACATACAAGTTGTTGTCTTCCTATAAAACAAAAAAAGAAAAACTATATAGCACATGTTTGTGACATTTTCTGGTTTTGGCAAGTGTTTGGTTAGCTAAGGCAATACACCTGTCATGACTATTAATACATACACACGCTGCTGCTGTAGTACAGCACATTGCCAAAGACAGCTGACGAAAATACAGCTGGGCTCTTGTTGGCAAGAACCCCTTTATTGACACTCGGTTAGATGAAAATTTGACTTTAATGTGAAAAAAAGCAGTTAGGTCGCCCGGCAAATGTGTACTAGTCGGACTTGTGGTCCAGAGGTTTGAGACGATTCTCCGGAGATACCCATAGATCGTAATCCCGCTAAATCCTCTAATTTCGGTTATTTAACGAGGAGGTTGCCTTTTTATAAAATAAGTAAGTTTAATGTCAGTATTATATGCCATCCATGACGCTGCAAAATACGGCAGGCAAAAGTGTCTATCGATGGCGTATGTAGGGGGGGGGGGGGGGCAAGAAGTTGTAAACTAGTGGCGATCTGTTTTGAAATGACTATACAGAATGCGTAAGCCGGTTATATTGATTGTATCTGTCATATTCAGTTGAGCAGATGTGGGACTCGAACAGTGGCGGACTGGGGTTGAAACTCGGCCCTGGCAATTTCGGATACTTCCTCAGGACAAAAAGGCGGACGGGCGCTAACTTTGAAATTGAAAATGGTGTTCTACTGTAATGCTTGTTATTAAAACAAATTTTATTTTATTTTGAAATTAAGATGTTACGATTTTTTTTGGATGCAAATTGTAAGTAAATTTGTACGTCCGGCCCCAAATAACAATTTTCGGTCCGGCCCACCGGGCGAACGCCCGTCTGCCCGCCGGCCCAGTCCGTCACTGAACTCGAACCAACAACCTTCTAGATGAAAGTCAGAGCCCTACTAGTCTATTCTTCACTCTTCCTCGGGCATAAACCTGGCATGGATGTACTGTATATAATTTGGGCGGTGGTCAACCATTGACAATACCTAGTTGGAATACAATGGAGCTGGCTAATCATGGGTTTCACCTATGGCGTTCACCCGGCCCAGCATACATACAAAAGAATTAGTAGCCATGCGCTGAATAATGATCATTCTAGACGCTGCCCGAATATTGTTTGAAATGCAGTCGGGGTTTGATGGAAAACCGGGCCACGGGAGAATTTTTTTCATAATTGGTTCAGGGTAATGATTAAAGAATGGCGGAACCGAAGTTAAATATGGTTATTCACTGTCTTATATACGGTTATACGATGTCTAGGTACTAAGGAGCGAAATTAGAAAATAATATATAAAGGGGTCTTTTAGCCAATTTACAGTGTGTTAGTGCAACTTAGTCTTTGGCATATTCCATCCGATTGGGGTTCAGTCTATTGATTCGGAAAGGTTTTGCGTTGAATTCTATAGAGCTAATATAAGAGTAAAGACGTTGTGCCCAACCAATCAGATCACGGGCCCAACATTATCCAACCAATCCAAACATTGGGATTAATGCCTATGCAAAATCGATTTTGGCCACAGGCAATAACATGGTCAGTCATTGTCAGGCACTCGTAGCCTTTGCCGCTTCGGCACTATGTTTTGCCCATACTTATGGAAGACCCAGTGGCGACTTTTCGAATGGCTGTCTCGTCTCGTCTGCGTCCTGTTGACACTTTCCCCCATGGTAGATGGTGGGGAAAGTTGGTGGGAATGAAAAGGGGGGAGCGAGCTTATGATGTACTTATATTATATTTATTATTTTATATTTTATTTATATTATTTTTTACACGACACACACACACACTATCAACCCGTGAAACCCGGCCAGCCAAGTTTCGTTACATCTCCAGACATCATAAATACTTTACATGCATGTACAAGTATATGGTCGTTGTTATAGGAAACAATATTTTAAACTGATGCTTTTACATACATATGATCGTTAAAATAATAATTGTGCAATTTATCTGTCAAATAATCATAAATTACGTCAATTACTGTCTGAAGCAATTTACCAAATAGGCCCCATGTCGAATCCATCAAGTCCCTCCTACTTGGTTTCCAGTCCCCTGCATGTTGGAAATGGGCCATCCGATAAATTACACCCGAAATAGTGTGCACTTTGCACTGTGCACTGGTGCTTATAAACACTATTATTATAATTATAGCTTACTGTTTTCTCCTTGCAATAAATTATATTAAGTACTGTAGTAATATAGTTATATAGTACAGTAATATATATAGTAATATAGTTATAGTAAGTACTGTACTTATATTAAGTACTGAAGGTCTCTATAGACCAAAGTAGGCACTGAAATATACGATCACAACACTATAGACGTAAAGAAGAAACACCACTGGCTACAACTAAACTTAATACCTAATGCAATTAGAGCTACAAAGTCGTAAAAGTATATCGCTCTTAGTCTCATGCTATGTACAATAACCACGGATGCGATGGCCGGACGACCCTTGGCGTTGATGACTGGCGAAGGAGAGGGCAGGAACGCGCAGGCTCTTCTCAGGCCATAGCGCCAAGGGGTATGGTAAGTAATGTGCAATACTTACTTACTTACTTACTTAATTAGACTCGATCATTCCAGGGGGACTTTTGGCCGCTCTGACAACTTCCCCCCATCTTTGTCGATCCTCAGCAGCCGCTGTCCAATCTCGACGCCAACTCGAAGGAGGTCCTAAGCTCCTGGAACTGGTCCGCCCATCTTCGCCTGAGTCTTCGTCTTGATCTTCTTCCCCTACGGCCTTTGGGGGTCCCTGCTCCCTTTCTAATGTTAGGCACCATCATGGCCAGAGGTGGACACAGCGACCGACACTGCGGGCAATTGCCCCACCCCTTTGGAAGGCAGTTATATTCTTTGCCTCCTAAATCCAAGTGTTAGCACTCAAAATGCGTAAAATTCCACTATTTTAGCCCTATTTTGTTTTTAAATTCTCACGGGGGAGACCCCCGGGCCCCCCTTGTGCACAATTCTATTAATTCCCTGGAACATAGCAACCTTATTGCTCTGAAAATTAGTAAAACCCCAATATTTCAAAATATTTCTCCCGGGGGAGACCCCCGGGCCCCCATCATACTCTCCGAACCCTCTGGCCCATGCGCAAAGGACACTAAGGTAATTAATGTAAAAGCTGCGTACGTCCATGAGAACGGCTTTCCCCATTTTATACACTTTTATCAAAATGGGTGGAGGGGCGCCAAATTATGCACAGCCCCCTTCGAAAACCTATCGTTACGCTACTGACAAGTGCCTCCCCCTTTCATGAGGTCTGGGACCGCCTCTGATCATGGCGCCAGATATTTGAGTAATGAACCACTGAAGGTCACACATACAAATTCAAAACTGTACAAGAGGTCAGCATTATACATTGGTATAAAACATTTCAATGCCCTACCTATAATACGCCGAAATTTTGCAAGTCTTTACATTATAAAAAAGGAAATATGTAATTATGTTAAAGAGTGTAGTGATGTTTTCGACATTTAAATTTTGTAACGTTGACTTATTTTTATTATTTATTATTATGAGTAATATGTGCGAAAAAGTTAAATTTAAATGAGTATAATTTTATTATTGTAGCCTAGCTAGCAAACTTTTACTTATATATTTCATTGTGTTAACTGATGTAGGCCACATTCGGGCGTTTGCCCAGTGGCGTGATTTTTAGGTAATAGTTAAATAAAATGTAATGTAATGTTATAATGTAAATACACGATGTAATGTAACGCCAAAAAAAAATATACATATATATATAGCATATTATAATACATGCTATCCAACTAGCACTACAGCGCTTAGTACAATATAATTTCACATATAAATTTTATGACTATACTCATATAGTACATGTGAGAAAGTGAAAGTTGATAAGTGAGAGGGAGGTCACAGCTGACGAAGTGAAAGTCAAGCTTGCGTGGCTTCCCACCGAGAGGTCACATTTCTTACGGAAATAATATACTAAAGCTCTAACTACATTTTCAGAACGTTTCCAAATTATGCTTCTCGTGCTTACAAACGCGCTATATTTATTACTTACTTATTTATACGTTTGTATAAGGAAAGCTTTGAGTAGTGCCTAGGTCGAAATTTTAAATTTCGCAATTTCGTAGGGTTTGCACGTTTTGTGCTCCCAGAACTACAAAAAAGTAGTTATTTAATCGAAATGTCTGTCTGTCTGTTAGGCCTTTTCAACGATTTGTGGACAAACTGCTTGATGGATTTTGATAAAATTCGGCGTAGAGATTGTCAAAATCGTATCTCGGAATAATTTTTTTTACATTTTGTATTAAATCTATTGCAGAGGATTCTCCATTCAATCCCACAAAAATGACAATAAAGTCAGCAATAATATTTAATCAAGAACTGCTCAAAAGATTCATTGCATCCTTGTACATTATGCAGTATTTGTGTACGTTAGTTTATTGTATACATCTGCCTCTTCGTGACACTGGCATTTTCTATCGAATAATCCAATACTGCAGAATAGAAAAGGCAGTAGCAACCTAAAATAAATTTTTATGGCAATTATTTTCTCTAAATTATTGGAACCACTGCTAATCTGTTATATATATAGTAATTTGATAAATAGGGAAGTATGTAAGAGTTCACGCTCGTACCGGCTCTTTCAACTATCGTCATCATCATCAACATCATCAAATTCAAGTTCCTATTCAAATTCCATACATCTTGTATTTCCACATGATATGACAGGCAGTAGTCTAAAACACATAACAAAACAAACGATACCCCGCCTCTTACGGTCATGCCTACCCAAAACTCTAAAGACCATAAAAGTCAGGACTAATCCTAAAAGAAGTGCAACTGCAGTCTGCAAGAGCTAAAAGAATCGAACCCAACAAAACGAATAAAAAAAGAAACCCAGCAGCAATCCAGTCCTGTCTTTCGTTTTTTATTTTGTTTGCGGACAGGCCAATCCATTATTTTAGGTAGACTGCACCGTAAGCAGACTAAACTGAAATCACTGCTATCTTTCAGTTAAAAACATAGTTTTCTAAGAATGGGTAATAAATAACGTGGGAATATACGTTAAGAAAACTGTTTCTATGATTTCTTGTGCATGGGAAGAAGATTCAACTTTGATTGGACATTAAAGTGTCAGTGAGGACATGGGCCTTTGTGTTTCAAATGCAGGTCAGAGGGACCTGAACTGAAGATGTAGGCAGAGCAAGTATAGGCGTACACGTACCTTAGTTGTAGGCTACGATTTTTCTTTGTCCACAAATTAGTTAGCTCACTTGTCATGGTATTGCTAAGAGAAGTAGGCGTATGGGATAAATCTAGTGCCGTAGGCAGGGTGGGCCACTCATGATTAAAGTTGAGCCATTTTAATAGCGCAATTTAATAGCGTGGGCAGGGATGCCGAGTTTTAAAAATTCTGAGGGGGGGGGGCAAGAATTCGGTACTCTTGAAAGTTTTAAGAAAATGCATTGGTAAATGGTTACTTAAAACAACTATAATGCAGAAAACGTGGACCGACGTACACTCGCTCTTTCTATAAAATTATTGTTTATTAATTTTTATTTAATTGTTAATTTTTATCTTAATGTTTGAAATATTAAGGGAGAAACAAATAAACTGCACTAAAGACTCTTTTGCTTCTAGGGGGAGGGGGCGCTGCTCTCCCAGAAACTAGTCTGAGGGGGCATGATGGGCCTCCCAAGTCGGCGTCCCTGAGCGTGGGTTAATTGTAAGAGTGGGCCGAAAGGCCTAACATTCGCCCATACTGAAAATAAAGATAAATTTGTTACTTTCTTTTCTTTGATATTACTGCAAGAAAATTGTACCTTGCAAGTACTCTTAAATGTAAATTGTACTATTTACAATAAAAAATTAAACAAATTCAGGAAACATTGCACCAATGTTAGACGAGACATTGAGTGACCAGGCGTAGGGCCTACTGTCTTTAATAGTACAGTACTCTTTTTCCATCACCCATGGTGTACTCTTTCTTTTCTCGTAATATTATAAGCAATTGTACTATTTCTGGGGTTCTTTAAAAAAATTTACTGTTTCATTTATATACTTTTTTTTTTTTGCTCAGACGAACGTCCCACGTCTTGGGGTTCGCCAAATTTGTCGAATCGGGCATTTCGCCCAGTGACGAATATATGCTACATAAAGTCAACTGTATCGTTATAGGCAGCATATTAGAATCCCCCCTTTAAGCAAAATAAATCTAATTCCCCGCCCGTAATCTCCAAACCTTTACAGAGTTAAATAAAATGCAATGAAATAATTACGTCTCGAAAGAGCACACAAAATGTCATGACAGGGTACTTAGTAGCTCAACACAAAGGAGATATACAAACGATTACAACCATATTTATGCTAATACACACGTATTGTATTACAGTGCCTAGTGCATTACAAACTGGTTCTATGTGAACGAGTTCACAGCTGTATTGTTTTTTGCAGATAAAATAAATCAACATTATCATAATGAGAACTTACACTTTTCTTAATAACTTAATAATAGTCTCAATAATGCAGGGAATGGCTTCTTTCTCGGAAATGACACTTGAATGTATTCATGTAATTTTCTAGAGGCGAGGCATTGGAGGGTAATTTTTTAAGGGTTTAAGGCATACAAAAATGAAATGAATGTATCCGATTGATTGACCTCTTCAGTCGCCTCTCTAATTAACCTAATAGGAACTTGTGTCGAGATACAACACGTCTCTGAACGCAAGGCGCGTATAGACTCGCTCATACAAATGTACCTAGGTACATACAAGCACGCACCTTGCCAGCGAAGCCGCGTTAAATTGCCTTGCACATTGGAGGTAGCAATAGTCTGTTAAATGGTGGGCCTGTCAAAGGGAGGGGACCGGAGGTTGTAGCCCCCCCCCCCAAATTAGAGGATATAGAAAAACATGGCTTGGCGGGATTCGAACCCAACGCCTAACGCGGTTAAGACGACGCCCCGGTTAGTAGTAGATCCCACCAAGCCCAATTTTTCTATATCCTCTCATTTTCGGTTATAACGAGGAGGTTACCTCTTCAACCAAAGTTAATGAATTTTAATGTCAGTGCTATATATACAGTCGACTCTCGTTAATTCTTCGAAACTCGAGGGACTTAAAATATTACGAATTATTATCAAGTGTTTGAAATATCAAATGGTTCGATGTATCGTCCTCCTCTTTATCTTTGCTTTTTCACTGGTATCTCATAAAATGTCGCCATCGGTGAGTGAACCTGAGACAGCAACATCTTCATCCACTTGAACAAAGTCAGAAAATCTCACATCGCTGATGTCAACTAATGGTTCATTGCTGGTTCTTCCGCCTCTTTCTCTCTGCAACTGCGACAAATTATCGAGTGTTGGACGCCGATGAGTTCGAATTAACGCGTCATTTTGTTATTTAGCAATGATTTTTTTTGTATTAATTACCGAGTGCATAAAAATGTATTAATTTAGTTCGAAATATATACCGGTATAGAGATTTTGTAGGGAATTCGTGATAACTTTGAATTATAGAGAGGTTCGAATTATTCCAGGTTTGAATTAATAAGAGTCGACAGTACCATACTGCAATATAATGTATACAAACCCCCCACCCCGAAATCCTGGAAAGTGGCTTGAAAATGTGTGCAAATTTTAATGGCGCATTAATTGAAGCCGAGAAACAGTCTGGTTTCTAATATTATTATCCACAATTGGCCTCCTTTTTCGAGCTAGCTCCCCCCCCCCTCCTCCGTTGGCATTCCCGATAACATTTTCGTGCAGTTGTTATTCGGCACAGACTTGCATGCAATGATAAATATTTGACATCGACTGCATTGCATTATTTATTCAACTGGTAGTGCCAATCCATCACGCCATTTATATCAAGTATGAATGCGCCCTTTGTTCAATTATATTGCCACCAATAGGCATTGCTGCTTTCCGAAAGTAGGCCGCGATATTAATAAGCTGACGAACAACCTATTTCTTTTTCTGGTTGCCCTCAATAGAGGAAGTTAATGAAAAATGGGAGTATGTGATAAAATAATGGTATATCCCTGAATACCGTCTAAATCTGACATTTTATACTACATTTCTAGGTGCCGTTCTTATTACAAGTTCAGTTTAGGCATATTGTATGTTGCTCGTGGCAATATGATGGCGTATTGTTTTGATTTAAATATTTCCCATAAATAAATAATAATAATAAATAAATAATAATAATAAATAATTTTTTCCTAAGTAAAAGCTAAAAACTCGAGGAGACAACATTTGCATTTTCTCCTCCTGTCAGGTTTTGGTACAAACCCCACTGGGTTTCGTAGACAAAGTTAATTTCTTAACGATTATTTGGGTTTTACTAATTCTATAGTTCTAGGTATTAAAACAAGTTTTGATAAAACACTAAGTATCAAAATGAAATACCACGAGGTTATTGAATTTTTTCCATATGAAGCCTAGAAACTTGACTGCGCTGTTGTTACCCTGAAAGGCCTTTAAAACTTTTTTTTTTTTTTTTTTTTTTCTGGCGTCGGCGATGGGGAACCATTCAGTCACTAATGTGCGACATTAATCCAGTTCATTCTTAAATAGTTTTTTTAATGTTTTTTAAAAAAGTATCTAAAGCAAAATACATCGTTGGGCTGCATGTTCCTAGAATTGAAAGTAGATTGAAAGGTCTGACTATGGAAATTGGGAGGCAAGTTAGGAGGACTGTTCGCTGCGCTGAGTATGATGGGCATTCTAATATGATATGTTGTAGTTTCAGTTGACCCCGGACAAGTGTCGCAGATGCCACTGGGGTCCCTACCTATCTTCCACAAGTACCTCTTCGTGACCCCGTGGCCACTTCTCAGTCTTGTAATGGTCGTATAAAATTTTTTAGTGAGTGGTGACTGGTAACCTTTAAACCATGGTGAGTATGGTGACAACGATACTTTTGGGAATATCTCGTTATACTGGACCCCAGCTGGGTAGGTGGAGAATAGTCCCTGCCACTTCGCCAACAGTGTCTGTCTTATGTGTAAACCCAAGTCGGACGGGGGACATACCGGGTCCTGCATGTCAATGCACCTGTGACGGACGGGTGGCTTCCTTGGCCAAAACGTCTGCCATCTCGTTTCCTACGATCCCAATACGTGCCTTAATCCAAATAAATTGGTGTTCCCAACCTTTACCGGCTAGCTGTTCGAGAAGGGTCAGTATGTCAATCTCTGGCTTTACAAAATTGCATGGAGATGTTTCTAAAACATGATGTTGTGCTTTATCAGCATTTAGTTCAAACTTGTTATTAGTGAACCAATCAGCTGTTTTTTCGAGAGTTTGGCGTCTCTCAACAACACGTTCAGGTGACGTAGTTCTGAATCATACAGATATTTTCTATTCTATACTGTTCTATTCTCGATTGCTGGGGCCAGTTTCATACATAATACATGCTGAAATAAGAAAGCATATTTCAGTCAACTCGGATTGTCTTTCATCTTGTAGATCCCTTCATGTGGAAATTATCTGTAGCCCATCTACAAAATTTTCATGCCGAACATAGGGTATAAATATAATAATGCCCTGAAAGACGTTTTTATAGACCCAGGCCTACTTATATTGTACATTGGTCCCTTGTCCAATGCCAACGACCCCATGGATTTCGGACATTATTTATATTGTTTCCCTAAGAATATACGTCCTCGATGTCAACCTACACCGGCTATAAGCGATAATGGACAAACTGTGACAAGGTTACAATTGGCGCAGTGTAACAGGTGGAAGCATGATTTAACCGAGTACAGATGCGAGTCAACATAACATACAGTACAATAAACATATTCATTCGAGTGAAGGAACTTGGGAGTGCAACGCAACCAATATTGTACTAAAGTTGATAAGATTCCCAGCAAGTCAGTTGCGCGGCGAGTTGCACGTCAGGATTCACAACAAGTCGGCACTTACAACCAGTCTGAATCTGAAATCAGTTGGCAGCAGGCAGTTGCCTGAACGCCAACGGAGTTGCAGGTTGCACGTTGCTCGGTTGCAGTTTCCACCGCATCATGAACGACCCAAAGCTCAACTTACTGCTCGTTGCTGAAGTTGAAAAACGGCCAATTTTATACAACACCCAACTGCCAGGATACTCGAGGAAGCCTGACACTGAAAAGGCGTGGTTGGAAATAAGCAACGTCGTAAACATGTCAGGTATGGTTACCCACCAGCCTGTGGTAAAGTGGGAAAACTTGGGTAAAATAGAAATAAAATAAGACTTTAATTAATGAACAATAAATAAAACGAGAATTTGGTTTAATTATTTATTTTGTTGTATTTCTAATCTCTAATTTACCTTAGTTTGCCCAATTTATCAGCGGAAAGTGAGTATTTCTAGTAAGTTTCAAAATGATGAAAGGGGTGATTCAATTACAGTGGCGGTGAGTATACTTTCCACTGAAGATGTGTCACACATGTTGACGAAACATTTGGATTCTTTCTGGTCCACCACTTTAAAATAAATAAATCATGACTTTTTGTTTTATTATTAAGCCAATCCGGGACCGCCTGCTTTACATGACCTCCGAAGCAAATATATCATTTCACGGGCTTATAATCATCGTCAGACTTATCTTATGTTTTTGCTGATTGGTTACCACCGGAGCAAGAGGGTATGGAAAACAATGGCCGAGCTCAAGGCGTTATCGTCCGACCGGGGCGAGATCAGGCAATGGGTCCGGGGTGACCCCCCACGCAGCGCACGCAGCATTAAGGGGGAAGAAGAAGAAAAAGGTTACCGCAATTTGGTAGTTGGACAGTTTGTCAATCATACACTTTATCACGCATAGTCACAGCATTAAGACTATTCCTTTTATTGTTTATATACATATACCTTGGTTGGCATGGTGGTAGCGTGGTACCTGTACGTAATTATTCGAACCTCTTCGCTCCATGAGATCTGAGACAGACATTAGGTACCTACAGTGGCGACTAAGGAAGTTATTCGAATAATCAGTATTTATTCAAATTATTATATGAGATTTGTTTTTAAAAATACTTTCACGCTTTCTTTCACATCCTTGTCGAATGCCAAAACCTCACCCACCACAGAACCTGGCCCCCACAAACATCCCTCTCAACCCTACTACGTGATGGCGAAACCGCTACCCGAAATATCCTCTCATTTTTTACTACTACGAACCTCATCAACCTCCTATAATATCCAGAAACTGAAAAAAGCAAACTTACATTAACGAACATAACCTACCGTACCTAACCATATAATATACCTGGGCGTGTGTGGCCTAGACGGCATTGCGCCAAAAAAAAATAAAATAAATAAATAAATAAATAAAATCTTTTAAAACCCTAAAAATAAAATAATTAACCAAACACAGAGAATCCCGTCTAATGGATAGTGGTTTATTATGTGGAAGTGAGCTGTGACCAAAATAAATAAACACATAATAAAATTTTGTTGTGTTACTATGCCACCTTAGCGGAGTTAGAGCTACATTAATCCCCTCTTACTCTAAACTAGAAGTTACAGTTTACATACGCACGGAGGAAAATATAGCAAGTATGAGACTCGAACCAACAACGTTTCAGGTGATAGGCAGAGTCCGTACCGCACCACTCTACAACATTGGAAATCTGCTCAGCGCCACTTACGAATAATATGAGGAGCTTGGTTACATACGTGGCCAACTCCATTTTTTCACAAAATGTGGTTTTGATCCGACTTTGCAGAAAATTTTAATGTCTATCTGCACGTTGTAAAATAAAGTGACAAAAGCAGCCAGATTGCGCACAGAAGCTCTGAGAAGTCTAAGGTTAGCTATAAACTTAATGCAATTTTAAACAGAAAATCCGCTCTCCTGAAAAATTCTACAACTTGGAGTTGGCCATGTTTGTAAACAACCTCCTCATATGTCGATAGCAGCTGTTAGCGAAACATAATAGTCTCCTTATTGACATTTTTAATTTGTAAACCTATTGTCACTCACGGGAAAAACTAAAATAATTTTTAGTATAGTTTTATGTTTTTTAACTATCACGTAAAACTGTACCAAGAATTTTAATTTTTTACCTTCTCAAACGATTGAAGGTTCACTTGTAAAAACGACCGCGGCGTATCTGCGCTCAGTCCGGATTCTTATGTTACATTGAATAATTAACTTAATATAAATTTCTATTTATTTCTTCCAGTAAGTGAATGTAAAGACAAATGGCGAAATATCAGGACTGTTTTTGTTCGCCACATGAAACTCAGCCAAAAGACGAATAAGAAAAGAGCATACTATCTCTCAGACGTCATGCAATTTACTGTTCCTTATATCAAGGCACTGGCTAGCCATGATGGCAGTCTACTTCCGTCCACAAAAATACAGGAGGAATATGAGGAAGAGGAAGAAGGAGAATATAATGATGACGATGATGATGATGACAGTAAAAGTTTTGTGGATATCAAAGTGGAAACAATGTCGGCTTCACCCCCTCAACCAATGCCTCCCCTAACACTGCCGCCCTCAGCATCTTCATTAGGTGAATTTATTATTATTATTTTGAAGAGATTGTTTGTGGAGTTGCCCACTGTGTCATGGCACATTCCAATTTCCATGATGTTTATGCTTTGATTTTTATTGATTGTTCAATTACATATATACTTACTTAGTACTACCCGACCAATATAGGATGTCATGTGGAACACTTATAAAAATCGAAGAAACTCGGTTTTCCGCTGATGCATGTTTTCAAATAAACAAAGTGTTCCAATTGCCATCCTATCGTGGTCGGGTAGTAGGCAGTGGGCCTATTCCACGTGGATTGAATTTTGCCGCTTGATTTCGGTAGATCATCTGTTCCTTTCTCTATATTACCCAATCTCTTTGGTGTGTCATTGTGATTTGTGGATTGTTTCGTGCTATTTTGGATATGTTTGTCATTAAGAGCCATGTTGTATATTTGTGATTAATACACTAGATAATAGGCAAATAGCAGGACGCAGATTTTGTGGAACCATGTATTCTTTTCAACAACTATTTTTTTTTTTTTTTTTTTTTTTTTTTTTTTTTTTTTTTTAAGCGCGGGTTCCCATTGGGAATGCGAGGGTTATCTGCTTTGTTGTGTAAGTAAGGGGGGGGGGGGTTGGGTTAAATGCTGAAGAAGCACAACTAGTAACTAACTCATTCAGTACAATATCCAAGGTAACGAAAATCGATACTCAAATTATTATATGTGGAACATTTTGAATCTGATATATACAAACTACAAACCTGATCTTTCAGGCAAGAACGTCAGTTACCTTAATCTCTATACAAAGTTTGTATCCCAGCAACAATACAATATTTAAATTGTTGCTGTTTACTCTAGGTAACCCAACTGAAGTGGAAGGATCATTTCATGGGGATCATTTGATACCATTCAGTGCGAGTAGTGTACCAATCGAGAAGAAGAAGAAGAAGAAGAAGCGACCTGCAGAAAACTCTGTTATGGACGAAGCATTCCTGCGGTACTTGGACGTGTGGGGTGAGAAGCAGAGGGCTGGTCTGGACACAAGGACAGAAGGGTTGAGGATGTTTCTACTGAGCATGCTTCCTGACCTTCAGCAAATGAGCGATGCAGAAGTAAGACAGTTCAAAAGAAGAGCTTTGGATGCTGTGGATGATATTATGGAAAGTAGAAGTTGATGTTGAAGTGGACATTTGGGGTGACGTGGAAAGTGTGGATAGGAACCCAAGGTCAGAAGGGTTCATGACGTTTCTTCTGAGGATGCTGCCTGTTCTTCAGCCAATTTAGAAGTAAGGCATGTTCAAGAGAATAACTTTGGATGATATTATCAATTTATGGAGGCAACAAATTAAAATCCTTATGGCTCTATTTAAATCCTTGCTATTATATTGATACAGTGTATTCTTTTTTCAAAATTAGGAATTAAATATGCCCCAATAACTTGTATTTCAGTGGTATTTATTTTTATTGCAATTAGGCTGCATTAGAAAAAGATGCGGTAAAGCGTCAAATACGTACTTGTCAGTGTTAAATATACAGTACATGAAGACAGAGCCAAATACGTAATCGGCCATCGTATTTGGGTGTCACTTTGGCGCCGGTAGAAACCAGCCTTCTTCCATAGAGTTACATAAAATGTAACTGATTCATGCTGCTTGGCATGAGAATTTTCAAAATACTCTCCAAGGGAGATGAAGTTTATTTTTATTATGTATATAGAACCACCCAGAGGCGTAAATGTTTAGAATGATAGCGGGGGCAAATCTAAGTATACCATATGACGTCATCAGGCAGGATAAGGAAAAATTGAAGATATAAGTGCAAAATAGTAGGGTTTTACGCATTTTAATAGTAGTAAAGTATAGTTGTAGATTTTACAAAGCTAACAAAGGAGTGCTTATATTCATGTTGCTTCAAAGGGGCCCGGGGAGACATGAACCACATCTTACATTACTCGAGGCCCCCCAAAATGAGCTGGGGGGGGGGGGGGCAAGTTGGACCGTGCCCCCTCAAATTTACGCCCCTGGAACTGCCAACTCACTAAACAACAGAAACCAGCCTAACCACCTTCAGCATGCACTGGAGATAGGGAACCCTATTCTCACTGGCCCATGTCTGAAAACCTAAACTTGCATTATTTCAGTCATATTTTCCACATTTACTTTGTAATACTTCGTCATAGTAAAAATAATTCTGTCAAGTATTACAAAAATAAATGGAAAGCGACTGGTTTCTGCACTAGGCCATCGTCAGGATACATACGTAAACACTCTTAAACTGGTTGGATGTCTGTAGCCGGACGATAGCCTAGTACCGAAACCTGTCACTTGTAAAATATTTTTAGTATTACTAGTACTTTACAGAGTTATTTTATTTTATTTACTATCTCAGCAGCACTAATGAATAAGCAAATAAATAATTATACTGTATTGTAATGTCTGAAATGCATCCAAACCTATCATTAGCCTCCATTAGTAAAGTCACTACAGTCGAAGTAGAAAGGAGCAAGGCCAACCGTGGATGACTCCAGTGCATGCAACACTGTGCCTGCTACAGTATAGGTAGGTACTCTTCTCTGGACCTATTGGTATACTAGAGTCCTGTGCCGCGTGCGCTTGTTTCACGGCCACAGTTGTAGCTTTCCTCCAGTTCGACACAACCTGAGAGAAAGAGAGCTTTCAAGGTTTAAAACTTGTTTACAATCACTTTGCCAGCTTGTTTGCTCTGTTGTAGGTTACCTACGATTGGCCTTGCACGAGCAAACAAGGGTAACTTACCCATGTTTATAAATTATTCATCCTATCCACCATTTTTTTAATTTCTTTTTTGGAAACTAAAAGGGGGGATTTCTGCGGTTTCACTGGAACTGGACTGGTCAACTAAATTCTTCTTGTCAGTAGCGTATACATAAAATATTTTTTGGGGGCCAAGACCAGACCGCCTCTCCCATCAATTTCTTGCGCGGGTAGATGCTACCAACCGAACCGCTTACCGCTCACTGTTGATCCTCCCCCCCCCCCCCCCCATGCAAATTTGCAAGGTCTATAGGAGGGAATCAGGCCAGCGGTTGGTGGAAATGGAAAATATTTTGTAAATTCTGCCTTCTGATTTTCAAACCACATTATACCTGTAAGCTTTGAATATCTCTTGGCATTCCACTTGAAATGGTGTATTTTGTTGTGAAAATACACTGAAGTTAGGTAAATTGATCAATTTTAACAAATTGTACGATTTATTTATTTATTGCTTTCCAATTTATACGTAGTATATAAGGAAAGCTTTGTGATGGTGGAAATTTTCAACGGATTTACACGTTTTGAGGTCCAGGAACCAAAAAAAGTGGTTTTTAAGAAATGTCTGTCTGTCGCTCTGTCTGTCTGTCTGTCTGTCTTTTTGCATCTTCTCCTCGAGTTGAGTAAGTCTTAAATCGCAGATAAGGTGTAACTGTGCTAGTGGGTTTCCCTCTGTAGATGGCAATTCTTGCTGAAAGCGCTCAGGGTTTTATACTAACACAAGTGGGTTTCTTAGACAAAGTTAATTTCTTAACGATTATTTGGGTTTTACTAATTCGGGTTGTTATAACAAGTTTTTCTAAAACTCTAAGTTTTTGTTATTTTTTGTTTATTAAAATGAAATACCACGAAGTCACGAGTAATCTAATTATTTCTGTCTGTCTGTCTGTCTGCCTTTTCATCGATTTCCGGACAAACTACTCGGTGGATTAGGGTGAAATTGGGCATGTAAGTTCACAAAAATCATACCTCGGGACCATTTTTTTTATTTTGGGCTAACTCAATTTGGGGTGGTTTCATTCTCAAAAAACTCCAAAAAAACGTCTAAAAAAATTATTTCTCAAAAACGGCTCCAACTATTTCTTTTAAATTCACATATATTCTAGTCGTTATTAATAATGTTGATAAAATGGGGGTCGCTTGCCCCTTGATGGTTTGCTTCTGGGGGTGAAAAAATAAAAATAACTTAATTTTAATGAAAAATGACTAAAAATTAATATTTCTGCGAAACCTTTCTATCGATGATTTCTACCTTCAGGCATGTCTTAGGTGTTAAATTGAGTAACGAAACCGGACAGTTTTCTTTCCCAAAAACCTATTTGGTTTTGTGTAAAAAAAATGAAAGCAACTTCACGCTGAAATGCATTGCGTGCCCTGCCAGTATTGCTGTGTGGTAATGGGTTGGTCTGTCCTATCTAGAATTTACGTCACCTCCAGTGATGTCAGGTGGACGTGATACCCGAAATTTAACCATAGGAAAATTATTTACCATGAAATTAATTATTTTCTCTCCTTACTAATTGATAAATTGGAAAGCATGTTCGAGTAAACTCGGACCGGTTCATTATAATAGTACCAGTAACATCCGATACAAGTCCCAATATAGTAGCCTATCAACTGCTGGGGTTGCCATTATAAATGCACAATAAGTCAAATGTAATATATTATTTATATGCTTATTTACTTAAACGCGGGAATGTGGGAAAACTTACATGAAAATACAATTAGAAATATAAAGTAAGTAAATAAATAACAACATTTCCATTGTATATTTCGTATTTATTTACTTTTTTTTTATATATTTTTTACCTGGACTTTTCTACAGGACTCACGTCCGCCCAACTTACTAATGTTTGGATTATGTTTCAATGAGCTATTGAAAGTAAACTAATGTAGACAGCAAATGTTTGGAGACAGGGTGTGGCGTGGTTTCTTAGATTTCTCCACCCCCCCTCAGCGGCTTCAACAAAATGTTGCGTGTAGGTAAAAGATAGATTCAGGCAACTGCTGAGGTCTGCGGATAGTGGACGACACACAACATCAGGGTCAGATCCAGTCAAAATTACATGATTTATGCGAGCTACTTATCACAGGGAAAGCAGGCACAATCCAAATTATGCCAATGGCCTTACAATGTTTATTTATTTTTTATTTTTTTTTTAAGTCCTCACTGGTTACTCCACCAAGTGATGGAAATATATTGAAAAAAAATAAAATTAAACAAAATGTATATCGGCGCAGGTACCTCCGGATGCAACAGCCAATGAGGCCCTGGGCCATCTGTCAGTCAACTCCCCTTTCCCCGAGGTGAAAGAGTTTGCCCTTAGGGTGCCTCAGTCCTGGTCACCTCCGAACTAATCGTGTGATTTCACTGTGTTTCCCAAGTGGTTCGGAATCCACTATAATCAGGAGGTCCACTGTCCTATGGGCTGGCATAGGAGAGTCAAGTCGGGGTCGCTCTATCGGCCCAAATATGAGGCCTAAGTCGTTGTTAACCCGCCGAACACTACTACTACTACTAGGGTGCCTCAAGTTAACAAACGCACTCACTCCCCTCACCAGGCTGACAGGGTTGCTTAAAGCAGAAATGCTGAAAGCAGGCGTTGGAAATCGTCGACATCTTCAGTGGTACAATGTAGAGATCTTAGATTGGGTCGCTTCGTTCTCTTTACATGCCGCGCTTCTATTGAAGATATCATCATGGCAATTTCAACTTTGGAGACTGCTGCTGCTGAAAAGGCACCCAAAAAAAGAACCCGTGGTATGGCAACCCTGAACCCAGGCCAGAGTACTGGTAGATGGTCCTCTCTCTTGACCACTGTACTATTTGGGATGTTGTGGTCAGTAACATGTCCCACAACCCCGTTCTTCCCATAGTTTCGAAGATAAGGTACCCAATGGGGCCTGTGGACCCAGGAAGGGAGGAAAATATTTATTTTTACATCGATTCCCGAACCGTCACCTTTCGTATCATAGTTTAGTCTAGTTCTCTAGCAACTGAACTATTCCTGCTCGTGGAAGTCTCCCATCACAGCTCTGTGAACCCGAACAGGACAGAGAAATCACGGCCAAACCCCCACCAAGGGCCTGGCCCCCCATGCCAAGTTCAAGCCCTGCCAAAGACTGGTAGGTGCCAAGTTTGTGGAGGGGATGAGCGAGACGGCTTGGCTCGTGTGGGGGGACGTCACGTCTATTTCAGACCTCCCGAAAATTGGCTCCAATTTTGATGTGGGCACTAGTTAATTTTAAAAATTGTGAAATTACATAAAAATCGTGTTTCTTAGAATATTGGGATTAGAGTTCAATCATATAGTGTAAGCAACAGATCCATCCAGAACGATAGCGCTTACTGTAAAGTAGTACAACTCTTCTGATGTACATTAAATGTACATAAATTTAAAAAAAACTCATTACAAATACAATAATGCAGAAAAATAAATGTTTTGGAGATAAAAATACCATTTAAGGTACAGGTAACCGAAATTAGCTGATATAGTCATAAAGAGAAACTGAATTTGGCGGGATTCGATCCCGCAGCGCCTAACCGGTAGTGGCGTAACAAATTTTTGGGGCCCTTACTCAAGACAGCAGTGCCCTCCTCCCTACAATTTTTTGCAATTACACTTTACACAAAATTTCATTTTCCTTACTTAAATTATTTTTTTATTTAATTTGTATACTATATTTTTTTCATACTGATCTATGGGCACTTATAGACTTGGTTAAGCATACTTCACTGACTGTTACCGGTTACTTAAATACGAATAATAAAACTGTTTTTGTTCAATGTAAAAGAACAACTCAAATTACTTCCAGCTATAGGTGATGTGAAACTGTTTTTCACCCATGTTAAACTAACCCGGCTGTAAAATACAACAATAAATTCTTTGTACCTCGTATTACAACAAAGGACTCTTTTAAAAATACATTTGAAGCAGCAGAGGATTGAGATCTCTCCAGCTGTGATATAAAGGACTCGATTGTCATGCAGCCCAACTCCATGCTGCTTGTACAAGAGCTGTGCACATTTCAAAGGGCTATTATTCAAATCAGCTTTACGGTTCTCAAATTTATAGCAAAGTATTCAGAGCTGCCAGGAACGAAGTAAGGCCAGAGAACCGGTTAAGCCTGAAACCTCTGATGTGAAGTAAAAATTGCGACAGCATGATCGGCGCCTTAGGGTGTAGCCCAGTCAATAGAGATAGACTTAACAGAAAGGGTTCGAGATTTAGGCCGTTCGACCTTATCCAGCCCCTAAGTTTTTAGGGGAGCTTATCTCACTATAAGCTTTTAAGATAACTTCCCCCTGCACTTAGTGGCAGTGGCGGATTTACCAATTACCAATTTACCGCGCGCGCGTACCCCCCCCCCCCTCCCATCCAATAATTAGTAATGCCCACGACAAGGCCAGTGCCTATAACCGCCAAATCCGCCCCTGCTTAGTGGCTGGATAAGTTTCGATGCTCGGAAAGGCCCCTAAATGAAGTTTTCCTGCTGTGCCTACCCACCCTGTCCTAGTAATGGTTACCTGGGCCGGCCGCCATACCATGTTGAATCCAGCGGACTAGAGCAGGTTCAAAGATGCAGATAACTTAGTCGTGTGCACAGTGCCGGTAGGGAAACATGGTAGGGCTTGTCCTGGTCACCTCCGAACTAATCGTGTGACTTCACTGTGTTTCCCGAGTGGTTCGGATTCCACTATAATCAGGAGGTCCACTGCCCTATGGGCCCACACCGTGGCCTGGGACTGTGTCCAACCATTCTACTACTATTGGTTACCTGCCTTATATTCTCCGGTCGGGAAAAACGCTTCCGCTGGGCATGTTGCTGACCATAACACCACATTATAGAGCAGCTGTCTAAAACGTGCCAAAGAGGTTCCTCAATAATTAGTTAAAAATCTCAAACCCCTCTAGTGTTGTCACTTGTCGAGCCCTGACCTAGGGCGCATTCCACCATCGCTTGACAAGCCCCGGTAAGGAATTCTGCGTGGCACCACCATGCATTGGCGGAGCCGAGTCTTTGGGTGGCTCCCCTTGACTCGTATCTGCACTTGGTGAAGTCATGCTTTCGCCTGTTTCATTGCGTCAATGGTAAGCTTGTCCATTATCGCTTGTTTACGGTGTAGGTTGACATCGAAAACGTATACCAGTTTGCAATGGCCAAAAATTCACACGGAAGCAATACAAATAATGTCTGAAATCCATGGGGCCGTTGGCATTGCACAATGGACCTATGGGCCACTACATAAGTAGGCCCAGGTCCATAAAAAGTCCTTCAAAAAAACTACAAGAGTGGCTCCACGAACTTCAGTACAGTAGTTCCACAACAATGGATAGCCATGGGAACTGACTTCAGTAAATTTATCGACGTAGTGGTCCTGTGTGGCGGATCCATGGACAGCCGTCGCCAAGCAACCCCTTGAAGTTCTGATTGAGCCTCTTTCTGTTTCTATGTCAGAACATGTAGAGTAGTGGTAATGACTCTGACTTTCCCCCAAAACTCAAAAGGTTGTTGGTTCGAGTACCACACTTGCTCCATTTTCTGGCCTTGCTTGGAAAGCAGGCGTTTCCGGGCCTTGACAGTATGAGAGAGGCCATAACTCTGCTAGGTTGGCCTAGCAATAAAATAAAAAGTAGTTATTTATTTCTTCTGTTTGAGATACGGTGATAAGCTCTCAGTAGCTGCGTTAAGGTAAGGCTGCCAGCAGTCCTATAATGGCGTTTTAGGATTAACGTAACTAACACCGGGGTGTTTTAAACAAATCCTCGGCTATATTCTTGGTGAGTTTTCAATATTTTCTCCCTTAAATGTAGACACATTAATTAAAATTCTTATTATGTTTCAAAATTATTCCTGTACATTTTAATGTTTATTCGTATTTCCTTCAATTACAATATAAAACAATAGAACCTTTCAAATGTAATTATACTGTAATTTTTATAATTGAAGAATAATATAAGTTATTATTATTATTCTCTTGTACTCGATAATTTATTAATTTGAATTTCCCGCGCATATTTTAACACCGTCACTTCCCAAATCGCCATAATAGGGCTTTTTCTTTCATGTCGAGTCTCGTTCTCCCGGTTCACAGTCGAATAGTCTGCCAACTGGACTACACTACAACCTATGGCACGCCCATAAGCTTTGTGCTACCTATATTGTATAGACAGAAATAGGCATGAAACATGGCGTATTGTAGTGCCTACAATGCCAGCTGAAGGACTGTAGTTTGCTCTATTATGTCATCATCCATTATAAATTTTTAAAGGGGTAATGTGCTGTACTGCTGTACATCGCTATAGTCTTCAAGGTTTAAGCGTCAATCCGACCATGTGTCGGTAAGTGGAATCGGGCGGGTACTTCAGAGGAATCTGGCTGTGACACTGGCGACTCATGGATGACCCCAAAATAGATTGGTTTCTATTTTTTATTGAATTTAAAACCAAAGCTATAAAACAGACTCACTCCCCACGCCAGGCTGACAGAGTGACAGGGTCACTTATAAAACAGTAATGCAGAAATCAAGCATTGGAAAACAAGCAAGCAAACAAACAGAATTAATTTTGCTGAACTTGGCAATTTTACAACGCTCTCTGCTGGTATTTAAGCTGTTACTGTACGCGAAAGCACTGGAAGAAGTTGTGAGGTTTAAAACTCAAGTTGAAAGCCACAAGTAAGTTACACAATATGACAACCCAACGTATCATTAACACACAAATCAGAACGGGGAAATACAAAAAATACCAAAAAACTCATTTTTATTCCGAAATAAAGCGTTACAGCAAGCCTGCTTCCCATACCCGGCTTTTTCCAATGAAAAAATACAAATTAAAACCGAAAAATATTTTTTACTACTCTTAGGCGCCCATTCCACATACGTACATCGTCAATGAAAATTATGAAATTGAAGGACATTTCAATTTTACTCTATGCCATTGTTAAAATTGATCAATTATCAATTGATCATAGAGTAAAATATTAGAATATTAGGAGTTCTTTGGTAAAATCACAAACAAACAAACTAAAATTAAAAAATGGCGTCATGGGATGTGACAAGTACAACTATTTTAATTGATTTCTTTAAAAAGAACGCATTTCTGTATAAAAATTATAATAAGGATTAAATAATAAGGCGACGAAGAAAACAAATGCAATTTCAAGAAACAAATGCAAACGAATTTCAAAAATTTGGCGCATACGCTTCAATTGAAAATTGTCAATTTTTGAAAAAAACATATGGAATGGCCCCCATCAATGAGAAATTTAAATGTCCTTCAATTTCATAATTTTCATTGACGTTGTACGTATGTGGAATACCCGCCTTACGAAGATGTCTGTAATAATATATTTGCCCCGGGGTCCCAGAAAATTGTAAAAATAGCTTCTTTGCTTGCTTATTCAACTGCTCTTTCTCTCTTTGTATTTATGACGACTATACCTCTTACTGCAATAAGTATTTTGTCGTAAAGGGAAAGAATCGCATTGAAATGAATCAAATGGCCTATTTCCTGTAAAATTTGAATTTTTGCAGCAGTAAGGTCCCCTCCCGCGGTTGTCTCTTAATCATCTGTGCCTTATGCTAACCTTATGACAACTAATGACCTTGAGAATTGACAGCATATGCCCTTCCAACACTCTCTACATCATTGTTCCACCAAGGCCAACCATAATCAGCTGGCGAAATTATACGCAAGATGAGCCTAAATTGTAGACTTCACTATCTAGGCCTGGTCTACACCTGGTTATTAGTGTTCTCACGGAGTGTCAGGTGTCATTAAGGGACAGCGGGTCAACTGGTTACCCATGCAGTCACGCGCAGGGCCTCGGAGGCTGCTTTTTCTTCTTTATTTCCTTACTGCTCGGGGTGAGCTTTGGACATTGCTCTCGCACCACCTCCCTCCAGACATCTCGGTGCTTGGTCTTCCTCTGCCAAGTCACCACTGACAACTTCCGCAGGTCACCTCGTTTCTCCATCGGTTCCGTGGCCTGCCTTGCCGTCTTCAGCCCTTCTTGTATATCCATTTTCGTCGTGTACACTGAGTGGTGAGCCTTCGATAGCATAGTGGTAGCTTGTTTGTACTTGTGCAAGTCTCTACACACCATGCGACCGGAGACCTGTCGTAACTCAACACAGGTACTACCTACAGAGGCTATTAGGGTGCATTCATTGAATTGTTTGTATGCGATAATATTTTATAGATAAAATAAATATAGATAAAACATGCTTAATTCACCAAATTCTTTTGGCGGGGAGTACCGGCCGAAGAAGAGGAAGAAGATTATTAATATTATTATATTATAGATTTAACTGATTGACAACTTCTCTCCGTTCAACTTAAACTGCCCCAACTGTAACAAGCTTCTGGATCTACCCCTTGCCCCTTCTCCTTCTCGTTCCATGACCTGGCCGCACCCTTGCTTAAGTAACAAATTTTCAAATCAATAAATTAAGAAGAAATGAGTTCAAAATGGAAACCCTCATATAAACAAGGGCGGATTTTAGTGGGGGGGGGGGTCAGAGGGTCCGGACCTCCCCCCCCCCAAAAAAAAATTACTTACACTAGATAACAATGGGTTTACAGTGGGAAATAAAAATAATAATAATCCACTGAACCCGACCGCTGACCTGACACCCCCCCCCCCACCCCCCGCCTAAATTGGAGGCAAAACCCTTGCATATAAATAACATGACCCTATTTCAATAATATTTCCCACATTCACTTTGTAACACTTACTCGTCGTCAGAAACAAAAACTCAAAATCTTCTGCGCCTTGTATAAATTTGTGTAGTGTTTTTTAGTTTCTGTAGACGGCAATGGCTTTTAATAACTTTTAGTTGCGTGTTTTGTTTATTTTATTTAACATGACCCTAAAGAAGGAAAAGTCACGGTATATTATTTGACTTAAAACTTTTTGGCTGGCACCAGCATTTTTCGCTTCCAAAATAAACCGCGCTACTGCCAACCAGAACGCAGCAGGTAAATCAGGCAAAACTCTTCTCGTATGGAGGAACAATTTTGGTAAATAAACTGAGGTGGTACATTATTTCTGACTACTTTATTTCTGAATCACTCGTGACTCCTGAGTGTACGCGCGGTAGAATAATATCACAATTTTTCCTCGTCGGCCCGTCACTCATTTTCAATATTTGAAGGTCAACCTCTATCTGTACAAGTTCTATTAGATCATGGACAATGATTTGTTTACATTTGGTATAGTGGGAGTTCTTTTGATAATTGACAAGTATTCTTTTGACCAATGGGAGCAGGCCTTGGAAGTTGTACGGGAGTTTTTGTTTGGAAACGTTCAAGACGTGCCCGAAGATGTCGCCAGAAATTCTGATAATATCCATCTCATAATATTTAGAACTAGGAACTACTGCATATTGAAGTTATTTGTAGCTTGTGCGAGTGCGAGTCTTTACACGCCATGCAATCGGAGACGAGTCGTACTCATCACGGGTAATAACCTACAGAGGCGACTGAAAAGGTCAATCGGATACATTCATTAACACTGAAAAAAATATTTCTTACACACGCTGTGTAAGCCGGGACTTGTTTGGATATTACCCAATAAAGTAAAGATTACCCAAATTTGTTTTAAACTAAGAGTAGCAATTGGTTTCTATCAACAAAGTGATATGTGTAAAGTCATTAGTGTAAGCATTACACAATGATAGGGTTCTACCAACCTATTTTGTGTAGGGTGACTATTTACACGAAACTAGTGTTAACGCAGGCCAAAAATTGGGTCAGTATTACTCGGTGTTCAGTGTACTTTCTAGCCGTGGGTATTGAGTAAATATCACACGAATAAAAGGGGCTGAAAATACAACGCTGCTATGTACCTTTTATAAAAATTGCGTTGGTGGCTGAAGTTGGGTAAAATCTAAACTATTTGGTTAATATGAGCACTAGAGAATGGTGTAAATGTTAGTCGTTAGTAGTTTGTGTTAAAGTTGCAATGACTACTTGTGTTGTCATAGCCCACCACTTGTGTTCCATACACACGAATGCATATTTTTTTTTAGTCTACACAACCCTTAGGTGAAATCTACACGAACCTGTGATATACAGTATATCTGTACATGGCCGTCCCCAGAGGGGTGGTCCATGGGGTCCGGACCCCCCCCCCCCCCCGAAATAAATTCTTGTGTGTAAACCTGTATGGTTTGAAAAATTTATCCATTAATTCATTAATAAATTACGTTAAAAAAAATTTGGACCCCTCCTGAAATCAAAACCTGGGCACGGCCTTGCATCTGTACTATTTATGCAGCGATATTTGTTCACTGCCAATCAAAGAATTGTCAGTTCGAGTCCCACACTTTCCTACATTATTGCCATATGGCTATTACCCTATTATATTAGTAGGTATCATGCCAATGATCATAGTCTAGGTATTGAGGAGAAGTCTCTACTTGCCAAGTTTATCAAAATCGGTTCATAATTACGTATTTTAAAGTATTGTCAAAAACTGAGATAGGCAAAGGTGTACACGTAGGAATTTAGACTCATGGCCCGTCCCGTATTAAACCTCATCAGTAGCCTAATACCCATGCCACTTGACCGCTGTGGCCAAAGTAGCTAATAATGAACAGTAAATTTACCATTTGTAGAGTTATAGGAGCTCATTTTGAAAGTCAACAGACTAGTCCTTTGATTTTCTTTTGAAAGACATAGGACCTAGGCTATGAAGCATACAATATGTTACAATCACCTCTCAATATTGAACTTCTTACTAAATCGTGATTGAAATTTTCTTTTAACATTGTCTATGACTTCTATTGCTTTCATTGGTATGTCTACTATCAACTGATAACAATTTAATTTGAATTTATACGTTAATCCTAAATGTTTACTTAACAAATTTGAATTCTGGCGGGAACGCTCTACACGGAGATGTGTAAAATGTATACATTACATAAAATTGATTGGAAGTTACACACATTTGTTTAAACATAAGCCCATCATTTGCAGAAATCACACGAAATCGAGTAAATTCTACACTACTTCTCAGTGTACAATTGAGACTAAATTTTATGACAATTTAGTGCATAAATGCATAAATTTTCCATGAAGTCGAACGACGGTCTCGCTCGTAATAGATCTACTGTATGTAGAATTTTCAAATTCTACATATCTAAAACATCCAAACGCGGCCATGTCAATGGCCTAATCCTATTTCAATCTTATAATTTAGACCCCCTCCCCTCATTCCCCTAGTAACGCAGTCTTGTAGCTTTGCCATGTAATTATAATAATATGTGGCGTATCACTGAGGAACCCCCCCCCCCCCCCCAACTACCCCCATAATATCAGGGATATTAATATACATATTATTGTATATGATAACATTTAATAATAGCACGATGAAACGCAACAAACTACTGTTATTTAGCGAAAAACCGTTGAAATCTGAATACAAGTTGTGTAATGCTAACACAACTTGGATAGAATCCACGCGAGGGTCGTGTAAAATTTACAGCGGGTGACACCTGCAAACCTGAAATACCGTTATACCCGCGATGCCTGAGCCCTGATGCTTCCCTCTTCCCAGTCATTGAATGTCTATTAGCAAGTGCGGTAGCCGGTTGTCAAACTTTTGGACTTTATTTTCCTTCAGGTGTTTTTAGTTTCAGTGCAATTCAGTCAATGTTCGAAAAAATGGAGGGAGTAGTGCGATTAGATGGCGAGAAGTCAGGTTCGTTTGCCATGAAAAGAGGGGTAAAACAAGGGGACAGTTTAAGCCCACTATTATTCCTGATTTTTATGGATGAAGTAATGAAGACGTGCAAGGCAAGAACTGATCGATCGTTGGTCGGTTTGTGGCGACTTAGGCACGTGTACGTGTAAGCCCTTGCCTATGCAGATGACGTAGTCCCAATAGCAGACTCTCCAGCAAAACTACAATTATCTGGGTACAGCAGTGAACCAGACAGGCCAACACCAGACCGAAACCGAGTCCAAAAGACAACAGCAAGGAGAACTCGAACGGAAGACAAAGACCAGAGTCCAACAAGCCATCTTGGAGCCGATTCTCCTCTATGGGAGCGAAAGCTGGACACCTACAACAAGTGACCTAAGTAAAATAAACGGGAGTCAGATGAAGTGTCTAAGACGGATTGCTGATCGAACAAGATGGGAACGAATCCGAAACGACCGCATCAGGCAAGACCTGCGCAAGTGGATTCCATAGAGAGAAAAATGGAGAACAAGCAGTTGCAATGGTTCGGCCACGTTTAAAGGATGGACGAGAAAAGGACCACCTGGAGATTGGCGGAAGCAAGGCCACAAGGAAGAAGAACCATCGGCAGACCGAGGACAACTCTCGAGGAAAGGATTGAACAACTCGCCGGAGCAAGATGGAAAACAATTGCCGAGCTCAAGGCGTTAACATTCGACAGGGGCGAATTCAGGAAATGGCACTAGGGGGGGGGGGAGAAGAAGGAGAATTGTTTTTAGTGTGGCCTCTTCAAATTTAATGTAGGCCTAAAGTGAAAGTTTGTTAAGTTTAAAGTTCAAAATGGATATATTTAGTTCTCCAAATTTCGTGTCAGCATTGTTCTCTGATGGCGAAGACATGACAGAAGAAATGCTAAGAGTTGAACGACAACAAGAAATCCCTTTTGATAATTACGGTAAAATGTAATGCTTAGTTTTGTTCATTATATGTTATATGCCAATATATAAACTTGTATTCTTATTTGATTTGTCTCAATCCTTCTTTTGTTTTGTATCAACTGTCGAATATTATTCCTGATACATCGAATGGTTGACGTCACTTTCGTATTTTCCGGACGTGCAGCTAATGTTTGTGAGTGTAGAACTTTTACCTACATGATATGTTCGAGACATGCGAATGTCACTAAATTAGGCTGTTGTTGTTGTTATGTATGTATTTTGTTGTGTTTGTTCACAGTGTGAAGAATTTACCGGTGATACTGAGTGGGATAGTGAAAGAAACCTGCGGTTTGGGTGTTACTTGCCTTACTTAAAAAAAAACTCCCTATTCGTGACTGCCAAATGAAATGGAAATAACTTTGAAAGAAAATCGCGGATAATCAGTTTTTTAATGAGAAGATGGACCGTAGGACCTTTGCCTTGGTGGCGTTCAGTTGTTAGCTTTTTATAAATTATTCAGAATATGTAATTAACGTTAGACCCGCTAAATTTATTTGAGGCTCTAACGTTAATTACAAATGCTGAATAATTTATAAAAAGCTAACAACTGAAAGTCACCATGGTAACGGCCCTACGGTACATCTCTTGAGTAAGCTAGGTGCAACCCTAACCGAGGGTACAAGTAACACCCAACGCCTTCTGTAAATTCCACACAACGTGTGTTCAAATCCAACCCAATGCATATATATTGCTGTGTTACAACCACACAATAAGGTCGGCTAGATTTTACCCAAGTAGTTGAGTAGCATGAACCCAAACAGGTAGCCTAAACTAGATAGTACTCAAATAGTTGGGTAGAAGATACACATGTCGTATGTTTCAATCTACATAAGAGTTGTGTAAAATAAACACAGATAATTTAGTAAGCATTACTCAATCACATTTACACAACTAGTGTAATTTTTACCAAACTTGTATGGGTAATATCTATCCCAATTATTGTAACAATTACTCTACGTATTTAACACAACTCATTTAGTAGGATTTACACCCTATTCGTGCCGTCCAAAAGTTACACGAAATTTCGTGTTGCAGTAAGCCCTGTCGGGTTATATTTACAATAAAATTTTTTGAGTGAAATTGTTTGAATGCAATTAATCTTTTTTAAGATACAAAAATAAAATAAATAAAAATAAATAAATAAAACCGGTGCTGGTTGTCGTATGTGAACTCCCACAAGACATGAAAGAACATGTAGACTGACTCCAACTTTCACCTGAAAGGTTGTTGGTTCGAGTCCCGCACTTGTTACATTTTCAGGGCATGCTTCGGAGGGTATGTAAAGCAGGCGGTCTCGTGTCATCCTATAGTTGAGTGTAAGAGAGGGTTTTATAGCCCTGAGTCCACTAGGTTGGCTTAGTAACAGAACAAAAAGAAAAAATTTATTTATTTATTATATCATATTTATATATTATATCATGTATAAAAATGCCCAAAATAATTTTTTCTAATTTGTCCTGATATTTTTCATATATTTCATGAGACTTTCATTTTTACCCTTCTAACGTTTTCCCCCCTCCGTCGTCTCTCAATTCTGGCAAGTTGGGCTGAGAACTGATGTATGAGCCAAATGTTGAAGACTTGGCATTAAATGAAAAGTTTTTTCACAGAGTATAGTCCTATAACCAACCAAATTTAACATTAATCAATTATTATTTTGAAATCAGTAAATTTATTAATTTGAATATAGGAACTCGACAAAATATTTTCGCCTGTTTTATCAAAACTAGTCTTTTTGGCAAAATATTAAGTCCAATCTTATCACTGATAATTTAAAGAGCCAATGGGAAAAGTTTTAGTTAAACCTATTAAACATTAGAATGTCAAACTAAAACTATTGATATGGACTTTTCTCTCATTGTTTTTTTCAAATTATTGACTCATAAATAGTCAAAATGTTTATAGTCTAGACTTGATGTTTTGATATTATGTAGCCTACATGGTAGACCTAATTGTATTTTTGACGGTGCCGAGCACATACTGTACCTTTATATCTATATTGTACTGTATGTGGTAATAATGGCCTATTATATTTCATTTCATTTCATTTCATTTCATTTCATAAAAGGTAGGAAAAAACATCACCCCAACCAAAATAGATTGAAAAATCAGTAGTATCCGGGATGATACAAATAGATTGGCCAATGAGGGCCCTCTACCCCTCCTCAGACCTAAGCCCTCAATATGGTTTATGGTGGCTGGACTTTTTTATACTTCGATGTAACTGCCTCTACTTCACTTCTAGGACGATCTATTGTGAGGGTGACTCAAAAAACATGGACCCCAATGCCAAATAACACACGAACTGCATAGACTACGGCACTTGCCTATAGAACAATTTCACTTCCTCATTGAAAAAGTTAACTGTGCACACCACAGACCAAGGTTGTCGCTGCAGTCGAGGATTGCACAAATGCACTCTATACTCACTTTTTTTGCTTACTTCACCTTCGCTCCATTACTTTCAGTCTTTTATAGTTTTTACGACACTTTTGTGGCTTATGTAGGATATTATGTGTGCATGACTTTGCAGTAAAAACAACGGTTGTTTGTTTATGACTTCGATTTTACGACAAATCCGTCGACTATGTGTTATATGATTATTCTTTGTAGCAGTCTCAAGGGTGTCTGCTTCATTAAAATTCCTACGCACTGCAATATAATATAAAAATAAAAACAATCGCTTATATTGAGCGTAAATCGGACACTTTCCGATTCTTGTACAAAATCAACATTTCCAGGAAATATTGATCGTAGAGCCATCAATGGGACGAAATAAATAACTGTAAGAAATGTTCCTCTACATTTTGACACACACTGACACTGTATAGTACCTACGTTAGTTTTTAATACATTGTTATAACACATTTGCTGGGGTTCATCCCCGGAAATAACTAAAGAGAAGTAATCTGTATGAGGAGCAAAACTTAATTTGATCAGGTCATTAAATCGTCAACAATTTCACGATTTTGTCATCTACATTGGTCCATCATATATAAACATGATACCCCTATGCTTACAGCCAGGGGCGGGCACAAGGTCATAGGGATCATGACCCCCCCCCCCAAAATTTTATTGGTAATTGAAAAAAACAATACACATAACATCTTAATCAGGATTTTATTATGTCCTGATTCTGGCAGCCCTGGTGATGACCCCCCCCCCCCCAAATATCGTTGTGCCCGCCCCTGCTTACAGCGCCTCTACTGCTAATGAATGTAAGTTGTATTCTATTTTACGATATGATCAAATAATATTGACCATTTCATGAAGTAGCCGCGTTAGTTGCCCACATCGAAAATCGATTTCTGATCATTGATCTGCCCCAGCCACATCATGATGTAGCCAATAGACACTCAAACATTTCATGAAATGCGACGATTCTCTAGCATTTCATGAAATGATCAAATCTACGATAAAGCAGTGGCGGAGCGTGCATGTAAGGCGGGTAATGCCGCATTACCCTAAAAAAATCGATGAAGGGAAAATGTCTTTTAGTAAAATAATAAAACTATATACGATTATGCACAAAAAGTTTGGAACATGACTCATCAGCCTGACATTGTGTAGCGATATAAGAGTAGAGAACTGGGAAGGCGGCAGGCCACCCGGCAGGCGTAGTCATTTCTGTGAGGCACTAGCATTTGTGTGTTAATAAACCATATGATGGGGCCTTAACATAGGGAAAAAAATATGTAAGCTAAGTACGCGCTAAAAACTCGGACTGCAGTTTTCAAAATGTGTAGCTACGAGGCAACAAATCCTTAGAATGTATTTAGAATTTAGTTGAAATCCATAGGAAGCCACGTTCAAATAAGATTGTGTGAGCATGATGTTGTCAACGCAGTCTAAGAAAATTAAGAATCTCGCCACGTTGTAATTCAAATGTTTTCTTTTTTGTTTTCAAATTTTAACGTTTTAAGAAGATCCAACATGCTACATAAAATGATGCATGTTTCCTTCTTCTCTAACTTCAACGACATAAATAGTGGGAAACATCAAACCAGGGCTGCCATTTTCCGGTAAACTCTCCCAATTCCGGGGAATTTCAATAGGCTTTGAGGGTAGCGTTGTACTGTCCTCCCCTAAACGCTAAAGGTTGCTTTATTCCCATTTCCCCGGAATTCACTTACTTCTTTGACCGCGTGTGCGTTTTCAGCCGGTGTTACTCATTATTAATTAATTAGCCTATTGTTTTGTTTTTAGTTTTTCTTTGCGTGTGATTGTGCAATTGTTTATACGGTTCCAAGTGACCATGTGTGAATGTCTGATTGACGAATTAAAGCAGAAATCTTTCTCTGCTTGTACATATGAGGAGAAACGTCGGTGCCGTAAAAAAAATGCCTACTGTACTTGGTATCTTAGGGGGGAGCAGCTACCCCCCCCCCCCCTTCGCTGTACTCGTCCTTGCTTCGTATATAATAAAATTGTTCTTCAAGCATTACACTAGCAATCATCCCACGCTTCGCCGCTGCGATAAAGCCACGAGATCTTATCTACACATAGTACAAAACTGTGCAAAATTGAAAAAAAACATTTGACCCACAAGAAGAGTGAAGGCGTCATTAGTGGTTGGTAAATAATTATTAGCCAGACTGTATAGTCAATGAGAAAATGACAGACTCTCTCAGTTTAATGAACGGCTCGATTAAAATGAGCATCACGTTACGAGTTCGAGCCGCCTCAAGGGCTCATTTTTATTTTCTCTAGCCTGCTATTATAGAAAGCATTTTAGTCCAGCATGTCTCAGGGCCCTAGGGGTATGCTCTGTGGAGTATCATCAGGTAGCCTGTCAATTAGGTACATAAGCATGAGTTGCACGATAACGTTTCCCGCAAGAAATTGCATAGTATTACTCATGTGAGTATCACTCTAAATTTGTGTACGGGGGTGTCTTGCTTTGCACTCAAGATAAATTTACAAGAGAAGGCCGTGCAGTGGGCAACCGCACTAAAAGGGTGGTGCCCTCGATCGTCGGCAAAGCTTTAGTTATGCATGCTATTGGACGTTCAAGTCTGTTTGCAAACTAATGCTTATTTAAATAATAATCTTCTTCTTCTCCTTCGGCCGGTACTCCCCGGCACCGAAAGACTATATTTATAAATATAATCAATTAAACCTTTGTAAATACGAAAAACCCGTGGGCCGCCAAGTTAATAAACTTGTCGGGGGCTTATAATAATATTAATATTAATAATATATAATATTAATAATGCGTGTAGGTGTTTATCAAAAGACAATGCAACCTATAATAAAACCGGTGCCACAAAGCCAAAAAGGGGCGTTGGGATCAATACACAATTTACTGTAATAGATAATTTACAATATTTGTTCGTCAATCGTCACACTAACATTACTTAAATACTTTTATACTCTGTTCCTGTGAGTAGACTATTATGGTTCTTATTTAATGATAGACGCTGTAATATTATCATGATATCCGGCCCTGATCATTTCAATGTAGTAACTCAAACCTCTACAGTTGACAGAATTTCTGCTGTGTGTTAATATTTGTAATTGTAATATTGTAAAGTAGTTATTGCTTTCCAATTTATACATAGTATAAGGATAGCTCTGTAACGGTCGAAATTTTCGATTCCGAGATTTCAACGGATTTACAAGGTTTTGGGGTCCCAGGAACCCAAAAAAGTGTTTTTTTACGAAATGTCTGTCTGTCGGTCTGTCGGTCTGTCGGTCTGTCTGTTCATCGATTTCCGGGCAAACTACTCGGTGGATTTGAGTGAAATTTGGCATATAGGCTCACAAAAATCATACCTCGGGAATTTTTTTTTTTTTTTGGCTAACTCAATTTGGGGGGGTTTTATTCTCAAAAAACTCCAAAACAACGCCTAAAAAAATTATTTCTCAAAAACGGCTCCAACGATTTCATTTAAATTCACATATATTCTAGTCGTTCTTAATATTGATAAAATGCGGGGGGGTCGCTTACCCCTTGATAGTTTGCTTCTGAAGGTAAAAAAATAAAAAATAACTTAATTTTAATGAAAAATGACTAAAAAATAATATTTCTGCGAAACTTTTCTATCGATGATTTCTACCTTCCGGCATGTTTTAGGTGTTAAGTTGAGTAACGAAACCGGACAGTTTGCTTTCCCAAAAACCTATTTGCTTTTGGGCAAAAAATTTTTTTTGAACGAATGATAGCAACTTCACGCTGAAATGCATTGCCTGCCCTGCCATTATTACTGTGTTGTAATGTGTTTTATATATATTGAGGCTACCTCACCTCCAGTGACGTCAGGTGGACACCCCCCCCCCCCCCCCGAGATATCCGAAATTTAACCATAGGAAAATTATTTACCTTGAAATTATTCATTTTCTCTCCCTACTAATTGATAAATTGGAAAGCATGTTCGAGTAAACTCGGACCGATTCTTTAAAGTGAATATGATAGATGCCGCCATAATTTTTTTCTACGCCAACGCATGGCGGCTTCTTTCAATTTTCCGTTATTTTACCGCAAAACCAATCAAAACATTGGGATTGACGTCATTTCTGTATGGAACGACTTATATACGAAAGAGGCTAATGATTAACCATTGAGCGCGCAACTCTCCCTCCCGGTCCACCTGACTACTGTAATACCCCCGTGTTGAGATCTCCCGCTGAGCCAGGCTACCATTGTTTTGTTGACTCGCCTCGGGGAGAAATCAGACTCCACTTCGTCTTCTGTACAGTCTGCAGCTCGGATATTTTCGCTGCACTCAGTCGACAACTTCAGACCAGACTTAATCTAGTGGGCAAAAGTTGGCAGAAGTTTGGATTAGGCATTGTAGGCTACGCCGTGCCCAGGTTTTTATTTGGGAGGGGGTGCAAATCTTTTTTTTACGAATTTTATTATTGAGAGTCCATTCTATCCAGTGTAAAGCCCTTTTATTTCAGCGGGGGTCTGGGCCCCTGGGCACGGCCTTGCTTGTAGGCACTCGCCTATATTGAACGTGCGAACGCATAAGCCCCGCGTCTTGCAGGTCTGTAAAATCTAAACTTTACTACCATCAAAATAGGTAGACTCCCAATATATTGGGCCTATTTTGTCAAATATTTTCAACAGGTTTACTCCTGATAAGGACTGGTGGTTTCTGGACGATCGATCGACTCAACTCATTGCGCTTGCATTATTTTCTAAATTATTGAGTAAATTCGATCCCCTTAGGGATTCGAACTACCGTTTTCCCAATTGAAATGCAAGCTCTCCAACCATTCGCCAGAGTATACTAGTTTGAAATATCATCTTGAACTTCAACTTTTCCCTAACTAATGGCAACTACATTGTGGCTAATTTCATGATGGGCTGGCTAAGGCGCCCATTCCACCGACCGGCTAGGGCTATTTACAAAAACAGTGACGTGGTAGCAGACATTCAAGACTTAGGCGGGGTTTCCACCGACCTCGCATTGCAGAATTGACGGAAATGTGTATTTTCCTCTATGCCATAGTTAAAATTGATTAATGATCATACAGTAAAATCACAAACAAACAAACTAAAATTAAAAAATGGCGTCATGGGATATGTTAAGAACAAACATTTTAATAGATTTCTATAAAAAGAAAAATTCTAATTTCCGTCAATGTCATTTGCATTCTGCAATGCGAGGTCGGTGGAAACGCCACCTAAGTCTTGAATGTCTGCTACCACGTCACCGTTTTTGTAAATAGCCCTAGCCGGTCGGTGGAATGGGCGCCTTATGGGATCAGTATTCAGGGCTATGACGGTTGCTTCCCTTAGTTTCCCATAAGTCCTGTACTCAATAATGACATCTTGTGTATCTTTAACTCCCATAGCTCTTCAGAGAACAAATTAAATATCATGTCGCACAAATGCTATAAAAGAGACCAGCAAAATGTTGTCTTTGGCTTTGGCTATAGATATAAAAATTTAAATAAATATAATATAATAAATATTAAATAATTATCCTAAAATATAATAGACTCCTTAGTAACTTTGTAAAACTTGCTGTCACTCATTGCTAAAATTAACTTTGTATCGTTTTACGAATGCGATGGCGTGAGCCGAAACCGGTTGTGAATTTTTAATTTAATTTTATTCGTAAAACTATACAAAGTTAATTTTAACAATGAATAATTATCCTTTCCAATCCACGCATCCCTGGCCTTATCTTCTTCCTTTTCAGTGCAGGTGGTGAGGCTTTGGAATTTTCTGTCGAACTCCATCAGAAATGAAATTTTTTTTAAAGAAGTTTAAACTAACTAAGCTTACTTAAACTATTTTTTGGGTGTGTAAATAGTCTGTTAATTTTTTTTAAGTTAAATTTCTAAATTCGCCCATATGGAAAATAAAGGCAATTTTCTTGCTTTCTTTTTCTTTCCAAAACGTCGTAATTGTAGCGTTATAATTTAGCCCACTTCCCCGCAGTGTTCGGTCCGTATATCCGGGCAAAAGCTAAGTCCGCCACTGGTTGAGACTATGCCACGAGGAAAGTTCTCCAGTAAAATGGAACATTAGCGTTAAAAACCTAGAAGCGGTCAAGGCAAAATTGTTAAAGAACTTCCAAAATTCGGAGAAATGAATGAAAATAAAACAAAGTTGGCTTGTAACAGGGCCGTCCGTACTTTCCCATTAGTTCATCTCCCAAGAATCATTAATGGCCCGTGAAAGAGTTTGGCAGCTTAAACAACTTAAAACTTGGCAGCGCGATTAAAAGATTGTACTGTCCCTGTGTAAAGGGTTCACTAAAGTTCACTTTACCGGCGTTCTTTATTGTGCTTTGATATAATTGATGTTGCAAACTGATTACTTTAGCTGAACGGACGTCTTTGAGAGTTGAGCCAATAACATGGGCAAACTTTGAACGCTTAATTGGAAATGTCTTTACAATGTGGTGGCTTGTTAATACTCGTAGATTGAATTCTCATTGTGTTTAAGACTTCACCTAAGTTCACTTTACTGGCATTCTTTATTGCTCTTTTACATAATCGAAGTTGCAAGTTGCAAAACTTATTATTTTTGTTTTACTCTGAGTGGTTTGAGCCAACGTTTTGCTTACATCTTATGTGGCTTTATTAGTTCATTGGGCCACTGTTTAAGAAAGACGAAAGAAATAAAATTGTCTTTATTTTCCAAACGGGCAAATTTTATAATTAACCCATTTTATTACTACGTAAATCGTTTAAACTCAAAGTTGTTCTACTAATATTACTAGTGGAACAACTGAATGCAACGTCATTGCAGTGCTTTAATTCAGTATTTCGTATATCCGTACAATAAGAAATAATAAAGAACCGAGTGACTGCCTTCACTATGAAGGCATTTACATATATACAGCATATATACATATATACATATATATATATATACAGGTACAAACAGTGCATACTTGAATACTTATCGTCTTCAATGATTATTCTATAATAATTTTATGTTTCATTGTTCATTTTTACCGTATTTATAATAAGTTAGTATTTTTGCTTTCCAATTTATACGTGGTATAAGGAAAGCTTTGTGACGGTCAAAATTTTCGATTCCGAGATTTCAACGGATTTACACGTTTTAATGTCCAAGGAACCAAAAAAAGTGGTTTTTACGAAATGTCTGTCTGTCTGTCTGTCGTTCTGTCTGCCTGTCTCTCGTTCTGTCTGTCTGTCTCTCGTTCTGTCTGTCTGTGCGTAGATTTCCGGGCAAACTACTCAGTCGATTTTGATGAAATTTGGCATGTAGGCTCACAGAAATCATACCTCGGAAGGATTTTTTTTATTTGGGGCTAACTCAATTTGGGGGGTTTTATTCTCAAAAAACCCCAAAAAAAACGTCTAAAAATATTATTTACCAAAAACGGGTCCAACGATTTCTTTTAAATTCACATATATTGTAGTTGTTATTAATGTTGATAAAATGCGGGGGGTCGCTTGCCCCTTGATAGTTTGCTTCTGGGGGTAAAAAAATAAAAATAACTAAATTTTAATGAAAAATGACTAAAAAATAATTTTTCTGCGAAATCTTTCTATCGATGATTTCTACTTTCAGGTATGTTTTAGGTGTTAAATTGAGTAACGAAACCAGACAGGTTGCTTTCCCAGGAAAGTATTTGGTTTTGTACAAAAAAAGTTTTTTTTTTTTTAATGATAGAAAATTCACGCTCAAATGCATGGCGTGCACTGACAGTATTGCTGCGTGGTAATGTGTTGGTCTGAGACCGGTTCTTTATATTTCTTTATATTCGTTTCTAATTTAGCTTATATATTTTTTATTAGTCTTAGTTTGAGCGGCCCATCACGTGAAAATTCTTATGGTGCCTGTCTGAACCACTAATACTAAACTTCTATACTATTTCATGTAATACTTATATATTTACTTACATAATAATAGGGTTCCAGTTGTTGCATTCATTCATACATTCTATACAGGGGGGCCTACACTAAAAATTTGGAGTCGTTACACTCGGCGGGTCGTCATTATCATACGACATGCACGCATCAGCCCCACCCCCCGGATACGTGTCGTGTATCTCCACTGTAATTTCTGAAATTATGCCAAGGTAACAGTTCTCTTTTAGGGTGTTTATTTAAACAATATACTGGTGCACAATTACGTATGAACTGCCTGTTCGGGTTATCAGAAATCTGCCCATTCCCACATTGTATACGCTGTATTTACTAAGTTACTAAGTTTCTTGAGTAAGTTATTAGGTGAAGACTTGGCAACACCTAACTGACAAAAACATTAAATAAATAGAAAAAAAAAAGTGTCTTCGCTTACCTGTGACAATTTGACAATTTCCAAGACTAGGGCTCTAAAATAAATATACTATATATGGTATACAACGATATACTTAGAGCCCTAGTCGAAGCTAAACAACATTTCCATTGTATTTTAAGTTTATTTATTTACTTTTTATTTATATTAATATATAATTCTCTCTGAATTTTCTCTTATCTTATTGCTTTAATTTCTTTGTTGCTTCAACTACCCTTTCCATAAACAGAAAATAGACACCAGTTCACCAGGACTTTCACCCGTAAGGTTGCTGGATCGATTCCCACATGGGTTAATTGTAAGAGTGGGCCGAAAGGCCCAAAATTGGCCCATATGGAAAATAAAGACAATTTTCTTTCTTTCTTTCTTTCTTTCCTTCTTTCTTTCTTACTACATTTTCTAGCCATGATTCGGAGGGCATGTAAAGTAGGCGGTCCCGGGCCTTCCTAGTTGATAGTTAGAGAGGACTGCATAGCCCTAACTCCGCTAGGTAATAGAACATAATTTTACATAGGTTAATAGGTAGATAGAAGCTGAAGTGTCCCCTGAGACCAGCGGCGCTCGAGGGTCAGAGGCGGACGCAGCGACCGGGACTGCGGGCAATTGCCCCCCCCCCCCCTTTTGGAAGTCATTTATATTAAATACAAGTGTTAACTGCACTCAAAATGCCTGAAACCCCACTATTTCTGCCCTATTTTTCAAGAATTTTCTCGCGGGGGAGACCCCCGAGCCCCCCCTGTACACAATTTTATTGATTCCCGATAATTTAAGACCCTTATTGCTCTGATAATGCGTAAACCCGCAATATTCCAGCCCTATTTTTCAAGGATTTTCTCCCGGGGGAGACCCCCGAACCCCCCTTGTGCACAATTTTAATAATTCCCCGTAATATAGATAGCTTATTGCTCTGAAAATGCGTAAAACCCCAATATTTCTGCCCTATTTTTCTAAAATTTTCTTCCGGGGGAGACCCCCGAGCCCCCGTTGTGCACTATTTTACTAATTCCCTGTCATATAGAACCCTTGTTGCTCTGAAAATGCGTAATACCCCAATGTTTCAGCCCTATTTAAAAAAAAAAAAAGTGCCTCCCTCTTTTATGAGGTCTGGGACCGCCTCTGTCGAAGGTAGCACTCAATGCCTACCACTATGCCATCGAAGTCCTTGAATAACTTAAGTAATTGATTTCAATCGGTTTTAAGAGTCAAGTGGTAGACTGCTGTTGCTGCAGCGGCCATGGCTCCTCAAGCTCAGTAGTGCCTCGACGATGACCAGCACATTGTGCATATTATATTGTAATGACGAGCACTTTATTTTCATTGATTTTAATCCATCAAAAATGCACGGCCTGCCCAAGGCACAAGAAAAGAGGTGATTCATAGCACCAGCCGTACCTTCATTATGTTTTTTTTTTATATTTCGTTTTTTATTATGCTGCCAGCCTATACTTTCATCTCCTCTAACCTGTTATATTCCTTCCCTAAGGCCCTCAAGTCATTTTCGTTGTTTTTTTGTCGTGATGGTGGTTTCGAATAACATCTCGTAGCTATAGAGGCTCGAATTTCGTCAATGCTCAGAATTGGTTTCCGCTACATTTATCAACTTTGCAAACTTGGCGCGGTGACGTGGAAAATTGAATTTAAGTTGGGCCAACTGTTACAAAGCAAAAATATAAGTAAATATCAGATGTAAGGTTTCCCAATTAGGCTTCATGAAAAATCTCTGTATACAGTTGTGGCGAAAATAATGTAGCAGATGCAGCGATCACTAGCGTGAACTTATTTTGTTGGAGGTTCTGTCAGATTGTTGGCTACCTAAGTGGCTTCATAAAAATAAATTTTTGAAAAAAGAAGTTGCTGCAATGTTGGTTGGTTTCGTTTTCATTGGATACATATCAACAATCAACAGCGTCCAGCGATCTTCCTCTTCAGTGTCAATTATTATATCGATTGGTTTGTGGCAAATCTTTCCATCTTCTTCAAAATTCATCTCTGTCCTGAGCAGTTCTCTTGAGTGAGTTCCAAAATAGGTTCCGGATCTCTTATTTTGCTTGATGCCCTCCCTTGGTTGGGCCCTGACATTGGTGCCCTCAATGGTGCCTTCTATAATGGTGTTAAGAAGTCCGTCAGTAGTCAGAATGGCGTAGAGGTAACGACTCGGACATCATCCAGAAGGTGACTGGTTCGAGTCCCACCCGAATGCCAAAATTTTCTAGTGGTACAATTATTTATCTTCTGACTACCATGCTTCGGAGGGCATGTAAAGCCGGCGGTCCCGGCAGTCTTCCCTGACTGTCGATAGGTTAAACAGGAGGCTGTTGATGCAACCTAAAAACTCCTGTACCACGGGTACTACCACCCCGACACGAATTTACTTTTTAGAAGTCCGTCATGCCTGACGTGATCAGGAGACCAAACAAATTAGCTTATCTTACAGATATGGTGTTACTCGGAGGCTTTTTTTTGTTTATATTTTGGGGCACCTCTTCCATGTGATCCCTCCATGGTAAGTTCTAAATTCTTCTATAAAACCTCAAAGGCTTCCAACTTTTTATTTTCTATGGGTTTACACCATGAAAATTTCTAGTCCCTTCTGTAAACACAGGGCGAAACGTTAAGTTGAAGGGGTTTTGTCACACTGTGCATCGAATTAATGGCATAAATGGGCTCAAATGTATTTAGGAGAGTTCTAAGGTTTTGCATTTTTCGGGGAGTGTTGATCTTGATGTTTAGTGCGATAAGGAATTCCGATACCAACTAGTGGAATTATTTGGAACAGTATTTGGAACAATAATCTTTAAAGCTTTTTACATGGGCGTAAGGCTAATTATAGTAGCTGATACACTTCTTCGATGTCAACCTACCAGCGATAATGGACATACTGAGACAAGGTTTGCATTGAAGTAATGTAACAGGCGTAAGCAAGCCTTCACCAAATTCGGGTACGCGTTTCCGTAATAAATTGGGGTACATGTCCTTCACTGACGGGCATATCCCCACATACATAAAATCTACAGGAGTGTGACCAGAGCTCGCATATATTAGTCACGGTTTGCAGCTCAATAAAAAAAAAACAAGGAATAACAATTAGGTTAGTTTGTTTGTCGGTGGAGCCTACAATCACGTTCCACCCCAATTGAACGGTTTTGTCGAGCGGCTGAATAGAACATCCGGTAGGTACACATTGATATGTATCGTATCCTGGTACTGTACAGGTACATGAGAGTTGGGATGCAAATGTGTGTGTGTGTGTGTGGCGGGCCGAAACTGTTCCCCATAACAGTTACAATAGGTAAACCTGGTTCGGGAGTTAGTGAGGTCTGTTATTTAGGTCAATAGTAAAGTAAACTAGTAGTACCATAGATTAATTTATTAAAGGTTAAGGTGTAACTAGCGGCACTGCAGCCCATAAGGAGCCTCTTCAGCTCCCTCCTAAATTCGTCTAGAGACTCCCTCTGCCAACTAGCCTCGGCTCGGACCCCCCCCCCCCCCCCCCCCAGTTCTTGTAAAGATTTGTCTTCTTGCGAGCAACTACTAGGGGCTGGTTTGTAGCAACATGTTCCGGATCCTATACATTCCGTTCTGCCCGCAGCCAGTCTCTTCAGGTCCCCGTACGTCCCGTCGTGCAGCTGGTCCATATATTCTGCTTCTTATGTTCCTTTTCCGATGCTAATCAATTCACTCAAATCCAAATATCAGAAAATATATCATGTAATCTTTTTATTAACTATTTATCAATCTGTATTAGTATATCTTCTCCTTTTTTCATCCATCCATTTGAGGCACACATGTCATTGTTATAATTTAGTCTAGTATGGTATGTTCCCTCCCCAAGCACATTCTTATGAACATTTGGGGTTGGGAATCGTTCATTTGTATCTTTTACTTTTGAGATAGATTTAAATACATTTGATTTGATTTGATTTGATTATTACGAGGGAATGGAACTGATTTGAGATAATGGTGATGATAGTTATGGTTATGGTTTATGGATCAACTGAAGGTAGTGATGTGCAAAATTGGTCTTGGTCTTGCGAAAAAGCAAGACCAAGACCAAGACCGAGACCTAAGAGATTTGAGCTAGACCAAGACCAAGACTGAACATGCAAGACCAAGACTATTCGAGTCTTGGTCTTGGTCTTGCTTTGCTCATCACTAACTGAAGGAGGGCGTCAAGAGCTGAAGAGGAAGGCGCAGGACCGAGAGAGCTGGAAGATGATATGCAGGCACTTGCTGCTTACAATCATTGTGATTTTGACCTCAGAAGAAAGAATAAATGATTATTATGATGATTAAATTATGATGACCTTAATCTACGCGCGAAGCGTACAAAAGCACTGCGTGGCGTCAGCCGTGGTCATTATAGTAGTTACAGTACAATATAAATGTAGTAGGAACTCACTAGGCTTGAAGCGTTTGAAATGTGGTGTTACAGGGTGCTACGGATCAACTGGAGGGAACATGTGACGAATGAATGAGTGCTAGAGGCTATTGAAGAAGAGGAACAGCCGCTACCTCACATTAAAAGTAGGATATTTATTAAGGCACGACAATTTGGCACACACCATCATTGAGGGCGCAGTGAAAGGAGCCAGTAGAAGAGGGTGGGGGAAGATGGAATTCATGGATAAACTGAAGGGGGACACAGGAGCTCGAACGCATCAAGAGCTGAAGAGGAAGGCGCAGGTCCGAGAGAGCTGGAGGATGATATCCAGGGAGTTGCTGCGGACCAATCGTTGAAATTGTGACCTCAGAAGATGTAGTAAATACGTGTGCAGTATTTTGGTTTGTTGAAAGTAGCATCCCGCTGGCGCCATAAAATTCACAAAAACATGGGAAGAGTGGAACCCATGGTGACGGTGGAGGTACCTCCGTTTTCTATCTTTATCTTTGTCTGTATCTATATGTGTTTGTACTGCAATAATGGGTCCTGTTCTCAGCATGGGATAATGAAGCACAATTAAGCCTCCACGCTGTCATTTTGTTAGGGTCGTCATGACACCCCTAAGGGGTACATGTTTTTCAGGACAAAAAGGTAAATTTCTCAACATGAGGTCACCCTTGAGTAGTTATGACTCGACATTGTGGCACACAGGAGTCACTTTTTTGCTCTACTTTTATTATGAACGTATTCCTTTCTGGGTAAACACGTAAACAGGACCTTTTTGATGGAGGGAGACTGATCTGAATTCTGAAGGTTGGCTACTTGGCTACGCAGGTGCTTGCATGTTGTCTGTGTTAGGTAAATGGCCTAATTTTTTAAACAAAACACATCCGCGTCGCACCAGATTTCCACATTCACGGTGGCGCCGCTCTCAACGGGCTCTCGCTCCAAATGGCATGGTGTGATGGATTTCAGGCAGGTTCGATATTCGACTGGGCCGTCGACGCCCCGCCAAGTTTCCTGGTTTTTCACATTCACATTCATATGATCCCACTTGGCGCGTTGGAGCCCTTGTCAATGCCCAGCTTACTAATTCCTATACTTTAGTGCCCCACTTCCTTTCGGCATTCCGTTTAAAATTAATGGAGAAGTACTTACTTAGGTTTATCTTGGTATATTATTCGAAGGGATTTCTTTTTATATGCCTACTATTGGATCGTACTTGAACTTAGGTACCCAATGCCAACGAACACATGGATTTCCTGTCATTATTGTATATGTAATATTCCCAAATTTTTGGCCGTTCCTCAGTGTCAATCTTCTAAGAGTAATCGGAGGGACGGCTCGAGTCCATTTGGGGTGGGGGGGAGTGATGGGTCAAAATAGAATAAACGTGTCAACGTATCAAAAACGGTCAGTTAAACTATAACGTAATTTACTTTACAACTTACAACAGCCTTACTAAATTTTTGGGGCAGCTTCCCCACTGCCCCCAATGTCCGTCTTTGGAGGGGATAGTGGTGGTGGGCCAAAATAGAACAAATTTATTTTGTATGGTTTACATTCTAACGTAATAAATTGACTTGCAACAGGCTTACGAAATTTGGGGGGGGGGCAGCTGCCCCCTGCTACCCCTGCTGTGTGACCAGACGTTCTCTTTTTAATACTACAGTTCTCTTCAGACTTCTGATAATTTTCCATAGTTCCGATTAGTTTCAACTATTGCATATCAGAGATTAACCCAATTATTACAAATTTTGAAGAACCAGTAGAACCCGAGCTGATGGGCCGTGTTCGAAATGAAAGCGAACTTCCAAACGTTTCGTCTACATCTGCTGTCGACATCTTTAGTGGCACTGCGTAGACTTCTAAGATTGTATCTCGGAGGCTCAGCACCAACGCAACGCTCAACAGCAACGCAGTTCCACTGAAGATGTCGACCGCAGATGTTGACGAAACGTTTGGACGTTCGCTTTCATTTCGACCACGGCCCATCAGCTCGGATTCTACTGGTTCTTCATTCGACTCCGGCCGTGAAAGCCTTTGCTGTTACATTACAAATTTTGTTAGGAATTTACCTTAATATTTAGAGGTTTATATAATATAGAGGAGTAGAGGAGGAGGCAAATTCCATCCCAAACTTGTACCCTAATTATCTTAGCCCCAAACTCGTCAGAACTATTTAGTGGAAATCTTAACAATTCGCCGCCAACTGAAAAGTTTGCTGGGGGAGGGAGGGGGGCGCGGGTGAACCACCGCTAGGGGTGGCACGACCCTCCTCTCCCGCCCCCTCCGTGCTTCCGCCTCTTTGGAATTAGAAGTCTCTTTGTACAAGGCCGAGGGGGTGCGGGCGTGGGGTAGTCAACTGTGAAAGCCCACTAGAGTAGGGGGGAGCTAGGGGGTAGTGAATTGGATGGGATCAAAAGCAATGCTGACACTCGAAATGATTACGTTTCAACTCCTACTGTGTGAAAATGTATCTGATAAAAGGATAAAGGACCATCTACGGTCCCAAACAAGTTACAGCATACAATACATACATCATACTGATATGATACTACAAAATACACGAAAACTGTATTTGGCATTTACTCGAGACTGCAAATTTATAGAGTTAGACCCCTTTGACTCAGCAAAGGCGATATATTCAATAGCGTATTCCTGGGGTTTTATGGAAAGTATAGATTGACACCCCGCATAAGAGTATAGTATAAAACAGTACAGGCGCGGATCTAGAACGAGACCGAGGAGGGGGCTAAGAATAAATACGAATAAAAAAGATGAATTGCTAAAAATTACCAATATAATCACTGCAATTTGCCCGCAGTGCCGGTCGCTACGTCCGCCTCTGAATATAATTAATGAATTAGGTTACGTTACGTTAGTTCAAGTGGCGCCAAATTATTAAAACTTCTAAACTTAAAACAGTATTTTTATGATTTTTATCTGTTGATTGGTAGTAGAGATAATGAATTTTATAGTTGTATAGTTAAAAATAGTTTTATCTAGGGTAAAATCAGAACCTAACGCCCCCCCCCCCCTCCGTAGATCTGTGCCTGAAACAGTATAAAACCACCCAGAGGCCTTTGCGAAATATAATATGTGGGATGTTCGGAGAAAATATTGTATGAAACAGAAGTGAAACCAAAATATTGGAATAATTTAGTTGCCAACCGGTTCACTGACTAATTCTGAGAACTTTCGGCAGTATTTCCTGTGCTGAGCAATAAAACACGCTACCCTTGAGGTAACTCGCAGGAAATTTTGTTAGTCAAATCACTGAATTTATTACTCTGTTATTTTGTTCTATCCCCCAGATTATTTGTCCTGTAACTGTACTGTGGAAATTTACTGTTTCCTCTTCCTTTACAAGAGTCAACCCGACTCTCTCCAAAAATTATGGAGGATTATGATTTATTTTATTTATCAAAAGAATTTCACGACCGGAGTCCGGAGTTATATCATGATGAAGCAGTAGAATCCGGACTGGAGTCAACTCGACTCTCCAAAAATTATGGAGAATTATGATAATCTTCTTCTTTTGCAGTTACAATCTTCTTCTTTCTTTCTTTTCCGTGTCCAGTACTCCCTGGACAAGGAGCATATATTACAAAAATACAATAACTTACATAATAATACATCCCGCTTCCATAAGCTCGCGCTTATTTGGGACAAAAGGCTCATACAGTGCTGCTAAACAAGGCTTAATCATTTATTTTTGTTATTTATTTATACTGTTTATTTTATCTTATTTTTATTTTTATTTTATTTTTACTTGCTATTTAAAGTTAATAGTCTGTTTTTATTATTATTACCTCCCATTGACCAACCATCTTTTTATACCCGGTTTTAACTGTCCCATCTGTTTAAATTTTTTAAATAATAATAAAAATAAACTTCTATATTTACGGAGCGAGACTTAAGACTAGAAAGTATTTTTCTGCCTAACCCATTATGATTATGATTATGATTTTGATTTTTATGACTTACAAAGGGAGCTAGGGTCCGCTTCGCTTCCTCTTGCGCCTGCCGCAGGCGGAAGCTCGCCCCTAAAATTTCAGTTCGATCGGTGCAGAACACTTTGAGTTTTTAAAGCGTACACAAACCAACAGAACATTTATATATATATATAGATTTAAAGACTTTCACGACCGGAGTTACATGATGAAACAGTGGAATCCGGGCTGGATGGCCATGGTCGACCTGAAATTCTGAAAGCGTGCTTCCAAACGTTTCGTCAATATCCATGGGCACCGGTTCCATAAGGCTTGGCATGGCTGAGCCATACCAATAATTTTAGGAATAATCTCATCATATTTCAGTGTATTTTGATAAATAAATTCACTACCGTATTTTACATTGCACTTATTTAGAACAAATCTTTTAATTTATTAAGAAAATTAAAAATTAAAGGAAATGAAATCGTCAAATCTATTATTTCATTATTTTTATTATTATCATTATTATTATTATTATTATTAAAGATATTTAATGAACTTCCTCCACAAATGAAAAAATTTAAACAGATGGGTGAGTTAAAAGCGGGTATAAAAAGATGGCTGGTCAATGGGAGCTAATAATAATAAAAACTGACATTAAAATAACAAGTAAAAACAAAATAAAAATAAAAATAAAATAAAATAAACATTATAAATAAATAACAAAAATAAATGATTAAGCCTTGTTTAGCAGCGCTGTATGAGTCTTTTGTCCCAAATAAGCGCTAGCTTGGGGATGCGGGATGGTATTATTATGTATTGTATTTTTATAATATATGCTCCTTGTCCAGGGAATACTGGGCAAGGAAAAGAAAGAAAGAAGAAAGATTATTTAATTAAGGGCAATGTTGGGCCATACCAATAATTTTCACAACTCCGCGCCCATGTCAATATCAGCGGTTGACGTCTACAGTAGCACTGCGCAAACATATAAGACTGTGTGTTCCGAAAAAATATACAATATTAAAAATAAAATATCGATAAAAGAACAATGAAAACAATGTCTAATTGCGGAGGCCGTAGAGTAGGCGTTCTTCCACATTTCTTTGTACATTATGAGGCTGCCAGTGACACCAATTGACATCACAGTTTTGGAAACAAATACTTGTGAAAAATTTGATTTGTATTGAAGACATGAGGATATACTGATATTATATTGTGTGTCGTGGCCACGTAATTTGCACCAAAACCAAAATGCGGCTGAACATTTTTTTCTGAGCACCAAGACACCTCGTATGACACCTTAAATGAGATGTGATAAAGTAGAAGAATGTTCCGAAATAGGAAATTACAAGACGAAATTAACTAATGTGAAGTGCTGTAATGCGCAATTTGCCAGATATACAATAATAGATGCTGGGGACAACAGTCAGTGACAAAAGGTTTGGTTGGTGGAATTCAACGTCATCTCGGTCCTCTATTGTCAATTTCCCTAATTTATTTCTTTATGTAAAAGAAACTGAAATGTCTTACCGCACAATAAGTCGTGGATACTTGCTTTCCCCATATCTAATACTACCTACATCCGTTTCAAAAATGGTGGCGAAATATTAATTTTGAAGACCACATAAAACAAGTATAATTGGCAATAAAACAGTGTAAACCGGGTCTAATCAGTAAGCATTCCCCAGAACAAAGGAACCTCCATGCAACATACTTTATGATACGATAAAAATTAAATTCACTGCAATTACTGTTGCCGTTCTAGTGTCTGGACTTGTAAGTACACTGTATGTTTGTTAATCAGACCAAAACTATCCAAGCACCGGGCCATCGCTCCAAAATGGAAGGGTGTGATCCTGTGTGGAGTGTGGGGAAGATCCGTTAGCGATTCTTATGATTACATGAAGGGCTTTTTATTGACGTTATTGACATTGAGCCTTGCCCTGCTGCGACCCCATACGGCCATACATTTTCGGAAATTATAGGTTTTGTATTAGTTCAATTCTCGATGTCAACCCACACCGACTAAGTTACAAGTGCCAATGGGCAAGCTCTGGCATAGCAACAGGCCACAGGCGATAGCTTGACTTAACAAAACCTCGGAACGAGCCATTCGTTTGTCATAGCACACCGGGTTACCGAAATATATATATATATAATATATTGTAGAAAAATTGCTGGGCTTGGCGGGATTCGAACCCATGATCTACGCTTGTAGTCCAGTGGTTAAAACGACGTGACGCCCCAGTTAGGCGTAGATCGTGGGTTAAAATCCCGCCAAGCAGTTTTGCTATATCCTCTAATTTCGGTTATAACAGCTCTTCAACTAAAGTTAATTTAATGTCAGTGTTATACATATAACATATAATACTGCAATATAATGTGTACACCGGGTTTACAGATAAACAAATAATACTAGTAAATCATTTACTATGTGCTTTATTACAAATTTAAATTCACTGTAGCTACCCAAAAATACATCATTAGAGCAATAATCAGAAAACTTAGGATTTGGCCATCATTCCGACTCAATCCCAATCCCACTTCGGCACCTGTTCTTAATTGTAATTGTTAAAATCGTCGCGGTGACATGGTGCAAAGACCCAGATCAGCAAGCACTACGAGAATTGAACACCTGTAGGACATAGGTCATATACAGTATCTTGCAACCTTTGCAAAATCTTACCGATATATAGTATAACACGTCCACCTGACGTCACTGAAGGTGACGTAAATTCTAGATAGGTCAGACCAACACATTACCACACAGCAATACTGGCAGGGCACGCAATGCATTGAGCGTGAATTTGCTTTCATTTTTTTCAAAAAAAATTTTTTTTTGCACAAAACCCAACAGTTTTTTGGGAAAGCAAACTGTCCGGTTTTGTAACTCAATTTAACACCTAAAATATGCCTGAAGTAAGAAATCATCGATAGAAAGGTTATGCATAAATATTATTTTTTAGTCATTTTTCATTAAAATTTGGTTATTTTTATTTTTTTACCCCCAGAAGCAAACTATCAAAGGGCAAGCGACCCCCCGCATTTTATCAACAATAATAGCGACTACATTATATGTGAATTTAAAATAAATCGTTGGAGCCGTTTTTGAGAATTATTTTTCTAGGCGTTTTTTTGGAGTTTTTTTTAGAATAAACCCCCCCCCCCCCCAAATTGAGTTAGCCCAAAATAAAAAAAAATCGTCCCGGGGTATGATTTTTATAAACCTACATGCCAAATTTCATTCAAATCCAGCGAGTAGTTTGCCCGGAAATCGATGAACAGACAGACAGAGCGACAGACAGACAGACAGACAGACAGACATTTCGTAAAAACCACTTTTTTGGGTTCCTGGGACCTCAAAACATGTAAATCCGTTGAAATCTCGGAATCGAAAATTTCGACCATCACAAAGCTTTCCTTATACCTCTTATAAATTGGAAAGCAAAATTGTTGGGAAAACAGTGGAAAATGTTTCCTTTGTGTCGAGTCGGAGTCTCGACCTTCGATGTCCTAGTCCATAATGAAGTCGACATACCAACTAGACTACGCAGGATCCCTAAACTTCAACCAACATTGGTTTACCGCAAATTATATCTACATGGCAATTCGTCGGTTGACATGCAATTCAGCAACATGTCAAGAGTTCCCCCACATCTAACTTGCGGTTTCCCGTTTATTGAAATAATGAAATCAAGTCGACTTCCCGTTATATCTGGTAACCCGGACAACATATGGTCACTTGTTGAAGACCGGGTTCACATATCACGGCACCCTATCACTAACAAGGTGTATATATATGTATAGCCCACTTTTATTGTATTATTAATGTATTGTATATTACGTATCCAATCTTATCTGTACTCCGGGATAGTTCAGTTGCTAGAGAACTTATGAAACAGAGGTTTGGAGTTTAATATCTGACAAAGAGAAAACAATTTGGGGAAAATTCGGTTGCCAGGCATGTTGCTGGCCATAACGTCCTAACTAGAGCAGTGCTCAAAAGAGATAATATCATTGGGTTGTAGTACTACGGCGTTTTCAATTTTATGTTTTTCAGTTTAGGTCCGGCGGCCGGCACATACTGATCGCGATATTTTGTTGACGGCTTAAAAATTGTAGCCATAGGGCTGGCAGAAGATTCTGGCGCAACAAAAGTGCATGGTTTCCCCTAGACACGCCAGACCACAGAAATCCTCTGAATTAGAATCTGTGGTGTTAGCTGAGCCGTATCCCTACAATCGGAAAGACGGTAGATAACCGTAAGTAAGGATAAAGTAAGCCTACAAACGTTTCGTCAACAACTGCGGTTGACATCTTCAGTGGCATATCATTACATCACGTACATTCTAAGGTTGTATCGCGGAGGTACCGTAGCAACTGCTACTGCAACTACAACAGCTATACGGTACCTCCGCGGTACAACCTTAAAAATGTAGTAGTGCCACTGAAGATGTCGACCGCAGTTATTGACGAAACGTTTGCAAGCTTACTTTGAAATCGACCACGTCCTATTAGCCCAGATTCGTCTGTCCCCTTATTAGACTCTGGCCGTGAAAGCTATCCTTATTATAATGAAGTAATTCATATTTTGCACAAAACGAAATTTCACGGGAAGTCTGTCACAAGTTAAAAGAATAAATGTTCCTCTTTTCCTTCTGGTGAAAAAACGGATTCCACACTTTCCACAACTGTGGCCAAATGGTGTTAGCAGAGGTCGGTTGCTAAATCGTCTTTCCAGTGGCATTTTAGAAATGCCCAGCCTACACAAATTGTCCGAATGTAGCAAAATGCGGATACAAACGCCTGTGTCACAACCAGGGCGAATCAATACAACATTTTACGGGCGCTCTCACATTCAAAGTACAATATTACCATAAACAATATCCATGTTTTACGACTCCAATCGATTTATGGGAAGGTTCTCCTCGCCCTCTGCCCTATTTATGTCACATCGCACGGAATTTACTGCTTAATAATTCTCCAGCGTTCATTTTGTTAATGCCCCGGTGGAGTCCAGTTTCTTTAGAACTGGCCTACGAACCGGAGGGTTCAAATAGAAAGAAAGGTACGGAGACATCGACAGAAACGGGACTTGAACCCAATGGTTTGGCATGCGGACCACTGATGATGCACCCAAATCAGCCTGTCGAATGGCGATTGAAGGCTGTAACACCCTGTACTTCTATCACAAGTAGACTGGAAGTATTGTAGATACGTAAGTAGATAATACAATATTTTAAATTATTTTTACGTATTTTACATTAAAATACACCAGCACTAAGTACTCTTTATAGAGACTTGTGTCGCTGGGGTAAAGTTATGTTCACATAATTTTGTCATTGTAAATTATTATGATACTAAGCAACAGTCACAAAAACACAATTATTTAAAAAAGAGAACATTGTTTAATAGTTGGAAAATTTTAAATTTTAAATTATTGTAGCCATTGTTATAAATTTATTGTCGTGTATTTAGTGAACACTTAAAGCAATCAAGTCAGGAACTTGCCCCTCCACAGCGTTTTCTATTATTACAGTTAATCACTTAATCAGTATGTTTATAGCTTCCACATCATACAATAATACAGCATAATAATGCAATTACTTAAAAAAAATACTGAATACACAATCTGTTATTTTAGTGCAGTCTGCATGGTGTTTGGGGCTTTTTCTGTTGAAAATGAGATCACGTCAGCAACGAGCGTCAGCAATGGCCCCGGGTGCAGTTATTTCCGGAAATAGGGAGCGTGTTGTCGTCGCTGTTGCCAGATTTCCCACGCAAGAATGCTGTAACACAACAGCGCGACATGGACGTCATTTGCTTCCGGGCCAATAGGAAGATAAGGCAACCTTAAGATCGCGTTACGCAGGTACCGTTAATTTTTTGTAGCCTATACGTATACTCGTAGATGAATCTATTTTCACTGTAGCCTACGTATTTTTAGACATCTATTATGGGAGGGCTCCATTGTTCGGATGTTTTAGTTAGGATAAGATAAAATATACAATTTTCCGCATATACAACTTTGCAGAGTCATATCCATCGTCCCATCAATTTGTAACATAGGTACTTTATTACATTAAATAGAGTAGATTCGTTTTTGCTATGATTTCGTTTAGTCTCGATTCTTGAATAGGCATAATAAAGGAATCTTGACTGCACAGTAATTTTAAAAGAAATTGAGATACTGAAAATAATATCAATGAAGCTAAAACCACAATTAATAAGAATACAGTGAAAAAAAAAACATAAGTTAACAAGCCTGGGCGTAGTAGGACAGGCTACAGAACTGAGCTTCTTCTATTCATTCATTGTGCTATAGTAGGCAGAACCCAACTTTCGTAGCGATTGCCCGTCTCGTCCAGTTTTTTAAACTATCCTGTAAGAAAATGCAGTCATTAACCGTCGGGTAACTTTTTCCTTTGTAATTTGTAAAAGTAAAAATATTAGCGTGCGGGTATCGGTGTGCACACGTAAGAAGTGAAACTTCCTTATGACATCATTTTTTGAAAAATGATTTACTACAATATATTTACAACTTTCCAGAAATTGGTCAAGTAAAGCTGAATTAGATAAATTTTAAGCAAAAGGCTTTTATTATTATAAACATGTATACAAATAATTCAATTATTTTATTTTACCTTATTGTTGCTAAGATTATAATAGCATTTTATTAATTATATTGGTTGTCTCTAAGTCGGGTGTAAAGTCGGTTTACAGATGATAATTTAACGTGACAACGCCTAAATTACTAAATTTCACTTAGATAATATATGAAATGAAATGAAATGAAATGAAAATACGACTTTATTGTAAACAAAACAAAAGGCGAACAATAAGACTATAAAGTCTTGTTTTCATCCTAACCTTAAAAACCAGAAAAAAAAACATTGTGAACTATTATAACTTAATTAAAATTAAATAGAGAAGAAGGAAACAGAGGAGTAGTAAAAAAGAAGGATAAAAGATATAGGGGGGGGGGGGGCTGGAAAGAGAAAGAAATGTGGAAAAGTCCTTAAGTAGCTTGAATTTTTTTTAAATATAATAACGCGGCCGAAAGATGCCTATTTTTGTTGAAAATCGTGCGCACCCCCTGACGTTTCACACCCCCAAAGCCAAACCCCTTGCTTGATCACCAGAAATATAGCATGGCCTGAAAGCAGGAGAATAGACGAAGACATGGCTATAAATTAAATTAAGATAGGCCTTCTAAATCTGCCCAAAAAATTGCTTTAAACCCGCCCATGCAATTCAAATGGGATTGCTGGAAATGAATTTTTTCACGTCATTTTTTACCAATTTTGTGTTCCACTCGTGTTTAAGGGGTAAAGGTAATGAAAATGCTGGGCACAGTATAAAAGTATATGAATAAAATTAAAAAGTTATGAAAAATGTGGAAGTATAACGGTTGAACTGTAATATGTGACTAACACTGCCTACTGTAACTGTAATATACTGTATTACCGATACGCATCGCAGTAAGCATATTAGACTTTACATTGCCTATGGCACATTATATAATATAAGCGTTGAAATACAGTCAACTGTCATTATAATGGAATATAAAAAAATATAATAATAATCTCCATTGGAATATGGCAACTGACAAATACCTACCAAAATTTGAATTTAAGCGGGAACAATGAAAGCGCCGCGGCGCGGAAAAATTTAAATCCGTCCACTTAGCAGAAGTGGAAGAAAGGCAAAATTTATTCAATTTATAATATGTAATGCTAGGAGCCTGTTTTGGACCTACTTACTTGTTGATTGGATTTTAGAGTTGTTTTTTTGGGCTCAGCACCAACTTTACTAACTAACTTTATTAAGTAATTATTAAAAGCTAATTTAACAAATTTAAGGCTGGTCTATAAATGCTGATTTAACGGTCATAGTCGACATCTTAGGTTACGGAAGGGCAGTGTGCGAATCGGGAGTTGGAGCCGATTGAAGTATCGGCAAACTTGTAAAACGGAACAATTGTCTCGGTAGTGCCGAGGAACAATGCCCGCCTCAGAAGCGGGCGCCTCGGTTTCGATTCGATCCGATGACACAATTTTCTGGCTTCTGAGTAAATGGCCCCATGCTGTCAGTAATTGAAAATAATCTCCTATTAAATGCTCGTTTCACTTGCCCCGCTGGGTCAAGTGGATTGAGCTATCAAGAGATAGGTATAATAGAGGTATAAAGAGAATGGGTATAATTTAAATTGAGATAGACCTTGCATATCTACCCAAAAATGAGCATCCATGAGTATAAAAATCACGATGGCGCGTAACATGATGGCGCGTAACATGATGCGGGGCTTAACGAAGATGGCGCGTAACCAACATGATTTTTCACCCTATACGTCGATAAAGAAGTTTCACTTCAATAAAGAACCGGTCCGAGTTTACTCCGTTCGTTCCGTCCGGAACCCAAGGACCCCCTCTGGCATTCGCCTAGGATATCACTTATCCCAAAGCACTGAATTAATAGATGGCATCGCATATTCTAGACCGGTCAGACCAACACATTACCACACAGTAATAATGGCAGGGCACGCAATGCATTTGAGCGTGAATTTTCTATCATTTTTTTTGCCCAAAACCAATATTTTTTTGGGAAAGCAACCTGTCCGGTTTCGTTACTCTTTTTAACACACAGACCGACAGACAGACAGACATTTCGAAAAAAAAAAACACTTTTTTGGGTTCCTGGGACCTGAAAACGTGTAAATCCGTTGAAATCTCGGAATCGAACATTTTGACCATCACAAACCTTTCCTTATACTACTACGTATAAATTGGAAAGCAACAACGAGGCCTCTCTATTTATTATTTGAAAGTAGATGAGGGTAGTCACTTCATAATAAGTTCCAACAAAGAAAAGCTGCACTGCACAGGCAGTCAGCTGAGTCCAGCAGCAATCTACTTCTAATGGTCTTACCGAATATATTTCCTATCAGCATACTGCATAATCATACAAAAATATTATAGAAATCCTTTAGTTGCGTGGGTTTCATTATTCGAGTGGTTTCCCCACCCTGTGCTGTGCGTCCCCAACAACAGCGAAGCCAAGGGCCCTCCGAACGTCTCTACCACCGGACCACACTAATAACTAATAAGGGTGAGTCTATAGTATAAGCCTAACGCAACCTAGGTGTCTAAAGGGTAACCTGATAGGCACAGAGCATGGCTACCGTTAGATCCCACGCCCAGTAAAATTAAAGGAAACCTACCACAAGCGCAACCACCCGTGAAATCATTTCCGCCCCGAATTTCGTAGAAAGCCGACCATGAACTGCAATCACAAATGCATTTCGACAAATAAACTCAAATCTAATGAATAGTAATAGGTTTCGCGTAATTTTATCAAATACTAGTCTGCTACCTGCTTTGATTGAGCGGCGGAACAAATAGCTGACCAGTTTTATGGTTCACATATTCTATATGCTACACTGTCAGCCGTCAAGCCATGCTTCGGAAGGCATGTAAACCAGGCGGTCCTGTGTCATCATATATAGTTAAGTGCATAAGACAATTTTATTTTATTATTTTTTAGTGACACCATATCACCACATCAGCTTTCTTGCAGCCCAAGGCAACACATAATCTGGCGAACCTCGGCTATTGATGATAGCTGGGCACGTCTTGAGGTGTTTTCTGGCCATTTCTTCCCGGGGCTCGCACAGAGGGCCAAAGGCTCCGCTGCTACACCTACAAGACAATGTTATGGCATGAAGGTGCTCCAGCCAATGAAATTTTTAAAAAACCGACTCTGCGCCTTCTGCCTGATGGTAATGCTTGCCAATATTGGTCATAATAAACAAATAGAATTAGTAACTTTATTAGAACCTGAACCACCGAACTACCATGGCGGAGAGAGAACCGGTTTCTTTTCACTAGAGCAGTGATTCCCATAAGATGGTCCGCGACGGCCAATATGGGCCAAGGTCAGCGGCGACGGCGATGTCTTCTTAGGCAGAGTCCCACGATCGCTCGAAACGTCTTTGTAGGAAATACTGGACGGCACCGCCGCCATCTTCCAACCAATCCATAATAATAATGTACTGAAGGGCTTTTTATGAACCTAGACTTACATAATAGTGGCCCATTAGTCATGCTACAACCGGACTAAGGTAAAATATATGCAAAAACCAGTCTCAAAGTAATTCCTGAATTATTTATATATTTTATTTATTGCTTTCCAATTTATACGTAGTATAAGGAAAGCTTTGGGGTTTTATTCTCAAAAAACTAAAAAAAACGTCTAAAAAAATAATTTCTCAAAAACGGGTCCAACGATTTCTTTTAAATTCACATATATTGTAGTCGTTATTAATGTTGACAAAATGCGGGGGGTCGCTTGCCCCTTGATAGTTTGCTTCAGGGGGTAAAAAAATAACTAAATTGTAATGAAAAATGACTAAAAATAATATTTCTGCGAAACCTTTCTATCGATGATTTCTACCTTCAGGCATGTTTTAGGTGTTAAATTGAGTAACGAAACCGGACAGTTTGCTTTCCCAAAAAACTATTTGGTTATGCACAAAAATCATTTTTTGAAAAAATGATAGAAAATCCGCGCTCAAATGCATTGCGTGCCCTGCCATTATTAATATGTGGTAATTAATGTGTTGGTCTGACCTATCTAGAATTTATCTCACTTCCAGTGACGTCAGTTGGACAACCTCCCCCCCCCCCCCCCGAGATATCGGAATTTTAACCGCTGGAAAATTAGTTACCATGAAATTACTTATATTCTCTATCCACTAATGTTGATAAATTGGAAAGTAAGTTCGAGTAAACTCGGATGACCGGTTCTTATAGTTTGTTGTACTGTGCCCTCCCCCCCCCTTTACGTCTCAGTTATTTGTGTAACGTCTACACACAGAACTGTCTTCGGTAAGCTTTTTCTGCACCCTAACCCCCCCCCCCCCCCCCCCAGCTAGGCATAACTACTACCCATTGGTAATACCAACGACCCCATGGATTTTGGATATTACTTGTAATATTTCCTTTTGAATGTACATGGCCGTTGGCAGACGGCAGCACGTCAGTCTCCCCCGGCTACAAGCAGGGACGGATTTTGCTTCTGTGCGGATTGTATAGTGGGGGGGGGTGTTCACTGATGCACAAAAAAATTTTAAACTCCGCGCGCGCTATATAGGCTTTTGCCTCAGTTGCATACTGGTAAATCCGCCACTGGCAGGGGCATTGCACTTCTCGCGGACATTAATAATTATTGTATGTATATTGGGGGGGGGGGGGCATCAACAAAGCCATCACTTCAGAGGTCCTTTGTTTACATGGAATACAACTGAACGGAAATACGCGCCTCAATTTGAAAACTTATCCATAATACCTGATAGGTAATTATTTAAATTGTTTTTTTACATACAGTAGGGAATATGCATTTGCCTCATTTGCCTATTGGTAAATCCGCCACTGGGCTCTTCCACCCCCTTCTACTCTTGTGCCATACCAATATTGTTGTTTTCTTTAATTTAATATGCCTATACACAACCGTATACTCTGCAAGTGAAAGTGAAAGTCCAAGCTCGAAAATATTAATATTAGAATATTGCTGTATTTAATGTAAATGTACATGTAATGTGTACAGTTTGCCCAGAAAACTTTTTCAGAAACTGTAAGCAAATATGACGATGTGAGAGAAGGCCTCCTCCTCCTATCAAAAAAATTTTCCATCCTCTAACCCCCCCCTCCCCCCCTCCCCTCCCTCCCTCTACAAACCGGAAATGGAAAACTTTATCTTCACTGTTGCTCCGAGGGTTTTTATTTCAGTAATTTATTTTTGCTTTGCCGCTCGGAATAGCTGAGTAGGTAGCACAAAAAAATAAATAAAGGCTGCCTCTCTTTTCCCATGATTAAAAAATTTCCATTTCAACTTTGCTACAACCCCCTGCTAAATCTACTTTGAAACGGAACAGGTCATGAATGGGTAACCGTAAGCACTCCAGTGGTGCCACTTGAATGGTGCTCAGGGGGTCCTTATTTTCAAGAAAAGGGGCTGCGCACCCCCTTAATATCTTATATCAAGCTATATTCAATCATAACCGAATTTGGAGCATTTAGAAAAAATTTCTAAATTGTCTAATTTCGGTTATAATGAGCAGGTTACATCCTCTTCAACTTCAGTTAGTTTAATATCAGTATTACATACCATATAACAGGGCAATATATTATATATTCAACCATAATCAGAAATCAATAATAATAATATTCCGGGTTTGATTCACAATAATGAAATTAATCCTGCTCCTGATCCTGATGTATCAAGAACTATATCTTGTTCTATAAGCTATTATATCTGATCTTGTTTCTTGTTAGTTATTACTATTATTATTTACTCTACGATCAATAGTTAAATAAACATAAATATGTTGTTTCTAACGCCTGCTTTCAGCATTTCTGCTTTTAAGCAACCCTGTCAGCCTGGCGGGGGGAGTGAGTCTGTTTGTTAACTTGAGGCACCCTAAGGGCAGACTCTTTCACCTCGGGGAAAGGGGGGTTGACTAACAGGGTGGACCTCCTGATTATAGTGGATTCCGAACCACTTGGGGAACATGGTAAAGTCACACGATTAAATCGGAGGTGACCAGGACTCGACTTATACTGCCTAAGCGAATAATCATGTCCCACCAGGTTCCCCTGCCAACGCTGTGCACACTACCAAGTTGCCGCAGTTTGAAACATGCTCTGCTCTAATGGAATCAACATGGTAAGGCCGTTGGTAAACATAAATATATAAAATAGATATAAAATAGAAAAAGTGTTAATTTCATTTTGAACAAATACCGGATAGAGCTAGATGTCCGGTAGTCTGAGATCAAGTTTTCCTCTTGACTTTTCCGCATACTCATAAAATTGAAAAGAACTCCTTACGGAGACGTATAACATAAAATGTTAATAAAGGGAAATATGAACATCTCCCTTGCAAATTTAATAACTTAGGGAAAATACTGTGCCCTTTTCACGGAACTCCCTACAGATATGTGACAGGCACTCAGCGCTGCCTTCATTTGTCTTTCTCCGGAGCCACTGCTCCCAAGGGAGTCATCTGTCAAGGGACCTCAGCAAGAGCCTTCGCTCTTACGTTATATTAAGCAGTTTTGTATGAGCCCCATATTTCTTTCATTTTTCTTGCTTTTAACTTTTAAGGCTTTTTCCCGCAGTGCTTAGAAATGTTTTTGTGAGAAACACTGGATTACTGCAATGGGCCTTGGGGTACCACACCCCTCCTCCATAAAAATGACTCGGTTAAGGGGAAGGCCACCCCCCCCCCCCCCCCGGCCAACTGATAAGACGCGATGGACCCTCGAGCCTACTATGGCGACTATTTTTAATTTCAGCTTGGGATTAAAAATGTAAGCAAGATAATTTTAAAATGGAAAAAAATTCAAAATTGTTTTGTTTAGGATTTTAACACCTAGAAAACTAAACGTAGTATGGCCGCGGGAGTGGATTAAATGGAAGTATAGTTAATAACTATAACACCCAATGGCTAGTTGCTCAGCCTACCTGCAGTTTTCTTTCATTGAAAACCTTTTGTATCGTTGACATCAAAGTGATGGTCCTGTGCCTTGTTCCTTCACTGTACTTCGTAGCGTAGCCTATACTTCTGAGCTTTGCGAAGGTTGCAACTTGCTATTGTCTGAGGCACGCCCAGTCGTCCAGCTGTTGTTGGACTGTGCGCATACCCTTTGTAGGTAATCCAACACAATAAGGGTCGTAAGTAGGGTGAGTAACATAGCCACAGCCCTCCCAACTCAATACTCCATTGTTATCATTCATTTTTCGACTTGAATGAGAGCAGGGGCACTAATCTGGCCTTGACCATAAAATGAAACAAATAATGAAAATAATTTGACACAGCAAAAACCCGAATTTGGACCGATGATAACCTATCTATTTTACCCGTGTTTCACTTTCACTGATTATATTCGTTAACCATCGTCTACTCTAAATGAAAACTTGGTGAGTGAAATCTATTACAAACTAAGCACTCGAAATCGGCAGGCACGTAGCAAGGGAGGGGGCTTTGGGGGCTGAAGCCCCTCCCGAAATGTAAAACAAAGGGGGGAAAAAAATGATTTTTTTAGTTTATTTATATTTGTTCTCGCTCGATCCAGTGTATAGGCCTATACAGTAGATTCGATAGTGCAAGATACTTCCGCAGATTACGGAAGACTTGACCCGCCGTTTTACTGGGGGTATTCCATACCCCCCCCCCCCAACCCCTTGGTAGTTAGCCCCTCCCGAAATAAAATCCTGGCTACGTTCTTGCGAATCGGTCGCCTTTTTGTTGCTTGTGCTCTTAGTACAATACATTAAATTAAAAATGGAAGCCCCAGCAGTTTTCTGTACACAAACACAAAATAATTTTACCTAATTAGAAAATTCAATATGGGGAATTTGCATTGGGAGGTTATCTATATCAATGCAAACTATAAATTGCTGGAATTGCTGGTCAAACTGTACTGAAAAGTACTGCTGTTAGCTATCTAATAGGCATTTATCATTATGCCCCCCCCCCCGGCCTACGTGAAATCCTGCATACGCTCCTACCTAGCCCGCCCACCTATGAGTTCAACGCATTGAAACTGAGGAGCAGCCCACACATAGCAGTACAGCTGATATTAATTGAGCCCACACTGTACTGGCCAAATTGACGAGTGCGCCCACTGGACAACAACAATAGGAACCTTTATAATTAAACTACAACACGACGTTACAGCTGTTAGCGAATTTACAATGCTAATTTGCAAACGTCCATGTTAATTCCCCGAAATTTGTGTTAGATTTCAATTCGGGGATTCAAATTGTGGTCGGACTATCATTAGTTAGATGTAAAAGATAGTAAACAAAACACAAACGCGTTCGTGTATTGTGCAAATGTTGGACACAGTGTAGTGCGCCCTCAATTGCTTCGCAATGACATGGCTTGATCTCATCGATGAATATATAATTTTTCTAATAATAATAATAATTAATTTTTGTTCCATTACTAAGCCAACCTAGCGGAGTTATGGCTATAAAGCCCTCTCTTACACTCAACTAGGAAAGCCCAAGACCACCTGCTTTATATGCCCTCCGAAGCATGGCTAGAAAATGTAGCTCTTCCTCTTAAGTGCAAATCGGATGCTCCCTAGTACTAATTCCAATATCACAGGAAAAATCCACTGTAGACGCATCACTTGCCTTAGATGAAATTCTCTTGTACATTTTGGTACATGATATATGGCCATCACTAACACCGATTGGCCTCAGTTTTCAAACTCGTTCCTCTGGACGCCCCCACCAACCGCGTTTTTTGCACAAATCAATTTAGATAAACGTGGCCAATCGGTTTTAGAAAGAATATATATCATACATTGTATATGATGTGGAACGTTTCTTCTAAGAGATGTGACATGTATGACAGCTCTGCGCAGTGACGTAACCAGATTTTTGGGGTTTTCATGCCACGTCGTAACAACGGTTTGCCCAGTTACGGAAGACACGAATTGCCCATACAAATCTAATAGAATGGAGGAGTAGGAGGTCCAGCGGACCCCTTCCCCACTGGCTCTACGATAGATCCCGTACCCGTCAGGAATGAAGAAGGGTGTATATGTTTTTGATTAAATACCTAGTTAGTACTTGGTGCAAAAAACTTTTGCAAAGTACGGTACCTACTGCACCGGCTGCGAATCAATCATCCACTATGGTTCACGGCCCTCTCGAATGGTCTCTGTGTAAACAGCACAACACCTCACTACTCTCTAGGCATTTTACTTCCTCGCCCTGGATAGGTTTCAAATTGAAATGGCATATGGTGTAACAACGCGGTTTTGCAAAGTTACCAGACAGCTGGGCGGTGCGGCTGTCAATCAGCCAGCACTAGTTCACTGCCCTCGCGAAATCTCTAATGGTCTCTGAGTGAACAACACTAAACCTCACTACTGTCTTGACATTCTACTTCCTTGCCATAGATAGGTGTTACACTCTGACAAACTGCAAAACTGTTGTTAAGGCAGTGGCGCAGTGCAATCGTCAATCAAGCACTCTAGTTCAGTGCCCTGCACAGTAAACATCACTAAAGCCCACCCACTTTCATGGAAACACACATGTTTTTTGTTTACTGGGAAGTTGCATTTGTTTTCTAATTATCCCCGGATGACAGTCACACATCATATTCGTGTTTGTGCTGGGCGAGGGGACCGGCGGACCGGAGGAAAAGGAGGCCCGGTGCATAAAGACGTTTTCTACGGTAACAGATACTCAGCGGATCTGCCGAGATACGTTGGAGCAAATGGGTCACTGAAAAAGCCAAAAGGGCAGATTCTACGCCAGTCTGTAGAAGATTTGTCTGTGTGTCTTTGAGCTCCGGGCCAAAGACAGTATATTATATAATAGACCAATAGGAGACACAATGCTCAGCCTGGAGAGGCTAGAAAAGAAAATTGCATTAGTACAGTAGGCATGCTGAACCCCGAAATGGACGCCATGTTAATAGAGTATATTATATATATACGTCACTGCTTGGTGGAACGTAGTAACGTCATTTCATTTAGTAGAGGCAACAGGGGCATAACAAAATGTGCACGACTCTATTATATAGTTTCTACAGACCGGCATGTTGGCCAATAGGCAATCTTATTCTTCTATGGTCACAATCTTAACGATTGGTTGTCAGCGACTTCTTACATATCATCCTCCAGCTCTCTCGGTCCTGCGCCGACAGGCAATAGGAAACCCTATTAAGCATGCCGCCAGAACACATATAGAAGAGATTATAAAACAAACTAAACTTAATGGAAGCACACCGGCTGTTGTTGCTGGGCCAGCTGTCAGGTTAAGTTATAAAACTGATAGCAGGAGGTCGCCGCTGAGAAGTTATAATTATCATGATCAGTGTGTTTACTCGTTACGCGCCATTAGAGCCCATTGCCAAGCTCATAGCTTGGACAACAGAGCGGTAAACATACGCTCACTACAGCACGTACTGTAGGCCCACATAGGCCCTGGGCCCCTGGCCAGTCCACCCTATGGGCCTATGGCCACCGTAGTCTTAGAAAGCTAGCCACTACAATGGAGGTCGCAGTGAGATATTATTATTGTCAATGTTTACTCGTTACGCGCCATTAGAGCCTATTGCCAAGCTCATAGCTTGGACAACAGCGCGGTAAACAACCCGTACGCTCACTACAGCACGTACTGTAGGGCCACTGGCCCGTCCTCCCTTTAACCCTGTCGCCACTGAAGTCTCTATAGCTCTCTGTGGATGTTTCAGTCAGATATTCTTCAAGTTACAGCCGGCTGGCTGGTTGGTTGGCAGCAACAAGTGGCAGCGATGCCTCCACTCCCCTCGATCCTGGCACGCCCCTAAGAGAGACAGTATGATCAAATCAGTATTCAGTTTTTACGCGTTCCGGGCCGTTAGAGCCCATTTTAAAGGTCTTATTTTGGACAGTAGCCGCGGTAAAGACCCCATACGTTCACTGTAGGCCTACAGGGCCCTGCGGCCACCGACGTCTAAAAGGAGGTCGCAGTGAGATATTATTATCGCCAGTGTTTACGCGTTCCGGCCCATTAGAGCTCATTGTCAAACTCGTAGCTTGGACAACAGAGGCGACAAACAACCCGAACGCTCACTACAGCACGTAGGCATACAGAAATACCTGCTGTATTGTACTATTGCTTAATAACGTGATGTGTCTGTTGTGCCAAATTAATTATCTGCTGCCACTGCGATATATCGCATACGTATCATTGTCGGCATAAGATAGGCGACCCGACGATCAATTGTTATCTCCGTCATCTTTCACGTGAAAAATGACACGATTTTGCTGTGTTTCCCGTTGCCCATGTGACGTCTAGATATTTTTTCGTTTTGAAGGGGCAACAGGAAAAACAAGCTGTGATCCCCTGTGATTCTACAACAAATATTACCCTAGTCGTGGTCCCCTTCCTATATCAACCCTGCTCCCTCCCCCACCATATTATATTTGGGAAGTCGACGCAGCACCCAACTACCTCAAATGCGATAGGTACCGTATTACAACCTAGTAAAAACGTTTTTTTTTTAAAGGCTACTTATATTATTAAGAAATCAACCGGTAAAGTTAATCCTTGAGATATTCGAAGCTACATCTTATGGTCACCAACCTAGACAAAAATCAAATAATTCTTCCATGACTTCAATCTAAATTAAAAAAGGCTACATTATTTGTAGCTTTAAAAAAACATAATTTTGTAATCTGACTTCAAAGTCGATATTACCTTTTCTTAGCACAGGTCTACCCCCCCCCCCCCCAGCAATTCTGGGTAGTTTTTCGCGTAAAAACCTTTCACGACCTTCTCAGTTGAGCCAAGGTGAAACTCCACAAATGGCTAGTTTTCAATAATTTCTTTGAAAGCTTTGCACTATTTTTTTATCTTTCGATACTACTGTGTCTGTAATTAACCCAGTTTCTTTCACAACTTTATCACTGAACTCGTCCCCCTCCCCCTGCTCCATGACCCCCTTATCCGCCTTTGACAACAGCTTGTCATCTGCAGCCAGCAGCCAGCCTTGGCTGCAGCAGAGGCGCCTGTCCATGTTATTTCCGTCCAAGGCCGCAGTCGCAGCATGCACCGATAAACCAACCAAGGTCACCGCTGACTGCTGAATTCCGGACCTCTTTCTTTTACGTCTTCCGCCAATGAATGTCAAATTCTGTCAGCGTCGAGCGCTGATTTGTGGTTCCTTTGTTATTCTGGCGCTCACGTTTCTACTGCTGCTTACAGCCGTTTGTCAATGCTCGGTTCACATAATATATATTGGCTGATTTATTTTAGGGGTGCTCACAGTTTGTCGTATAAATTGATTATATCCACCTAAGAACTGCAACGGCAACGGCAAGTTACATTGTCTAGGGGTTGGTTATCACAAAAGTAATGTTCAAATTTTGTCTGGGCGCTGGCCTTATTTTCCCCCCTGTAGATGGCTTTGTATTCCCTAATATCTGTCGTACAACATGAATAGGCGAACTTATTTTTGTCAGATGTTCACATTTTGTTGGAGATGTTGCACAGAATCTCAGTATTCCAATAGTGTTCCATAATATTTGTCATACAACCTCGACAGGTGAACGTGTTTGTCACACACTATAACACGATCTGATTTTGTTGGAGATATTGATTGCTTATAGGTGACCCAGAATCGCAGCTCAGGGACAATGAGAAGATACTATCCCAATAGCTTTCTATAAATGATTCGTATCCGAACGTGCTGAAGTCATGCCTATCAATGCCTGTTGGCTGTTACATTGTGTCAATGGTAAGCTTGTTCCAGCTTGTCCATTATCGCTAGTAGCCGGTGTGGGTAGACATCGAGGATCCATCCCTATCAGTTACCGTACGGAAACGTTATCAATGATGACATTTATAATAATAATAATGCAAAGGAATGTAAGGAATATTTTGAGGAAACGACTTATTAATTGTTAGCCTAAATTGGAGAACGGGAGGAAATCTGGGGTTTATCAACTATAGACTGTAAGGATTGTGGTAGTTTATATATTGGGCAAACTGGGAGTGGTTTTAGAGAAAGAATAGCGAAACATACTCGTAGATGTGGAACAGGAAAACCAGACAGTCAGTCTTCCTTTGCCCAACATACGAACGCCCACAACCATTCCTGTGACTTCGATAATTTTAAGATTTTACATGTAGCCAACAAGGGAAAACTACTAAATTTTTTGTAAGACGCATAGTTTCTGTGATATCGCGATAAAAACGTTTTCAGCCCTTTTTTCAATATGACGGCCGGGGGACAAGGGTGGCGACCCCACAAACTTGAGATTAAGCTTCTATTGACCCCCCTCACACGTCTCAAAAATAAAATTGCGGCCTCTAAAAAATGCAATACTCGGTCCTTAAATTGTAACATTTCAATGGAGTAACTTGATAATTTAGAAACTATTGAGATTAGAGAAACATTGTTGAAAACAAAACTTTACTTAATGACACAACCTTTTTAAGTAGTTCTCTCCCTTGTTGGGGCTACCATTTTTAAAGTCTTTGTTAAAAAAAAATATACATAGATACAGCGAGACAAGGTCTATGCCTCTATGGCCCTCTCTTCAACCTAACTGCACATTTCAACGATAGTTTAATTGAAATATTTGAATACTTATAATAAATTACATTCATACCGAATATTAGTCGTACCTTCTATACACGATAATAGTAACACTAATTCAAATTCGCTACCATTGACATTCATTTTCGCACACATTTACACGCAGCCATGCTTTAATCAGTATTGTCCGAAAAATCCATGAGGTCGTTGGCGTTGGGCATGGACCATTGGGCCACTGTACCACCTAGGTCCATTACCATATGGACATTATTATTGTTATTCTATAATAATATTTGTCGCACACCATGGACAGGCGATTGGCGAACGTGTAAGTCACACGTTCAGACTTTGATGGAGATATTGCACAGATGACCCAGAATCGCAGCAGAGGAGCGATGAACCCACACCGTTGAGTGCGGCGACGAACGGTCGCCTCATGGCCACATCGAAGCTCCATTATTATCATGGCGGCCCCCAGTCTGTCACTGTCGCCTCAACTGCTTCTATTACTTATACCTTCTAAGGACATAACATGACACCTCATAGCCTACATAGACTTCTAGTTTCAAGTCAAAAAGGGTGGATCCGACCATCACTTGTCAGAAATATTACCGACACAATGCTTTGGGATGAGGTAAAACTTGGTGGTAGGCAAATTTTGGCCATTATGTTCAAGTTTCCGGCAGATGGTCTGAGTTATATACCCTAAGCCTTTGTTCGTTTGCGGCTGTACATATGGTATTTCAGGGGAACGGCTACAAGCATCTGGATTCTAGGGGATATTCCCCCGTTCAATTTGGACCAAAAATAACCCATATATTATGATACCAAAAATGCAACATTACATAACAAGGGTGGATTAAGGATAGAATGAGGAAAATACGTCCTCGTCAGGAACTAATTGGTTAATTGTAGATCTAAGCATTGAATGTGAACAAGAATTAAATTTCCCATCATCAGGCTATTTCAGTAAGTTTCCGAAGAAATTAGATTAAAGCGATTGTGGCTCAAAATTAATTTGAAAACCCAAAAGTTGATTGAAAATTCACCGGACTATTTCCGTGTTTACCATTTATGTACAATATGTTTAACTGATATACTGTGAAATTCATCTCATAAAGGGAAAATGGTTTTACTTTTAAAAGGACCTTTCCGAAATTTTGCGGCTAATTATTTCCAATGAATGGATGAGAAAGTACCTAGGCTACATGCTTTCAGCTAATAAAAAAAAAATGTGGAAACACGTCCTTTTCTATTTTAGAGGCAAACAGGAGGGGAAAAATCTGCCAGGGGTAAAAATAGCACTGTAAATATCCATCATAAAGCCATAAATGAGATGTCGTAAATTTGAAGAAATGTATCTCTACATTTTGATGTTAATTACGTAGCCGTAACTAACTATGACTACACAGTTACACAGTTATTGAACTTGATTACTCGTAGTAAGAAAAATAACGGATGCTCAGGTTATCTGGTTGAAACCGATTCCAAAACTGTGGCCAAATGGTGTTAGTTATGGCCACATTCTATGCATCAACTGGTAGAGGAATATAATAACGAAGGCTTTCACGGCTTTCACGGCTTTCACTTTCTAATAAGGGGACAGAAGAATCCGGGCTAATAGGCCGTGGTCAATTTGAAAATAGGCTTCCAAACGTTTCGTCAACAACCGCCGTCGACATCTTCAGTGACACTACGCACACTTGAACTGACTTGTAGAGGAATATTTTGTCTATTAAGAGGACATGCTACGTAGAAAATGAGCACCCCAAACTTTGTTGTTTTTATTGACTTTTTATAATTTTTAACTTAATTAACGAAGCAAGTCATTAATGATTTGGCTCATGGAAAATGTAGCAGACTACTTCATGCATCACATCATAGGAAATATTAAATTTTTGGAACCTTAGTTCTTTCATAAATACCATCAGACAGGACTAACATTTCGCGCATTCTGGGATTTTTGGAATAACTACAAAACCGAAAACTAAAAATACCCGATTATATGATGTACGAAGTAGTCTTCTACAACTAAGATGAGCCAAGTTTTAAATAACTTGCTGAGTTAATTAAATAAAATGTGAAAGTATTTAATTTAGGGGTGCCAATTGTCTACGTAGCATATCCTCTTAAGTACATCTCATTTACACTCATACAACACAAGATGGCTCCACACACATCCTTTCACACAACAAACTGTTCGAACCACAAGATCTCAACACCAATCTGAATATATAGCCATATCCTATTACAATAAACTACCAATCCAAATAAAGTCATTAAAAAACTTCAATTGTTTCAAAAGAGCAGTTACTCAATGGATAAAGACCGAACTACTACCAACATAAAAGTATACCAACCCGTAAACACCCCCCCCCCCTCCCTCCCTCCATAGCCAGATAGTATAAGTCGCACACGGGCCCTTGCCTTGCGATATGGACTTAAAAAAACGCTGTAACATGGCATTATTGTATTGAATTATATCATATTATATTATTATTTATGGCTCCACGACTAATTGGGTTGACGTGGCACGTCCTTGAGAGGGGGGGGGGGAATTTCAGTTCAGGTGGTAAGTCTAGTTAAGTTACTGTGACAATAGTAGTGAACCCGTAGGAGGGGGCACAGCAAGGACTCTAAAAAAAAGGATGAAATGCTTAAAACCTGCTGGAAACGCCGCAGCTCTGCAGCCGACCCTCCATGAGGAAATGGCGCGGAAAAAGTAAAAAGTAAGTAAGTTTCGCAAATTTTTCTATAATTTCCTCCGGGGATACCCTTGGACCATCCTCACCGCGTGGATCTACCTTATTGGAGAGTTGAGTTGGTTGGTTCAATAACAATCAAAACCAATGTATTATTCATATTTCACTGCAACTATATATACTTTGAGGTATCAATAAGGTATGAGTGTCTATTGCCAGGCTATAGAGACTACTAAGTATATTCATGTCCTGTGCTAGTGCTAGGAAAGCAGGAAGCTATAATATATAGGTATGTTCGCCAATAGAAGGTTCTGGATGTGTAAGGCCTTGAGTGAATTGCTGCGAACAGGCTACAAGACGTGCTCTTGGAAACGTTACCTCTAATAACTGGCTGTAATATGTACACGCCACCTTTCACGTACCTAAATTAGAGGATATAGAAAAACCTGGACTTGGCGGGATTCGAACCCACGATCTACGCCTAACCGGGGCGTCGTCTTAACCGCTGGTTTCACGTTCTCCTTATGAACCTACCCAAGCTATATCTGCTGTGTAGGTAGGGCAACAGAAGAGCTTATAGGCTCGCTCCCACTATCATAGGTAAAGCCACACGTGGAACCCCAATGCAACCGCCTAACTTGACAATAAGGGAGAAATGGCGACTTCATGTGGAATCCACATTCCTTGGCTTTATATACCTGCGATGGTAGCAGCCACCCTAAAGTGACGAGGACAATAATAACATTAGCTTAGTATGGTCCGTTTATCTAACCTTATTCTTCGTTCGTAAGTTGTGGATACTGCCGTGCTTATTGGTCCTTCGTTGCAGGGTAAGCCTGCGGGTGAGATAGTTCTGGGGCTTTCACAGCAACCTGACGAAAGCAGTTAAATAAAGTATGTCTCATCCTTTTTCTAGAGGAAATATGTTTCGGAACGTTCTTTTCTCTTGCTTTAGGGCTTTTGAACCAATTTCGCCAAACTTTATGTTTTCAATGTCTTGTATCTTACTTTATCCCTATGGATGGGACACTGGTGGCCCTTTAGGTATGTTCACTGGGATTCAACAGAGTATTTCTGTAACAGACTTCACTCTATTGGGCTATGCAAGAGACAATGGGATCCCATGCCGAGTGTAACTACCGGCAAAAACCTTAAACCTGGGTAAAATAGTCAATAATAACTACCCTAAAGGTTGTCATGACATAGAGAGACGTTGAGTTGGTCACGTAGCCTCATCACTGCAATCTGCATTGAAGGAAGACCGCTTGTGACGTAGTCCAAACATGGGCAATTAGACCAAGTTAACTGGAAAGACCTAGAGACATGATAAATCGACCTGCCAGCCACTCAACTCACCCTATAGGGGTTAGATATTCTGATAAAATTAGGTTACTCGTGACTTCTTGGTACTTCTTTTTTAATTAAAATTTAAATGCTTGGCTATGGGGCAGGAGGACCATGGCCCCAGGGCCCGGACAAAAAGGGGCCCCACAAAAAGCTGCAAAATACAAAATCGCAATTGATAAAAAAAAAACTAACTAAAGCAAATAAATAAACTTGTCGAAATATTTGGCGGGAAATTGGAACATGCCATGGCATTAATGATAAATTGCCCTGGTCTATTATATTATATTTTGTAGCACTAAGGGCCCCCACACAATTCCGGCCTATGGGCCCCCACAAGGCAAACCCGGCACTGATTAAAATTATAATAGTTACCTATCACCCGACACTTGCATTTTCTTTTCGAGTTGAGCAAGTCTCCAATAGTTGATATGGAGTAACTGTGTTTATAGTGGTTTATGTAGATGGCAGTTCTTGCCGAAAGCGCTCATGGTTTTTACGAACAATAATGCGGGTTTGTATGACAAAGTTATTTATTTAATGTTTATTTAGGTTTTGCAAGCTCAAGCAATTATAACAATGTTTAATATAACTCTAATCATTTATTATTTTTTAATATTAAAATTCTCAAGTTGGCATTCACGTATGTCGTATTGCACGAAGTTTGTAGTTGCAAGCTGGCAACTCGCTTTCCCCACATAGGCTTAGAATACGTAATTCTGAAAACACGCTCTGAAGCTCCTCCTTACCCAAGCAGGCACACTCTCTCCAGTTTTCACCCCCTGCCTTGTAGGTCCGTCACTGCTCTTACGATACTCATTAAACACCAATATCTGCAGCCATGTAGAGTCAATGTAGGGTCAACTGATGATCGCACCTAATTGTCCAGGCACAATCCCCCCCTGCTTTGGTCCTATATAGTCCCATCACTGTCGTCTTCATCTTTAGCCTATGGTCGTACGCATTAAACACCAATATTTATCAGTCATCTGCAGCCAAGTAGGGTCAACTGATGCCTGTACCTCCTTATCCAGGCACACTCTCTCCACCTCTGACGTCACGCCCGTGCCTGCGACAAGTCACTGACGAAACAGGAAGCCATAGCGACGGCAATTATGGTCGTCTTGGGGTCACGTGGTCCCGGGTACTCCGGGCTACTTGAGGGCTAAATAGGCCTGTTTAATCTGAAGAGCTCTTCAAGCGCAGGGCCTTATCTTGTTTGAGCTTGTGTTAACACGAGTCACCTTGGCCGGCTGCATGTACGGAATGAAGTGAAGCTGAACTTCTGTAGTGTCGGGAATAGCCCTGCTATACACTATGAAACGGAAGGCCGAGCTACGAGACACGAAATAAAAGCAAGAGATGTCCGCCTGGTTTGGACTCACGCAACCCTAATGGGTACCTAGATCGGCTAGAACCTCATTGACAATTACTTGTAGGATTTCTTAAATATTTCTCTTCAAATATATACCTACGTATATGAATTGTAGCTGTTAAACCTGAAAAAACTCCATAATTTAAATCCGCAGGAAACGCACATGCCCAATTTCAACAAAATCCACCTGGTAGCTTGCCCACAAATCGATGAACAGACAGACAGACAGACAGACAAACCGAAACACAGACTGAAAGACAACCCTTGTTTTCGGGGGTCACAAAACGTGTAAATCCACTGCAATCTCGAAATCGAAAATTTCGACCATCAGAAAGCTTTTTTTATACTACGTATAAATAAGAAAGCATTAATTGGAGCTCTAAGTCACTCTACTCAAATGAGCATTCCATTTCATGCTATGCCTTTCAGCCATCGAAAATGTAAGCACTGGCTATTCAGTCATGAGGTGTCCCTGGGTCAATCATGTAAGGCCAACTCGGAGCAGATCTCATTCTTATAGCAGGAATGTAAAATACACGATAGATAGACAGATGAAGATGGTGAAACAGTAGAAAGCCTTTGTAATTACAATAGATAGATATAGTAGATAGATAAAAATTGAGATAGAAAATATGCTATGAAGTCTGTACCCTCTCAAGCTGGAGTGCATGAGGGCAGGATCGTACTGCGCGGGATACTGCAGGGGCGCCACTTTGGTCCTCAGCCCTCACTGCTAGTTGCTTTCCAATTTATTTTATATTAGTGAAACATTATGTGTTTTATAAGTTTTCCTCCAAGCTATTGAACTTATCTTTTAAAAAGTCCACTCCCACCAACGTTCACTAAGTGCTTCTGTTCTCCTTCTCCCGATTTTTTTTTCTTCTGTCCTATGAGGAGCGCCATTATGGTTTTTGAGCTATATGGCCAGCAAAACCCTGTGACCAATATACTTCTTCCGTGATTTTAAAATACCAATTTTGTACACCCTTACTGTATGTTACCCTTTCGAGACATTAGATGAAGACCTACATCGCCCTTTTCCACAATGGGTGACGTGAGGCCATGCTATCTCTCGGTGACTTGCAAAAACAGGTACTAATCTGTGTGACTGGTCGTTAGCAGCTCCATCATAATTAGAGATTGGCCAGCCTCCTGGGCGCCAGACCTGTTATGGGCCCATAACATGTTGTATAGGCTACACGCCATATCAATTTTAGAGTGATAGGGACAGTTTCCGTAATGCACCAGGAAAATTGTGGCTAAAGGGCACCTTTCTGTTTACATGGACCATTACGACAGGTATAAAATCGTTTCCTTACCATCTCTTCGACCTTTTTCGATACATCCATTAAATAAACCATTAAAAACATTAAATAAGATTGTAGAGAACTGAACTAGAGTTCTACAAAAATGGCAGCTCTTTCCACTGATAAGGTTTCACATACACGATCACATACTGAATCATTGCCGAGATTTTGTGTGGGTAAGGTAGAAGAAGAAGCAAGAAGTGCTCCATAGAATAAACGAAAAAAGGGCCATTATGACCACCATTTCAACAAGACGAGGCAAATAGATGGGGCATATTCTGGGACACGAAGGGCTCCTCAAGAACATCATTGAGAGCATGGTTGAAGGCACCAACTCAAGAGGACGACAGAGGAAGAAGGGGTGCCAAGAGGATGTCATGAGGGTGCGACACCTATAAAGGACTGAAAAGGAGCACACAAAGCAGACAAGAGTGGAGAAGACTACAGCATTCGCTGCAAACCAATCCATAGATTGTAACTCAAGAAGAAGAAGGTAACAGTCCTATAGCCCGCCATTTTCCCCCTTGATTATGATTGTTTCTTTTTTTTCAAAAGCTGGGGCCTATACATTGGTGAATCCAGCTTTAGTCTGTGCTTGGTTAATTCATACTTTCGCTTGCTTCATTGCGTCAATGGTAAGCTTGTCTCAGCTTATCCATTATCGCTTGTAGCAGGTGTAGATTGTCATCGAGAACGTGTACCAGTTTGCCAATGGCCAAAAATAATACTTAAAAGTTGGACATTGGACAAGCCGGCCGCCTTACCAAGTTGAATCCAGCGGACCAGAGCAGGTTCAAAGATGCAGATAACATGGTAGTGTGCACAGTGCCGGTAGGGAAACATGGTAGGACTTGTCCTGGTCACCTCCGAACTAATCGTGTGACTTCACTGTGTTTCCCAAGTGGTTCGGAATCCACTATAATCAGGAGGTCCCCTGTCCTATGGGCCCACACCGTGGCTTGGGACTGTGTCCAACCATACTACTACTACTACTGGACATTGGACAAGAGACCTATGGGCCACAAAAAGTAAGCCTGGGTCCATAAAAAAGGTCCTTCAAAATAAAAAAATACTCAATTTAGTTTCAAAAGTTAGGCCGGTTTCCTGTATCTTCGGAAGGCATGTCCCGGGCCGTCCTCGTCGTGCAAGTGAGGGCTTTAATGCCCAAACTCTACTATGTTGGCTTCGTAACAGAATAAAACTCATTATTTATTTATTTATTTAGTTATACTGGCAGGAAATATTATTAGCCCACTCACGAAGGTGTGTATGATAATGAATGGTCATAGTAATGACGCGGGACAACTTGATTAAAGGCGGTTTTTTGCATGCCCATCAGTTAAATTCGATTTTTTTTCTGCGGCACGAACAATTTTTTATTCCATTATACTCTCAAGACAGGCAGTTCATAATGTTTCTAATGTACCGTATGTAGTTAAGGTTGGTAATGTAGCGTGAAGACCGTAGAGGTCGTTGTAGCTCTTGACTTCTTTTTGTGATGAAGTCAAACAATATTGTCAGGCACTGGCGTAGTCAACTGGTCAGGGCATGGAGGCGAAGTGGTATGGACTCTGACTCGAAAGGTTATTGGTTCGAATCCCTCACTTACTACATTCTCTGAACATGCTTGGGGGCATGTAAAACAGAATGTACCAGACCTTCTTTGTTGAGTGTAAGAGAGGACGTTATAACCATAGATTGGCTTCTTCTTCTGAAGTCACAATGTCAACGATTGGTTGGCAGCAACTCCCTGAATATCATCCTCCAGATCTCTCGGCCTTTCCCCTTCCTCTTCAGCTCTTAGTGTGCCGGAGCTCCTCAAGTTATTAATTTAAATTAAGCTACCTACTTATAAATACGGTATACAGTGTACTCACTATGCATTGTACCTACCATATAATTTTTATTATTATTTTTTCTTTCTTGCTTATTTACTAATAAATTTTTTTCTGTGATTCTTATGTGATTTATAAATGAAATTAGTGTATTTAAATATTGCTTATTGTATTGCAAACTGTTTAGGGGCCCATAACGAGCCTAGCCTAACGACCCCCATGTATTCATTAATGTATGTAACGTATGTACATTCAATGATTTATTTGTAAGCTATGAATATTTTGAAAGAAATAAATAACCACGCTAGGAGGACAAATGGTGGGCCAGAAATATTCCTTGACATTTTAAAAGTGTGGGAGTATCCTGCAGTTTGTGGGCCAAAAACCAGCAAGTAAGCAAAACAAACCCGGTATGTTGTTTTGGTTTATTAAACCCGGAAAAACAGCTTAAAAATCTTTAGGTTTCTATTTAGGGCAATCTAATTTAATTTTGGGTATTGCCATGACGTGGTTTTCGCTTGGTCTATCACATTTTGCCCCATCCCAAAGCATCTGTGGAAGTGCTGGTAGATTTTACTACGTTCAATTGACGTGGTTTTCGCTTGGTCTATCACATTTTGCCCCATCCCAAAGCATCTGTGGAAGTGCTGGTAGATTTTACTACGTTCAGTTTGCGAAATTACATCTGTAGTAGTGTAGTACCAACGTTAAACTATTACTTGTCCGGGAAATATCACTAGAGGCGGTTCCCAACATCGCCTGAAAATTCATAAATAAGTAATATACCGGCATGCATTAATTGGTCGACAACAGTGCCATCCTATATTTATCACAGATACTTTCTAAGTGACCGGGGCCTTAACAATCCCCAATGAATTAACATTGATTAAATGAGTGAAAAATAATTAATAAATAGGTTACATAAGTAACGGCACCGATACAAATGTCGAAATGAACAATTCAGTATTGGAATTGGACTGTGTTACCCGATAGGCATACATCATACATGTATCTGTAACTAATTAAATGAACCAATAATTTTCTGAACTATTCAGTACGAATATTTATATTATTATATACTATTTTATTATATTTTTTAAATGATAACTCCATTATTAAAATGGCTTATAATAATCCTGCGGGGAAGTTATTCTTACTATTCGGCATTGAGAGAAGAATGACAAACTCCTGTTGTTGTGGCGGCGGTCTTAAAGGATTGTAATGCTGTAATGCCTAGATCAGGGGTTCTCAAACTTTTTTGTCCGTGGACCACTAGATATATCTTATGATTTTCCTTTGACCACCATGACTGTGACAGGAAAATCGTCAAATTCTAGGACCAAGATCAAGTAGTTTCTGCCTACAATTAGGCTACGTGCTAATAATTGATTAAATGTTTAGGACTGGGATCGGTTGGATTTTATAGTTCAGTGCCATTAGCGCCAAGTATGTATTTTACTTCAAATTTCCAATAACTCAGCTGTTATTTTTCTTCTTATTTCTTTGGTCCGTGGACCAATGCCTGTGGACCACAGTTTGGGAACCACTGGCCTAGATGATAATGCTCTAAAAAGCACTCCAAAATAATATTTATGACCTCTAGAACACTCGGGAGCGTACCTTTATCAAGATTAGGGCTGTGCGTCACGGTCCATTGCCCACGGTCTCAGGTAGCCAGGCCAGATGAGGCCAGGTACCAAGTACCAGGTACCACGTGGAATCAGCTGGTAGCTTTAATTCTATCCTCCAGCGCAGAAGGCCCTCTTGTAGAGCAGTCATGCATCAGTGACTCCATAACGTGCTGGCTGAAGTAACCCTGCTGCTAGATTGATGGACAACTGACTGATTTCAGAAAGTTGATAGGCTATCAAGAACCTAAGTATAAATATGAAAAATAATAAGAAAAATATGCTACAACTGTTTGGAAACATAATAAAACTCCAACTAGGCATCCGAATCAATTGCGACATCAATTGGATTATCAAATATTCCAATAATTGTAGGTTTAAAATAGTATCAATTGGACTCATTTATTTGGACGGTTTATTTATGGCACTATATGGTGTTATTGTTGTTTCTAACGCCTGCTTTCAGCATTTCTGCTTTAAGTAACCCTGTCAGCCTGGCGGGTGGAGTGGAGAGAAGGAAAGAAAAAAATAACATAGTCTTTATTTTCCATATGGTCAAATGTTGGGCCTTTCGGGGCCCCACTTACAATTAACCCATGTGCTTAGCTAGCCTAAGGAAGTTTTCACTTAAAAAAGAAATGGCCAATAGTGCCAATATTATAATGGCCGTAGCTATTAATTAAATATCCCTGGCAATTTCCTCGGACTGGTCTGCACGTTATTACGCCCGGAGGCCACCTCTCTCTGACGTCATGACGCTCACACCACTTAATAACGGGCTTGTTTGTTTGTTGTCGCCCGAAGATAGATAGTATAAAGTTGAAAAGAGGCTGCCAGTTTATTTTTATTGTTTACTCGAAGAATGATGATAATGACAGTCATAAAAATTCTGTTCGTACAAGTATTTCATCGGCATTAAACTTGTGATGGTTTTTGAATGATAACAGCTTGGTTGATACTTTTGATATACCATTCTGACAGATTTTTCTGATTTAATCGATGTTTTTTATAGTAGGCTACTGTACCGATTAAATCGCTCTGGTTAGCTCCCAGCAGCCCTATTATGGCGATTGGGATTAACATAATACCGGGGTTTATTTCTTAATACCGCATTAGTAAGGTGTCACGTGACGGTGTTAAAATATGCGCGGGAAATTCAAATTTTTGGAATACAAGAGAATTGCTTTATTTTATAATTAAGGAAATGCTAATAAACATTTAGAATGTACAGGTAGAGTTTTGAAATTATGAAATACAAGTAGAGCTTGGGCCCGCTTCCTTTGCACCTGCCGCGGGCGGCAGCTCGCCCCTTCGGGGCCTGGCATTAACGTGGTTCCATTGAGAATTATTCGGGGCTAGCAAGACTTGTTTTCCTAGTATTTTTTGTTTTTTTTTCGCGGTCGCGAATATGTGACTGATGCAAAAATTAGTTAAAAACAATCCTTGATGCGGATTATATATCATGCTAAAATTTCAGCTCGATCGGTGCAGAACGTTTTGAGTTTTTGAAGCGTACACAAACCAACATAACATTTATATATATATTGATAATAAGAATTTTAATGTATCTGTATTTAAGGGAGAACAAATTGATAAATCACCAAAAATATAGCATTTTTCACTCATTTGTTAAAAAAAAACTGCTTGCTTTGAGCATCTTTTTCGGCTTGAGGTCGTCGGACTTTCTTTCGACGTGTCCCAGCCATCTCGTGCGTTGCTCTTTTATAAACCGGGCTATGTCTTCTCCGTTGAGTATTGCGTTTATTTCGGCGTTGTTTCTTGTACGCCACTTTCTATCTTCGCATAGGGGTCCATAAATCCTCCTTGTCTTCTGTCCAATACTCGCAGTTTGTTTGCGTCATTGACAATAAGATTCCAGGTTTCCGAGCCATCTGTTGCAATAGGTCTGATAAGGGTTTTATATATCCTTAACTCAGTGGCTCTGGATATAAGTCTTCACTGTTATATCAGGTTCGCGAAGTATGCCCTGTTGGTTGATATTACTCTATGGCCCATGCTGACCTCAGTGGGTCCTATGGCTGATCTGAACATAATATTTTTTGTAATTATATAACTAGTGCAATGCTATTCATATAGGTTAGACCAGAAGGCCAGTACTAAGCCTATTTCATAACTCAAAAAGTAGGTGTCCCTAGGCCATGTGTATTACGCTCACAATCGAACCACCAGGCTATAATTAATATTTAATTCTGATGACACTTCAAAACAGCCACTACATGAAATACGGAAATAGGTACAATGACTAATAAATGGCTTATGTAAGGGGCATTACTCAGCTGTATAGGTCAGCTATAGGCCTATTGCATTGCTGATGACCTTCAGCCTAAACCTGAGCAAGGTCTATTGGCAAACAGTCTGAGTTTGGGAGAACCATGAGCTACCATCAAATATAGTACAATGGAAACAGCCTTAAACAAATTATCTAGGGCTTAGCTCATTAATTGAATTGCAAGTTTGCAGCAAAAGGAAAATTTGGAAACAGTTGTTAAAAAGCAAACTATCAAGGGGCAAGCAACCCACCGCGTTTTGTTTACATTAATAACGACTACAATATAAATATAACTTTTTATGTGAATTAAAAAAAAAATCGTTGGAGCCGTTTTTGAGAAATACATTTTTTTTAGATGTTTTTTGGAATTTTTTGAGTTAGCTCATAAAAAGGTCCCAATGAATGATTTTTGTTAACGCACATGCAAAATTTCAACCAAATCTACTGAATAGTTTGCCCGCAAATCCATGAACAGACATACAGACAGACAGACAGACATACATTTCGTAAAAACCACTTGTTTGGGTTCCTGGCACCTCAAAACGTGTAAATCCGTTCAAATCCCACCAAAGCTGTGTATCTGCAAGGTAAATCTGCAATGGTAAATATGTTTACTGGAATTAAATTCAGTTAGTCACAATTTGGTAGGACTAGTTGAAAATTGACGAAACAAACTGCGAAATCAGCACACTCCCCAAGCCATCCTCAGCCGGCAGCCCTGACCAATCAAGGCAAGTGACGGCCACAATATAATGTTCCGAACACACTTGGCCACCCGACCACAAGTCCACCCTCCTGGGTGGTGCCTTGGGCCAACCACCTCTTCTTTGCACTTGAGTCTCCCATTTAGCAGTTCAATGCCTCTTCCAGCGACAGGAATTGGTTAAGTCACGACGGGTATGACGTATCCCATTAAAGGTAATATATCGTATAACCAACTGAATGCATAATATAGGCTAACAGTTAGGATAACGCCCTCATGATCACTGCATTCGTTACGGGGCATGTCATTGATCTTGCCCCCTGTCAATATAATTCCAAAGCCTTTCACGGCCGGAGGTATGATGATAAAGCTGATGAGCTGGGTTTTTCCAAACGTTTCGTCATCATCTGTAGTAGACATCTTCAGTGGTACGTAGTGGCGTAGTCAGGGGCGTTGTTTTGGTGTCTCAGGGGATAATTTGGACCCCCTCCTATCCGTTTGAACAAATTACGACATTGCCCTGACTAACGAGAAAATTATTATATGCATGTTTTGAAAAATGTACTGAATTGTCGTGTTGCCCCCCCTGAAAAATAATGAAATAACGCCCCTGTGCTTAGCAGCAACTGTTTGGACAAGGGGATGTGAAGAAGAAGAAAGTTTTTAGGCATATAGGGCCCCACCTAGCCCACGAAGTCAACTTTGCAGAGAGACTCGAGTTGCCCCGAGCCTCCCCACGCGAGCAGAGCTCATGTTACCACCTCCCGAAATGTGTAGTCGCGAACAAATATTTATACTAAGTGGAGGGGTGGGAAGCGATTGGCTGTCATATCAACTTGTTTCTTGGTTCCTGATTGGCTCGCTGCTAACTTAACTTGATTTCCGGCTGATGACGTATTTATCTTTAATAATTTGGTTCAGAGTTCTGGATCCCATCTGTTGACCCTTAGTCGTTCTTATTTTCTATTATAGTTCTGCTGGTGCTTGTAGCAATTTAACTTATGGATCAAGTTGTCAAATCGAACTTTTGTTATAAATTAATGCAGAATATCATCGGGGATTAGTTCTACATGAAACGAACAATGACGTTGGAGGTAGTATATTACAATCCCCTATTAGACTAGGAGACATCTCTTTTGCTGCTTCCGTTTGCATTTCCACAAGCAATACCCAGTGACAATTGGACTGTTTTAGCTGTGAAAGAAGCCCGTATTAGGTGTTATCGGTAATCAGAAATGCGTTTGACGTAGAGTATCTAAAAATAGCTACAAATTATCAATATAAATAGTATTCTGTAGTTAACCGACATTAAGAGTTCATGGTTTTGTTGACTCTGGCATATAAAAATAAAGCACTCAGGCTATCATAAGCTGATAACGTTTTCCAACAGTTTTTTTTCAATATCAATGTTGCAATAACGCGTTTAACTATCTCTAAACAATTTTCCATTCGATAACTTACAGTATATTGGCTCACTTAAGAAATTATCGACTATCGGATAAACACCAAGCCAAGCCTGCAGCCTACAGAGTTACGATAAGCAGACTGCCTATATGTTAAACATATATTTAACTTTTTGTGAAATTTAATTTTATAAATTGTACTTTTTCATGAGTGGTCCTGAAATTTCAGGTTCATGTACAATGTTGTTATGTTTTTATAGCTTTCCAATTTATACGTAGTATAAGGAAAGGTTTGTGATGGTCGACATTTTCGATTCCGAGATTTCAACGGATTTACACGTTTTGAAGTCCCAGGAACCCAAAAAAGTGGTTTTTACGAAATGTCTCGAAATGCCTGTCTGTCTGTCGGTCTGTCTGTTCATCGATTTCCGGGCAAACTATTCGGTCGATTTCGATGAAATTATAATGTAGGTTTACAAAAATCATACCTCGGGATAATTTTTTTTATTTTGGGCTAACTTAATTTGGAGGGGTTTTATTCTCAAAAGACTAAAAAAAAACGTCTAAAAAAACTATATCTCAAAAACGGCTCCAACGATTTCTTTTAAATTCACATATATTGTAGTCGTTATTAATGTTAATAAAATGCAGGGGGTCGCTTGTCCCTTGATAGTTTGCTTCTGGGGGTAAAAAAAAAAACTACATTTTAATGAACAATGACTAAAAAATAATTTAATAATATATATATTTAATAATAATAAATAATTTAAATAAATTTTCTGCGAAACCTTTCGATCGGTGATTTCTACCTTCAGGCATGTTTTAGGTGTTGAATTGAGTAACGAAACCGGACAGGTTGCTTTCCCAAAAAACTATTTAGTTTTGTGGAATTTTTATTTTATTTTAAAAATGATAGAAAATTCACAGTCAAATGCATTGCGCGCCTGCCATTATTACTGTGTGGTAATGTGTTGGTCTGACCTATCTTGAATTTACCTCACCTCCAGTGACGTCAGGTGGACAACCCCCCCCCCCCCCGAGATATCCGAAATTTAACAATAGGAAAATTATTTATCATGAAATTACTCATTTTCTCTATCTAAATTGGAAAGCATGTTCGAGTAAACTCGGACCGGTTTTTTATGAATTTCATTTCATTAAAAAATAAATTGGAAAGCAAATATTAATTGCAGACAAACAATTTAATGAATTCAGCCGATCAACCTCTTCAGTCCGAGGGACGGACTCACATTTACGATTCTTCAAAGTCTAGGGGACTCGGTCACGCAAGTAAGTGACATTATGGTGTTGGCCCTTAACTTAGGGGTATCATCGGTCCTGCAGTGCTTTGCAAGGGAGTTGGATGATGTAGTCACGATTCAGGCGTGTCTTGTGTTGTACCTCGGCCTAATGGCATAGTCAGCAAGTGGCCGTAATATATAATAAAATAAATAAAACAAACTCTTCTGTGGCCTCAATAAGTAACTTAACTTGAGTTACGACACGTCTCCGATCGCATGGTGTGAGGAGACTCGCAACAAGTGCAAGCACGCTACCAGCACCATGCCACCAATGCCGTATTAAGAACTGAGACTTGCACTCTTCTTTCTTTTGATATCTGTGGATCTGGATCTGTGTATGGTTCGTTCGATTCCACTTTTCAACATATGGTGGGAGTGGCCTTTACTTCTTGATACCCCGGCAATTTGAATACAGTATGTAACTATGTACACAATACCTGCAGAGTTCCATGGCCGGTGAGTGCTACCTACAACAAGCCGGCTTCAGTTCTCACACTGAGAACTATTCTCAACTTTCTTAAGCTTCATATTAAAGACACTAATAGGGTATTACCTGGTACCCCAATTTCTAAATAAAGGTTCTTTTTTTAACTTATTAATTATACCACCTTTTTGGTAGTTTATGTGTCAGTTAACCCGGAAAATGTTTGTCTGATAAGAGGTGAGCGGTGTAGCGGAGGCTGTAGCGTACGAAGGTGGTTGCGAAAGTACAGTGGAGGTCGGCGACCCGTCCACAAATCAATGGAACCGCAGGTTGAATGACCGAGTGGGGCCCAACTTCCCCCTCCAGGAACCCCCCTTATTACATAACCTTGCCATCGCAACCGGGCCTGTGTTCTTCCGAAAATTAATGCGAGCAGGCACTGAGGCAATAGGCTCCCAGGGCGAGTGTTTGGTGAAAGGCCATGTTGGTCCGTACTGAAGTATTGAACGAATAATTATTACCTACTGCCACGTCTTATCGTATCCCAAAGTATCGGAAATTATTGCATGCAATAATTTCTTCACTTGGCCGAATCAAATGATACAAATGATACCTATACGACACCTTTACTACAAGAATCTTAATACAGCATAAGGCTGCTCCGGGGTCAACCAACTCGCGACGAATCAGTAGAATAGGCCGTAGTCGTTCTGGAAGCGTAAGGTGCTGCTGAGCTTCCGAGATACAATCTTAGAAGTCTACGCAGTTCCACTGAAGATGCCTACCGCAGATGTTGAAACGTTTGGAAGTACGCTTTCAGAACGACCACGGCCTATCATCCCGGATTGTACTGATTCGTCCGGCTGTGAAAGACTTTGTAACTAACTCTTCATTCAATAGGAAAAGAACCGATACGAGTAAACCCGTACATGCTTTTCTATTTATCAATCAGTATATAGTACAGTAGATACATAGATAATATGAGTAGTTCCATGCTAAATAAATTGTCCAAGAGTTCCATTCCCGTTGCCTCGACAATATCGCTATCACAAAGCACTGAAATGACGAATGGGACTAAGCATAGTCTAGAATGGGCAGACTAATGTTTTGCAACACAGTATAATAAAGGTAAGGTATGTCAAGTATGAGGACAAGAATTATTATTATTATTATTATTATTATTATTATTATATATTTAATCCAAACCTTTTGGAAAGCAGCCTGTTCGACCTTGTTACTCTATTTAAATTTAAAGAAAATAGTTTTTTTTTTGTTTTGAGAGGGTAAAAGCTCCCAAAATTGAGTTAGCCAAAATTTTAAAAAATCTCCCTTTTTGTGAGCCTTCATGCCAAATTTAATCAAAATCCACCGAGTAGTTGGTCCTCAAATCGACGAAAAGACAGTCACACAGATATTTCGTAAAACTTATTTTTTGTTCCTGGGACCTCAAAACGTGTAAATCCATTGAAATCTCGAAATTGAAATTTTGACCATCACCAAGCTGCCATATACTAACGTATAAATAGGAAAGGAAGAAGAGGTCAAAACTCCAAAGCCTCCATCACATTTACGAATCTCGCAGCACGTCATTAAAGCGTGTCTCCCACTACCGCTAAATGTTGGCAAGTTCATCGGCTTCTACTCCTAAAATATTTAATTCCGCCTGATTGGGACACTTGCCTTAAATTTCTCCACACACTTAGTCGCGAATCACGAGTTGGTCACACCTTCGTTATCATCAGCCGATAGTTTCATTATAAATTTTGGTCGCGAGGTTTCCTGAAGTTTGGTGGCAATGTACTCAAGCTTCAGAGAGTATTTTCTGCCGTTTCTTCCTGACATTTTCCCCACGCTGATTGGCCAATATTTGAACGGTTTTTGAACCCATCTGATTTAGCTGACGTAAGAAAAATAAAATAACCTGATGTGACCCCTCATTGAGTGGTACCATATTTGTCTAATGCCACTTCTATCGAAGATTGGCGGTCATCATGGCAATTGCAGTCAGAGGGTGGGAGTGTCCCTAACAAGCAACAACTCTCAAACAGAACTTTAAACATAAGCCAAGTAAGCAAAAATCGATCTTTCTTTGTGATGAAGATGCAAAAGTACCAATTGAAAATTATTACAAAGTAGGTATTCTCTTTTATATTTCTTTTCTCAAAAAGACTTACAAGAATAATTACGACAAAGAAAAAAAATAATAATGCAGCCCATCTTTTCTGCAGAACAAAGTCCCTCTGGGTCCTTAGACAGCACTCCAGCTATTCTGGAAGTTCTCAAGTTCAAGCACCCCATTTCCATTCATACTGAAAGACAAGCTGAAAATAGCTTGTCAAGTGCTTCGCTGGATTTAATCCTTTTTGTATACCCAGTTGCTACACCTCATTAACATGCTTTTTTTCAAAACGAAAGTTGTTCGCAGGAAATATTGTTCATAGAATGGTGTCGCATGCTTTAGAAGAAATATTCCTCTGGACAGAAACAGCGCTCTCCAAAGCCACAGGTGCGCTGTCAGTTCGAGGCTTCAGGACGGTTTGATCAAGACTGTAAGACTTTTCAGGACTCCCACCTACCTGTAGGTCTGTCCAAAGCTGCGAGGCCCCTGCAAAGTTGACGATGGACGATGTCTTTGAGGGGAATGACAGGGTCGTCTGCGCTGCCTAATATTGAACTGTTTCAATGTGAGATCCTGTATGCAATAAATGTGGCCGAATGTAACACCACCGATTGATCACAGATTCAGCAGGAACTCCTCGCGGCTCAATGGTGCGAGTAAAATCTGTTATCGTAGATTCTTTTGAAACGTTCCATTAGAGTCAAGACCGTACCCAGAGAGGGGTTCAGCAGGTTTTAACCCCCCCCCCCCTCGAAAAAAGTTATTGCCTAAATCCCCGGACGTCCTGTAATAATTAGAAGACACTTCAATAAGTCTTCGTCGGTAATCTTTACTACTATCAAAATGTGTAAAACCCCACTATTTCGCGCCTTTCCGATCAAAAATTTTGATTAGATAAGAATATTTGATAAAAATATTTTTAGACTTATTGAGTATTTAAATTTTTAGGCCTAAAAAGCAATTTCATTCAAACAGTTTCATTAAAACATACAATGCTTGCGAAAAAAAAGCTGTAGAACCGTTTCGTAGGCACGTCCAAAGTCGATGACCTAATATGTAGGCTACCTCATTTGTTAGTGATACCGGGCAGCCTCTTTTAGGAGTTCGACGGCCCCTGCCGGGCGTCCGCGCTGAATTAAACATGGCGGTGCCCAATTAAATATGGCGGCGCCGCGAGTCAACTTTGATTCTGAAGCAGAAACAAAAATACGTAATTAATTACCTATCACTAATTTACTTTAAATTACATAATATTTGAAGGGGTTGTTGCTTTGAGAATTGCTCGGAGCTCGGTTGTACAATATAATAGTACTTAATAATAATCACAACGATAATAATAATTTTTGGATTTACATTTTCCTTGCCTAGTAACCCCGAACAAGGTGCAATGTATTGAGAAAAAAAATTAATACATAACGAAAGCTTCCGCTTATCGAGCGATCTATGATCGTCCAAGAACAATGCAGTTACCAAAATACATAATAAAAAAAATAAATAAAAACGCTTAACATAATCGTATTCTAAACGCATTTATAAAAAGACATAAAGACCTATAGACATAAATCGTATTCTTTGTATTACTGTTCTGCCCTAAGCATTTTTTTTTTTTTTTTAGTATAAGGGATTAGTTAACTTCATTTGCAGAAACTATGTAAGTAATACTACTAGCAAAAAATTATATTAAATAACTTAGTCATGTAAAAAATACATATTTTTTTTAGTAATACATAATTTATTAGTTGTTTTACTTTATTTTTTACTATGACGAAGTATTAGGAAGTGAATGTAGAAAATATTACTGGTCTAATATAACTCTGTAGGCCTACAGTCTACACCGCTTTTCCTGTCTAACGGGCGTTAAACTTGGAATAATTCCTTTTGGAAACAATAATTCAAGTCAAATTTGCTGACTTGCTGACGATGGGTTCTCGTATATATTTTAATGAGCAGCCGTCCAGTATAATTTGGTTCCCGTGCTGAAAGGGGTCGCATTTGCGTTAGTTAACCGGGCACCAGGTCAGTGACCCTTGTAATTTCTAGCTCCCCCCCCCCCTCCTGCACCCCTGTCTGCCATCTTATACTTTTCCACACCCATGTTTTCTTATCATTTTCTCGATTAATTTCGTAAGCTCGAAAACGAATACAACCTCCATAAACTTTGATAATAATATATTACAATCTGCGTGTCCAAATTCTCCCTCTGCTCCCAAGGGAAGGAACGCCGATCATTTATTCAGCTATGGCAATAGCATAGAGTTAAAAAAAACAAACTACGACACAGGAGGCATTGGCTCAACTCTCTATGCGTCACGAAGTCAAATGGCCTACCTGTAGTAGAAGAAGAAGAAGAAGAAGAAGAAGAAGAAGAAGAAGAAGAAGATGTAGGTCAAACAGGAAACATTGATCATAGAGCCATGAGATGCAATAAATTAGAAGAAATGTTTCTCTAAATTTTTATACAAATCGTACGAGTATTGGGCAGAAAATAAAACAACACGGGGGGTTATGAAATTATGGAGAATTTCCAGAATCCACTATATTGTTGTTATTTTTCAGGCAATGTTGCGGCCGAAACGAGAGCCCGGTTGATGTGGGAGTGGTTGATACCTTGAACCGGCAGGTTTCACCCATGCGCTCTTCAGGCACGAACTGCCGTATCGAAGCACTCGGCCACGATTTGACCCTTGTTTCAGGTATAGTACCTAATTTGTTAAACTTCACACAAATCATTTACCTTTCAAGTCTTAAGAGCTTAAGAGCCCTTGCCAAGTCCGTTTTTATCATAATAAGTCAAAACATGTAGCGTAGTGGTACGGACTCTGACTTTCACGCGAAAGGTTGCTGGTTCGAGTCCCATACTGGCTACATTTTCTGGCCATGCTTCGGAAAAGCAGGCGGTCCCGGGCCTTCCTAGTTGAGTGTAAGAGAGGGCTTTATAGCCCTAACTCCGCTAGGTTGGCTTAGTAATAGAAACAATAAAAAGTCCTTATTTATTTATTTATTTATTTAATAGGTTGTTTGCTGTTACAGAAGGATGCCTCGGATCAGCTGGAGGGACTGCTGTAGCCTCATATTACAAGTAGAAGAGCGAAATGGATAGGACATTTTCCAGTGGCGTACTCTAGGGGGGGGGGGGGTCACCTGGGTCCGGACCCCCTCCCAAATTTTTTTTTTTAGCAAAACAGAAAATGTTTCAGATATTTATTTTAAAAAAATCCCCGGGGAGACCCCGGTCCCCCTGTTTCCAGTTTTGTTAATAATGTTATCGTCAGTAAAATCATATGTTTTTTTTCCTGGACAAACTATTTCAGGCCTATCTTTTAAAATACATTCCCCGTGGTAGCCCCCGGACCACCCTTCTTAGCTGTATAATATTCTTCACATGCAAAATATGAACATAACTGCTTTCAAAGTGCCTAAATTCCACTATTTTGGGCCTATTCTTTTTCAAAATAATTCCCACATCAACATGTGTAAAACTGCACAATTTCAGGCCTATTTTTTTTCAAACACCTTCCATCGTAAGTGGGCAAACTTTATGTATAGATGTTGCATGAAATCTGGACACCCCCAAAAAAATTCTGGCTACGCCGCAGGCATTTGCTAATCTCGTACACACCATCATTGAGGGCACTGTGGAGGGAACCAATAGAAGAAGAAGAAATTCATTTTTCATCTGAAGGAGGACGCGGGAATTTGAACGTACCAAGAGCTGAAGAGGAGGACGTGGGACCGAGACAGCCGGACGATGATAAGTAGGGAGTTGCTGCCAACCAAACGGCCCCTGAACATCATAAGTTTCGAAACAATGCTGTATTGGTTCCATGACCAACTGTGAATACAATATTTAGGTAAATGACACCATTATATAGGCCGTTCATCTGTTTTCCGGTCACTGGATGCGCCCTTGTTGCACGGTCTAAATAACCACACTATAATTGACCTTCCACATATTGTTTCCGTATGAATTTATGGCCTTTGACAGCCGATTTCAACGTCTTCGATGTCAACCTACTCTGGCTATATTCCATAATGGGCAAGCAGAGACAAGCTCACGATTGAAACAAAGTAACAGGTGTAAGCATTACTTCACCAAGTTCGGAAAGGAGTCCCACTGGTATTGCAGGACCCGGAGTCAGCAAATCACCCTAAATCGAATTGAGCTGGTACCTTACCGTTACTAGTAGAGGAAAAATGCGGCTGGCTGGAGTGAAGCTGATCACAACGTCTCAAGCAGAGCTGTCAAAAGAGAGGATCATCAGGACTAGATCCTCAATTATGCCCGGTGTTTTTTTTTTTGTAGTTGCTCTGATGTAATCCATAAATTATATACATTGGTGTAGGGCCCCGCTCCAAAAGTTTCTGAGTTTCAGGTGAAGTTAGTACAACAGAAGCCTTCACCGGTAGTATTATTAGCAGTCAGTAGAAAGTCAGTGCCTGTTAGTGGCAGAGTCGCGACAGTGAGCAATTGTAGTGGAAAGGTTAACCAATGCAGTCGTGAAGGTACGTACCTCGTACCTGGTTTGTCGGAGGCCTCTAATTGGGTTGAAGTGTCCTGCGGACTTAGTCACTCCTTACAATATGTATGGACATTCACATAAGGAGTATTCACTGTTCTATGCCCAAGTGTTAAGAGTGTACATCCCGTAGAAAATTGGCAGCCCGAAATTTAATATTTTTTATTTTTAATTAATTAACTAAGCCAGTTATTAAAGATTTAGCTCATTTAAGTTGTAGAAGACTACTTCATGCATTATAATGAGGTAGTTTCAATTTTCGAAATAATAGTTTTTTCATAAACATGATAATAATTTATAAACAATAACTTTTCACGTGTAATAGATACTATGAAACATTGACATAAATAGGGGGTCCGGGGGGGAGGGCTATCCCCCCCCATGGTTTCTGGTGAAAAAAACGTTATGGAGACTAACGGTAAAGTATCCACAAGGAAAAATTCTTAGTATGCTTATTTTACATGAAAAAAATCAACATATTGACCAAGTACTGTCACACAATATATATTACTCAAAACGCTTAAACCCCCAATACTTCAGAGGCCCAAGCTATTTTTTCCAATTTTTTCTCCGGGGGAGACCCCCGGGCCCCCCTTAATGGTAGGTTTATTTGTCATTATGATATATCTCAATTGTACTGCTTGCAAACATTGGCGTAAATAGGGAGGTCCTGGGTTAAGCCCCCCCCCCCCAGAGGCACCCGTAGCCCTCCCCCCAGGATTTCTGATGAAAAAGACGTTATGGAGGCGAAATGCATAGTATCCACAATAACGAAAGGGAAATAAATTAATTCTTGGTATACGGTATGCTTATTTCACATGAAAGATATCATGAAAAAAAAATCAACATATTGACCAAGTACTTTCACAAAAATATTTTATAAATAATAATTATAATAAATAATAATAAATTATAGTAAAAATTATAATAATAAACAATTAAAAAAAATTATGCTTAAAACCCCAATATTTCCGAGTTATTTTTTCAAACCCCCCTCAGTGTTAGATTTATTCGTCTGTAAAATCTCAATTGTAGGCAGGTACTGCTTGCAAAATGCGTAAAACCTCACTAATTTCGGCCAATTAATCATTTTTATTCTCTCCGGGGGATCAAAGTCTTGGGGTCCTAAAGCCCCCCGCCCCCAGAAATTTTGGGAATTTACGCCAATGCTATGAAAAAAACTACAATTTCGAAAATTAAAAATACCATTACTATATGATACATGAAGTTGTTCTCTACAACAGAAATTAGTCAAATCTTTAATAACTTGCTGAAATAAATAAGTTACCATAAAGTACAAGAAATGCGAAATGTGAACAAAAGTCGCATTTTAATCTATATTTTTACTTTTTCTCTGAATTTGCCATATTCCTTGCAAAACTTTTAATTTTTAATTTTACTAAATTGAGGTCACAGCATTTTTCTGTCAGTATTATTTTCTTTTTTGTACCGTAACTAGAAACATGGCCTTCAATTAATTAAGAGTATAGCACACGGTAAGTGTTATAATGAAGATGAAGTTGAAATAATAGGTCTTACAAGTCGAAGAAGACTTTGCCAGCCTGTTTAGTGACCCAACAGCGAGATCTATAAAGAATATACTACTTTCTAAAGACCTCCTGGAAAAAAGTGTCGAATTGGCAATAAAAGGAGACACTGGGTCTGCATACAAGATATAAAAGCCTACTGTACAACATATGGGGATCCAGTCCCAGTGAAAAGTTGAAGTTGCATGCAATCAGAGCCCCTTCGCGAACGGCCCGCGGCGAACGAGTCTTCCTTCTCGCGAACGGAAAGCGTTCTATTACTTCTTTCACTGATGACTACCACGCCTCTGCTGGGCCCCCGAGGCAGAGTTCAACAACTTCTGCCATTTACATCGTATATGTTGATTATGTGGAGATTCTTGTGAAATTAGCTCACCACTTAAGGTTTGCTCGTTAGAAACAGCCAGAGGTCTTTTTTTCTCAAGTTGCATACAGAGTAACTTTGCTGCTTGTCAAAACAATAGTTGCTTTTGGTTAAAAAAAAAAAAAAAAAAAAAAAAAAAAACACCGCCTCCCTCAGAAATGTATCGGTATAGTGATTCTGGAACTCTGGAAGGCACCACTATGCATTGCAACATGGAGGTGCCGTGCTGTATTCCCTAACGAGATGTTTCCAAGAAGGATGGAGTAGTTAATATATTGTACTACGCATGTTGACTATTTTTTGTCCAATTTGGCGCCCCCAGTCCAGAGCAATTCGAATATAATTTCTATTTAATCATAAAATTACATCACTCAATTTCGTGTCGTCAAAAACAGGGAGATTTTCTGGGTCATTTTCCAAAACCGGGAGATTATGGTCTCCCGACAACATTCGCCCGGGAGCCGGGAGTTTGGGCTGAAAACCGGGAGGTATGGCAGCCTTAGGGTAGTATGTAGGACGGATCCAGCCCATTTGGAGGGGGGGGGGGTAGTTGTGGGTCCAAATAGAACAAACATATATACGTAGACATGTAGTATCGATTAAATTTCAGCGTAATAAACTAACTTATACAATAGATTTACTAAATTGTCCGTCCATTAGTAGGTACATGTATATGTTTTGTCATGGCTTGTGAAAACACATGGCATCTTGATGTAACTTAAGTAAACTTTCGTTAAACATGCGAAGTAAACATCTGAACAATGCCCTCTACTGTTGGATCAGAAATTGGAACGAACGAAACCCCGAGGTTCTTGTGCGTCTGCTTATGGTATTATCGGAATAAACAAAGTGAAATTTTCGATTCCGAGATTTCAACGGATTTACACGTTTTGAGGTCCCAGGAACCCAAAAAAGTGGTTTCTACGAAATGTCTGTCTGTAGTTCTGTCTATCTGTCTGTCTGTCGCTCTGTCTGTCTGTATGTCTGTTCTTCGCTTTCTGAGCAAACCACTCGGTCGATTTTGATGAAATTTTGCATGTAGGTTCACAAAAATCATGCCTCGAGAATTTTTATTTTATTTTGGGCTAACTTAATTTGGAGGGGTTTTATTCTCAATAGACTAAAAAAAACCCTGTAAGAAAACTATTTCTCAAAAACGGCTCCAACGATTTCTTTTAAATTCACATATAATGTAGTCGTTATTAATGTTAGCAAAATGCGGGGGGGGGGGGGGGTCGCTTGCCCCTTGATAGTTTACTTCTGGGGGTAAAAAAATAAAAATAACTCAATTTTGATGAAAAATTATTAAAAAATATTTTTTCTGCGAAACCTTTCTATCGATGATTTCTACCTTCATGGATATTTTAGGTGTTAAATTGAGTAACGAAACCGGACAGGTTGCTTTCCCAAAAAACTATTTGGTTTTGTGTAAAAAAATGTTTTTTTTGAAAAATGATAGAAAATTTACGCTCAAATGCATTGCGTGCCCTACCATTATTGCTGTGTGCTATTGTGTTGGTCTGACCTGTCTAGAATTTACCTCACCTGCAGTGACGTCAGCTGGACAAACCCCCCCCCCCCCCCCCCCCGAATTATCGGAAATTTAACCATTGGAAATTATTTACCATGAAATTATTCATTTTCCCTAAATATCTACTAATTTTGTAAAATTGGAAAGCATGTGCGAGTAAACTCGGACCGGTTCTTTAACAGTATACTGCCTTACTTTACTTGTACTTCTTCGTGTCCGAGATTGAAACTCCTTAAAGTTTTTGGGTCCAGTGTTTTGCCACTTTAACGCCATTGTCTGTGCACTCTTAAAGATCGTCTAAAGACCTAAAGTGCAGGTAGTGGGGCAGAGGATTGTCGTCTTGGGACGCACCATAATACCACATACTGTACTGCCAAACACATTGCATGCAATGGTCTCAATAACCGTCTATAAGATACAGATTGCAAAAAAAACGTATGCATGTTAGCAATTTTGCGGGGCTGATACTTGAAGCTTCTTTTTGTGAAGTGAAGTCATGCTCATATCGTAAAATAAGTCGGAAAGTAGATATCGACATTGTCCAATGCCTTATACTGACCTTTTTTATTACACCGTGATACATTTGCAAGGCTAAATAAGTGATTCCGTAAGGCCTACGAAAACATACTTGGTACCATTTCTTATCAGATGAACACTGCTACTAATTTTATTAAATCAAACACTGCCATATTATATTATTAATTACCTACTGTGTGTCACAATTTCCTAGTTATTTAGTGTAGAATTTACCTCTTCTTGCGGAAAGTACTTGGAATTGAAAATTGTCGATCTTGAAAATATTACAAGCTGGAAACTTTATCTTGGTGTGTACATGTAGGTTCTTCTTCGAATGCCTCTTTTATTGAAGATTGGCGACCATCGTGGCAAGCGTGCACACGTATATATACCGTACTTCGGACTCCCCAAAAGGAAGTCAAGTATGTAGAGTATCTAATGTACAGTACTTAGTCATGATGACTGTACTAGCTGGCATTGCAGTGCAGTGGTTTCCCGTTGCCTTCTGCATCGTTATACCGTTGACTATTCGTTGAGTTGCTCCGCCTTTGGGGCCAGTTTCCCAACCCCATGACAAAAGAGTGCGTGCCCTAGTAGTGGCTGCTTATTTAGTGGCGGCAACTATTCGCCCCGTCCCATAGTCATCCTCGAGCTACTGAGGCTGGACAAGCATGCACCACCAGACTTGCCACCACACCCTCCGATTACGCCGCTGCTTGGACCATCTCGAGGAGTTGTAGGGAAGTGTAAGTGACCTCAGCGAATTCACTACTGATGGTATACACTATACAGGTATACAGGTACATAATTACTCGACCTACGCGCACCTTTCAGTGGGACCTTTGTGTAATTCCACCTTTGAGGTGGAGACCTTTTGCCCCTTGCTGATGATAATTGAAGTACGGAAAGAATCATGCCTGCCTACTGTGTAGGTTAATGCACTCTCTATAGCCTGTGGGCTGAGCTGGTAGCAAGAGCATAGGCTGGCGTACCTGGGCTCCCAGGAGAAAGGGAGATACGGACGTATTGTATTGTAAATTAGAACGGCAGTCAGATTCGAAACCGGGGTTCCACCTGTTCAATGTGGTATCTTAACCCTTACACCAAACCTGTCCTGTTCAATATATCACTCTTTCATATTTCCCTCAAATAGAATGCTCTGAATTTCGGCACTGCGGGCGTAGGAGTCAGCAACTAATTTAGCCCAGGGGAGATCCCCTGAAAAATGGTGAGAAAAAAAACATTAAATTATAATAGAATGAAACCCATTGGAAATGGAAGATAATATGACAGACATTAAAGGAAAAATAAATTACGGGCGATCTGAGTTCGGGAGGAAGGTAGGGGTGGTTTTTAAGGGTAAAATACGGTACATCTTCATTTCCGACAAAACTAAAAAGTCCTATGGAAAAACGTTAAATAGCAAAAAGGGTAGGTAATAAGAAGGTGTACAACTTTAGTGATTACAATTTTTTCAGATAACCTCAAATTTTATGAGAAAAATGCCAAAAACCAAGGTTTTGGTTTTTTATTTTTTACTTTCATAAAAAAAGAAATATTTTCGTTTCGTTTCGTTTTACTTTCATAAAAAAAGAAATATTTTCATGAAAATTGGGGAAAACTTACTTTTGTATGTTCTAAATACACTGTATTTTTTTTTAAATTTAAAATATTAATTTTTTCCAACTAATTTTGGCTATATATGGAAAAAGCACCTTAATTTTCAATCGAAAAATCTCACGTCAAACTGTCGATTTTTTAAAAACTTAGGTGAGGTTTTCGTTCGTTGAAATCTCTACTTTCCGATAGTATAAAGAACAATATACACTGCTGTGCAAAATTTTCATAGAAATGCATAAAACCAAATCGAAAAATGACGTCTTTAATATTTAAAATATAGTCCGGTCAATTTAGTCATCCAAAATTACAATAACTCGCATCTAATATTGTACTAAAATATCACTCGATTTTATTTTTTTAGGTTATGTAACGTTAAACATACTATTTAAGAACGAAAATATAATTATTTTTATTTTAGAGCTGATTGACACAGATATAAATATAAGGCTTAGATAAACTAAATTACATTGGCGTAAATAGGGGGGTGCAGGTCCACATGTAGCCCCCCCCCCCAGGAATTTTGGTGACGAAGACGTTATGGAGGCTAAAGGCATAGTATCCACAATAATGAAAGGGAAATTAATTCTTAGTATGCTTATTTTACATGAAAAAATCAACATATTGACCAAGTACTTTCACAAAAAATATGCTACTAAAAATGCTTAAAACCCCAATACTTCAGAGCTATTTTTTCCAAATTTTTCTCCGGGGGAGACCCCCTGACCCCCCTCAATGGTAGGTTTATTCGCCGTTGTAATATCTCCATTTTGTACTTTCTGCAAACATTGGTGAAAAAAGGGGGGTCCTGGGCTAAGTCCCCCCCCCCAGGATTTCTGGTGACAAAGACGTTATGAAGGCGAAAGGCATAGTATTCACAATTACGAAAGGGATTCTTGGTATGCTTTATTTCACATGGTAGACATCATGAAAATAATCAACATATTGACCTATCCGATATAAGTCCTTTCACAAAAATATATTACTCAAAATGATTAAAACCCCAATATTTCAGACCTATTTTTTCAACATTTTTTTTTTTTGGGGGAGACCCCTGGGCCCCCCTCAGTGGTCGGTTTATTCGTCGGTAAAATCTCAACTGTGCTGCTTGCAAAGTGCGTAAAACCTCACTAATTTGGGCCTATTCATCAATTTTTGTTCTCCGGGGGAGACCCCCGGGCCCCCCTTTCTCCAGGGTAGATTATTCGTAAAACCTCACTAAGTTGAGCCCTTTTATCAAATTTTTTTCTCCGGAGGAGACACCCGGGGCCCCCTTCCTCCAGGGTAAAACCTCACTAATTTGTGCCCATTTATCGTTTTTTTTCTCCGGGGGATCAAAGTCTTGGGGTCTTAAAGCCCCCCCCCCCAGAAATTTATGGAATTTACGCCAATGCTAAATTGACCGGACTATGTTATAAATATTAGAGACATCATTTTTCGATTTGTTTTTTTGCATTTTTTAAGAACATTTTGCACAGCAGTGTATATTGTTCTTTATACCATCGGAAAGTAGAGATTTCAACGAACAAAACCCTCACCTAAGTTTTTAAAAAATCGACAGTTTGACGTCAGATTTTTCGATTGAAAATTAGGGTGCTTTTTCCATATATAGTCACAATTAGTTGGAAAAAATTAATATTTAAAATTAAAAAAAAATACAGTGTATTTAGAACATACAAAAGTAAGTTTTCCCCCAATTTTTACGAAAATGTTTCTTTTTTATGAAAGTTAAAAATAAAAAACCTAAACCCTGGTGTTTGGCATTTTTCTCATAATATTTGAGGTTATGTGAAAAAAGTGTAATTACTAAAGTTGTACATCTTATTACCCACCTTTTTGCTATTTGACATTTTTCCATAGAACTTGTAGTTTTGCCGGAAATGAAGATGTACCGTATTTCACCCTTAAAAACCACCCCGACCTGCCTCCCGAACTCGGATCGCCCGTAATTTATTTTTCCTTTAATGTCTGTCATATTATCTTCCATTTCCAATGGGTTTCATCCTACTATAATTTAATGTCATTTAATGTCTTAAAAAAAATATCTACCCTGGGCTGATTAGCTTGGCACCCAGGCAAGGGGGAGATTATTTTACCAATCTCCATTAGAGCAGTAAACATGTAGAGGACATGTAGAGTAGTGGTACAGACTCCGACTTTCACCCGAATGGTTGTTGGTTCGAGTCCCACACTTGCTGCATTTTCTAGCCATGCTTCGTAGGGCATGTAAAGCAGTTGAGTGTAAGAGAGGGGTTATAGCCCTAACTCCGCTAGGTTGGCTTAGCAATTGAACAAAAAAAGCCAATATTTATTATTTATTTATTATTATTATTGAATTATGTTGGCATGCGCATTTTGACAGAAGTGCATGCATGATTCGTGAACATTCATTCCCGCGAAATTTTTTTTTTTTTTTTTCATTTCTGGGGCCATTCCCCACGGCTCCTACGGCCTGTCATTTAAAAGACGTAGCACCTACCCAGGATTCAAAAAATATTTTTGGTGCGCTCGAATGTCTCATCCCATGAATGTCAAACTTTAGCACCAACAACATTCCACCATTCGTCTCTCGATGCTGTCTGTTTCCTCCATGTTGCACACTATGAGCTTCGTGAGGTCTTCCAGGATCATCGATGCACGACCACCTCTTCCCCGGACGCCGTAGCTCTAATATTCTCCCGGGTTTTTCTTTTTTTACCATGTTTAATTTGGGAAGTAATGGTCATCAACATGCCCGCGAATGGGTACGCCCAGTTGCTCTCTATAAAAAATGTCTACGACCTCGAATCTTGACGTTCCGGTTGGTATTAACAGTCCCATCTAATATACGTAGGTACTTTCTATGTTTCGCCCACCTTGGGATTTCATCGATGCCTTGCTTGGGCAACAAGCCTTCCGGTGCCCCCTACCAACCCCATTGAAACGCAATGTTCCGAAAAGAAATTATGAAATGCGACCAAAGTTGTAAACTCTCAAGTTATACTTTAATGAACATGGGTTAACACCAGTGATGAAGATTGATCAGGATTAACACAAATTGACTTTTCTTGGCTTTCGTTTGGCCATATTTTTGGCAACCTCAGAGTACCGTACTGTTATGGTTATGCTTAAATATATGTCTTTTTCACAGCACGTTAACAATGCTCCATTTTCCGATGCTTGAAGTCCGCTCCGTGCTTTTTATTTATTTCATGTTATTTTCCCAAATGTGATGAATTTCGTATATGAGGTATTTTTTCATTTCGACTCCCCCCCCCCAAATTTGGCGCCATGGGAAAAAGCCCAATCTGCCCATTTGCAGGACAGTTACAGCAGAAGAATTCATATAGTTTCAAAATATCTCTGTCGTAAACAATTCAGTCATCTATCAACTGGTTACATAAGAACCTGTTTTGCAAAAATCAATGACCTTTCACAACACAAAGTATAAATAGGAGTAGAAACTAAGTCGAAAGAGCTTTGACCTGTTTTATTAGTCCAGTGATGTTTACTTGGATTTTTAGCACAGGGCCAAAACCTATTAATATTGATGGAAATCGTAGAATTACTTAAAAATAAATTAATGCTAAACAGAATAGCCGAAATACATGCACAATAGGAAATAAACCAACTCTTTTATCTGCTATTCTCTCTACTAATATATTACATTACGACTCGGAATCATTCATGGGACTGGCTTAAAATTTCAATGAATTAGCAAGAATTGCAAGGAGTTGCCTGAAATTCGTAATGAGATACCAGTAGTTTCAACGACCTTAATTTAGAATAGATATGTTTAGTATGAGGCACCGCTGACAAACCAAAACATCAATTCAATTCAAATATATTTGTTTTCAAGGAAAACATAATACTATATATATATGACAATGATTTTGGAGCCGTGATAGGTCTTGAAAATGAATAGCTGTGTGTGTTAAGTTTATTTCTTTAATTTACTAGGTCTATGACGAAGTATCACAAAGCGAAAGTGGAAAATATTATTGAAATATGCATTAGTATTCATTCTTATGGAACATATTTACAAAAACTCAATCGGGCGTTAAGTGGGCTTATGCGGTATGCCCTTCTAATAACAGATTCACATATTATATTATCTAGATTATCGAAGAATAGGAGCGTGCGGGGTATATGGCCAATTTATTAATTGCACTCGGTATTCGCTAGTGGGATTCAAATCTATGAAGATGTATGGAGATGGGATACGAGCGACACGGAACTAGAGCTATGGACTGTCGAGGGAGCGGGCCATACGATCACATTGCGTCACTTCTCCATGTAGATGTAATAGCCGTTCATTTCCATGAGGTGTCACTGGACTCTAACTCAGTGGGTTCAAAGACTTAAGCCAAAACCGGGGTTAAGAAACTAAAGGAAAGGTTGAATCATGATGAAAATGCACTACATATAAAGGAACCACAGCCACATCTCCATGTAGTAGTCACTGATGTCCTGGACGTTTCGCTGGACTGTAACTCGGTGGGTTCAAAGACTTAAGCCGAAACCGGGGTTAAGGAACCAAGGGAAAGGTTGATTTATGAGGAAAATGCAATCGATATAAAGGAGCCACCGCTACATCTCCATATTGTATTCACTGAAGTTCGAGAGGTGTCGCTGGTGTAGTATATGTATGATCTTGGAGTCGGGACCCAGGCAATTTGGGCCCATAGGCCCCCCAGTTGTACTAGTCGAGTTCAATTGCTTCTGCGGATCTCGCTATGGCAGCAGGTTGGACTACTGGAGCCCAACCGTCATCAGCATCAGTGCCCCAAGATGCTGCTCAACTCTGGAGTGCCAGATCACATGGCACTCAGCGAGAATGTGTCATCCACATCGCTTAATATCGGCACAGGTTGTCTACTTGCACACCAATCCGGGCGAGGTGATGGCTGATCGCTGGACTCTAAGCTCAGGTGGGGGGGGGGGGGGGGGTTAAAAGATTTTAGCCGAGCCCGGTGTTAAAGATCTGAAAGAAAGATAGTGAGAAAAATGCAATCGATACAATGGAACCACCACCACATCTTCATGTAGTAGTCTCTGATGTCGTTCAGGTGTCACTGGACTATAAATCGATGGGTTCAAAGACTTAAGTCAAACTCGGTGCCAAAGACCTGCAGGAAAGGTTGAATCATGGAGAAAATGCAATCGATGTAAAGGAACCATCACCACATCTCCATGTAGTAGTCACTGATGTCCTTGAAGTGTCGCTGGACTAACTGGGGAGGTTCAAATATTTTAGCCAAACCCGGTGTTAAAGGTCTGCAGGAAAGGTTGGATAGTGAGGAAAATGTAATCGAAATAAAGGAGCCATCGTCAAATCTCCATAAGGTGTGACCGGTCTCTTATTTGGCGGGTTCAAATGCTTACGCCTGGGCTCAGATAATTGGGCCCGTAAGTAAAGCATAGAACAAGTATTTCCGAAAGTGTGGGACCACGACATCGTATAGTTAAAACAAAGGTTACCAGTAAAATGCATCGAAGACATAGGAATAGTATAGGTAACATTAAATGCAATGCAACAAGCTGTTTGTTTGTCACAAATAAAATACGTTTTGCCTAATTTCAAGGGCCTTTTTTGTATTAGCCAAATTTTTTCACTCTGCCGGTTACACTGAAAATATCCACCCTAAAACGGGCTTAGCCCATAGGGAAATGTTTTTAATTGTATAACTTTATACTGTATTGGGATATATTAAAATTTGATTTGATTTGAAAACAGCGATTGTGTACAAATTCTAAGTGTGTACCAAAATATCCGTACTGTTCATAAAATAAAGAACTTTGGGGAACTGAGTTATGTGATTGCAAGTCTTAAATGGAACCCTTGGGTTTCACGCATGCGCCATTAAGTTACAAAAGCCAAATTTTCAATTTCCCACGCGAACATCCATAGTGGCACTTCGTCGATGTAACTGGCGGCTCTTAAAGCGGCGTAACCAGGTTTGTTTTTCTCTCAATTTTGGTGAGGTTGACCGTGAAGTCACCGAACCCACTCTAAATCCAAAACCAGAGTGAATGACCTGCAGGAAACGATTGATAAGCAGGAAAATACCAGTATAACCGATTTACAAGAATCACCGTCACATCTCCATAATATAGTAGCCACTGATATCCATGAGGTATCGCTGGACTCGGCGGATTCAACCAAAACCGGGGTTAAAGACCCACTGCAGAAGAGGTTGGACAATGATGAAAATGCAAAAGATATAGAGGAACCACCGTGACATCTCCATGTTAAAGTCAATGATTTCCATAATGTGTCACTGGGCACTTTTTGATGTCGATTGTTTTGTATGTTATGTGATCTGCCAAATGCCGGGGCAGCGTTTTTCCCTTACCGGTGAAGAAAGGATGCCCATTAAGGGTCAAAAAGAGGAGCAGCTCGATGAAGTTGAAGATGTTCATCTGGGCAGCTGGAGTAACCCTGGCACAGGTGAAGAAACTACCAGGTCCAGATCAGAGCTGAGTTTATAACTGCTGACATCGCTCTCAAACTCAGGAAAAAACACCTGTTATGGCAGGGACATGTCTGAATGCGAGGCGAGACTCCTCTTCTAAAAGGGTTGGGAAATCATGGTTTCAGGAAACAGGAGAAGAGAAAGACCAAAGATGGATCAGCTGAGAAAGATGGAGGCAGGTACGGATCATCTCTTGCTCTCACACCAAGAAGCCCTAGACGGAGGGCTGTGGAGGCGCCAATGCTGAACCGCCGACCCCCCGTAGAGGACAATGTCCTGCTAATGACCGCATCGGTTTTCGGACATTGTCGGCATTGTTTATGAATTTCTAGCCGTTGGCATACTGGTTTCATCAAAAGTCAACCCACGCCGAATACAAGTGCCCATGGGCAAGCTTAGACATGCTTACCATTGACATTTTAACAGATTTCAGCTCGATTAAACCAAGTATGGGAACGTGGCTAACAGTTAGTTTCTTAACCAATCCACAAGGGAATTGCAATCGCACTCTCTATTCTGCTGGGGATAGCTTCATGCACGCGTAGCACAAGATACAATGTTAAATTATTCCCAGGGTAAAAAAATGGAAACAAAATATTTTTAGAATGTAAATTGTTATTCTACATTTTTCTGGTTAAATTTTTAATCCCGGTCATAAGTTAAATTGGCACCACAGTTGTTGTTCCAATAAAATAAATTAAAGCCTGACACTCTGCAACCTTTTGAATGACTCATCCCTTTAGTAATTAGCATGCCCTGCTTACAGTGACAGCATATATATTTTCTACTAATCGTAGTTTTATCGGTGACCTATAAATTCGCCTCCATCACATTTATCGGCATGCGACGGATCATGCGACACGCACATACTACACAATACACATACGGTATACAGTTTATTGCCTCCGAGTAATCTTCCACGGTGACAGAACGTTACATTATGCATTGAAGTTGTTATACCATACGGTCTCATTGTGTTAATGTAGCAGCGGTCACATTTTCTTCCATGCGACCCGCACTTAATGACGTTACTGAAGACAAGATGGGTTGTATAAATGTGGTATCGTATATGAGTTTTGTTTGGGCATTGTGAATAGCGTAGGCCTGTAACAAAATGACGCGTTATACTCTATATATCTTATTGGTGACATTAATTTTCATAGTAAAGCCAGCGGCCATACCAAGTTCAATTAACCAGTAAATGGCCTGTTCCGAACGACAGCAATTTTGGTAGTGTTTACAGCGTTGGCAGGCACAAGGAGGGACATGATAACGCGCTGAGACTTCCAGTCAGTCGAAGTGCACGTCGAGTCCTGGTCACCACCGAATTAATCGTGTGACTTTACTATTTTTCCCAAGTGGTTCGGAATCCACTATTAGGAGGTCCACCCTGTCAGTCAACCCCCCATCTCCCTGAGGTAAAGGAGACTCCTCAGGGTGTCTCAAGTTAATAAACATACTCAGTCACTGCGCCAGGCTTGCAGGGTTGCTTAAAGCAGAAATGTGATGAAAGCGGGCGTTGGAAAACAAACAACAATTTGATAGTGCTCAGCTTTTTCGCCGTGTACAATACTTATTAAGAAGTTTTGGCTTACTTGGGTCTTCACGTCTTCCGCCTGCCCTCGACTTCTCGCGGGATCCGTTTGGACTTTGGGGCACGTTGGGGTCTCGCTCTTCCCTGCCTTATACGAAACCCTAGTCCGATTGCTAGAGAAGTGGAATATGAATCTCCAGGATTGAAACGCGACTTGATAGGAAAAAATAATCCACCGGGTGCCCCGGGTCAGGTTCCACACAAAGCTAGCGATCTCAACAGATAACGGAAAAACGCAGAAACATCCCAAGTGTGGCAAAAGCAATTGGACACTTCATGTCTGAGGACTGGTAGGGGGTCTTCTTACTTGTCCACGGCTCTGTTTCGAATGTAGTGGTCAACTATAGTCCCGGCAGTTGTGCTTTTCCGGCGACGATAAGGTCACATTTGTGTTGAGTGAAGCCCTCCAGAAAATGTTTGCTCTTATATTGAGCCTCGAACCTCCATGTTATAGCGCAGTTCTTTAGACACCGCACTAAGCCGGAGCTCTGACTCGTACCCTAACTTGGTTCCGCCTGTTACATTGGGTAAATAGTAATTTTGTCTCAGCTTGTCCATTATCACTTGTAGCCGGTGTAGGTTGACATCGAGGATATGTACCAGTTTGCCAGCGGCTTAAATTTCATACGGAAACAATACTGCTGATAATGCCTGAAAACTCATGTTGTTGTTGTTGTTTTTGTTGTTGTTGTTTCCAACGCCTGCTTTCTGCATTTCTGCTTTAAGCAACCCTGTCAGCCTGGCGGGGGGAGTGAGTCTGTTTGTTAACTTGAGGCACCCTAAGGGCAAACTATTTCACCTCGGGGGGAAGGGGAGTGGACTGACAGGGTGGACCTCCTGATTATAATGGATTCCGAACCACTTGGGGAACATAGTAAAGTCACACGATTAAATCGGAGGTGACCAGGACTCGACACGCACGTAGACTGACTGGTATAGTCTCTGCGCGTAGTCATGTCCCACCGTGTTTCCCTGCCAACGCTGTGCACACTACCAAGTTTGCCACAGTTTGAAACATGCTCTGTTCTCATGGATTCAACATGGTAAGGCCGTTGGCAAATTCATGGGGTCGTTAGAATAGGGCAAGGTTCAATGGGCCACTACAAATAGGTCTATATATCTATAAATTACCTGTTTAAAAAAAAACAATGCCAAAACACTGGCGCTTGATGGTTAGAGTGCAGTGAAAATTACAGGGGTGCCCTATAGACCCCAATGGTTTGCATGGTGGCTAGGTATTGCCGTATTGTGGGTGCATGAAGAGCGAGTTTTCACAGATAAGAAGGGAGTGGCGCAGAGAGAGCGAAACTGGCAGAAGAACCAGATGTGCCGTAAGCGTACCTACCCACAGTTCAAGGTTAAGGTACGAGCCAGCGGTTCGGGCGTTCAGCTCAGGCGAGAACACACCTAACTCATAAGTGCAGCCAATGGACAGTGTCGGTATACAAAATGTTTAATCGCAGAATTACTGAAGAGGTGATTTTTCGAGGAGATGCTGGTTATCGTAGACTTTGTTGGTGTGTCGGCTCGCTATTGGAGGCAAATGAGGCAGTGTCTCATCTAATGGCTAATTCCAATTAAACGGATTAAAGAATTTGTGTATGAATATTGAATATATTGTATATTTGTACATTCGGAGCCCGCTATACCTACTTAGCAAAAACGAAACAAAAAATACTCATAAATTTATCTGTGCCAGACGAGTTTGAAAGTTGAACAGCTTTAAAATTATGTAGCGTACGTACTACATACTTGACTTAGATAGGCGCATCCAGCCCAGGAGGACTTTTGGCCGCTGCCCCTACACACCACGCCATCTCGGACGATCTTCCGCCGCATAGCTTCCAGTCACGGGTGCCGGTGGCTTACACATCTTCTATCAGTTGGTCCATCCATCTGAGCTTTGGCCTACCGGGCGGCCTAGGGTGGTTGAAGGTGTCTTCGAGAACCAGGTTCGCCTGCATACGGTGCACATGACCCAGCCATGGAGGTGCTTTCAACTTCTTCAGGCTTGCGCCCCAGATTGTCTTGGTTTTTTCATGAAAATTACAGGGGATTCCTCATTTGCTAGGCGAGCCTAAACATTTTCGTTGCTGCCCACGGTACGGGCCTGCCTGGAGTTGAAGGTCCAGTATATGGGGCCAATACCCCAAAATCCTTTATTATCGATTTCTCATTCGAGGTTCCCCGAAATCCCCAGGTTCTACGGAATTGGCCTGTGCCAACTGTGAAGTCGTGAATGGAAATAAGGCTCAATTAGGTTGCGAGTCATGTTTGGTCGTCACGGTCCAGTCTGCAATTCATCATGATTTCTTTTGGTGATTTTCCATCATTTCCAAGAGCCTGATGCAAGATAACAACGTCAGGAGAAAATAAAAGAGGAACATTGCCTTAAATGGGTTAAGTGAGGGGCCATAATTTGGCGCGAAAATAGTCCATAAAATTGCTGGAAACACCGTTGATTTACTTTTCATGAGTGATAGTAAATAGTAGGTTTACAGTCAACATGGATATCAAATTTAAATAGAATATTTCGATTAATTACAGCAGGCTACAAAGATTTTAAAATGAAAATGAAAATTTACAAGCTTTTGTAGTAAATTTGTATTTTCGCATTGGAAACATTTGGCGCGAAAATATTTCATAAGATTACTGGAAACAACGCTGACTTCCTCTTAAGATCCAAATGTTGTCAAATTTTAAGGGAGAGATTTCAGAATGTACATATTATATTTTTATATAGCACATAATCATGCCTTGAAGTACCTACCGTAAGGTCTTCATTTATTAATTTGGCTGAATGCTTCACTCTTTATATATACCTACTATACTACTATAACGCTGTAGCCTACCTCAGCTATCTACAATATTTTTATAATGCTATTATAATAATTGAATATTAATTGCATAAATTTAAAAGAAAAGATGCATGAAGTTTAGATTTAAAATTCCCCATAAATAAAAAACTGATTAAAATCTACCTAATAATTTCTACCAAAAAACAACTCAAAAGACGAAAGGTTTTTTGTTCCGCCAGGTATACGACTAGATAGGATCGCTTTCTGACACCCTTCACGCCCCCAGGTACACCTGAATTAAATTAGGGAGCAAGCAATCATTGAATACCTGACGTATTACAGCAGGTACATCAGTCGACGAACGAATTTTAGTGTTAATGTAGTGGGACTTATTTGCATTTTAAAGGGCAGTTGCAGTCTTATTACAGCCCTCCAGTCAGTGGAACTGCCTCCATTATTATCTTTCCACTGCCATCATAGCGTGGTATTAACGCATTACCTATTATAATAATACTGTAATAATGTATTGTTATTTTACAAACCAGTAGGCTACATTGTGCCAATTCCATTGCCCAACAACAAAAATTGAATTGAAACGACGTTATTGAAGTAGGTACTAAAACGCGAACAATAAGACTATATAAAGTATTGTTTATTGTTATTGTAAAAAGATTGTATTATTAAAATTGCAGGCCTACACATAAATTATAAAATTAGATACGGTATTACTTGCTCCTGTTACACGTTAAGTTACATATTAAAAGAGAAAAATATAAGTGTTTACAAAATTACAATAAATTATTGTATGTAGTAAGTAGGTAATAGGTCAGTGTAGAAACAGTGGTACGTGAATTATTATTAAAGGATAAAAGTTTATATTAATATTGACTTAGACAAAGATTAGACTATTAATGTAGGCTATTAATTATTAATTAGGCTATCTATGGGACAATGTTCTTGTCCTGTAGTAATATAATATATAAATATACATAAATAATATATTAATCTATCTTTATAAAAATCAAACCACTTTCCCGCGTGAGTATGTATGTATGTTTGTATGTATGTGGACACTTTTTTGACTCGCCATAACTCGGGACCCACTGGCACCAGAAACTTGCGGCTACACTCAAAATTTAGAGAAAAATCGGGACATGGTTTTCCTGTAGGTCCGAACCTGAAAAAGTGAACCTGATCAGGTACAGGAGCGATAATCGGTTCGAAAAATCCCATAAGAAAGCATTGGAGGGTTCAACGCAATGCCTTAGCCAGACCTTTGAACCTACCTCAATTTAAATTATATCACTGCCTTCGTCCATTCTTCCTCTTTCAGGCCATGCTATACATGATGTGATGGGGCAAGGGGTTCGACTTTGGGGGGTGGAAACGTGAGGGGGTGCGCCCAAATTTTCCGATTTTCAGCGAAAATAGGCCTTTTTCGACCGCGTTTTTGGGGGTGTTAATATCAATTCGAAAACTTCAAACTACTTTTGTTCTTTTCCACTGTTCTTATTCTTTTCAGTCATATATTCAGTTTTGCTATGCGCCTTTTCGTTCGGGTTCAGGTGAGTTGGTAAGCAGTCCCTGTTTTGCCGAAAAACCGGTTTAAAGGGTATATTTCCAAATACATGCATAGAGTAAAAAAAATCCACAGCCTGCAATTTTCCATCGAAATTAATTTTTAATCTCTCATTAGAAGCAGTATGAAATAAGCTTTAAAACGAGTATAAATACATAATTTCAAATTCACCCCTTCCCCCCTTAATCACGAGTGGAACACAAAGTTTTTAAAAATGACGCGAAAAAAACTGCATTTCTAGCAATCCCATTTAAATTGCATGGGTGGGTTTAAAGCAATATTTTGGGCAGATGTGGAAGGCCTATGTTAATTTAAATTATATCAGTGTCTTTGTCCGCTCTTCTTCTTCTAGGTCATGCCAAATTTGTCGTGATCAAGCAAGAGGTTCGGCTTTGGGGGGTGGAAACGTGACGGGGTGCGCCCAAATTTTTCGATTTTCAGCGAAAATAGGCTTTTTCGGCCGCGTTTTCGGAGGTCTTGATATCATTTTGAAAACTTTAAACTACTTTAGTTCTCTTCCTCCTGTCTTACTCTTTCCAGAGATATATTCAGTTTAACTGTCCGCCTCTTCGTTCGGGCTCAAGTGATTTGGTAAGCCATAGCCATCAGCGTTTTGACGGAATACAGGTCTAAAGTGTACCTTTGAAATTACATGCATAGAGTAACAGGATTCCACAGCCTGACCTCTTCCACCAAAATGATTTGTTAATGTCTCATTAGAAGCAGTATAAATTAACCAATTTTCATAGTTGTTAACTGCTTCGTTTGGGTTTGGGGGCATTCACATAAGTCATGCGAGCCCCGAAGGGGCGAGCTGCGTAATGCCAAATGGAACCACGTTAATGCGAGGCCCCGCAGGGGCGAGCTGCCGCCCGCGGCAGGCGCAAGGGGGGCGGGGCCGCGAAGCGGTCCCAAGCTCCGCTTGTTATTATTATAATATATAATTTATGGCCCTACAATATTTCACGCTATTTTTTTTTTAACTAGAGATAATATCCAATGGTCTCTTAATGTAGCACAATGTGCTGTATACTGTATATTGTTACTTCATAAAAGCTAATGCATGGAGCTGTCAGTTGTCACCTGGAACATTGCACAGCGGACTGCATCTGATGCAGCTGACACTGCAGCTCTCCAATTAACTTATTGTTAACAAGTCACGTCATTTCTCTGTGCAATTAACAAATCAGTCTTGTTGAATCTAACAATAAAAAAATTACACTTCCGGTGATATGGATACGGATAGTCTACGTTTCCATGTAAGTTAATGATAATTGTCCTCAGGCTTACAAATAAATTTCTTTTTTAAGGGGAAATACTTCAATGATCATTCTAAACTCAAGGTGGCTTGTACTTGTGCGAGTATATACAACTTGCGATTGGTGACGGGTCGTAACTCGACACAAGTACCCAATAGGTTACTTAGTGAGGCGACTAAGGTCTGAGGTCAATCGGATACCTTCATGAAATTGTTTCTATGCGATAAGCCTTTTATTAAAATAAAAAATAAAAAACTGGGCACGATGACCCAATGTGGCAATGAGGGACTTGACCTGAAAACTGCCGCCTGGTGGAGGGTCCCTTTTCTTCTCTTCTCTATTTTATAAGTGCAAATTGTATTCAACTGAATTATACTACTGATATTTTTAAATGTTATTTTATTTTATTTTTACAATAGTTTTACAGCAATTACACTGTGCAAAAAATCCAATTGAACAGTAAAATATAAATCGTAAAAAAAAATAATAATAATAATATGCAACTAAAATACTATAACAGTACAGTACAGTACTATAAACAATTTGGGCTGTTGTGCCTGAAAAATACCGGGTCGCCGCCCTTACGGTTACCGTAAGGCAGAGCTGACTGGACCTTGGACCTTTTCCACGCTGCATAATCCATAGACTATCGTATGTTTATGTCACGCCCCTAAAAATGTTTTTTTTTAGTAAAACGTGTCCTAGGTATTTTGTTTCATTGGTGTCCAGGCCTAGGCCATAAGGTTAACATTGTATTGTATATTGTTTTACTCGAATTCTTTCCCATTTGTAACCCGTTGTAGACTAATGATCAGAAGGGATAGGAGAGGATTAGATCAAACAAAGGGATGAGAAGAGTTTCGCGAGAAATGCCTGGAAGAAAGAATGGAGGAAGCACGAAAAAGGAGAAGAGCAAGAACGAGATACAATAACCAGATGGAGGAAGAATAGCAATGTCACAAGAACCCGGACCAGAGCAAGTGCTGAATAATCAGAAGTGGAGAAACAAGATGGAGTGGAGGAGGCACACGTATCACACCCGGGGAACTGCAGCACATTTTATTAAAGCTGATGATAATGATGCAGATTCACTTCATACTGTAAGGTCGTATTTCCATTGATAATACAGATTCCCCATCTACCCATGCCAAATCTGTAAGAGTTTTAATAAATGCAAAACAATTAATAACAGCGGAGCAATCGGAACTGGAGCTAATCAGAATGGCCCTCGCGCTCCATGAATGGCGCCCTCACGGCTGCTTGGGTATCGCATACTTGATCAGTTGTATGCATGTGAGTGCCATAAGACGGTTAGTTATGGGACAGCTTGGAGCTTCGTGCCAAGTGCGTACTTCTGTCTTCTGCTATAAAGAACCTGGCTCGCCTTCACCTGGTCGGCTTGGGATTCTTCTGAAGAAGTATTGTCTGTATAGAAGCAGTCATAGCTTGAAAATTGCTGAAAGAAACCAACAAGAAGGCGTTCAGGCGTTCAGAAAAACCTTTTTTTATATACTGTATATTGTATTTTATAAGGGGAGAAGGGTAGGCTATACAGTGGCCAGTGAGCGAGCATAAGTTCTTGTTACTATGTGTAACAATTGAAAATTGAGTGGGCCAATCAACGTCCGATAAATACCTATAAAGTATACGATATCTTGTGTATTTTGTGCATTTCCACACGCATTTTGTGGACACATTTCGGGTAAAACTACCCTTTTTGCTCGCATGAAAATCATCCATTTTTCAAACAGCGTAAGATAATGCACACTGGTCCCAATAAACACATGCTAACCTGCCTTCTTACCCTTCCTAAGAACTCCTAGAGCTTGTCGGCAAGAAAGTTCACATTTCCTAAATTGTGTTCGCAAAATTCGTGAAGCAACTACATGATGTCAAAGTTCCTTCTCAAAAATTCAATAGTTTCTACTGTTTTCTCTTATTGCTTTCCAATTTATACGTAGTCTAAGGAAAGCTTTGTGATGGTCAAAATTTTCGACTCCGAGATTTCAAGGCCGAACTGGAGGGGGTCACGTGACTGGCTTGGAAATGGCTTTGCAAATGGTTCGTAATATATGTTTTAAAGCGCAGTCGTATAGTAAAAATCGATAGAAGGGTATAGTATACGCGTAGACATGCTTACACTATTGACTAAACCAAAAATTACAATTACATTAGGTCTAAAATTTGTGCATGAAGCAATTAAAAACATACATTTTAGAACATTTTTACGTGCCCCACAGGGAAGAAAAACCTCCAACTTTTGTAATGAAATGCACTTTATTCAGAAGCTCAACACTTAATTTGACAGTAAAGCGCCAGAAACAGTTAAAAAAATTGCAATTATTTGAAATAATACAAGTCAAAAACGGAACAGGTACGAGGCGCGGGGCTTTGTTTATAAAATGGATATTCAACGATCCCGTGGCTGGAGACCGTTATCAATATGGCAGCTAGTGCTAGTGTAGCCTACACAAGATAAGTACGCAATTCGGCGGGGAAATAGCCTGCACAAGCTAACTACTAAACTACAGAGTTTTTTGACCGGGTCCAGGTATCCTCTTTGCTATGCTACAATGTGTAAGACTTTGATATTTTTTGCGTTGGTACTTTTCTCTGATAGTTGGCTTATGGTTAACGGGTGCCTCGTAAGGCATATTATGACTCCCGCCGCTCCAGTTCTATTATATTTCTATGTATTCAACGCTCAACGGTCAAGGCCACAACCCTCCGGTTTGGCCTTCAACGGATTTACATGTTTAGAGGTCCCAGGAACCCAAAAAAGTGTTTTTTACAAAATGTCTGTCGCTCTGTCTGTTCATCGATTTCCGGGCAAACTACTCTGTGGATTTTGCTGAAATTTGGCATGTAGGTTTAAAAAAACCATACCTCAGGAGATTTTTTTTATTTTGGGCTAACTCAATTTTGGGGGGTTTTATTTTCAAAAAACTGCAAAAAAAACGTTTAAAAAAATTATTTATCAAAAAGTGCTCCAACGATTTCTTTTAAATTAACATATATTGTTGTTAATAAGGAATTAATGTTAATAAAATGCAGTGGGTCACTTGCCCCATGATAGTTTGCTTTTGGGTGTAAAAAAATAAAAATAACTCAATTTTCATGAAAAATTACAAAAAATAATTTTTCTGCGGAACCTATATCTATCGATGACTTCTACCTTCAGGTATGTTTTAGGTGTTAAATAGGGTAACAAAACCGAGTATTTGGTTTTGTGTAAAAAATTATTTTTTAAATAATTATAGAAAATTAACGCTCCAATACATTGCGTGCCGTACACTAGAATGGAGTTTTAGAAAAACTATTTACTATGAAGCAACTCATTATCTCTATCAACTAATTGAAAAATTGGAATTGAAGCATGTTCGAGTGAACTCGGACCGGTTCTTTTTCTTTTTGGTAGGCTATTCTAGGCGTTGCAGGCTATTCTAGGCGTGGCAGGCTCACTTTCTAGAGTCGTGTACCACCAATTACCATCCCTCAATCAATAAGTGCAATCGAAAGTGACAACTGCGATGCCGATGACATCAATTATAGTCTTCATGATAATCGCCTTGTTTTTATGAGCCTTGGTCGGTTGGTCCAGTTGACAGTGTAGCTGATTATATATAGTAAAATAGAGCGTCGAGGTTCGAGGTTCAACTTGAGATGTCAAATTTTCCGCTGGCGGGTTGCTGGTTCCACAATCCACTCGATCTTGGACCATGGATACCTTACCCTCCTCGTGGCTGCCCAGCATGTCGCTGACCAAATAATTGCTAAAACTGGGACCTCGTGACAGTTGTCGCTCTCACTTCATAACATTTTTAACATTTAAAAATGTTTACTTTTACGTCGAGTATCGATCCGCCACCTTCCGCTTCGTATCTAATTCTCTGTCACCTGGACTATTCCAGACTTACGAGCCTATGTTTATAACAAACAATAATGTATTGTAAATGGCTCCAATATTCTACGAAGAAGGTCATTACAAGGATTGTTACTAAGCTATGACCTCGTCATTGTATATTGTTCTGGTTATATCAAACATATTGTAATTTATTCGCATTCTAATCAGTATTCTATGCCAGAGATCATCGCTCAGGGGCGGATCAACACATTATCCTACATGAATTCATGAGGGACAGCCGCCAGGCCCATCCCTCTATTTTACCATGATTTAGGCCTTTTATGAATCTTCCTGAATTTTAGGGCTCTCGGGCTTGCCAGTAACTGCCTTTCCGTTTCCATGGAAACTGTATTCACTGTATTTAGTTGTTATTAACATTCTCTTGTTTGCTATCCTTGTGGTGGTTGTTATGCCTCAGTAAAGCATATTAACCATTTGCTAAACATGGGTTGCATATTTTAGTTTTTTTTCTATTGTATCTTCAATATTTTGTAAACAAATAACGACAAGGTCTTTTTGGCAAAATTAATTATTTCGTACCGCAGCCGCTAAGACAGGGAGATGTTCAGAAAAATAAAAATAAATCGAGCTTTCTCAGAACGTAGGCTATTGACCCGACTGAATTACTGTACTCATAAAATCTTATCAAGACCGGAGTCATGCCACACTTGTTGACAAACTCAAGAAAACCATTCTAAACCACAACTACCAATATCAACCAAATTTTATTTATTTATTATTTTTTATTTTTTTTATTTTTTTATAAAAAGCTTAATCGCATACAAACAATTTAATGAATGTATCCGATTGACCTCTTCAGTCGCCTCGCTAGGTTATTACCCGTGTTGAGCTACGACACGTCTCCGATCGCATGGCGTGTAAAGACTCGCATAAGTGCAAGTCAACACCTCGGCTCACAGGCCACACACACCGACCGGGGCAAATACTCAAAAGAACGTCCCACGCCTAAAAATTAAAAAAATAAAAATCGTTTGTACTGTTGGACCATAGAGACAAGGCCAACGAATGAAACACCAAGTTTGTTTGATTTTATAAATACCTGTAAGCCTATGGAAGTATTGCAATAAACAAAGTGTTTCGTTCGTTTTAAAACACATTATCGTGTTTGTTTAGAGTCACAATATTTCATATCTGAAAATGTAGAAAATTTACTGCGAAAGCGCTTTTTTTATGATATTTTTTATTTGACCCTTTTCTCATCTTTTTGGCTGCAAAACTAGGAATTAATTAATTTTGTTAAAATTACTGTACTATAGGTCCTATTGAATAAAATCATTTGGACTGTTGAACCCGATAGACCAGACAAAAGAACGAAACATCATGTTTGTTTGATGACGATTTTATAAATGTAAGCTTATGAAAGAAAGAAAGAAAATTGTCTTTATTTTCCATATGGAAGTATTGCAATAAACAAAGTATTTCGTTCGTTCTAAAACACATTATCGGGGGTTTTTTTTTTTTTTTAGATTTTACCTAATAATATTTCAGGTCAGAAAATGTACTAAATGTACTGCGTAAGCGCTTTTTTTATGATATTTTTTATTTGACCCTTTTCTCATCTTTGCGGTTGCAAGACTAGGAATTAATTAATTTTGTTAAAATTACTGTACTATAGGTCCTATTGAATAACATCATTTGGACTGTTGAACCCGACAGACCAGACAAAAGAATGAAACATCATGTTTGTTCGATGACGATTTTATAAATGTAAGCTTATGAAAGAAAGAAAGAAAGAAAATTGTCTTTATTTTCCATATGGAAGTATTGCAATAAACAAAGTATTTCGTTCGTTCTAAAACACACTATCGGTTTTGTTTTTTTTTAGATTTTACCTAATGATATTTCAGGTCAGAAAATGTACTAAATGTACTGCGAAAGCGCGTTTTTTATTAATTTTTCATTTGACCCTTTTCCCATCTTTGCGGCTGCAAAACTAGGAATTAGTTAATTTCGTCAAAAAGGCCATCATTTGTTAATATATATTAATAATAATAATAAATAATATATTTTGAGATCTCTGCCTTTTATGCACTAATTATAAGAATAATATTTCTACAGCTTTTAACCATTTTAATTAGCCTGCTCCAACAATTAAGAAATTCGGTTTTTTAATGTGACAGTAACTTTACTGTTAAATGACCCCTCTCGACCAGACCTGCCGTTTAGCCACACGCTAACGTGATCGCACCAGGTCCCTTCTAGGAATCAAGCCGAGTGCGGTAAATCATAATAATTTCTACTAATTTAACAGTCACATCGACCTGTGTCGTGCCCGCTTGTAATTTACCATAATTTTATGCATTTATGTAAATAATACCTGAGGTGGCACAGTTGCCTTCATCGGACAGTTTCTCTCTCTGTTGTGAGGAAATCGGACAACCTAGAGTTCTATATAAGTTATAGCAGAGGCGGGACATAGCTTCCAATCAAAAAATATTTTTATTTTATTTTTAGATGCTACCTGCCACGTCTTATATGACGAGTCATTGAAAAAGACGTGGCCCGTGGCCCGTGGTGCTGTCGGGTCTCCCCCACATGTAAAATAGAGCTCTATATGGCTTCTTCTTCTTGAAATGCCTCCTCTATCGAAGATTGGCGAACATCATGGCGCATTTCCATCCTCACCACGAGGAGGCAAGGCTGTAGCCAGCAATTTTTTTCAGGAGGGGGTCCATCTGACACCGCTGGAGGTAAGGTAGCCCCAATATATTTAAAACTCCATTCTATCTAGTGTACGCTGCAAATATTTCTCGGGATCCGGACCCCCTGGACCCCCCTCTGGCTACGGCCTTGCGAGGACGTACAGATTAGGGATTTTTACGTCTATGCTCTGAGACCATACATAATGCCTAATAGGCAGCTATAATTTTTTTTGAACTAAGTCAAATTTAACAAGAAACATATAATTACAGATCATAAATTATAAGAAATGTTCCTCTACATTTTAGAAAGGTAGCACAGCTTTTGAAGATAAATTAATTTTTTATCATTTTCACCTAATAAAAACTCAAATAATCAGTAAAACCATGAGCTTTTTAAATCTCAAAAGTATTACCGTAAAGCATGCCTGCTTACGTCATGGACTGGTCGTAAAATGAAGTATTGACAGCAACACTGTCTTGATTCTGATGCGAGCTTCCGCGTGTCATCAGGCAGTCATTTATATAGCCCAGGTACGACCTAGCTCTGTTAGGCGATGTATATAGAAAACACGATGGCTTCCTTGTATCTATAGTCGCGGCTAAAAATTACAACCGATATCTTTTAACATAAAATAAATTATAGTCTTCGCTTTTATGGGAAGACTGGTTTTATGTTCTCTCTACACTACATTGACACCTCCGTACATCCTTATTTTTTTTTTATGTGGATAGTATGTTGTAGTGACGTCACAAAAGTGGGGGGTGATGTAAAGGTGTCTAAAATCAAAACACTGTTGCATGATAGCCCCCTGAGGATGAAGGCCCGAGGACTGGCAGTTGATCTTCCCTTTTGGCACCTGCCCTATTGAATTTCTGGCTACGGTGGTCAGGAACATTGCCAGCAGCCATTGAAGGTATAAGGTACTCATTAGGGAAATTTATCTTTTATACATCTTTTTATCATGTTATTATTACCTAACATTATTTACGTAGTCCTATATGTACCGGTATGGTGGCACCATTGTTATAGTTTTGTCATAGTTTTTAGCTTTTAGCTTTATTATAGTTTTTTAGTTATATATTTTAATATTTTATTTTTTATTTTAATTTGTAATAGCCTATTGTATAACAATGTATTATTTATTATGGGTTAATTGTAAGATTGAGACGAAAGGCACTCATCTGGAAACTAAAGAAAATTTTCTTTCTTTCTTTTTTCTATCAAAATTAAGTACTTACGCATACTGCTGTCCTCCCTGCCAGTTGAATGGTTTGTTTGTTTTTACTAGCCGTTATTTCTTTTTTTCATGTCGCCCTACAACCTGGAAACATTTCATTTGCCATTTCATTTGCCATTTCCCCGTATGCCAGCAATAGTTAGCATATGATTGGGTGCAATCTATTCTATTTTATCATCGATGGTTCATATATATAGTTCGCTACCAATAGGATGGAACACCTCAACGCTACAACGCTGAATCCGGTCCTGACTGTCTACATTAGCTAAGTACTGGCCTTGACAATTCGGCTAGTCCCTACTCAATGTATCCCAAGCTAATGGGGTTGACCCATATATTTAAAACAGAAGGCTTGGCATTTCAAAAAGTTGAAAACCTTACAAGTTGCAACAACGCATTAAGTAGAAGTAAAATGCATTTGAAGAATGCAACGACTACTTGTTATATAGGTTTGCTACTTGCCAGTATTTTAGCAATGTAAGGTTAGCTCTCCACTACACGGCTATAAACATGTCTGGCTAAGGTGCCCATTCCACATACGTACAACGTCAACGAAAAATTGAAAAATGACGTCAAAATGACGTAAATTGACGTGGTAGCAGAATTTTTAGTATGTCTTTAATGTCTGCTAAAACGTCATTTTTCAATTTTTCGTTGACGATTGACGTATATGGAATACCCCCCTTATGCAATGCTCCCCGCTATAACTTCCCTTTATGCGCGGATTCACGTCTTGCAATCTTATAACATCTTTAAAATATTCTTTATTTAGTCTAATACCTTAAAAGAGCTGGGTCCTGATTTAATCCCATAACAAATGAACTGAGGCTTGCATTATTTATAGGTCCTCATTCCTAGATCATTACGAAAGTAAACATATTGTACAATGGAAGTAATAAAACAATTTTTGTAAAACTGGTCTTGTATTTTTCGTTTTGGCTCCGAGCTGGCAAAATTTTGGGGGTGCTCCACTGCTCAACATTCGTATTAAACCTTTCAGCTAAATAAATAAATAATAAATTAATAAGGACTTTTTATTGTTTCTATTACTAAGCCAACCTAGCGGAGTTAGGGCTATAAAGCCCTCTCTTACACTCAACTAGGAAGGCCCGGGACCGCATGCTTTACATGCCCTCCGAAGCATGGCCAGAAAATGTAGCAAGTGTGGGACTCAATCCAACAACCTCTCGGGTGAAAGTCGGAGTTCGTAACACTACTCTACATGTCCCGACAGCTAAGGGTCTGTCTTAATTCGAAATTTTGATGATTTGATGAAAATGAGGTTGTTATAGTTGGTTGAGAAGCTTTGACATTTTTCCCATAACGAGGTGACACTGACACTAAGCCATTTGCCAATTTTCTAAAGAAGTTCTTGATCAAAGCCTGCTACTACTCTTTTGCAGAGATACTACTAACTAATTAGCCGATTTGCATTATGTGTATTAATTGTATATGGTACAATAGTATACTAGTAGTAGTAAGTTAGTGTTAAGTTAGTAGTATACATGTTAGTAACGAAACCGAAACTCGCACAACTTGTAGCTACGAATATTAAGGTCAATACTACTACAAATATATTCATTTATTTATTTATATTTTAATCTAATACTCAACTGGAACCTTTCTACCCTGGCGAGAGCCCGAACTGGTACCACTACGCTATTTTTTTTCTTGCTAAGTTGTTCCGGCTAACTGACGCGGAGTTGATGACAATAATGAAAAACAAATTTAAAATCCACAATACGGCCCTGATTGCCCCTTGCTGGCTAACATGTGGTTTTCATCAACTCCAATCTTACTTCCTCGAAAATACACCCTACCTCGCTTACAAAACCACTTATGTCCGATTTAAGGGCAAACTATTTACTGGAACAGTGCCGGGTTTGGCTATGGGGCACTGTGGGCCCGGGCCCCAGGGCCCCCACAAAAATGGGGCCCCCACAAAACGAAAAAATACAAATAAAAAATTGAAAAAATTAAAAAAAATCAAAACAGATAACTTTTTAAATTTTCGCGGGAAATTCGAACGCATCGTGGCATTAATGACTCATTTTTGATAAAAATTTAACAAAAAATGAAGTATGTCCACTCCTGCTCTGAAACCACGATTGTTTTGCTTCATTAAATACAAATTGAAAATTTGAAATCAAATTTCTAAATTGAAACTACTTTTATCAGCACTTTCTGGTTGGTATATTGTTAAGGTAAGTAGCATAAGTTAATTCTTATATTAGAGGCGGAAGTACCTAATAGTTGTTCTTTATAAGATAAGGTCCTTATTTTTCGTATTCTGCGCCCATTTACCACAATTCACAGAACGCATCAAAACTTTGTAAGCCTATTAATTTTAATACGAAATGTGCCCAGCCACGTGGTCGCCACAAAATCGAGCACGTTATAAATATAAAATTCATTGGTCTAAAATGTTATATGTCATAAAATGTTATATTATAAGACGCATGATTCGGAATTTTGAGATGTTTTATACAAAAGGGGATAAAAAATAAAATGTATTCGATTTTGTGGTGACCACGTGGCTGCACATTTCATCTTAAGTAGGGCAATAGGAACAAGTGGACTAGATAATTAGGCTCTGGCTAGTGAGTTCTGAAAAAACTAATTTATTACAATTTTTATTTTTGATTCCGTAGTGAAATAATGGATCGTCACAAGGGAAAACGCGAATATGCAAGCGGCAGTGAAAAGCGGAAAATCGCAGCAGATAAAGAAAACAAAATTCAAGATGTTTTATCTAAAACGCGCCGTATAACGGATTTTGTAACAAAAATAGAGACGGGTCCATCTACTCCTAGTTCTACTTCTAATTTTGTTGAAATGATGAGTGGTGATTCTGATTTTCCTGCATCTTCTCAAGTTATTGCTAGCCCTACCCAAGAGGTAAGAGTTTGACTTTAATTACTTAATTAAGGTGACCGCAATCAAAAATTACCGACCCCACTCACCCCAGTAATTCTTATGGAATTAAAAATGGGGGACTCCTGTTAATTTACTGTATGAATTAAACCTACCTAAACTTGAGTCGGCCATGCCGAAAGGATTGTTTACAAAATTAATTACAACTGTAATTGTTTTACTTGTAGGCAGTAATTGATAACAATGACGAATCCGAAAATACTGCTGATGATGGATTTTGCAAAGAAAATGACGTGGGATTGTGGCCAGCAGTTCTTAGTCAACAACACATCGACTATTGGATCAAGAAAGGAAATTTGGAAACTCAGCATTGTAATGAAGATATTTTGAAAGAAAAAAGCTTGGGACAAGTAGATGCAGTGAAAAGAAGAAAATGCCATGCAAGTTTATTCCTTCGTCAAACTCAGGCAGGCAAGTCTATAAGCCGCTCTTGGTTATGTTTTTCACCTAGTACGGGGAAGCTATACTGCTTTTATTGTAAATTGCTCTGCAAATCAGCAAATCAGTTTTCAACTGAAGGGTTTGCTGACTGGAAGCATGCGTCTGAGCGTTTGAAAAGACATGAAACTACCGTAACGCATTTGCAAATAGTTTGCCAATTTAAGCATCTCTCAAACGAGGCAATGCGTATTGATCGTGAGTTGGCCACACAAGTGAAGGAGAGCATTGCTTATTGGCGAAACGTTCTAAACAGATTGATTTCCGTCATAATATTTCTTTCTGGACGAGGACTTGCCTTTCGAGGGGACAACGAAATTTTGGGATCAACCAAAAATGGCAATTATTTGGGAGTCCTTGAGCTAATTGCACAATATGATCCGTTTTTAGTAGGCCACTTAGAGAAGCATGGAAATCGTGGCAGTGGTAGTGGCGGCGTTAACTACCTATCTGCCCACATTTGCGAAGAATTAATTGCGCTGATGTCCACCAAAGTTAGCGATGAAATAATTAAACGCTTAAAAGCCTGCAAATATTATTCGGTTTCGGTAGATTCAACAACTGACGAAGGCCATATAGATCAAATGACTGTGATTGTCAGGTATCTAGAAGAAAGCACACCAAAGGAAAGATTTCTTAGTTTTATGCCAAACCAAGGCCATAAAGCTAAAGAATTATTTGATGGCCTCAACAAAGTTTTAAAAAAGTTCGGCCTGGATTTGAAAGATATTCGTGGGCAGTCGTATGACAATGCTTCCGCTATGAGTGGAGAATATAGTGGTCTACGCACTTTGGTGCTAAATGAGAATCCTTTGGCTTTATGGGTTCCATGTTTCAATCATTCCCTCAACTTAGTGGGCACAAAAGCGATGGACTCCTGCTCCCAATCGAAATTATTTTTTAGCTTTCTTGAGCAAATTTATGTATTTTTTACAAGTTCCACAGCTCGGTTCAACGTCCTTTCAAATGTTCTAAAAAGTGCTGCGAAGAAGTATGGCCACAACATACCAGTGCCCAAAAGAATCAGTTTAACCCGGTGGTCCTCAAGAGCGGAAGCTACTAATAGCCTAGTTTTGGGCTATAACGAAATACGAGAAGTCCTTAAAGATCTCTCCGAAGAAGATGTCCAAGCAAGTGGACTCTATTTGCAAATTACCACGTTGGAGATAGCAATTTACGCTGTTCTTTGGAACGATATACTGGCAAGGGTGAATGCAGTAAACATCAATCTCCAGAATCCAAGAATCGACATTAATACTTCGATCAGTGTGATGGAGTCCCTTAAGATCTTCATTGGGGAATTTAGGGATTCTTTCCAAGAATATGAGAAAAAGGGTGTTGAATTGTGTGGGCACAATTCTTATAAATCGGAAACTTTGCGGAAGCGGATCCGAAATGTGAGGCTAAATCCTTTGGATTATGGGAAAACTGAGGAAGCTGAATTCAGTCATAGCGAGAAATTCCGAATCGAAAGTTTCATTCCCATAATTGACCAGTTTATGCAATCATTGGATCGGAGAATTTCAGCATATGAAGACATAAATAGGAAATTTGGATTTTTACAATATTTAGAAAAAATAAGCCCTGATGATTTGAAAACTAGGGCAGAGAACCTGGTGAGTTGTTACACAGGTGACTTGGACGGTAACTTGTACTTCGAGCTAGTACAGTTTCGTGAGTTTGTGAAATTATTTGTGATAGATGATGCACAAAAAAACAATATAATCGAAGAAAAACGTATCAGTTTTGAACGGTTCATGTACAATTTGATTTTAGAAAGAGGAGTAGCTGATAGCTTTCCCAATGTAGAAGTACTTTTGAAGATGTACTTAGTTATAATGAGTGGCAACATAAGCAGCGAGCGATCTTTTTCCGTACTAAAACACATAAAAAATCCTCGTCGCACCAGTTCTTCTGAAGCTCGGCTTAGCCATCTTTCAATGCTGAATATAAATCACGACATAGTGGCAGCGTTAAATTATGACGATATAATTGACAGTTTTGCTGTAATAAAGAGTCGAAGAGTGCATCTTTAAATAAATTAAAATTTTGTGTTTATAATTAGGTACCTATTAATTTATTCCTTTTAAAAATACACCGCAGTGTCTACAGCTTTAGTTGAGTAGCCCTTAGGCTTGTATTGTACTATTGACTTGACTTTATATTACTAAGAATCGCTTTTCTTTTTTATAATGATTTTGCAACCTGTGTCACCATTTTATAATTTATTGTGGGATATTCGTCTAAGGGGATTAGAAATTTCTCCCCGAGAAAGGGCCCCCACATAATTCGGGCCCACGGGCCCCCACAAGCCCAAACCCGGCACTGTACTGGAACACCTATTATACAATAGTACTCCTACTCTGGATAATTTGTCTAAATCGGGTGGTTATGACGTCACCAATACTTAAATTGAGGAAAATCATTATGTATACACTACCAATATAGGAAAGCTTCACTGATATATTTTTTACGAAATCAAACTTCAAATGAAACGTATTGACTGTAGGGTAACCAACTAACCATTGAAGTCTCGTGCGATAGAAGAAATATTCCTGTACATTTTGTTGCCAGCACTAACACTGATTGACTGCAGTTCTAAAAGGCGTGGAAAATTACCGGAAAATACTTCAAATATGTACTTCCTATAGAACTGCACCAAGAGGCCGGAATTGTGCCTAGAGGCCAGAACTGTGGCCAATCAGTGATTAGTGTGAATGAGGTAATATTGAAATGTAGAAGAATATTTCTTCTATAACATGCAGTATATGAAATCCTCCCGTTTCTGTTCCTGTCAAATATTTTTAAAAGCCTGTGAAAACCCATTATAACAACAAATTGTACAATAGACAAAAGTTAACTGTTATAGACGGTACCTGGGTAACTCTTTGTCCAGCGCGCGCCCGGTGGCAGTTTGCCTGATGCACAACCAACCAACCCCATTTACCCCATTCAAAACCACCGTATTGCACTACAACACGTAAGCCCCAAAGGGCGTAGCGTTAAGATTTAAAAATATATATACGGTATATTTATGTATATATGAAATTTCACTAATGCACACACCAGACGATTTAGTTCATGCATGGCCTAAATCACCAATCCATTCATCCGACATCTTTCACTCTGTTTATTTGATTTCCGTTAAATCCATTCACACGGATAGCCCCGGTTTGTTTGTAGAGGTGTCTTTCACACATTGCCTTGAATGTCAGTCGGTGTGGCAGAACAACATGTAACAGCATGGTGTGGGGCAGGGGTTCCCAAACTGTGGTCCATGGACCACTGGTGGTCCACAGACTTATATCAGGTGGTCCACGGAGCAAAGTAAGATATAAGAAAATAAAACAGCTCAGTTATTGGAAATTAGAAGTAAAATACAGTAAGCTTTGGCACTGAACTATAAAATGAAACCAATATCAGTCCCAAACATTTAATCGTAGGCTAATTGAAGGCACAAACTAAATAAATAAATAAATAAATAAATAAGGACTTTTTATGGTTTCTATTACTAAGCCAACCTAGCGGAGTTAGGGCTATAAAGCCCTCTCTTACACTCAACTAGGAAAGCCCGGGACCGCCTGCTTTACATGCCCTCCGAAGCATGGCCAGAAAATGTAGCCAGTGTGGGACTCGAACCAACAACCTTTCGGGTGAAAGTCAGAGTCCGTACCGCTACGCGACATGTCCTACTTGATCTTGGTCCTAAAATTTGACGATTTTCCTGTCACAGCTATTGTGGTCCACGGAAAATCATAAAATAATCTAGTGGTTCACGGAAAAAAAAGGTTGGGAACCCCTGGTGTGGGGTAAAGAGCGTGCACACTGGGGGTCATCTGGATAGGCTTTCGTGCTGCTTTGTTTGCGAATCTCCAAATTAATTGTCGAGTGCGAATGAGAACTCAAAGAATTACAGTATACAAACTAATGATTCTTCGCTGAACCAAAATTTCAGCAACAGCATTTTACCATTCATTATTGCTTTCCAATTTATACCTACATTAGTTTAAGCAATGAATAATTGAATATAATTATGTACATACGTATACTAGCAGGGGCGGATTTGGCTTTGGGCGGATATAGGCACTGCCCTTGTCGCGGACATTAAAACATTATAAATTATTGTATATATAGTGGGGGGGGGGGGGGGGGTGGTGTTACTAATAAAGCCACTATTTATTTATTTTTTTAAATGTTTATAATCCAAATAACCTATTTTCTTATCCTTAACATACTGTAACTTTTTTTTACATAATACAAATGCACAAAAAAAATCTTTAATGTAGCGCATATAAGCATTTGCCTCAGTTGCCTGATGGTAAATCAGCCACTGTACCCTGAACACTACTGTTAAAATATATTCAATGGTTTAAGGAAAACTTTGTGATGGTCGACATTTTCGATATCAGGTGTTCATGTTTTGACATACCTGCAGGCTGATCGAGGCGATTATAATACCGGGGTTAAATAAATACCCTAGGATTATAACTGTAAACAAACAAATTTTGAATAGCACTTTCCATTATAAAATTATCTTGTTTACATTTTTATTACCAGGGGATTAAATAAATACCGGTATTATAATCGCCTCGATCAGGCTTCTGGACTACAAAAAAGTGGTTTTAACGAAATGTCTGTCTGTGTAACCTGCAACCCGGCATGTAGGTTCACAAAAATATTGTCCCAGGGTAATTGTTTTTTTTTATAACTTCATTTTGCGGAACATTTCTATTGATGCTTTCGAACTTCAGTAGCCTGCTCATGGCGGATATAATACCGGGGTTAATTAAATACCATGTCACGTCATGGGATTAATTCAATTGTTTAAAATAAATGAAAAGCAAATTTCATAATTTTTAAATTGTGATGTTCGCAATGCTAAACAACTGAACTGACGCGACGCTGCTGTAGCAAATATAAATAACAAATGTAAACACAAATCTCCCTAGAAATGAACAATTTTTTGCATTTTAAATTAATATATTAAGGATTATCAATAATTTGTCTAACTCCAAATGTAAGGCAGAAAAAATGAAGAAACTCACCAAAAATTTAGCTGAGGATCATTCAATTGTTTAAATAGACGCAATTTGAATTTTCCGCGCTTGCGACTATTACCAACATCAAAAATTAAAAAAATCCGAAATTTGCTTGTCTTTGATTTTAAACAATTGAATTAATACCATCACATGGTATTATAAATAATAATTCCAAATCGCCATGATCAGCCTGTAGGTGTGTTTTAGTTGCAAGGTTTTGGCTTTGAAGAAAAACATATCTTTGACTATTTTATACAGTATATTGATAGCCTATGCCATTGAATGTATAACACTAGTGTTATATATTCAATGCCTATGCGTAACATACGAGCTTTTATCCTTGTGTTGAATTATATTATTGGTCTGCCCATTCTAGACTATGTTTCCTGTGTAATTTAATTGTTAAGAATTAACCGGTTCAGGGGGGGAAAAGCTCATTATAATTATATATACTGTATATACATACCTGTATATCGTAGCCTATATTATGAATTGTAAAGAATTAAATTTCAAAGGAAGTATCGTTCGTAGTGCTATAAAAAAGTGTCTGATTACTAATACCATAATAATTAATGTTACTATAGTCTTTCTCTGAGTGAATTAAAACAACAAAGTTATATTTATCTAGGCTAATCATAATAACTAATGAGGTTGTGAGTGCATGTGAGATACGCTGGTGGACTTGGTGGGTTATGATTGTGAACCCTATACATTCACACACATGGATCACAGCATCTTTCATCTTTTAATTTGACTGTTCGGCGGAAAGTAAAAAACTGCTGGGGTGGCAGGTGGAAACAACATTCCACCCAAATGATGGCTCGATGCTTGTATTTCGAGCAGAACTTAATTTCGGGAATTCGGAATTAGCATAGTACGGTAACTTATGGCATCTCATCAGAGGCGGTCCTCATAAAAGGGGAGGGGAGTGTTTTTTAAACAAGAAATTATCGTACTTTTTGGACGAAATTAATTAATTGGTCGTTCCACAGCCACAAAGATATAAAAGGGAACAGATGAAAAAATCTTATAAAATACGAGCTTTCTGTGAAAGCTGTCTATTTCCCTTACAGATTTACAACTGTGCTACAAAATGGGTTTAAGGCTCTTTATCCAATTTTTTGAAGGTAATAATATTTCAGTTCAGAATATATAAACTTCCTGCGATAACTTGGGTTTTTTATGAGTTTTTTATCTGTTCACTTTGTTATCTTTGTATCTGTGGGATGAGCAATAAATTATTTTCGTCAAAAAATCAGCGAAATTTCTTGTTTACAAAACATTTTGAACACTCAGCCTTAATAATACATATACCTACAATATAGTATAGTATATACTGTATATAGATAATACATAGTGTACCTCACTCAACCTATTTTTCATTGGGTTTCAATTCTAATGGAGATAATATCATAGATTACTTATAGACTCTGAAACCCTATCCATGATAATAAGTAAATTTTTTGCCCCCCTCATCCCTGGAATAAAACCTACTATCTATTGAAGCTGAAAACAGGCTTTGGCCTTTGAAAGCCAACAGGTGTCTCAAAACTGTTACAATGCCCCATTTTCAGGTCCAGACCTGTTCGAACACAGGTGGCTGGTGGCTTATCAAAGCTTCAAAGATCCCTACAAGGGGGACAGGTTCAATAGAGGGTTGACCCATCCCCTATTCAGGCAATATTGTCAATGCAAACCTTTTCTGAAAAGGTTCTGATATTTATAACCTTTTATGGTAACAGGGGCGAATGAACGTGTTTTGTCAGCTGGGGTGCAATAGGACCCCAGGCTAGGGATGCTTTTGATGTTACGACAACATTTACGGCAGACTAACTGTCAATCACCTAATTGCTGTAACTAATGACCGGCAAGAATGAGCAATCATTGTTACTTGACAGATGCCCAATTGGAAACACATAAACCAACCATAATTATACTACATAGGTTAAACAAGAAATAACAAAAACTTAGAATTTTAGAAAAACTTGTTATAAAAACCCGAATTAGTAAAACCCATATAATCGTTAAGAAATTAACTTTGTCTAAGAAACCCACTTGTGTTAGTATAAAACCCTGAGCGCTTTCGGCAAGAACTGCCATCTACAGAGGGAAACCCACTAGCACAGTTACACCTTATCTGCCCCCTCCCACCCCCTCCTCCCGGTCCTATATAAACCAAGGTTTCCTCTCCCTAGTCACATTTGCATCTTCTCCTCGAGTTGAGCAAGTCTCAAATCGCAGATAAGGTGCAACTGTGGTAGTGGGTTTCCCTCTGTAGATGGCAGTTCTTGCCGAAAGCGCTCATGGTTTTATGCTAACACAAGTGGGTTTCTTAGACAAAGTTAATTTCTTAACGATTATTTGGGTTTTACTAATTCGGGTTGTTATAACAAGTTTTTCTAAAACTCTAAGTTTTTGTTATTTTTTGTTTATTAAAATGAAATACCACGAAGTCACGAGTAATCTAATTATTTATGTCTACACAGGTTTCTTCTATTTTGACCCCCCCCCCCCCAAATGGGCTGGATCCGTCCCTGACCATAATGGCCAATACTTGGAGTCACGGATGTACTCGGAGGCACGGCGTCAAATGTTTGATTAGCAAACAACGGGCGTTTCTTAATTCAGAACACAAACTTTTTTATTTTATCTAAATATTAATTTGGAAAATAGGTGAGACACTGCCTCATTTATTTTGAACCATTTGAAACCAGGGGGGGGGGTGGGGTAGGTGGAAAGGTTCGATTAAATCTATTTTCTTTTTTTTAATTTTTTTAATGTAAACATTAAAATCTCACATAATTATAAAGGCTTTCACGGCCGGAGTTACGTGACGAAGCAGTAGAATCCGGGATGATATTGCTGAGATGCAATCTTATATTATAAGTCTAAGCAGTTCCACTGATTTTGACAAAACGTTTGGAAGTATGCTTTCAGAACGACCACGGCCTATCATCCCGGTTTCTACTGCTTCGTCACATTAAAATCTGATTGATGATTTTATCCAGTTTAAATTCCCAGCACTTTTTTATATTGTGTGAGTTCATCATAGAAAACCGAATTATTATAATTTATATCTAGTGTCAACTCGTGTCAAATTTTTAGCGGGGGGGGGGGGGCTATAGATTAGCCAGCAGGACTTGGAGACAGCAGTCACTAATAACCAGAAATAGCTGTTGTTGTGTTTGTGGTGTGGTACCATTTCCACGGGCAGGGTGCGTGGGTTTGTTTACCTCGGGCTGGGCCCTGCACGATAACACCATCCTACAGCTCCCAGTCTGTTTGCCTGCCCTTCCTTTATTTGCCCAGGCTCTTTATTACTATGCTGTCCACGTGCAGAGTATTGTTGCCGTCCCACCTCTTCCTATATGACAGCCCACACTGCTTTGGGACGCAATTTGGCTACCTATGATTCGTAGGCTAATTAGAGGTGTACAATTTCTTGGTTAATCCCTTGTTAGCCATAGCATAATGAAGAACTTATGGACCCAATTCGCGGCCTGAGTCCCTATTTTCCCCAAACTACTACTAGCCATTGGAGGGGGGGGGGGGGCATGGCTGGACAGACTCGTCCCTAGTAATCAACTTCTTGCCGCTGATATAGAGTCCCTAGCTGAGCCATGCCCCATGGCACTATTGCAGAAAAAATAAATTTGTGAAGCCCATCACATTTGATCGGGTCAAAGTACTACTCATATTGTAATACTACTATATTAGTATTAGTGGCGTATGCATAAAATATTTTCGGGAGGGGGGGGCATGGCAAGGCAGATCAGCTCTCCCCTTCATCTGAAATCAACTTCTTGCACTGGTTAAGAATTTAGAAAGATAGAAGAAAGAAAATATATATATAAAATATAGGCGAATTTTGGGGCTTTGTGCCCACTCTTACAATAATTAACCCATTAAGACAGTCGATAATTCATGAGAAATTAAAGAAGCGGGGTGGGTGCTTTCATAAAATCTCCCTGCGCCTGATTGGCCAGCGCCGAAACGGATTTTTCAGTTTCACAAGACTTATAAGAACTAGCACTGTAAACAAGGAATCACAAGCTTGTCGTATGTTTATTTAATTCGCGGCCCCGCTCCCGCAACTCGCTGCTATAAACGGGCCTTAATAATTCAGAACATACAAAATTCAACCTTTGCAAATTAGTATTAATGTGGTCCATAACCCTAAAATGTCTCGCCTACTTCATTACTCTGGGCCTGATCTTGGTAACCACCAATGCTTAGCCTACGGCCGCAGGAAGGGCATAGAGCCACTGGGTACTGATCACGTTTTATTATAGCGTGGAAATATAGCCTAATTACAGCACGTTTCACCTACTGCAGAAGAAGGTACATTATTAATATCTATATGTAGGCCTATTATTATCAAATAGGTTGTAACTGTAACATTTCTAATCTTATACTTTTGGCACAGCAAGTTTATGCTGTTAGTTTTTTTTTTTCAATGCCTGCCTTCGGCATTTCTGCTTTAGTAACCGTGTCAGTCTAGTGGGGGGAGTGAGTCTGTTTATGAACTTGAGGCACTCTTAGGGCAGACTCCATCACCTCAGGGAGAAGGGGAGTTGACTGACAGGGTGGACCTCCTGATTATAGTGGATTCCGAACCACTTGGGGAACATAGTAAAGTCACATGAATAATTCGGAGATTACCAGGACTCGACACGCCCTTAGACTGAGTGGTAGTCGCAGCGCGTTATCATGCCACACCAGCATGTCCCCCTGCCAATTCTGTGCACACTACCAAGTTTGTGCAGCTTTGTACAGGCTCTGTTTCGGTGGATTCAATTTGGTGTGGCCGTTGCCATGTCTATGCGGATTGCGGATTTAGGGCCAAGTCACGTTCGAATTTATGCACACGTACAGCCTTTCACTCAAGTTATGGGTACCGTACTAGTTGTAATAACTAGGCTACCTTAAAGGTTATAGGGTGTAGGAGAAATATAGTCTGAGCCACTAATATTTTCTGTTGCTCGTTCAAGTAAAAAAAAAGACAAAAAAACAATAGGTTGATATTTTGGTTCGGGGGGGGGGGGGGCAAGAAAATAAAGAGGACTCAATTTTCATGAAAAAATTGGTAAAAAGTAATTTTTGTTCGGAACCTTTCCATCGATACTTTCTAACTTTAAGTAACAAGCTCGAACAAGTTGCTGTTGCAGGCAAAGTTTCGGTTGTAAATAAAATATTTTTTTTTTAATGAAATGATGGATAATTCATCCCGCAATACGCCAACGGCCTTACCATGTTCATTTCATTAGACTAGAGCAGAGCATGTTTCAAACTGCGGCAACTTGGTAGTGTGCACAGCGTTGGCAGGGGAACCTGGTGGGACATGATAACTCGCTTAGGCAGTATAAGTCGAGTCCTGGTCACCTCCGATGTGACTTTACCATGTTCCTCAAGGGGTTCGGAATCCACTATAATCAGGAGGTCCACCCTGTTAGTCAACTCCCCCTTCCCCGAGGTGAAAGAGTCTGCCCATAGGGTGCCTCAAGTTAACAAACAGACTCACTCACCCCGCCAGGCTGATAGAGTTGCTTAAAGCAGAAATTCTGAAAGCAGGCGTTGGAAACAGCAACAATCCCTAATACAAAGGATACTCTGCCATTATTACTGTGTTGTATTCTATTGGTCTGCCCGTTCTAGTCTATACATATTACATACGATCGTACCATCGTACAATTCAGTGCTGTGAGATGGGGAAAGTTGAGACAAACAAAATATAACCCTAGGACAATGATTTACTCATAATATTATCTCTCTCGGTAAATATACGAATTGATACATAGGAAATGATGACGTACTGGTTCCCTCGTACCGGTTCCTTTTTTCATATTATAGTATAACTGCTGGCCTATCAAGTTATCAAATTTGCGTAGGCTATTCAGGAAGTAGAATTGTTTTGTTAAACAATCATCACTGCTGAGTAAGCAGTATATGGTATCGCCAGAGTTCTATAACCTTGTCACGTTTGAGCACAAAAAAAAAACTCTGCGGTGGCAATTTTTGTTATATTTCTACTATAAGTGTAGATGGCCGTTTTTAGTTTCACTGACCGCTGACCAGGCACTATCGTAAGCGTAAGCTATAGGCCTAATGTGACAAGTTGCAATTTAATAATAATTATTACATGTAAACCCGGGCTAGGTTTAAACAAGAGAACTGTAAACTGTCCTTGTAAAAATTCAGCTGACAATAGGCTTAGTATTAACGTCATAAGCTGTAATTGACGCACTCATTACCAAAGGCCCAAGTTATTTACCTATAAATTATCAATTTGTCACGTCACACACTCACACTACCCAGCCTACTAGCCATTTTCTTTATTTATATTAAGGATCATATTTAGGCGAGGTAAAGAGTTCCGTGGTACGACACCACCCATTGGGCTAGGATTTAGTTTTAAGACTGAAGACCGGGGGAGGATCTCGTTAGTTAGCCACATGTGGGGTGTTGTGGTCAGTTGCATGTCCGGCAGCCGCCTTATTATTATAATTTATATATATATATATATATATCGTCGCATTTTTTATGAAGTGTTACATCTCTAAAAACGTAATTTTTCAGGAGAGCGTTTTAATGTTTGTTGGTGTACATTTAATTGTTTTCTCACCCAGTGTTGCACTTGTTTAACTTTTTTTTTATAATAAAATACTTCGCACTGTTATCTTTTCGACATTGTCACTTTTGTAACCAAATTCACTTACATTTCGGAGCAAATAATTTCTGAAACAAGTTCTAACACTTTACCAAAAAAAAGTTCAGATGTTCTAATGCACGTTGCAACTCTTTGTCCCAAAATTGCAGCTTCATTGTACCAAATTTGCTTATAATTATAATGTAACAGTGTAACAATGTAACATGTAACAGTTTACTTACAAGTTTTTACGTACTACTCCACTGGATGTTCCTTGGCCCTGACCTAATGGCAACTGCAACTGTCTTCTGCTATAATTGTGCATGATTTTGGGCCAAGAATTCACAAGACGAAAGGATAGCAGGACCGAAAGACATGGAGGATAATATGTAGGGAGTTGCTGCCAACCAAACGTTGGGATTGTGGCCTCAGGACATACCAAGTGGCCCCTAAAGGGCGTAAACGATTGAAGCCTTTAATATGTACTTTATATGCACTGAAATCAGTGTGCATAGCCCTGTATTACCTATGTAAATTGTGAATTTGATTGATTTCGATTTGATTTGATTTGAATTGAAAATACCGATACTGTACGAACGAGTTTTAAGAATTATTTGATTAAATCTGAAGTATTTAAATATTATGACACTGACTTATTGAGTAGGCCTATGTTTGCGGAATTCTTGGGTTTCTATACTTCTAAGGAATGTGTATATAGCCCATTTGTGTGCAGTTTGGTGCACGCAGCACCTTATTTTCGGTACAAAACCGTCGAGGGGCCTCATAGCGGTAAAATATAGGAGCGATAAGTGCACTTTCCACGCCTTCCATACAGGTAATCGGTGTTGGTTGCAGTTACATGCAGTATGTACTAATTTGTAATTTAAAAAAAATAAAATGTTGGGGCCATTTCTGGACTTGGCGGGGTTCGAACCCACGATCTACGCTTGACTGGGCTGTCGTCTTAAGCGCTGGACCACAAGCCCCGACAAGTGCAGTTCCCTTTAAATCCTCTACTTAAATATGCTCTTATTGATGAGATTTTTCTATATCCTCTAATTTCGGTTATGGCGAGGAGGCTACCTCTTCAGCCAAAGTTAGTTAAATGTCAGCAGTGTTATATGCATAATATATTATCATTATACTACTGCAATACGTGGGACCATTTCATCTACCCCATGTGACTGCCAACCTCGACCAAAAGTATTTCCTGCTGGGAAATATAGTTACATAACACAGGAATAGCGTGTCAGTGGTCAGTAGTCCACCAGGGTGCGTGTGCACAGCTCTGAAGGCTGCAGTATCGAATGACACCTACTGTACATATTATATAGACGTAACTCGAGATACAGCCTTGCAGATAAGTCATTTTGATAGCATTTACGATAGCGCTTGTTTTTGTTTGCGACCATTTATAGTCTGAATGGCATGATGACAGCGATTGTTGATCGATAAAATACGAGATTAATCGAAATACAATATGCCACATGTCTGCGGCTGGTTTTAACAGGGAAGTACTGTGATGGTTTAGAATAGATCAGTAAAGGAGAAAGGTAGACAAAAGTAGTGTAGGTGAAGGTATAGGTATAGTAGTTACAGTAATATAACAAAAAGTCCTAATTTATTTATAAGTTGTGTACTATAGCCATTAAGATTAAATTTACTACTTAGGCTGAAGAAGAAACAGCAATAACTTTAATATAGCCGAAATGAGAGAATCAAGAAAATATGGACTTGGTGGGATTCGAACCCACGATATAATATTGTTATGCGACGCCCCGACATCGTGGTTTCAAATTCCGTCAAGTCCAGATTTCCCTTGTTTCTCTAATTTTGGCTACTTTAGCATAGCGTAGGCGAGCAGGTACCGTACGTACTGTAACTACAATCTATAGGATGTGAAGATACTATAATAAAGAGGCCTATTATTAAAAACAAAACCCGGTCCGAGTTTACTCGAACATGCTTTCCAATTTATCAATTAGTAGATAGAGGTAATGAGTTTTTCTTTACGGTAAATAATTTAATAATATAATGGCACGGGACGCAATGGATTGGAGCGTGAATTTTATATGATTTCTTCAAAAAATAATTTTTTCAACAAAACCAAATGCTTTTTTGGGAAGAAACCTGTTCGGTTTTGTTACTCTATTTAACAACTAAAACATACCTGAAGGTAGAAATAAACGATAGAAAGGTTCCGCAGAAAAATTATTTTTTAGTTATTTTTCATGAAAATTTCGTTATTTTTATTTTTTTTACCCCCAGAAGAAAACTATCAAGGGGCAAGTGGGTTGCCAACCGTACTCTATTTCAGAGTATTTTACTCTTTTTCATGTGTGTGCACTCTACAAACTGAAAGTCAGAGTACGCAAAAATACTCTTTTTCTGAAACATGTAAGAAGCAAAATATTTTTTTTTATGAAAGATCGTAAAGTTAGCAGTGGCGGGTCCAGAAAGGAGGCCATGGGGGCCCCGGGGAAAATTAGCGTACACTATATATAATAGGACATTCAAAACAAAAGCCTTAGTAATGTAACATGAATATGTTTTCCATGTTTAAATTATGAATTTTACTGTTGTAAAAATTGTAAAACCACTATTTTGAACTTACCTATATATTTTCACATTTTTCCCCGGGGGAGATCCCCGCTCCCCCCCCCCCCCCTGCTGGCAGCTATATGAATAAGTATTTAAGCATTCCTTTCATTCCTTTGTACGCTTTAAAAAAATCTGTGCTTTCCTGCTGTTAAAATACACAAAACCCCACTATTTTGCACTTACCTTTTAAAACGTTTCCTCCAGGGGAGACGCCCGGGCCCCCCTAATTCCAGCAAATTGGGTAAGTATTTAAGCATTCCTTTGCAAGCTTTAAAAAAAATCAATACTTTACTGCTGTTAAAATGCGTTAAATCCCACTATTTTGCACTTATATTTTCAAATTTTTTCCCAGGGGGAGACCCCCGGCCCTCCTGCTGTCAGCTATATGAATAAGTATTTAAGCATTCCTTTGTAAGCTTTAAAAAAATATGTGCTTTCCTGCTGTTAAAATACATTTTCAAATTTTTCCTCCGGGGGAGACCCCCGGGCCCCCCTATTTCCAGCAAATTGGTTAAGCATTTAAGCATACCTTTGCCAGCTTTAAAAAATCGATACTTTACTGACTGATTTTTCTTCCGGGGGGCCCCCCCAGGCCCCCCTGTTTCCAGCTATATGAATAAGCATTATTGCTGCATTATAACTGCTGTTAAAATATGTAAAACTCTACTAATTTTTTAATTTGGGCGCTAATTTCTATATGGTAGTTCCCATAGTTCCGTGGTTTTTACTCATTTTATAGTAAATATACTATGTACTCTTTTTTGAAATGCTGTACTCTTTATTTTCCTCCCCAAAAGTCAGATGTGCTTTATTTCGAGAAAAAAAAGTTGGCAACCCTAGACAAGTGACCCCCTGCATTTTGTTAACATTAATAGGAACTACAATATATGTGAATTTTAATGAAATCGTTGGAGCCTTTTTTTGGTAAATAATTTTTTTATACGTTTTTTTGATAAAACCATTTAAACCCCCCAAAATTGAGTTAGCCCAAAATAAAAATAAATTGTCCTGAGGTGTGATTTTTGGAACCTATACATGAAAAATTTCATCAAAATCGATCTAGTAGTTTGCCCGGAAATCGATATACAGACAGAGCGACAGAGCGACAGACAGACAGACATTTCGTAACAACCACTTTTTTGGGTTCCTGGGACCTCAAAAGTAAAAACGTGTAGCCTAAGTGCGTTGAAATCTTGGAATCGACAATTTTGACCATCACAAAGCATTCCTTATACTACGTATAAATTGGAAATGAAAAAACATGGCCAAATTTCATAAAATACCGCAGTTATAGAATACATGAATCCTTGTTATTGGAATGGATTTGTAAAACGGAGCGTCAAGGCGAACACCTGCAGTTGTTTACTCTCGAGAGCCGAGGCAACAAAATGCAAGTTTCAACCTGCACATCTACTATCATCACCTCATATTTTTAATTCCGCAATACTTCTTCTATTATTGGGTTTTTCTTTTGTGTGCCAGCACCTGCTTCTTTGCAGGTCGTAACTTGTAACTCCCATTATTTTAAAACATAGCCTTGTGTAATAGGCCTAGTAGTATTAATGACTGTATTCATTTATACTGTACAGTACGAGTACAGGTACGAGATAAAAAAAATAATAATAATGAAGTGCTTTTTATGGACCTAAGCCTGCCTGTGGTGGCCCAACGCCCGATTCCAACGACCCCACGAATTTTTGAACAATATTGACATTGTTTCAGTATGAATAGATAAAAGAAACGCAAATTCTGTGAAGGGGCCCTTGGTATGCTGTAGGTTCTCAAGTTTAGGGTATTAAATAAAACAAAACTGCTACAAATAAACTTTTCTGGATAATTTATTGCTTTCCAATTTATACGTAGTATAAAGGAAAGCTTTGTGATGGTCGAAATTTTCGATTCCGAGATTTCAACGGATTTACACGTTTTGAGGTCCCAGGAACCCAAAAAAGTGGTTTCTACGAAATGTCTGTCTGTAGTTCTGTCTATCTGTCTGTCTGTCTGTCTGTCTGTCTGTCGCTCTGTCTGTCTTTATGTCTGTTCTTCGCTTTCCGAGCAAACTACTCGGTGGATTTGAGTGAAATTTGGCATGTAGGTTCACAAAAATCATACCTCGGGACCATTTTTTTTTTGGGGCTAACTCAATTTGGGGGGGTTTTATTTTCAAAAAACTCCAAAAAAACGTCTAAAAAAATATTTCTCAAAAACGGCTCCAACGATTTCTTTTAAATTCTCGTAGATTGTAGTCGTTATTAATGTTCACAAAATGCGGGGGATCGCTTGCCCCTTGATAGTTTGCTTCTGGGGGTAAAAAAATAAAAATAACTAAATTTTAATGAAAAAATGACTAAAAAATGCGAAACCTTTCTATCGATGATTTCTACCTTCAAGCATGTTTTAGGTGTTAAATTGAGTAACGAAACCGGATAGGTTGCTTTCCCAAAAAAATATTTGGTTTTGCCCAAAAAATTATTTTTTGAAAAAAATGATAGAAAATTCGCGCTCAAATGCATTGCATGCCCTGCCATTATTGCTGTGTGGTAATTAATGTGTTTGTTTGACCTATCGAGAATTTACCTCACTTCCAGTGACGGCAGGTGGACAACCGCCCCCCCCCCCCCCCCCCCCGAGATATCGGAAATTTAGTCATAGGAAAAATATTTGCCATAAAATTACTAATTTTCTCTATCTAATAATTTTGATAAATTGGAAAGCATGTTCGAGTGAACTCGGACCGGTTCTTATGGATAGGCGTTGGAGCCCGAGGCCTCCAAATCTCGCGGGAGACCCTTAGCATTTGCTACTCTTGCTAGGTGGCTAATCCCGCACTGGGTACATAATATTATCATCGATGTGAACATACACTAAAAGTGCTAATAGACAAGTTGAGACAAGCTCACCATCGTACAATGTAAAAGGCTTCCCCGAATTCGGGTTACGAAATAAGCAAAGTCATCAACTTCGGGGTCATCGCGAATGCACATTTTTTTAAAAATTGATAACAAATTTCATTTATTATTATCTTTCCGAATTCTTGACCCCTAGAAGATCAAACTGTACATGTGATATATTATTCTGAAGTTAGTTATTGGGGCCAGAGGTTACCAACGTCTTTGCAATTAAAAAGTTCATGTTTTTATGAAGTATTCTTAATTGGGTACAATGAAGTGAAAAAACAAAGCCTGGAAAATCACCTGTCGTGTCGCTGACCCCAAACCGGGATAAAGCGAAGAAAAAGAAAAAGAAGAAGTGAAAAAACAATCATCATCCTCTCTGCTATCGGCTATGTTATGGAAGAAAATATCGCAAATAACCTTACATGAGCATATTTGCCATAATAGTAACAATAATAATAAAGTCTTTATTGAAAAAATATACCTACTTTTTTTGGGGCTTAAGGGTATACAGCCATTACCAAATCCATCTGGCAAAAGACTGCTATCGGCAGCTCACAGAACAACGAGGTTGCCCAGGGACCGTCTAAAACAGCTTGCCCAACGTCCAGCACTTTTGTCCGATACTCTCCAGGAAGCGGACCACCTCCGTCAGCACCTCTTTGTCCAAGTCCTGGAGCACATCCATATATGTGAATGGCGGCAACTTCATTGGATATACCTACCTAGGTATACATTTGAAAATTCGCCTTCTGCATGTAATAATTCAAGGGAAGATATAAGGACTAAGGGTTCCCGGTAGAAGAACATCCTGTACATTGTAGTATTATATGGTATATAAAACACTGACATTAAATTAACTTTGGTTAAAGAGGTAACCTCCTCATTATAACCGAACCCACGATCTACGCCTAACAGGGGCGTCGTCTTAACCGCTGGACCACAAACCCCGAAAAGTCCAGTAATCGCCCAAATCCTCTACTTATGCGCAAATTGACATGATTCGTGTTGCTAGACAGGTTAGCACAACTACACAACTATCTAACTGAACAGGTCTGCGAGCTTACTTAATTGCATAAAGGCAACGCTTTATTCAATACATTGTAGATTTATATGGTATATATAACACTGACATTAAATTAACTTTGGTTGAAGAGGTAACCTCCTCGTTATAACCGAACATCCTGGTTGAAAAACCAATCTTCGATAGAGGGGGCATTAAAAGTACACTGATCCTGATTAAGGCAGCAAGCAGCAGGCTACATACAGTGAAGACTGATGACTCTGCTCACTGTTCTCATGACATGTAGCTGCGTACCTAAGTTTCAACTTGAAGCATTGGATTTCCACAAAGCAAGGGGGTCGTTTCAATAGGGGGGGGGGGGGGGGAGGGCAAGATGACAATAAGCCACATTTTTATTCAATGGCGCAGAGGCGGACACAGCGACCGGCACTGAGGGCAATTGCCCCCCCCCCCCCTCTTTGGCCAGCAGTTATATTCTTTGCCTCTAAAATCTAAGTGTTACTGCACTCAAAATGCGCAAAACCTCACTATTTCAGCCCTATTTTTCAAAACATTTCTCCCGGGGGAGACCCCCCCCCCCCCTTGTCCCCCACTACATTGATTCTTTGTAGTATATAAGTCTTATTGCTCTCAAAATGCACAAAATCTGACTATTTCAGCCCTATTTTTCAAAAAATGCCTCCCGGGGGAAACCCCTGAGCCCCCCTTGTCCAAAATTACATTGATTCTTTGTAATATATAAGCCGTATTGCTCTCCAAATGCGTAAAACCTCACCATTTCAGCCCTATTTTTCAAAACCTTTCTCCCGGGGGAGACTCCCGGGCCCCCCGTGGCCATAATTATGTTGATTCTTTGTAATATTGTATATAAGCCTTATTTCTCCCGAAATGCGTAAAACCCCAATATTCCAGCTTTCTGGCTCCTGAGCAACTTTTATGAAAGTGGGTGGAGAGGCGCCAAATTATACACCCTTGAAAACCTATCGTTACGCCACTGCAAAGTGCCTCCCCCTTTTATGAGGTCTGGGACCGCCTCTGCAATGCTGTGACGATTTCTTGCTGCTATATATTAATCCCAATGGCTGAAAACTTGAATTAGCTCAAGTTACAGAATAGGCCATATAGTTAAAAGGCAGGGACCTATCTCTCCCACGTGACTTCCCAAGGACGTAGATAAGCTAGACAGCGGCTCTACTTCCACAGACTGCACGTCTCCCACTCCCCAGCTTTTGCTGGTTGGCTAGCTATCGCAAAAGCTATGTAACAATACTCCGTCCTTCACGGTTACCTCATCGAGGAACCCAGAGGTCATGAGTTCGAACCCTATTAACAAGTTAGCGTCTATAAAGCAGGAGGGACTCAAAAGTCAAAAACAAAATATCGCAATGATTATTTTTCCCTGATTTTCCACGTATGTTTCATTATCGACTTAAGTCCACGTCTGTACGATATATAAGTAGGTGAATTGAGGATACCTAGATTTCAATTCTTATGAGGAAGCCGAAATTGTAAATATGATATTAATAAAATTAGCCCTTTAATCACCCCTCAGGAGCCCAGCTAGGCCTACTTTGAAGACAAAAATACCTTATAATAGGCATAGGCTATGCTACGAATAAGGCCCGTAGGTTTCTACAACAAGGAAATTGCCTACATCATAAATAACTTACGTGGTACCTATTGTATGATTCCCTACTATTGTACAATATCCTATAGGCTATACCCGGGCAGGCTTTCTGGCTTCTGCCTATTGCTACGTTTCTATTCGTCTTAGTGACACTAGCGACAGGAGTACTTCTAGCAATATCCTGCATAAGCCTATCATTATTACACCTCATTCGTTCGTTAGTGGCTAGTAGTAGCTTCAGTCTATGCTAGTAGCTACCGCTGCTAAAGTACAATACTGTGGTACGTTCTGGCTGTGTGTCTATCACCGGCTTTCTAATGCCTTGCAACAGAAGCGAGACGAGTGACTCATAAGGTCCAAGGTCACTACGCTTAGGTACGGTAACCCGTTGTCCTGTAGATAGAATATTTCCAAGGAGACAGCGAGCCTAGCCTGGCAGTTTGCAGCGGCTACAGTGCTGAGTAGGTCAGCCCAGGCCAGTTTCCAGAATTTTAGGAGGGGCCAATTTGTAATAGCATAAAACATCATTGAAAATAATTGTATGTTTGTAAACAGGTTATTCATCCATGCTTCAACTGTTTTAATTAGATTTAGACCCCTATTCTACCAACCACCTAGTCGAGTTGATATTACTCTTTACTTCACTACATAGAGACGAATGACGACTCTGCTTAGGGGGGTATTCCACATACGTACAACGTCAATGAAAATTATGAAATTGATGGTGGCAGCAGACATTTTTACATACTAAAAATTCTGCTGCCACCATCAATTTCATAATTTTCATTGACGTTGTACGTATGTGGAATGGGGGCCTTAACAAACACATTTAGACCCATTTTCCGACAAACTAACAATATTGTAGTGCTAAAATTTGCTTGCTTGAAATTTCCGTTTTTTTTTTGTTTTTGTTTTTTTGTTATAAATTAGTTCAACGCATAGATTTTTTTGTTTCTTATAGCATAAATTCTATTCCCAGAAGAAGAATTCTTTCGCTAGGATGATTTTTTACAATTAAATATTTGTTTTCTATTTTTAAAAGATATTTCGTCTCAGACCATTCTTCTGTATACTTATCTATTAATTCAATTATAATGATTACTTGCCTGTGCCCAGTACATACTGTAGGCCTATATTTCGTATTAAGCCTCCTTGTGAGTTGAAGTCCAAAATCAGACATCAGTTGATCGGTAGGCCTGCTTCGTTGTCAATATTTTTTAATATCAACAGCTTTATGTAAGACACAAAACACTCCAAATTAAAATGATACGTACTTAACTTATGATTGTAAACAACTGCGCTCTTTTAAGTCCAATTATGAAGACCAAAGGTAGGTAAGCCTACATGTGACCTCGAAGGAACAAAACAAGAAATACGTTTTAAATAATTTTTATATTTCAATTTTTTCATAATTATTTTGTATATATCACTATAGCCTAGATATAGTTATGAATCTTGTACAAAAAAGAAGCTCTTTTTTAAATTCTTATAAACTACCTCCTCACTTCGCTATGAAAGACTTTTTATTAAAGTTTATGACTAACGAACGACCAATAATAATACCATACCGCCATCTACGGGCACTTGAGAATACTAGGCCTACACATAGGCCGTTATAACACTAAAATTCACCTCCATCAGATACCACTCTCACCTATCTATCACATCTTAAGCTGACCAGAAATTCAAAGCAAAAAGGGCATATCTCACTTTTTTTTTTTAAAGATGAACCAAAAAACCGGGCCGGAAACAAAATTATATGGTGAAACCATGAAAGACGGGTAGTTACAAGCCCCGGAAAAACTTACAAATGTCGGCCATCTTTAAATTTATGAAGTGAAACCCTTATGAAATAAAAATTATGATGTTTAGCTTGTGATGAAAAAATGCATTTTAGAGTGGTGTGATGAAGGACTGATACTACATACAATATAACACTACTGAGATCGGACATTATTGAATTAAACAGGAACGGGCAGTAGTCCACATCCAATTAAGAAGCTACAAAAATTTATCCCTAGATCGCAGCACTGTATCAAAACATCAAAGTCTTTGAAAATAACCAATTTTTTTTAGGGCACATTTTTTATGCCCCACTTCAATAAAAAAAAATAATAACATTTAGATTTTCTTTTCCGTAATAACAATACAATGATTCGCAGCTCTAAAATAACCAATCCCAATTCCCAGGAAAAAATTAGACAGAATTTAACTCTAATAATTCGCTAATTAATTGCGTCACCATTTGCATGATTTTAAATCCCAACGACTGGGAATTTTATGAAGACCCGTGGGAATGAAAATACTACATGGAATAGTCCGCCAACTTATGATGAATAAAGTCAAAAACAGATTCAAACTTAACCCATGAGTTGTCGTTATTCTAGAGCCGCAGAAACGTATATAAGTGTAGTTTATGAAGGTAAAATAAAATATTTTTAACTCTTAATAAGTGCTGCAATCTATCGGCAATATTTCGCACCTTCTCCCCCCTGTTTTTTAAAGCCCATCTAAACCTAACATCGAAATTAAAGACAAATTAATAAATCCAATACATATTTTTTTTCTTAACATAAATATCTGCGTCATTATTATAATGACCATATTATAAACAAAATTTATGACATTTATATTTTTGCAGAATTTTGAAAGAGAAAAATTGCAAACAGTTCCACATTAATGACGACATTAACAACACCAATCACGATTTAAAAAAGAACAAAAACGGCTACGAACATTATACAAAGTCTGTATACCGTGCAGTCCTTTTTAAGGCCTATCATAAACATAAAAATAAATAAAAGAGACATATCAGTCTTTAACTCGAGGAGCAGTAGCGCAGTGGCTAATGCTCTTGGTACGAGCGGTAGAGTTTCTTCTTCTCGAGGACGAAGCCCGGGCTTATTACGATGGTTCCACCCCTCGTTAAGTTTCTGTAAAGAAAAGAAACACTTTGTTAGTAAAGGAAGTTCCAGCCCTTCGTTGGCGTGTTGGTAGCGTTCTCCTACTTGTGCGAGTTTCTACTTCTACACATCATGCGAACAGAGACCTGCCGCAACTCAACACAGGTCAGGGACGGATCCAGCCCATTTTGGGGGGGGGGGGGGTAGCTGAGGGTCAAAATAGGAAAAACTTATGTAGGATCGACTAAATTAGAGCGTAATAACTTAATTTACAATAGATTTACCAAATTTTTTGGGGGGGGGGGGGGCAGCTACCCCCCCTACCCCACAGTGCAGTGGTAAAGCTTTAAGTTTACATCCCAAAGGCAGCTGGTTTGAATTTCAAAATGGCCGGATTTTTTTTAAATTAAATAATTTGTAAATAATGAATTTTTGGAGATGATATGAGACACTCACTACCACGAAGGATATTTTTCATAGCGACCACGGCCTATCATCTAAGATTCTACAACTTTATAGCCTTCTGGGTGCTGAATATTGCGATAGGGCACCAAACATGCGGCAAGTCGCTTATTGATAGTAGTGAATAGGTACCCTAGTGTCAGTGTGTGTAACAGCGCTGCGGTAACGAACAAGATGTGGGCAGAGCGCCATAATGCGATTCCTCGTGTCAACTTGGCAACATTGCTAATCAGCGGTGCCAATAAAATGAATTTCATGACGCCATCTCCCATTTTCGTTTAGATTAAACGACCCCATTTTTAATACTAAAGGTGAAAACCTTCGGCGACTTTTCAATAGGCTGCAGTTGAAATCAGCAAGGGGAACAAACCCAGTAAACGTGCCTGTACGGTAGCGATATGAAAGTAAATTAGGCCAAATGACATTGGGTGAATGCTATTAATAGGTCAAATCTATTATTAAGGAGCAACGGACCGTTGATTCGCCCATTATACAAATTGCAGTAAACGTCATCCCGTATAGTCTAGGAAGGTCACGGAGAAATGATGTGTTTGTGGAAAGTGTGGTAAGTACAATCAGGGCCGTAGCCACAAATTTATATCGCGGGGGGGGGGGTCCATCTGACGTCACCAGAGGTGAGGGAATCCATTAATAAATTTATAACTCCATTCTATCTAGTGTACGCTGCAAATATTTCGGGGGGGGGGGGGGGGTTCTTACCCACTGGAACCCCTCTGGCTACGGCCTTGAGTACAATAGCTATTGAAGTACCAGACTCATTTGCCATTACTATTTCAATGATGTTTAAGGTGAAATTTTTAATTCAAGGCATGGCCATCAAACAAGAAGTATAGGAACAACATCCACTTGGAGGGAGTAAGACTGGTTTGAAGCTCTTATTATAGGACCTCAGTAAATAATAATCCTAAAATATATATAATAATAAATGTGACTTGGACTCTTCCACAAGCTACTGCGTCCAGATAAGAGAAAAAGGGATTGGCTCTGAGGTGTTGTCCATACTACCTGAATGAGCTGATGGCATGGACGGATACAGGGGGGGGGGGAGGAGGGTAGCTGTAGGGTTGTCATGCTGTGGCTGTGAGTCATAGCCTAAAACATTGACTGTTGACAATTAACTTTTAACTATTCTCGGCCATATGCATGCTGTGGTCAATAATAGATTTCAAGAACCTGTCAGAACGTGCCCGTTCATGAACACTAGCCTAGATCTGATAGCCATTGCCAGGAGTGTATGGGCGGTTGCTAATAACAGTTAATTCGGGTATTTTATGTAGCTTCGATTAGGGGACGACAGATTTACCACATAGCAAATCTGGGCTTAATATGAACCGAGCGTTGATAGTGCAAATAGCATAAAATAAAAAATGTTAAGGTCAAAATTATGAACATTATTAAGTTAACAAAAAAATTAAAACAGGCTACTGTTATTAATGAAACCTGCGTCATGCTCAATGCCCTCCCGAAACCTATAGGAAACTCTTGGTACGGCACAATAAACAAAACAACAATAAAAAAAAAAACAGGCTGCCAACGCGGAGACACTGCTGTAAATAAAATAAAAGTCTTATACATAGAATTGGAACTTACTTGAGGAACTGTGGAAGCAGGGAGTGCCAGGAGCTAACATCCTGCTTAAGTGTCAGGTACAGCTCGAACGTCGACACCGTGTTGGGGTCGCACTTGATTTTGCCGATTTTCCGGCAGTCATCGTGGCCCTCAAAAGACAAGAAAAGGGTGCAGCCCCTGCAACAACAGAAAAACAACAGTTAGAAAAAAATGATACAATTTGCCAATTCCATATGAAAAATCGTTCCGAAAGCATCGTAACTTTTATAATTGCAAATAAGGCTTAGTCGGAGTTACGTGATGAAGCAGTAGAATTCTTTTCATTACGTAACTCCGGCTGTGACAGCCTTTGTTCGCCTCTACAGAGAGGAAGTTCATTGCCTATCATCCCAGATTCTACCGCTTCATCATCGGAACTTTTCCTTCACGTGAAATATACCATAACTAAAAAAAGGCATAGCAGGACATGGGTTTGATTAATTTTGAAAGATGTACCAAAGAATCTTCTGCACATGTAGCTACTTGTTTCATAAAAATAATGATATATCATATCGATATCATATACAGTGAGCCTTCAAAACGAACTTCAAATGGTCAGGGCGACTAGAGGAGTGGTTCGGACTTTCACTCGAAAGGTTATTAGTACGAGTCCCACACTTGCTGCATTTTCTGGCTATGCTTATGAGGGCATGCAAAGCAGGCGGTGCCGGGTCTTCCTGATTGTGTGTATACTACTAGTATATTGGCTCAGTAATAAAGCAAAATGCCATTATTTATTTATTTATTAAGGGTCAAGACTATCAAGTCTTGGTAAGGAATACTGTACGTCATCGCCATGCATTGGTAGATGGCGATGCAGTCCTGTCTTCCTAAGGCGGGGATTCCACCAACGTCAATAGTGATAGTAAATGTAGTTTTGACGTGGTAGCAGACATTTTTAGTATGTCTTTAATGTCTGCTACCATGTCAAAACTCCATTAACTATCACTATTGACGTTGGTGGAAACCCCGCCTTACAGATACTTTTCATGGGAGGGGAATGGTATTTCTCTAACAATTGCTTGTAGATTTGCTACGAAATAGATTTATTTTTATTTTAAGAAAAAAAAAATAAAGAAAATTGTCTTTATTTCCCATATGGGCGAATTTTGGGTCTTTATTCGGCCCACTCTTCCAATTAACGCATTTTATTTTATTTTAGGCCATTTCTCTCTGCTTACCTCAGTCCACAGGGCTCACTCTCGGCCATCCGTATGACGTCTTTCGCCACCCTGGTCAGAAGGTCACAGGGCAGGAGCACTTCGCCACAGGCTAGCTGCGCGGACTTGGCTGCGCGTAGCTCATTTTCAAGCCGCCTTGCCAGCGCCTCTGATACCAAGGAGTCGCCCTCTTCCTCTGCAGGAGAATAGCTGCCTGTAACCAAAAGAAACCAGGGGTTAGTTAATTCACAAAAGGACTAAGTCATAATGACATAAGTTATAAAGTGCAATATATCAGTATAAAGTCACAAATAGATAGACGCAGGTTAGAATATATGGTATGTTCCCCAAAAAGCGATTGACATGGCTGGGTTAGTGGTATGGAAGTTGTTAATTTATTTATCAACATTCGTTTGGAGTTCATCCTGTGTATATACAGTAGGTATAAAAGGAAAAATTTATTGTTTCAAGTAAGCTAAGATTCAATGTATTCTGTATACTGTATTAAGCCGGTAATCCAGCACACGGTCGGGTAGAAGGTACCAGTACCTATCTAGTCGTCTCCAATTCAAAAGGCAGATACAGGCTAGCTGAGACCGGCTGATGCAATGATGAAGGTTCAGCAATATATTTGGGGTTCATTGTTAGGGTAATTTTTTTTTAAATTAATGCAGTACTTATCTACTAAAGGTGAGTTTCACACTTTAAAAATTGATGTAAGTAACATGAAGAAGAAAGTATAGGTACCTAACCTATTACCCTAAGTTATCTTTAAAAAGTAGGTAGAGTTGGGCACAATTTAAACGTTAAAGAAACCCAATGTATCTTTAATACCAACCCTTTGAGTTACGTAGCTTACGGGCTAACTTACTTTATCTGGACCTCAGTGACTTATTTATAACATATTTTGGAGGGGCCAAAACTAACTTATAGGCCTAGCAGGTTTAAATTTTTAAATTATTTGTTTTGGACGCCGTCTATCCCACCTTAGTCGGTCATGGACAAAGGTTCATCGATTGATTGATTTAAACCTAATATGGTAGGCTAATACCGGCACCCTGAAGTTACTGCTAAAAAAAATAGGACAAAAATAAAGAAAACATAACTGGGGTAGCATGACTGCCAGTTAAGTCAGTACAGCTACAATACACATTTCATGTCAGCAAAATCATAGAACGACTAACAAGATCGGACTTGAAATTTTTCAAAGTCCTGCCGACCTGTCAACACACTTCAGTTTCAGCAGGGCCAATAGTAGCTTAAAAAAATAATTCTGGAAGAAATTATACATTTGAAATTGAAAATTGATTAGTATTGCTAGTTTTTTTTTCACAAAACTACAACCGACAAATTTTGTAAGAGGCAAGGCCAAAAAAAAATACAAGTCTCAGTTCTGGAGTTCTCTCAGGAAATAAAATATGACAAAAAAGGGGTAATTTTGGCTAAATGTACTCACCTCTGAATGCAGAGAACTCTACGTTTACGGGATACGGGAACACTTCCATTTTTTAAAACAAAGAAATTTATCACAATACAGCTAAGTTGCCTAGATCGGCTGAGAACAAAGGAATCGTCTTTATGGGAGAGACGAAAATAAGCGTACTCCTCACTCCGAACAGTTCTAACCAACTGATGAAAAAACTCAGTCGAGCAGCCCTACATCACCTAATGTGTTCCCAGCTGTACACTATCTCGCCTATGTTTAACTTACAGCAAGAGCAATCTATGAGCTACAAAGATTTTAGCCGGTTGACGAAGCCGGTGTCAAGCTAGGCATAGTAATATAGTTTCTTCTTAGAATAAATCTGCTTACGTGACTATCGGTGAGTCAAAGCAATTATGGGTTTGGGAAGTATGCTTAGCTTACAGCGGGGCTACGTGACTTTAAAAATGATGCAAACTCGCTTGTATTTTTCAGCTTCGAACATTTTCTGATGATGAAATTTTAAAAATTGATTACTTCTATGTTGCTCTTCTTCTAGTGGGCGTCTGGGGGACCCAAAGAACCTGATGAACGATTAATATGACCTTGAAACCAAGTTGAGTTCGCGAGATAGACGAGAATAATAATTTCAAGGTGAAAGAAGACAGAATAGCCTATTAGTATTAAGAGCCGGCCGGGCACAACCACATTTAGCCTTCAAAGTTACAAATTTCAAACGTTGAAGAAGCAAGCCTGACTAAAAGTCAGGGCCGTAGTCAGTGGGGGGGCTACACCCCGATTTTTTTTTCTTTTCATTAGATATAACTAAACTTTCCGAACTACATACAATAGGATCGCGCAGCCCGCCCCGTAAATAAAATCCTGGTTGCGGGCCTGCCTATAGTAACATAGTAACTTGAACTGAAGCACTGACGTACGTACCTCCCACTTCTCTGTGAATGTTTTGATAATAAGGGGAGGGGCGCAAAAAGAAAGTTTTTAAGACATTCCAGCCAAGCAAGTAAATATCTTATACAAGCTCAATTCGTTTAAGGAGACAAGCGACAGTTTAATTCGCTTATAATTTCTTGACTAGTGGGCTAGTATAAATCACAAAAAAATAACACATAATAATAATCTTCCTGAAAAAGAGCCCCATTTGGGATTTACCATTCACGGTAACTCAAAATTAAACATTTAAATTTAATTTTTTCATTACTTCTGTTTTTCCAAGGGGACGGGGCTAAAAAGGAACTAACATCGACATGCAATATGAACCCACTCCTATTATACCTACTGACAATCCAAGGCCGTAGCCAGAGGGGGGGGGGGGGTACAGGGGGTTTGAACTCCTCCCGCAATATTTGCCACGTACACTAGATACAATGGAGTTTTGAATACATTGAGGCTACCTCACCTCCGGTGACGTCAGACGGGCCTCTCCCGAAAAAAATTTCTGGCCACGGCCTTTCTGACAATATCTTTTGACACACCTGAAATTTTGTGGTTGCTACATCTACTTCAAATCAAATATATTTATTTACCGTTTTTTGTACAATTACTTAGTAATGTGGTTCAGAGGGGCACCTTGGGGCATTCCCATGATGGGCCCCTCAATCTAATCCTAAAATTACTGAAACAAAATTAAAATTAAAATAGAGAAATTGTTGAAGTTTAAGAAATTACAGTTACTTATGCCAAAATTTGCTATAAGCAAACCTTGTTAAGCTAAGCATTAAATATCCATTTTCGGCTATTTCTGTTCCTTTGTGTAATTATTGAAAACCCCAATTTCCTGTGAAAACATGATTATGCAACCGTGTTAGCAAACCCCTCGGGGAAAATATTGACCACCCCATCCATCTTATATTAATATATTATTATACTATCATAACTGAATCCAAAAGTTTTACAGCCCCCATTCGCGGACGCTCCGATCCACCGAGACAATCCAAAATACACCTAAATGAATTTTTAGCTATATAATACATTCTCATTGCATTTTTCTTAATATGCGCAAGCACTCCTTATTCCCCACAATTGTATTTGTCTTGAAGGATCAGCGTGCCTTTAGGACTTTACACTAACAAAATCTATATTACAAGATCACGCACTGAATCGTACCAGATAAATGCACTATGAAGTCAAGATATTATTTAGAGTGTAGAATTTTGATTAATTATTGTGTAGGTACTATAACACACGGCAATTCGCCTTTATGTGTATAATTACAACAAAACAGAGATGTGGCATGGATCCGGCTTTCATCCTAAAGGAGGTTGGTTTGAGTCCCTCAGTTGTTATGTTTTCTGGCCATGCTTCGGACGGCATGTAAAGCAGGCTGTCCCGGTTCGATGCCATCCAAGTTGAGTATATGAGAGGGCTTTACAGCCTTAACTCTGCTAGGTTGGTAGTAATAGAACAAGGGGTGTATAAGTATGTGCCGCCTCTAGCTACGAAGTTTGCCCCCCCCCCTTTTTTTAATTTTGAATATGGCGTCAAGGTGGTAGAACACTGGGTCTAAAAACTTTAATCAGTCATGCTTAACGAACTCTACAATAATTTCCTTTATCACTATGACAACTACACAACACAATTTTGACATTAATGGCATTCAGATGGAGTTTCAGCTAGCTAAAGCGTTGCCAATGCATAGTGGCGTTTTAATAACTCATTATTATTTGTTAAACTTTTATTTTTGTGAGCCCTACACCAAAAACATAATTATTAATTTTCCGCAAAATTGTGCCGCCTCTAAAAGGCAAGCGAGTAGTCCGCCAATTCGGAAATACATCACTCCAACTATCCGAATCAATTGGGATCGGGCCCCATCCGTATAATCATCATTTGATTGGAGTTTTTAAAGCAGTGGCTCCCAACCAGTGGCTCCCAACCGGTGGCTCCCTGGCAAATGGTCCGCGAAAATGCCTGACGTGACTGAGGAGTTGCTATTAACAACAACATTAAACCGAGAATACAACAACTTGTAAAAACATGCGTGCCCAAGTTTCACATTAACTTTGTCGTACATTAAAATCATACGGGAAGCTAAATACAGTGATATCTTTGAAAGCCTTCTAATTCTTAAAAAATAATAATAATAATAGATGTCAGGGGTGGTCCGCAGTGACACATTGTAGGCCTGAGTGGTTCACAGACCGTGACTGATGGGGAACCACTGTTTTAAAGAAACCCCACGTAGTGTGAAAAGTCCCTGTTGGGTCTATATTATATATAGGAAGATTGAAAAAGAAGTAAAGACAGGTAGCTGGAGTCCGGGCCGAATTAGGATGATCCCTTAAAACCGGTTGTGCCGTGAGCTGGCTAGCTCATTACAATGCACGAAAGCGGGTAGCCTTGAGTTTCAGGCTCTCTACCTACATTACTCTTCAACAGGCTTCGATCCCAGTTTTCGAGTCTCGAGACCAGGCGTCCAGGCACGTTTTCATTTAAAGGAATTTTTTTCCTGAGTTTCCAATCACGGGAACAGTCCGTATCTGTAGTAGCTTGCTAGATTTCTGATATATTACAATTTTTAAGGTCCCACCATCGTCCTCTCTTGAAAATCGTCCCAGAACAGTCAGGACATGTAGAGTAGTGGTACGGACTCTGACTTTCACCCGAAAGGTTGTTGGTTCGAGTCCTACACTTCCTACATTTTCTGGCCATGCTTTGGAGTGCATGTAAAGCAGGCGGTCCTTCCTAGTTGAGTGTAAGAGAAGGCTTTATAGCCCTAACTCCGCTAGGTTGGCTTAGTAATAGAACAAAAAAAGTCAATATTTATTTATTTCTTTATTTATTTAATTAGTTAAAAAAAAAAATTAATCGCATGCAAACAAATGGCGTGTAAAGACTCGCACAAGTGCAACACGTTACCACCTGGCCATCGAAGTCGATTTTACAACTCCGTTGATTATAAGTCAGCTAATAGGTGTTTAAGTATTTCGGCATTGCTATGACGTGCACGTTATCATGGAATCAGCACAGGCAGGTCGAGCGAACGGTTAACTACAACAGACTCATTTAGGGTGATGGCTCCCACGATATCTCGAAAAGTGTCGGTAGAAGGAATACTGCACAGCACCTTCATCATGCATTGGAACATGGTATTCTTTTCCGAGATTTTCTTCCTTGGTAGAATATGTGTAACATTTACCTTAGCCATCAAGCAGATACAGACATGTTATTAAAAAAACCTATGTTGCGTGAGCCATGGATGCTGATTCATATGCCTACAGTATGAATAAACAATTATGACTGTATGGCATTACTGACGAAGTGATGAAATATTGGCCAATGTAACGTAAGATTAACATTTTTTTAGCTACTGGCCTATCAGCTATTGAAGTAGATAACCCGAGCGAATATACAATACTATATAGGGTCAAATGCAAGGAAATGCCAATAATTAAGATAGTGTTGTGGAGACAAAAATATTATAGTTATCTTATAATTAAATTGGTTTCCTTATATGGAACAATGTATATTTATAGAAGTCTAAATACTGTATGACACATGCATTATATATGTTGTTGGTAATAGAAAGGGTATATAATAGCGGTAGACAACCGAACTGCGACAGGAGGGATTGCCCAGCTATGCGGCACAAGAAGAAGAAGAAGAAGAAGAAGAAGAAGAAGAAGGAGAAGAAGAAGAAGAAGGAGAAGAAGAAGAAGGAGAAGAAGAAGAAGAAGGAGAAGAAGAAGAAGAAGAAGAAGAAGGAGAAGAAGAAGAAGAAGAAGGAGAAGAAGAAGAAGAAGAAGAAGAAGAAGAAGAAGGAGAAGAAGAAGAAGAAGGAGAAGAAGAAGAAGAAGAAGGAGAAGAAGAAGAAGGAGAAGAAGAAGAAGGAGAAGAAGAAGAAGAAGAAGAAGAAGAAGAAGAAGAAGAAGTCTTAATAAAAGTTACAAAAAATTGACTATCGTACCAGCATAGTTCCCATCATTCTTAACTGTCTTATGCACCAAAACAATATAAGATTTTTTTTCCATTTTTGGCAACTAAGCTTTTTAATTAATGTGAAAGTACGTGAAAATATAACTTCCTTTAATTACTTCAGTAATTTTCACGAAATTAAAAGGAAGGTGAGGCGCGAAGTGCCGGTCTGTCGCCCTCGACAGGGCAAGGCTGGTCTTGCAAGATGGGGCTGATGCCTTGTAGGGCAATATTTTATCAGATCAGTTCGTTATACAGTCATATTCATACTGTGGCATACCGTATGAATCAGCATATCCGTGGCTAGACTTAATAACTCATGCAAGATAAGAGGTTTTGTTTGAATAATAAAAAATGTTGAACGTGATGTAAAATTGATTAGGTTTGTTAGTCATAGTTACTGAGCTGTTGAGCCACCTTGGCAACGTTATATGACTCACTCTGTAGTTAAGACTGTCGGCACGCATCGTAAGAAAATTGGCAGCCCGAAAGTTATTACTTCTTCAATTAATTATAATATAATATCTATATATAATAAAAATTTATTACAACATTATATCAGAGCATGTTACATTACTAGGTGGAAGGGGGACCCCAAAGCAACTTATTAAAATATTGGTTTATTCAAGTTGTAGAAGACTACTTTATGCATCATATGATAGGGTTCTATTAATTTTTGGCTTTGTTGTTTTGGAGGGATTTGGCAAGTTTGTGCTTCGATCGTTGAGCGGCTATGCTACAGGGACGAATGATACAAGGGACCAAGGCCGTAGCTAGGATTTTCTTTCAGGGGGGGGGGGTTTCAGAAATGTCATTATATATTACATAGTACCATAGTAGTTTTTATTTTTCCTCCCAAAATCCGATTCTATCCAGTGTCAAGCCATTTCATGTGGGGGAGGGGGGGGGGGCTGGCTACGGCCTTGCCAGGGACTGACACACACAGCTACCTGAGCTAAGGGAAGGTGTAGCCAGAGGGATACAATGTGAAACCTCAGGCTACGAAGGTACAAAAAAGGAGATAAACCGGTTTACACTTACCCGCATAGACATTAGACTGTAAGGTGTATAGTTATATTGGTAAAGGTTAATAGCAATGGTGCTAAATAATATTATCCATATAGGCTGCATTAACCAACTCCTACCCAACAGCGGTTAAAAAAAACCATTTAACACCTACTATGGAATGTACTGTAAGCTCAGTATAGGAAACGTCACTCATGACATACTGTCAAATGAATGAACTTTCGTCAACATCATGTCATATGTAGATAGATAGTATAGACATATGCAAAAACATGGGGTCAAACGTAGAAGGCCGTACAACTTTAAACTTAGCTTTAATTCGCCCAGTTGCAATGAAGGCCTTAGCACAGCAGCTATGAGTTCTGTAATTGGACTAACTTTATAGATAAAACCGGCCGAAGGCAGACATTTGGAACATTTTGGAGGATCTCATGTTATCATACGTGTCATTATAGTAGACAACAATAGGCTATTTCTATAACTATTTTTAGAAAAGAGCCTATAGTGCTAAGACATAATACTACGGTAATAAGGTGATATTATGCCAATAAAAAAATGATAATATGAACGTTGCGCGTGCGCAAGATTAGTAGACAACAATAACTATAACTATTTTCGGAAAAGACCCTAATCCTAAGACATAATACTACTGTAATAAGGTGCTATTATGCCAATAAAAAAAAATGATAAAATGAATGTTGTGCGCGTGCGCAAAGATAATTGATTGTAAAATATCACAATAACAGTTGATTACATTATGCTAGTTGATTATTACAATGACAATGTTGGAGCTACTGTAAAATAGTATTGTTTTGTAAATATAGCCTGGAGATGAGCCTTGTATATAAGAGGAAGGATAAAATCTCGTAATCATGTGTGGCCTTTGATTTTAAATACAATCTTGACCAGGAAATAAATATAAGAACCGGTACAAGTGAACCCGTACATGCTTTTCTATTTATCTATTAGTATAAAAGAACCATAATAGACAATTTTGAGTAGTTCTAGGGTAAATCCATGTTCAATAGGGTTAGAATACGACTGCCTTGAATTTCGCCATCCCAAAGCACTGGATTGATGGATCAAACAATCACATGGTCTAGAACGGGTAGACCAATACTTAGTTCTACAGGTTAATAATAACATGGTATGCAATTATTTGGGTGTGGATTATGAAGAATTTCTTTTAAAAAAAATATTTTCTATTTAAAAAAAACTTAGCTTACTTGGAGTAAAAGGAAACATTTTGGGACGTGGGCTAAAAGGAAACATGTTGGGTCATGAGCTAAAAGAAAAAAGTTGAGACATGTCCATCCTACCCTGATGGGTAGGCTTACTTTACGTTTATTACGTGTGCGTGTAAACCGCGGCTACTGGACATGCTGCTGACCACAAAATTCATAAAGAGCAGTGTTTAAGATTTAAAAGATTTAAGAATAAGATTTAAAAAAGAGGTACCTCTAAGAAATTGTAAGGCATAAGCCCTTGATAGGTTGTAGTGTTTGTCGTGCCTCTTTCAGCACGATGTTACCCGGTACTTCAACATATTGCAGGCAAAAAGACCGTTTATATAACACCTGGACTACTATATCCCCAGGTAGAAGTCAGTGTGTAGTATGTATTGATAGTAGCTAGGCCGTTCCCGACCCTACCCAACCCAAAAGGGTGATGGAAAGGTCCGTTGTTCCCTAGCCACCCTCTGCAATAAATTAAAAGGCAGGGCTTTCAATGGCGTGCTGGCACCCTCTATTCGGAAACCAGCTGCCCGGCACCCTTGTTTTTTGAAAATAAAAAATAAAAAATAATTATTCTGCCACCCACTAGTTAGTCCCAACGAATACTCGTATGAGTAAAGGCAGAGCTCTGATTATTAATAATAAATAAATAAAAATGAATATGAACCATAAGGTGAAGGTTCAAGACAAAAAAAAAAAAAAAAAAAAAAAAAATCCGCCTGGGTCCACCCACCACACCGTCATAAGAAAGAAAAAAACGAGGATGCCAGTCATGTTGCTGACAACAACTCCAATAGAGCAGTGGTCCCCGGGCAAAGCTAAGTTGCACCATCTAGCGGCTAATCATTTCACCACAGAGAAGAGACCAAAGTCTTCCTAAGGGTGTGCACCGACTACGGCGTCAGGTCGGCAGAATGAGGTTCTGTAGGGACAGTTTTGGTCACTAGGTTCGCTGACGACAAACCGATATCCATATTATTCAAAATGGCCGCCGTTTGCATGTGAAAACTAAGATCTTAGCATCTAATTAATCATTTTAATATTTTTTACAATATTTCTACTATGCCTGGACCTTATTGCGCTGCATATAATTTAATATATATATATTCTCAATGATTTATAGAAAAATATCACTTTAAAATAATACGTAATTAAAAATTATTTTAAAATAGTATTGAGGCTTATGGAAAAATCAACACTTTGATATCATTGCAACTGGTGCTGCCATCTACAAAATGACGTCACAAATGAACCTCATAATGGACCCAGAAACTAGGAACTACCTCGGACTCGAAATAAATAAAAATTGCAGTTCTGGTTATTCCTCCCATTGGCTCTCTCCTGCACAGAACCTTAGTATTATAGTATTACTATACATTATTATATAGTATTATAGATTATAGAATTAATGTAACACTGAACCCAGCCAAGGTAGAACCAGTTTTCCACCTCCAGGCAGAGCTCCATTGTTGCATACACGTGGCAGTCCATCCATTTGTCAGGCCACACTCTTCAGCTGTCAGATTTGGCCCCGTCACTCCGCGGCCAACCTATTATACCTACTTTCAGGTACAATTTTCCTGGTTTGCAGGCGCGGTCCCAGCATTTGCTGAGATTGGGAACGTGGCTCGTGTTCAACAGATGTAATGCAAATTTGCATTCTCATCACTACTCACGCTTCAATAATATACAGTTTTTTTCTTTACATTTTCCTGGTTGGGTTGGTTGCCTGCTGGTTGGCTAAAAAAGTGAAAGGTTTCGGGGGAACGTAGCGTAATAGGTACATGCAGTGGATTGTTTTTTTTTCAGGTAGTGTAATGTACAGTGCTGTATCACGGGAATTCCCAAAGGTGCCCCTCTGAACCACCAATAAAATGTATGTAAAATGTATTTCTTGATAAATAAAATTTACTTTAAATTTACTATATATAGTATACAGTATTTACAAAATATATACGCATAGTGTAATGTGTAGTGTCTAATGTGTAGCCCAAATTAATCTAACTAAACTACAAAACGCATTGCCTGTTTTGAGACCCTTATAGCATATTATTATTGTAGATGCATCAGCATAGCAAAGTAGCGTTAAAAAGTTAAAACGGCGCAGTAATCTAATTAACACATCTGTGGTTAGAGATGTGCTTTACACCAATCTACAACCATGTGTAAATACACAAATTTCACGCATGTGTGGGCCTCTCACAAATCAACAACAACAAAGTACTATAAGTCATATACTTACGGTGGATACTCTTTCCAGCAGGCCTACCACCAACACAGAATTACTTATTGGTGGGAGCCCAGGCGTCACCCCCTGGCAAAAATTATATTGTGCACCCTCAGGATCCGTCACTGATTCGATCGCTTCCAATGTATCACTAGATGGGAGTCACTAATCGTCATTTTTTAAATTTCAATGTTATTAATAATTCATTACATAAATTTCAAATAATAGTTTCTATATGCTCATAAGAACAACGATTTTCACCCCTAACCCATCCGGGGGACTTTTTCCTAGAATTCCTATTATTACTTTTTACATCCATGTTTATTCAGCAATTTTTATATCGCTGTGTAAAAACGAGAACGCACGATTTTCCAACATGAAATTCAAAATAAGAATTCCAGGGAAGGGAAATATATTGTAGTCGTTTAGAATTCTTGGAAATCCAAAATAGCTTCATCGCGCTTTGCTGAGCGTTAGCACCCCCCGTGAACCCCGTCCTGCTCCTGTACGCATGCGCCAGGGGTTCCCCCTCCCTCGCTTTATCTTTGTTCGCTCAACACTGTCAATCTGTTAGGATCAGCTGGCCTCCCCCTTCTTCCCCCTTCCCTACAGCCCCTGCTGATGCCATTGTGAAATATTTATAGGGTGACTACGACCAACAGGCCCACCGTAAGTTCAGTTGGGAGAGAACTCGACTTGAAAATACGTAGGATTCAAAAAATGTTTTTGTCTTGTTCAAATGGCCCACCCCTAAAACATATATAACTGGAGTTTCGCCTTGGTTAGGTAGTTACATCCGACGGATTTTTTAAAATTATTTACTGCAACGTTTTACCCTATCCAAAATTATGACAATACATGGAATACTATATCGTCGCCCTGATTTCACATATACATGACTGGAGTCAGAGTAGTTACAGTTTTAAAAGCTCTAACCTTTACACCAACGGACATGTAGAATAATGGCACGGACTGTGACTTTCATGTCTTGAGTTTCAACTGCTCGGCCCCCGGTAGCAATGCTAATCTCGGGGGCGACCGAAACAGGACCCACATGACGTATTTTGAAAAAAACGTGTTAGTATTTCCCCGAGACGTAGCCCGGGGTGTTAGTAAAAAAATGATAATACGGTAATAATACAAAACTTAGACATAGGGTTACAAGGGTAAAATAGTACGAGTGTTGAGTCAATACAAATTATAAATAAACGTAACAGTGAACAAATTGACATTGATAAATTAAAATGAGTTATAAAAGAAAAAGTAAAATTTTAAAACAGCTAAAATGTACATGAAACGCGAGTAAAATCTTTACTGTGACTTTCAACCGAAAGGTTGTTAGTTCGAGTCCCACACTGGCTACATTTTCACCCCATGCTTTTGCTTCGGATGGCATATAAAGCAGGCTGTCCCCGGCCTTCCTAGCTAAGTATAAGAAAGGGCTTTATAGCCCTAACCCTAACTCCGCTAGGCGCCGGATTAACCCATGGGCACTTGGGGCACAGGCGAACGCCCCCCCCCCAGAAATGCCTAAAATTCCTGCCCCCCAAACGAGATTTTTTTTTATACAAATATTTAAAAAATAAAAGTTTTGAAATTGGCGGGAAATTATGTGTTTTTTTTTGCTGCAATGCTAGTAGATTTATGAGCCCTGGGACCGCCTCTGGTTTGGACCCACGGCCTCCCCCATATCTTGTGTCCCCGGCCCCCCAGGGGTTAATCCGGCACTGCCGCTAGGTTGGCTTAATAATAGAACAAAAAGTAAAAAATATAAAAATAAAAAAACGGTCGTTGGATCGAGTATTTTTTTTTTTTTGCCCGGTCTATACGTTTTAATATTATTGGTTTATCGTCCTAAATCAGATAGGAAGGTTCAGAAATAGAGCAATAGTAATGAAGCTACGCGCGGTATTTCATAATAATATAATTATATGGAACAGGCACAGTTAGTTACACCTATACCAAAAAAATATCGAAATAGCAAAGAAAAGATGGAAGTGCGGTTATTTCCTGCTATGCTCTTCCTGTCAGTGTCTTTCATCACAAACGTAAAAATAATTTATTTATTGGTTAAAAAACAGAGGATCATCAGCGGACTAGTCAAAAAACAACAATTTACTTGAAAAGCGGCCCCAACCTTTTTTCGGAAACGTCCGGGTTTCCCATGGTTGGAATGGGTAAAATGTCGGAGGAGAGACATTCCTCGTATGTAACTGTGTGTCGGAGTCACCTTAAGGATCTTTCTGTTGGTCTTAGAACCAATTCATATGACTGGGAGTGCTCAGTTATAAAACTTTCTGCAGCGTTTAGGCTAATTTTGAGCAACAATAGTGCAATAAAGATTGTTAATACTTTCTCTTCCTGCCAGGAAAGCCGGTCACACCCACGAGTCTGTACTATAAGACTCCGAATAACAAAGGTGGGCCCCATAATAGCCGCTTGTCTGCTTATAAAATAAAGAAATGCCGTACCACCGCCCATTTGAGGCTAGGGATACCTTATTCCTGTCTTCTGTACCGGTTTCGAAGTGTAAAAGAATTCTCATCGAGATTCTATACTCCATTAAAGCCTTGCTTGATACCAAGTATTGTTAGAAGCCAGGGGTGGCCAGAAATATTACTGTCTTTCATTAGTCACGAAATGTAAGAAGAATGCTCCGCTGTTTACAAAATTATGAAAGCAGCGACAATTAAAGTTTTTATGTAACCCTTGCTAAGATGAACCTGCTAGTCTAATGTTGTTTATCGGCCAGAGCGAAAATATACGTTTACCAACCATAAACTACCCTAACACCCGAATCAGAATACAGTTATGGATGTTTAACATTATGGACTCTTATCACTATTGGGGTAGCATATCTAAAATGTCAATTGCCAATGGTTAGGGCCGAGATGGCCGTATTGAGAGTCCCCGAACCTTATATTCCCAGCCAGGTACAGTGACGTAATGTGTGGAACCTAAATTCAAAATCAAATGTCACGGGGAATAACAATGATCGTTAGTGGCTCAGTGAGGACTCAGTAATTGGAAGCAATGTCTCTCTACACCTAGATATATTGTATTGTACGAGTAACTTACAGCGTATGCCCAGTAGAGTTGAAACAAAAAACAACTGTCTTCCCATTAAAAAGCACCGGTCCGAGTTTACTCGAACATGCTTTCCAAATTATTATAATTAAGTAGATATTGACATGCGTCATTTCATAGGAAATAATTTCCCTAAGGTTAAATTTCAGATCCCCCGAGGTGGGGGGGGGGGGAGGGGGGTTCACCTCAATATATATTAAAAACCCCTTAAAACTCAATTGCATATTCTGGAACGAACAGACCAATACATTGTAACAGTAGTAACAATGGCACATGTCACGTAATGTATTGGAGCGTGAATTTTCCATAATTTCTCAAAAAATAATTTTTTGCACAGAAGCAAATATTTTTTTTGGGAATGGAACCTGCCCGTTTTTGTTATCCTAATGAACACCTAAAACATACCTGAAGGTAGAAATCATTGATAGAAAGGTTCCACAGAAAAATTATTTTTTATGAAAATTGAGTTATTTTTATTTTTTTACCCCCAGAAGCAAACTATCAAGGGGCAAGCGACCCCCCACATTTTATTAACATTAATAACGGCTACAATATAATATTTTAATTTAAAAGAAATCGTTGGAGCCGTTTTTGAACAATAATTTTTTAGACGTTTTTTTTTGAGTTTTTTTGAAAATAAAACCCTCCCCAATTAGGTTAGCCCCAAATAAAAAAATTATCCCGAGGTATGATTTTTGTGAACCTACCTGCAAAATTTCATAAAAATCGACCGTGTAGTTTGCCCGGAAATCGACACACAGACAGACAGACATACAGACAGACAGACGGACATACAGACGGAGCGACAGACAGACATTTCGTAAAAACCACTTTTTGGGTTCCTGGGACCTCATAACGTGTAAATTCGTTGAAATCTCGGAATCGAAAATTTCGACCATCACAAAGCTTTCCTTATACTACGCATAAATTGGAAAGCAAAAATTAAAAAAAAATGAGTTAGTTCCACCTCAGAGGAAATATCAATCAGCCTCTTGATACGGTACCTGACATACAGTATTCTACAAAGAGTGAAGAAAGCCGCACTAACAGAGAATGCGATGTTTCATGAGAACTTTTGAGTAAGAGTAGGCTAAACAATTTTAAAACAAAAATAGGGAGAATAATTGTGTTACAGAATACACTCTCCACAGTCCCCACCCAACTGAGATGTGTAAAATATTTTCGATTCAAACATGCGGTCCCAATATGTTTCATATATTAGAAGAAAGCTTGTTCTAACTAGCCATACTTAATAAAATTCTCATTTTGGAGTATGGATAATCTGTGGCAGCTGGATTGTCATATACAACTGTTTCACGTAGCCACAACCGAGGAGTGAGACACTTTAAGAGAAAGTATAAGTGTGAGCCTAACTACAGTATTGTTCTAGGTACGATCGTGATTAGGATATTATGAAACGAAAAAAGTAGAGTTGTGGAAAAGTTGAGTGTAGGGAGAGATTTCCAGCCAATGACAAAACGCATAAATTTGTACAATACAAACAGTTTAGGGGAAGCAGAACAAAAAATAAAGGATATTTTAATTACAATTATAATGGAACTACAAATTAAAAGTTTCCCTTACCAGCGTTTCTCAGTTGAATGCTGATCATCTAATTCCACTGAACCCAAAAATTGCAAGACAGATAGTCTTAAACAAAATAACGGTTAGGCTATCTTTTTACAACAGTAATGAAACTACAAACCAAAAATTTCCTCTAACCCTAAAAACTCCGAAATACACTAAGCGTTTTTCCATTCTCAGCTGAACATCAGTGCTTCCATTGAACCCAAAAAGTCCGGGACACGCTTGTTTTATTGATGAAACTGGAAACTAAAAATTACGGGAACCTCACCTGGCCAAGTCTCAAAGTGCAAACAACCACGAAACGTTTTTCCGCTGAACCCAAAAAATCCAGAACAGACTTGTTTTATTGATGAAATTTTAAAACCAAACATAAGTGAAAACTTATCAACAGCAATAGGAATGAAACTGGAAACTAAAAATTACGGGAACCTCACCGGGCCAAGCCCCAAAGTGCAAAAAACCACGAAACGTTTTTCCGCTGAACCCAAAAAATCTGGAACAGACTTGTTTTATTGATGAATTTTTAAAACCAAACAGAAGTGAAAACGTATCGGCAATAGGGATGAAACTGGAAACTAAAAACTACGGGACACCTCACCGGGCCGAGCCCCAAACGACCCCGAAACGTTTTTCCGCTGAATCCGGTACAGATTTATTTTATTTTTGTGAAATTTTAAAACCAAACAGCTGTGAAAACTTACCGACAGCAATGGGGATATGGTTGGGTTCCGGCAGCACAGTTTCTATCACATCGGACGAGAGTTTCCGTCGAACATGCGTCTGCTGCTGCAAGATACCCGACATTTTATTAAAAACTTCTTGCAACTTTCCGTCCCGGACACCCGTCTCCTCCAAAAACTGAGAGACATTTTGGCTTTTCATCTTTACAATATACACCTGAATGCGTTTTCGCCGGTGTAAAAAAGTCACAAGCTCAACTACTAGTCCGTCCCTAACTTGCCTTCACGAATGTTCCCAACGCACTGTTCAACTTTTTCTAATGACAGCTCAAACAGCTGATTATCAGCTGGAGTTGAATAGAATTATAATTTCCTTATGCTTGGCTTATGAAATGATAAAGTCATTTTGAGTTATTCTAGTCCGCCGACTCAGTGCCAGCCAATAGCAGAGCTCGCAGGAACAACAAGTTGACCTACACTAGCCGCTATCCATAATCATGGCTTGGGTTTTTTATCTTCGCTTGAGCAGAGTCTTGCCGGCCGGCTTTTTAATACTTGAATCATTGTTAATTGCATAGAGGCGTAGAGTTTTAGAATGATGGCGGGGGCAAAACTATGTAGACCTTATGATGTCAGGACATTTTTCATGCATGGACTTCCTCTTTCACGGAATCACACATTCACAAAAATTTAAAGCGATTGATAGTTCTCAACTTCGAATGATGTAGAACCTCAAGGGCATAGCCAGGATTGTCTTCCGGGGGGTGGGGGCTGTGATCCTATCTAGTGTAAATTGTTTTCTTGAGAACTCAATTGTATCTATAGTGTTTTAATAGTATAAATATATTAAAGTATAGCTGTAGCTTTTACAAAGCTAACAAAGGGATACTTATATTCATATTGCTGCAAGCAGGGAGGCCCGGGCCCCGGGGGTCTCCATGAACCACGACTTACAAAATTCTCGAGGTCCAAAAGGGGCTGGAGGGGGCGTGCCCCGCCAACTTTACGCCCCTGGTTAATTGATAGTTGCCTTATGAGGTAGGGGTGAAAGGGAGGGGGGGGGGGGGAAGGCGAAATAGGTTTCTCAAATAGCATCGGGTTGCAATTCCATACTGTTAGGTATGTATTTAATGGAGGTCACTTGAAAGATTCGATTGTTGTTTTAATTAACTTCGGGTGATATCGGGACCGTTGGGAGAGCGTTTGGATTGGGGATTGCGGATTATGAAATTATAAATTGAAGTGATATTGTACTGACGCATATGATTGCTTGTCATCCCAGTTGAGTGTAATAGAGGGTCTTATGGCCCTAACGTCGCTGGGATAGCAGGTTTATAATGTTGTTGTGTTTTAGGGAAATTCATCCTATTGAGACGGCAACCAATGTTTGACTTCCGGAAAATTTCTTCACAACTTTTCATTTCATGACCCGCTGATCCTAAAACCACCATCCGTTCAAAATGTTATAAATACATACTGTATATATGTATGTACTGTATGTACTGTATGTATCCCAACCAAAACACTTCATGTAAAAACAAGCCAAGTTCCTACCAATTGTAAGTGTGCAAAACGTTTAGCCAATTAAGGTTGTGAGATACAGAAGTTGGCCAAGTTCTTTGGCCTGCTAAATTTGTCAGATACAGAAGTTGGGCAAGTTCTTTGCCAAACTTCTTAGGTCTATTAAAGTTGTCAGGTACGAAATCGCTCAAAGTTTATTTTTAAACCAAAAAATCCCTTTCGGCTATGGCCGATCAGGTGTAGGGAGATTCCGCAGACCCTACTTTTCCTCTACGCAACCCAGAGGCGTAAAGTTTTAGAATGATGGCGGGGGCTAAACTAAGTAGACCTTATGACGTCATCAGGCAGGATTGAAGAAAAAATTGATAATATAATAGAAGAGTTTTACGCATTTTTTAATAGTTGTAAAGTATAGCTGTAGATTTTACAATGCTTAAAAAAGAATGCTTATATTCATATTGCTGCAAAGGGACTATGAAGCAAGAACCACGTCTTACAATGCTCGAAGCTGGGGGGGGGGGGGGTAAAGCCAAAAGGAGCTGGGGGGGGGCAAGTTGGACCGTGCCCCCCCCCCCCCGCCCAACTTTACGCCCCTGACGCTATGTGAAATAGAAAATAAAAAAAACTTCATTATTTTCCCGACCACAACATCAACACACAAAACACTCTTGTGTTCCAAACTATGACGACTATGAACTTTTACTTATTAAATTATTTTTACTTTGACTGGACGTCATCTTGAAATCGTTAAATTGTCGTAAAGAGTGTAGATTACCATTATCGTAGATAATAATACGATCTTTCAGTCAGATTTTAATTCATTCTTCTCCTCTCAATCGGCCGCCATCTTATAACTAAATAGCGGATCTAGCTGGTTAACGAACTCGATCAAGGCATTTGTATGATCAATTTTTGTGCCAAGTTTCATCCAAATCGGATAATATTTACGGAAGTTAGAGTGTTTCCTAAAATCGATATACATATATATATATATATGTACATACATATATATATATATACATACATATATATATATAACATTTTGAACGGAGGGTGGTTTTAGGCTAAGCGGGTCATGAAATGAAAAGTTGTGAAGAAATTTTCCGAAAGTCGAACATTGGTCGCCATCTCAATAGATAGATGAATCTCCCTAAAACACAAACAATCAGTAGCGCAAATAACTTTTGCTGACCCCCCCCCCCCCCCGCAAGATCTTTGGTGCGCCCTACCTTGTCTTATTATTTGAGTTGCCTATTACCAAAAGCAATCCTCTCCATTTTTTCCAGTTTTGAGATATTCGCGCAATTTTTTTATTTTTCAATACTCTATACGATGAATCAGATATTGAGACGCAAAAGCAATTCTAATACTGTTAAAATTAGCTTTAAAAACTGTAATATTCTACCTCATGGCGTTGCGGCACAACAGTTTTTTGCGGTTTCTGAAAAAATGGACCTGGGTGGACAGGATTGCTTTTGCTAATAGGCAACTCATTTCATCTTTGTCATGAGTGATTGTCACTAGTGGAATGCAAGGCCGTAGCCACGATTTTTTTTTTTTTGGGGGTGGCTGTGATCCTATCTAGTGTATTCTTAAGAGGTTTTGCTTTAGAAACAATATTGCAGGTAATCCAAAGAGGGGGGCCCGGGAGTCTCCCCCGGGGAAAAAATTGATAATATAAGTGTAATATAGTCATTGGCGTGAATTCCCAAAATTTCTAGGGTGGGGGGGGGGGGCTTTAGGACCCCAAGACCGGGATTCATTACTCATTCACTCCTGAAGTGAGACAGAAGAAAGGGGGGCCCTAGGGTCTCCCCTGGAGAAAAAATTGATAAATAGGCCCAAATTAGTGAGGTTTTTCGCATTTTCCAAGCAGTAAAGTTGAGTTTTTACCGACCAATAAAACTACCACGAAGGGGGCCCCGGGGGTCTCCTACTTAGAAAAAGTTTGAGAAAATAAGCCTGAAATATTGGAATTTTAAGCATCTTGAGTAACATATTTTTTGTGAAAGTACTTGGTCAATATGTCGATTTTTTTATAATGTCTATTATGTAAAACAGGCATACCAATAATTAATTTCCCTTTCGTTATTGTGGATACTATGCCTTTCGCCTCCATAACGTCTTTTTCACCAAAAATCCCGGGGGGGGGGGCAGGGCTCCCCTATCTACGCCAATGAATATAGTGGAGTGTTACGCATTTTAACAGCAGTAACGTATAGATTTTTTCAAAACTGACAAAGGAATGCTTATTCATATTGCAGCAAACAGGGGGGCACGGGGGTCTCCCCCGGTTTTTTTTTTAATGGGCCCGAAATAGTGGGGTTTTACGATTTTAACAGTAGTAAAGCTTATAATTTACAGAGGAAGACATATTCATGTTACCGTACTAGATGCATTTAATTCTCAACTTTTCATTTCGGTGGGGGGGGGGGGGGGGGCTGCAACCCAATAAGCCCCCCTTGCCTCAGGTCTTGGTGGAATGGGAAGAAAAAGTTTGTAGAATAAATAATAAAATAGTAGGCCTAATGGAAAACGTCCCAGTCCCTGTCTGATTTTGCTGGTACCCAGTAGTGCATTCTGCTGCCCCTGGTGTACCGCAGTACTGGCGAGAAAGAAAATTCTTAGTTTTAAATGAGATGAAGTTCCTAACTTCATAATAATTATAGTCAACTTCGAAAACAAACTGATATTTAATATTTTTATTAATTACGTAGATTATCTTATTATTGTTGGGAATCGAAGTGCGCTCGCAGCAATGTTGCGGGGGTGTTATTTCCGCCACTGTGACACAATTTGGCCAGCGTTGTAGCATCTCGTCAGTTCCTCAGCAATGGTATTACACGTTAATATCGAAGTGAAGTCCCATTAATATAATATTGTACAAGAAGTTCTCTTCCATATTATTAAAAGTTAATATGGAAGTAATGTTTTTTAAGTACATATGTTAATTAAGACCTTCTACACCTGCATTTCAGCATCCGCGTGGCCAAGTTGTTTGTGTTTTTCAGTTTAAAAATAAACTTTGAGCGATTTCGTACCTGATAACTTTACTAGACCTAAGAAGTTTGACAACTTCTCGGCCTAACAATAAAATTGAAAAGATTTCGTACCTCACAACATTTAAAGACCAAGGAACTTGGTCAACTGATGGATCTGACAACATTAATTGGCCAACTTCTGTATTTGAAAAATTTAGTAGGCCAAAGAACTTGGCCAACTTCTGTATCTCACAACCTTAATTGACTAAACTTTTTGCACACTTAAAATTGGTATGAACTTGTTTTTACACGATTTGTTTGGGTTGGGATCTCATAATTTTTTGCAGTAGGTCTGCTTGTGACATCATACTTTTAACATAACACACGTAATGTACGATTGGACAGAGGCGATCTTCTAGACGGACGCTGCTGTATGTAGGTTAAGTGCCAAGTGGTGGCACCGTGGTGTACACTGGCTGAGGACTCAATATTTAATACAAAGTCTCAAAGTCATGTAACCACCACGGTGGCCGGCCGCCATAAAACATCAGCTATCAGGAACGCTCTGGTCAACGACGTTGCTCAGGAACCGGTTAAGAATATGTTATTTTGATATGGCCATAATAATCGAAGAAAACTAAAAAATCAACCTCAGCAGGAACATTGACAATATAAAAATCAAGATAACGGGAATCCCCCCGGAATACCCCGGGAAATAAAAATCTGCTTACATCGTATTTCGAATAAAAATTGAAACTCATTGTTAAAATTAAAAGAAACTGTAGAAACTCGGAAACCCCGGAATCCCCCGGAACACAGTAACCTCGATAACTAAGCAAAAGTTCATAGTCGTCATTGTGGTTTGAAAGTTGGAACACAAGAGTGTTTGTGTGTTGATGTTGGGGTAGGGAAAATAATGAAGTTTTTTTTAAAATCTATATACATAGCGTAGCATAGAGGAAAAGCGGGGTCTGCGCTTGCATGGAATCTCCGTACACCGAAAGGGACTTTTTTTTAATGTGCAGGCAATAAATAAATAAATTGCGCATAATTCCTGCAGATATTCAGATATGCAACCTCTGCCGAGAATAAATAGATATTGCCTTTCTAAAGCGAAGTTTAGACCATCTCCTCCACTCAAGTAGGGGATTCACACTCAGGAAGCCTTTTTCTTCTGCGATCTTCTGCGAATCGTAGTGCGGTATGTGGCCGTCACTAGCACAGATTGGCGATTATCGATTCACCCTTTCCCTTACTTTTCAAAAAGACAAAGAGAACAATATCATTTTCTCCAACATTACAATTTTTCGACTTACCATAAGCATAATAAAAAATTATGTTCATTGATTGTAGGATTCTTCTATCTGCACAGGATCGTTTGAATTATAAAGGCACCTAATAAACGAGTCTTCCAACAAATTAGGATGCCAGAATATCAGTAATCTGGTGAAACAGCGACGATCTACTGTATGTAGAAGGATCCATATGTCATGTATGCATAAAAAATGCAATATAATTTAAATCTAAAACCAGTATGGTAGTGCCTAGAATGGCATTGCATGGTATGGCATATGTAGGTCTAACTCCTTATAGTCCTTACGCGGGAGCAGAACTATTATAAATATTTATTATTATATTTAAATATAAATATATTGTCACGTTTTTGAGCAAATGGATCCCCCCCCCCACTGTTTGTTTTGTGTGTGCCCATAGTCAGTTTTCTCAAGAAAATCTATCGATCGTAGAGCCACTGTTCCCCTGCATTATGAAATGTAGCCTATTATGTGTTCATATTGCTGTAGTATTGGTGACAGTTTTGGAACCCTTTCAATCTGACATCTTCAGAGTCACTCATTGTAAAAATTAAATTGTTACTATCAGTCTTGACGATGGCGTTAGCCGAAACCGGTTGTGAATTTTATAATTGAAGCGCATAGAGGCCTAAAATGTCAAAAATAAGGTTTCCAGTTAATTGAGCCCAAAGTTTGTAACTGTTTGTAATTTTATTCTTACCATTAATGACATTAGATTTGACGAAGTTAAGAAAGATACTTAATAACGTATATCTTCATTGTCCGTTATTTTTAACAAATCGAGTTGAATGAAATCAACAACCTAGTGACGGCTTCAAAAATATGTAGGCTACCATTATAGCGGATCATATTTTCAACTTATAAGTTATAATGACTTGATAAAAATTGTCAGGAGACTACTGCATGTGCATATTATGCACATATTATTGATAGTACGGTAGGATATGTATTGTATAGCTTGGTAGGTCTACGATCGAGGTTTCATGAGAAATTGGGTTTTGTGTAAAGAAAACGAATTGTGTGATGGTTTCAATTGCTCATAGTTTTGGCCAAGTGTTGAATTGACTAAAAACGTCTACAGAACACCAAAAATACCAAATAAATAGCTTAGGAATGGCGATGTCTTACCTTTCAACGAAACTATAGATCTGCGCCCGAAAAGCTTATTAATTCCGTCTATGACCATTATTTAGTTGAAATTATCTCCAAACGTATACTTTGTTATTACTTTTAATTGTTAGAATCATAAAAAATATAAAAAAATTAAAGCTTTGTACAAGAAATAACAATAATAAACTATAAACAATAACTGCCTCTAGCCGGACACGGAAATGACTGGGATATTTGTCGCCATAGCACAAAGTCAAAAGATTTATTCCCGCGCTATAACTATTATTCAAAAAATTAGTCTTTATTTTTTTAAAATTCTATATGTTTGTTCAAATGGATAAATTTAAATATTTAAAAACATTTATTTAATGAATTAAAATTAATAACAACACAGATTAATTTTGAATTTGGCGGGTTCGTGGTAATAGACATGGAAAATGTTGCGGAGGGTTTTCATCGTGGAATTAGACGAACAAAAATGGAAAAGATAACGCCATATTATGTGTTGTGAGATTTTGCACGATGAAATATTTATTAAAATGTATATTAAAGTTTTAAATTAATGGTAATAAACGCGTGTTTATGTGTGGTTTAATTTGAAGACAATGATAGCTTTCTTGGAATGTTTCCGTGTACTGTACAGCTTCATTTCGCGGCCCACATAAGGTTAGTAACATCCACTGCCCAACCCTCTGGTTTGTCACTCACTAACTTTTCCGCAATCTTCAGATGTATTATCTGATTATTCGATAAGTACGACTAGGTGTGTTTCCTTAGATTATTTTTTCATTGCTTATTTAAAAGCGTTGGGTACTTGTGTTTTATTATCCAGCTCCCTCAAATGAGGAAAAAGTGGTATGGCAATTTGAAGTTAACAATTTTGTCCATTTTTATGCATAGATCAATTTTAGAGCCGTAACAACTTAAGTTTGATATTCTGCCCTCTATGAATCCTCTCGGTAAATGTTTGCCGATTCTTAAACTTGAGAAACGTCATTATTTAATTATTTTGAGTAGGCATGTTTTTGTGACTCAACGTATCGCTGTGCTTAAAATGCTGATTATTTGAGTTGTTGTTGTTGATAGTAGCATGTAATGCTAATGATTGGCAATAATCGATCGATCACCGTATAGTTGATTTAGTGGTACCACAAAGAGCCGTGCAATTAACTATTCCGCATAATGTTCATCAAAGCACTCCTGAAGCCGTCCAATTTGTCGATCCTCTTGATTCCAGCCGGGAGTTTATTGTAACGGTTAATTCCAAAGTCAAACACTGAATTTTTATGTTCTAAAATGAAGTTATCACCATTCCTGGTGTCATGACTATGAACATCTTTAATTTTTTTTATTTTTCTTCAATTATGCCGGGAGACAATTGTTTTCTATCTTATAGCCTATATAAAAGTCATGACATCCAGAAATACTTGGTCTTCAAAATTTAACCACTCTAGTTCTTGCAGCATCCTATCCTTAGAGGTTTAAGATGCACCTCATACATTTATTTTTCTCGTAGGCCTCCATTTTTGGCTTGAATATGGATTTGCAGTCCTATGTAGACTGCAAGCATATAGCAACCTACTTATAAATAAGTTTTTTTTTAAAATTCTAAATAATTGCTTTGCTTCTTGTGGTCTTGGCTAACGACTTGTTTTTGTGTAGTAAATCAATCAATCAATCAACCAATCTTTGTCCATGACCCACCAAGACGGCGTCTAAAACAATAACTCTAAAACAAAAACAAACAATTTTCATGCGGAAGCATACGTAAGAGGGGGGAGGGGGGGTTAATGTTGAAGCATCCCAGCTAAGTTCCCTGAACTCGTCCAAGCTGTACAGTGGACATTCATCAATTTTCCTTGTCACCATGGCCTTGAATCCTGAAAATTCCTTATTAGTAAGGCTGATGGGCAGGGCATTGTAGTACCTCATTGCCGAGTTTGGGAATGATGCGATGGACCTAATCTGCCTGCATCCGGGCTGCCACAGAAAAATACTACAAACCGCTGACAATATACTTGATATGGCAAAAGACAACGTGAAGCACAACTCCCCCATTCACGAAATTACGATCGGTTTAGTCGAGCGATGTCAGCCATATGTACCCATATCATAATTCAAAACATCCGGAAGGATTGTCGGTGGAGAATTATTACTCATTAGTGTTACTCATTTTTCTATGTCACTAAGAATCTTGTGTAGCAATATAAACATGACGAAATGTGAAGGCATTTATCAATAGCCGTGATTCGACAATCCATGAAAGGTTTAGGCCTGAGGATACTGAAAAGGATTCTCTTTCATGACCACTGCTCAATTTGCGATGTTGCGGTCAGCAGCGTGTACGACAGGTGAGTTTTTTCCCTTCCGATGAATATAAAGTCCCCATCAGCCCTGGGATAAATATTTCCTTCTATAATCAATCTTTAACCTCGACCTTCTTGATAAAATTACTTTGTAAAGTTGTACGTTATAAAATAAAACTTCTAAAATAAAATTTCTACACACTAGGGGTCTTCACAGTGTTCGTGTTATCGAGTTATTCCTAGTTAAGTGTGTTATATCAAGATAAGTTAACACACCGATAACCCGATAACCAGCTAACCAGCGTGCTATCCTAAACCCACTTCCAAGTTGGTTAACGTGTTATTTACCTTGCTATAGCTCAGGTTTGACCGCCGCCATATTTGTTTTTGTCGATTGATTTGAAAAACGCGTTTAAAATTTTGTAGTATTTAAATTTATTTGTATAATCTATTATTACAAGCAATTACCGCAAAATACTTAAAATTATAATAACCAAAATGAACAAAAAATATAAACAAATGTGGCACTAGAATAGAGTTCTGCCACTTTTTTTAACCCGTGCCACGAACGTCTGACTACTACCACGTTGTTTACTCTGTCGATATACCATGATAACTCACTCCCGAGGTCCACTCACGATTGTGTGATAACTTGAATAGCACATCTAACTCGATAACTTGATAACACGAACACTGTGAAGAGCCCTAATGAGTGACAGCACGTTTTACAAAATCACTGAGGAGACTATTTTGTATTCTCAACCTTCTCTTTGATAGTAAATTAAACACAATACAATGCACAGCTTTGAGTACTACAACTACAACCGTATACTAATTAAACAACACAAAAAAGAAATCAGAAAAAACTGGTTGGATTCGAGCATTCGATTTAATGTCAGTATTGTATACCATATATAATGCTGCAATATTTTGAACAGAAAACAAAGTTAGAAAGTTATGATACTGGATGATTGACGGCAAACTCATTAGGCCCACCTACCACGCTTTAAGATCGACCACGGCCTATCATCCCGGATTCTACTGCTTCATGATTCATCTTTCATAGTCCAATTCGCTAGCAACTGAAGTACGCCGGCGCCCCAGCTACAGTATCTTGGATCGTATTAATTGGCCTCTAATAACTGGCCTTGAGATGAATATTCTATGAGGTTTGCTGTTGGTGAACGCCGAGGAGAGAAACGCCGATTAACTATTCATGACTCCCAAATGATCCCTGGCTTATAAATAACGCGTTTAGTGTATGTGCAGTCACGGGACAGTCAATGTATTCTGCTACTGACTGCTGTATGCACTGTTTTAAATGTGACGCAGCGCGGGTAGGGCCAACTATGCGCAGGTTCGAATCAGTCTCGTAACAAAGTTTTCCTAGCTTCCTGTACCCGGCTTAGTCCAGTTAGTTACGAACCTGCAGGTCGAGGTTCGACACTCCACATTAAAGAATCTACCCCCACTGTCGCTTGAAAGGTATCCGTAAGGAATACTCAATGCTGGACAGGCCCACCATCAATGCATGTCGGATCCATGCAGTATTGCTTACCGAGACTTTACAAGCGGTGCTGCTGACGTGTGAATCTTCTGTATCTCACCTTCACCAGTTGAGAAAAAAACGCGTCTGACAGGCATGATGCTGACCATGGCATTCTAAATATAGCAGTGGTTAACAAGAAGGCCATTCTTCAGCCCTGAATCCATCAAGGGTTGTCGTGCTTCCCCTTTTTTAGTTTTTTTCCATTTTCCTGATTTTATAGGTTTCTCACCGTAATATATGTTGCACTTCCTTCTTCTTCCCTCTTAGTGCCGCATGGATGCGCAACTTGGGGGGGGGGGGGTGGGGGCTCGAGTCCCTTTCTTGTATTCCACCCGGTTGGTTGTCATCGCCTTGAGCTCAGCCATAGCTTTCGTATTATTATAATAATTAAATCTGGTTGACAAGTCGGCTGCTGTAAGGCGTTGGGAATTGTGAAATTGTGGAATTGATAAAACGTGGGAATTGACAGGCGGTCCCCTTTAGGGTCATCTATGGCGAACTCTGGCAAATGAAAGGACATGTAGAGTAGTGGAACAGACTCTGACTTTCACCCGAAAGGTTGTTGGTTCGACACTAGTTACAATTTCTGGCTATGCTTCGGAGGGCATGTAAAGCAGGTAGTCCCGGGCTTTCCTAGTCGAGAGTAAGAGAGGGCTCCGCTAGGCTGCCTAAATAATAAAACAAAAAGTCCATATTTAATTTATATTATTATTTCCGCAGCTTAGGCATATGCATCTGGATGTAAAGCTATGGGAAGTGGAATCAGATGGATGCCGCAATGCATTGGAATAGACAAAAATATAGCGGCAACGTACCTTCGGATTTCCCTTTGCGTGGACTTTGCCAACATTGATGGGAAACATCCTTAGCCCGCCCACAAACTTCAGTTTGAATAGTTTCGGTATGGAGTACTGCACGGCACCGCTATGCATTGGTATTGCTTACCGAGACTTTTCAAGCGTTGATGGGTAGGGAATGGCCCTTAGTATCAAACTGTTCCCAAAACGTTTTTGTCGTATGGACCCTTGTATAGGTTGTAGTTGTACTGCGTTACTTGCGGGCGTTTTGGTCTAGTGGGGCCGTAGACTGTGCGTCGTGAAGTGTATTGCTTATAATTATAACAATTATTGATGGTCACCCGTGCCGTAACTAATTTGCCTATAAATAATTTAATAATAATAATAATAATTAATAAGTAATAATTTGCCTCGAGAGTTGTATGCACGAGCTCCAGCATTGTCCCTTTTTTCGATTTTAATTCACTCTCTGCATGCTTGTAACAATCTCGAAACCGGTTAGAATGAATATCTTGTTGAAATTAAAATAATAATTTACTTAATCCGTCTTCCCTTCATTATCATGCAATCCTGTTGATGCATTTTTCATTCTGTACAACTTAGCATGCACCCATTATGGAACAGGAGAATCCGGGCTTATGAGCCGTGGTCGATCTGAAAGCGTACTTGCAAATGTTTCGTCCACAGCTGCAGTCGACATTTTCAATTGGTACTGCTACACTGAAGATTGTCTCTCGGAGGCAATCGGAGGCTCTCAGTAGCTAAGGTTTAAGAGCGTCCACAGCCTATTAGCCTCATCTGGCTGAGGCCGTCAAAGCCTATGTGGAATTATATTAAGCTGCACCGCATGGCAAATTTCTTTGACTCCCTGTGACATGTTGGTTGAACTGGAAATCATCTACAATCTTCACCATTATCCTGGTGCTACAGTACTTTGAGAACTTGGGCGCCGCAACATCATTAGTCCGCAATTTGTCTCTCGATTCAACGTTTTCATGGACGTCCCAGTGATTGTTCGTATTGTTGTGTTTCGTGCTATGACCTTTCTTAGACATTCTTCTGCGTCATTCATCCTCTGATTGATCTGTGCCCAACCATTTGCAATCTCCATCAAAATACTCTACAAAACTACAATCAATGTAGTACCACCTACTCTCCCCAAACTTAACACCCAAACGAAGGAGTGTTGTTGAGCAGGCTAAAGCCCATCAAGGGCTGTAGAGCCTGAAGTAAAAGGAAATGAAGGATAATTTATACTAGACAGTTCTGTAGCTAGACTAGTGCTTGTAGGGTTCTGGTTCAGCAATGCATAGCTGTAGAGCAATTTTTCACAGAATATTCTATACAAAAGCTCCTCTATGGTGGTTCTCGCAACAGCCGCTGACTAAATTGTAATTAGTGAAGGCTCCAGCGTTGTATACTGTATAGTACAGAATACCAAATGAAGATAGACTGATTGGCATTGCGCCTGGAGCATATACTTGGATAGCGGCCAATTTTTTCAGTTTTGTTTTATGTTGGTGCTAATGGCACGTCTTTCATTGGTCCCATGAGCGGCTTACACTATGGCCGTTTCGACGGTTTATTGGCTACTTAAGGCTCATTAAATTCACCCTCCCCCCCTCGCTCCGAAAATGGTTATGAGTGTCTATTGCTAGTTGTACCGTTTAGTATTTAATATTTGCTTTCCAATTTATACGTAGTATAAGGAAAGCTTTGTGATGGTCGAAGTTTTCGATTCCGAGATTTCAATGGATTTACACGTTTTGAGGTACCACGAATCCAAAAAAGTGGTTTTTACGAAATGTCTGTCTGTGGCTCTGTCTGTCTGTCTGTCGCTCTGTCTGTCTGTCGCTCTGTCTGTCTGTCGCTCTGTCTGTCTGCCTGTTCATCGATTTCCGGGCAAACTACTCGGTGGATGTTGATGAAATTTTGCATGTAGGTTTACAAAAATCATACCTCGAAATTTTTATTTTATTTTGGACTAACTCAATTTGGGGGGGTTTTATTCTCAAAAAACTCCAAAAAAACGTCTAAAAAAAATATTTCTCAAAAACGGCTCCAACGATTTCTTTTAAATTCACATATATTGTAGTCATTATTAATGTTGATAAAATGCGAGGGGTCGCTTGCCCCTTGATAGTTTGCTTATGGGGGGTGAACAAATAAAAATAACTAAATTTTAATGAAAAATGACTAAAAAATAATTTTTCTGCGAAACCTTTCTATTGATGATTTCTACCTTCAGGCATGTTTTAGGTGCTAAATTGAGTAACGAAATCGGACAGGTTGTTTTCCCAAAAAACTATTTGGTTTTGTCCAAAAATGTTTTGAAAAAATGATAGAAAATTCACTTCAAACGCATAGCTTACCCTGCCATTATTACTGTGTGGTTAAATGTGTTGGTCTGACCTATCTAGAATTTACCTCACCTCCAGTGGCGTCAAGTGGACACCCCCCCCCCCCCCCCCGAGTTATCGGAAATTGAACCATAGGAAAATTAGTTTCAATGATATTACTCATTTTCTCTATCTACTACTTGGTAGATTGGAAAGCATGTTCGAGGAAACTCGGACCGGTTCTTTTGTCTAATTGCACTCCACTAGCAATGATTGGAAAGTTAAGAAAAATAGAAGCTTTCGTAGTAAATTTATCATTTTCGCACCTGAATTATTATTGCATCAGAAAAACAGGATGCAGTGTTTTAAACAGGTTTTCAAGAATAGTCGTAAGTCAGGCGGGTAAATAGTGGGTTTATGTATTTTTCATTAAACCATGTATTGCTTTCCAATTTATACGTATTATAAGGAAAGTTTTGTGATGGTCGAAATTTTCGATTCCGAGATTTCAACGGATTTACACTTTTTGAGGTCCCAGAACCCAAAAAAGTGGTTTTTACGAAATGTCTGTCTGTCGCTTTGTCTGTCTCTTCAACGATTTCCGGGCAAACTAATCGGTTGATTTTAATGAAATTTGGCATGTAGGTTCACAAAAATCATACCTCGAGTCAATTTTGGGCTAACTCAATTTGGGGGGGGGGGTTCTATTCTCAAAAAAACGTTTAAAAACGTTATTTCTCAAAAACGGCTCCAACGATTTCTTTTAAATTCACATATATTGTGGTCGTTATTAATGTTAATAAAATGCGCGGGGTCGCTAGCCACTTGATATTTTGCTTCTAGGGGTAAAAAAACAACTAAATTTGAACTAAAAAATAATTTTTCTGCAAAACCTTTCTATCCATGATTTCTACCTTCGGACATGTTTTAGTTGTGTAACGAAACGCAAACCGGACAGGTTGCTTTCCCAAAAAACGATTTGGTTTTGTGCAAAATTTTTTTTTTTTGAAGAAATGAAAATTCACGCTCAAATGCATTGCGTGCCCTGCAATTATTACTGTGTGGTAATGCGTTGGTCTGACCTATCTAGAATTCACCTCCCCTCCAGTGACGTCAGGTGGAACCCCCCCCCCCCCCCCCCCCCCCGAGATATCCGAAATTTAACCATAGGGAAATTATTTACTATGAAAGTACTAATTTTCTCTATCTACTAATTGATAAATTTGAAAGCATGTTCGAGTAAACTCGGACCGGTTCTTGTATCTTGCAGCTGTCAAACGAATTTAGTCGAAAATACCCAAATTAGCTTTGCATATTTGGAAACCTCTGCCTTATGCCGGTGCTGAGTAGCTTTGCTATGATAAGGCGTAGCCAACTATAGCTAAGTAAAAATAGGACTTAGTTCGGCTACCTGAAGTGAGAAAAGTGTACCCTGGACAAAGTAGAATTCCCGTAGTATCCTTCTTCCGAGGTCACAATCTCAAAGGTTGGTCCGCAGCAACTCCCTGCATATCATCCTCCAGCTCTCTTGGCACTGCGCCTGCCTCTTCAGCTCTTGGTACTTTCGAGTTCCTGCGTCCTCCTTCAGTTGATCCATGAGTTAATACCCCGTGCCCGTCCTTAAGGTAAAAGGATCTTGAGGAACATAGTAAAAAATACACTAAAGGCCACAAGGGTTATAGTGCATGCGCAAAAACATATCTTACCCAAATCTAAATCAGAAAAAAAAGAACGGAATTTGTCTCTGACGGTACTAGTGAAGTTTATTGAGAATTAACATTTTTCGTTTCCGTATGAACGGTCGTCATGTCCAGTTTGAAATAATTTAACGGGCAAGTTTATGATTATACACTGTGTGTGTGCGTGTTAAGTCAGCATCGGTGTGGAACACATGTTAAACAGTTTGGTTGCTGTGATTGACACTGTAAAAACTGTACGGCATGTGCGTTGCCGAGTGATGGAACTTCGTGGGAAACACACCAATAGTCAATGAAGATATGTAGAGAATCTAGGCTACGACTTATACCCCCTGAAATTACATCAATTACAGCTTGGAGCGTGCCCATGCTTTGGTATCATGTTTCTGATTTTGGGATACGTATTTGCGTAAGTCTTCTAAGTAGCTGAGTTGAGTATGTTCTCCGAGGCGGAGACGCGAAAATCCCTAATCTGTACCTCCTCTTGGTGAAGATGGAAGTGGGTAATGGCGACTGAACAGACGGGGACCGAGTTTGAGCCGGGATAAGCGAAAAGCAATCTTTTCCGTGGAGGGCACTGTTTTTTCCTGGGGTTAGGAGGTGGAGCAACTCAATAACGAGTCGACGGCGTATGAACGCAGAAGGCAACGGGAAACCACTACAATTCCCTAGTATAGCCATCTTGACTACAATTTGCCATGATGGTCGCCAGTCTTCGAGGAATTAGGCGTAAGCCGGTGTGAGTATTAGTACTACTTGTTCTTCAAGAGCTATTTCCTTTATGAGCGGCGAGTATCTTTTGGGAATTCGAAGCTATTACCTTACCATAGCTAAGCTGCCCAAAAACAGTGTCTCGTAATCGCCAACGCCCATCAGACCAGCAAGTATTTCGCTATCTGACAGGTTTAGACAATCTCTAACATATACACCGTCATTGAGACCATTAGACATAACAGAAATCGGGTGCACAGCGTTCAAATTGCTCGGTCTGCAGGTTGCTTTAAGTCAATTATTTCAACAAGAAGCACTGTTTCCCCAAGCTGTCAATGACATACTTTGGGGTAGGGTTATACGAATACCTTGCAAGCGTCTGCTGGTACAAAGTCTTCCCTTCACGGGCCTTAATTTAACGATATACAACTGGTTTTATCCCATTTGGCGTTGGCTGAGGATGTGTAGCTTCTAGCTTGGCTAACGCCATGTACCGAAGGCAGTCAGTTGGCATAGCTATGTCGTGTAATGCATTGTACATGTGAGCGCTGAGCAGGGTCGTCCGCTGTGGGAGGAAGTGGCAGCAATCAGTGCTGACATCGCTGACTGGGGGGACTGCCATATTACTCTTCATTATTCTGTCATTTTATTACTGCTACCCAGACGTTATATCTGGGCAAGGTATCGTGCTGGGTCTTACCCTCGCTAGCGGAAACACTGACCAATCACGAACTAGAAGCGCTATACCTTACTTGTTACTTGAGCCAACGCCCGTCCTTCGCTGCTCAGCCATTTGATGCCGTGCCTCCCAGTACATGCGTGACTTGAAGTGCTGGTCATTATCGTTGATTTCATGTAGGGCAAGGCAGTGGGCCAGGTTGTCTGCAGTGCCTTCCTCCAGGGAGCACAATGGGATGTTTACTACGCCGATTTTGTGCAGATGGTGTTGCAGAAAATCGTGCTCTGTGCCATCCTGACGGTGGCCACCGCCGCTTCCCCGGGCAGGTTGTTGGGGATGGGTGTTGTGTCCATCTTTTGCCAACTGCTGCTACCTTCCAGGAGCCCAAGACTACTTTCTTTATGAGGGATGAAATAACAACAGAAGCGATCCATGATTAACGACATAAAAGCATGGAGACTCACATGGCTTGGTCATGTCAACAAAATGGAAGGAACTAGAGTACCTTAAGTGTTGAACAAGGCAGAAAATGGTTGGACGACGTTTGTGATGCTTAACCTCTGCAACTGGAGGAGAAATGTGACGTCGAAAGATGAGTGCCAGAACGGCGTGGTTTCAGCGGCCAATGTTCTTCACGAGCTATAGCGCCAGTAAACTAAATGATGATTACTGAGTGAAAAAATGTGTCTGTAAGATAATATCAGAATTATGAATGTTTGGAACCCTGCTCAACAAAATCCAGTAGTTTGACCACTGGTCCACTACGAGGTTCATTGATTGAGTAGATTTGTATAGCTGTAGGGGCAAGCCCTTGAAACCCAGTTTGGCGGTCACAGGCTTGCATAGAGTCTGCGGGACTGGAGAGGGGGCAGGGGCAAGGGAGGGACGAGGGAAGGGGAGAGTGTTCCAAAAATCAATGGCTGGTGGCTCACTGATCCTGCATCACATTTTCTTCCTTCCTCTTCACTTCTTTTTTGTTTTCTTATCTGTCATTGCACTGGAAGATAGTTTAGCTGTTGAGTTCGAACAAGCAGCCAACGGTAACTTCGCCAGGGGTTTAGAGCTAAATGACCCTCAAATAAGCGACAACCAGACAGTCCACTGTACGTTTTTTTTAAAGTCAAATTTCTAATAAAAAATCGATGATAGAGTCGTACATGACTCATAGAAAAGGTAGAGGAAATGCCCCTTTACATTTTAATACTTTGTATGTAACCGGCAATAACACAGTTTTTAAAGGCGTGGACCTTACAAACCTATAACTGGCCCAACGGTGTTAGTGCCGGTTACATACATAAACACATTCATTTATGTGGCTCTATGATCAATAATTTATGATAAATTTTACTTTGAACAATAAAGTTTGGGTTATTTGTTTACTTTAAGCAACCCTGTCCCATACCAAGTTGAATCCGTCAGAACAGAGCCTGTTCCAAACTGCTGCAAACTTAGTAGTGTGCGCAGCGTTGGCAGGGGAACATGTTAACGCGTTGAGACTACACCAGTCAGTTTAAGTGCGTGTCGAGTCCTGGTCACCTCCGAATCAATCGTGTGACTACTATATTCCCCAAGTGGTGCGGAATCTAGTATAATCAGGAGGTCCACCCTGTCAGTCAGTTCCCCTTCTCCCTGAGGTAAAGGAGTCTGCCCTTAGTCACTTAAAAGACTCACTTCCCCCACCAGGCTGACAGGGTTGTTAAAAAGCAGAAATGCTGAAAGCAGACGTTGGAAAACAAATAGCAAACAAACAATATTTCATGAGGTATATGATTTTGAGACTTGCCAATTGTCTCTCAAGAATAGACAATTGTTTCATTTATTAGGAGCTGCTATGCTGTTTTCACGCCTACATCTTACGTTAATTGTCCTATATGAATGCCGCTTATCATAGTTTTTTGGTGTTTGACGTGTCAAGTTTAATGACTTAAGAAAGCAATCTGAAATGTTTGTGGACATATCAGGGTTCGACTTTGACCAGTGGAGTATTTAATATCAGTTTCCGGCAATCAATTTCTTATGTAATTTCGGAAATGGGGAAATTAGTCATCTGATTGTTATCCGCTGATATAGTGTCAGTGTTTTCGCGGTAAACCGTGTGGGAACTTCAATTATTACTTTATTATGAGTTGTCTGGACGATGCTATGCTTAACTTAATGGTAAATAGTTTTGTCATTAGTTCTTGTGTTGATATTACGTTATGGTTAATTTGTATTATAAATGTCAATAGTTGTAAGTGTGACTTTAATTTATAATATGCACTTTCTTGCTTGTGAGTAGGACACGATTTATTTGCTTATTTTTTCTAAAACGCACTGTTGGTCTTTTGTTGGACTCAAGGAGGTTTCGAGAATTCGTCCTGTAAAGTATTCTTTATATCTCAGTCTAAGGGTAACTATTACTTTTCTGTAAGATGGTTATTTTTCTACTTAAATAGACTTTTAACAGAAAAGTTTTTTGAGAAGGAAACACCAGGTTTTCGAAGTGATAAAATTAATATGTACAATATACCAAAACTCCAGGTTTACCAGAATTTTTGCGATCTATGCTAATTTTTAATGTCTCTTACGACTGTAGTATCTTGTCCAATAAGTCCCCAAAGTTACAAGTTAACTTAGAATAATGTGAATAATCCTTTTTTGTTTTTTAACATTTTGGTTCAGAGAGGAAAAGCGAGTTATTTTGACATTTTGCTGTGACATTATGGTGAAAGGTCGCTATTGCGTCACTGGCTGTCAGTTTTGATTTCTTGGGAAATTGTGAGGGCAGCATAGCGTTTTTAGCTTACACAGTAATAGTATGTTCGCTTCCATATATGATGGCGTAGTTGGTAGCTTGCTTGTGCTTGTGAGAGGAGCTACACACCATGCGATCAAAGACCTGTCGTAACTCAACACAGGTATTACCTACCTACAGAGGCGACTGAAGGGGTTACTCACATATATTCATTGACTTGCTTATATGCGTAACGTATCGTAATCGTATGCTTGGTACTATTTAACAGATTTTTCAATCAATTTTCTTATGGAAATGCTGCGTTTTAGCCAGTGTGAGCAGATTTATTAATATACAATATTAGAACTGACCCCATAATGGACACATACGTAGGCCAAGGGTGAGCGAACGTGGTATCTGGAGATAGGGAACAAACGCCGAGATAGACGAGGTCTTCAGAAGAAGAGGGCATTCTTCGCAAAAGCCCCAAATAGTTTGTGGAATGGGCATGCAGAGCGAATGAGCTCCACAGCGAAAGTGGGAGGTGGCAAGGCATGCCACGGAACTGATGGAGAGATGACGTGCAACGTGCGGAGAAAGATGTCGGTGGCGGTTTGGCAGATATGTAGATAAGTAATTCGGGTTTTTATAAAAAAAATCAGTACAATGTAAATTTTAAAATCAGTGGAGGTGTCCGATTGTCTCTTAAACTTCATTCGAGATAAGTTCGACCAGAAAATATAGCTGTTATGGTCCTCGAACTCACGACCTTGCGCAGCCCACGTCTGGTTTGTGTATGCATTATGCAGATAGACCGTAATCGCTGTGATGATGATGACTCACGTTGCATTGCAGTCTATAATATATGTCACGTAGATAACCAGTCATTACTTGGACACGGATGCAGTATTATTCAGGCAACCAGACTCACGACGATATACTGGATGGAGGGGGAGGGGAAGGAGGGGCCAAATTGGCCATGAAGAAGACAGTTTTCAGTTCGAGTTGAGCCAATTTTGTGTATTTTATGGGAGTAATATTTGATGGGCTTGGAAGAAGAAGCACTACAAGCATATTTAATCATGGAAGAAGGTGTTAACCGAATAAGATATCCCATTATTTCCCATAATGTTTTTCGATATGCGTAGCTGTGTAGAAATAGTATGGAAAGGCAAAGCACAAATTCATGAATGAGTGTGGAGTCAAGTATTTTTTCACCCTTGGCAGCTTGCCCGTTGTGAGTCTTGCTCGCGAAATTCGATACTGGGGATGTCTTTCTGGAACGCCAGAAGGTCCAATAAGCTGTGTATCTATATCTTTAGTCTATGCTCTATCCTTCTACTGGACCCTTTACCTTAACACCCTCTTTCTTGATAAAATCAGTTTTTTTTTTTAAAGCGACTAATGTGACTTAACGCCTTTTCCAACCGGACCCTTCAGTTGTAGTTTAGATGATCCTGTAGACCTCCATTCCTTCTCACCTGAGAAACTTGCGTTTTAAATTCTAGTCAGACAGAATTCTATAAAACCACCAATAAGCCATTTATCGTATAATATGAGTTGTAAAAGCTGCAGTTTTGAAGTCGTTAAATGGAAGAAATATAATGGTAGGTCAAACAGAAAATGGAGTCGATGCCGGAAACGGCACTTAGAGGGGGAAAAGGCGCCACCCTCCACCCCCTACCCCTACGCTGATGGCGACCCCTATTCTGACTCAGAAATTACTCATGATGATGCCGCTGATAATGTCGTAATGTACTTTGGAGTCATTGTCATATCTATATGTAATTAAATATCGTTATTATCGTTATTTATGGTGGTCTGCGTGGAAGGAGAAATTGGTTTCTACCATACGAGTACGATGCGGTCCATGGTTGGGCCTTCTTTTGTCGCAAGCTGTTGATTGGTTTGTATTCATTTTTTCACCTTCATCTCCATCCTTCTCAGTCCTGGCTTTTCTCTTGAGTTGCAAGTAGGTTCCGCATCTTATATGTCTTGCTTAGGTCTTCCTTCTTTGTACGCCATCCTTGATCAACCCCTCGCATTGGTACCCTCAACGGTGCTTTCTACTATCGTGCTAAGGAGCTAAGAAGGAGATGATTAAGTTCTTGTTGCAGTTGAGCCTAGAAGATGCCATCTCCAGTCCACGTCAGGCTCAAAACCATCCTCGAAGACTATCCGCTTCTTTCTGAATTCGAGGTGGTTATCAATGGAGTGCTGGCCAAAACGGTGTGGCAGCTGTCCAGGCTCAGCCGGCATGTTCGGGGCGTTGCCAGTGAACTGACCAGGTCCTTGTTGTTGCAGAAGATGCCACTGTTGGAGCGGATCGTTGAGCCAGTCCACGTTAAGCGTAACACCATCCCCGAAGATCTTCCTTTCGAACTCGCGGCTGTCACTAATAGGGCGCTAGCTAACACGGTGCGGCAGCTGCCTGGTCTTAGCCGACATGCTGAAGACATGTTCGGGGGTTTTGTCAAAGAACTGACCATGTCCTTGTTGTTGCAGTTGAACCCAGAAGATGCCATTGCCGAAGCGGATCGTCGAGCCAGTCCACGTCGGGCGAAACACCATCCCCGAAGACTATCCGCTTCCTTCTGAACTCGAGGCTGTTACCAATGGGACGCTGGCCAACACGGTGCGACAGCTGTCCAGTCTTAGCCGGCATGCCGAGGACATGTTCGGGGAACTTGCCAAAGAAGCACAGGGGCTGTCTATACGCGCCAATGGCCTGCAGGCGCGCATCGACAGGCTAGCCATTAAAGTCACGCAGCTGGACAGCACCGTGGAAGAAGGTGAGTGCTGATATTTTCATTTAAAAGATAAATGAAATGTAGTCGTGTGACTTAGTTAAAATGCTTGGATGGACACCAAGCTGGTGTCCCTTACCGGGACTTTTCATTCGATAATACAGCTGTGCTTCCTTGTACAGTAATAAGCTGGTGTGCTTATCACAGGGATAAATGAGTACCCCTAATAAACAGTATTACTATTCTAATCATATCGAGCTCAGACGACGTCTACCTGAATAAAATGTCTTACAGCTTCTATAAAGCTGAAGGTTGTGCTGAATAAAGTACGCTGTGTACCGGTGGCCATTTCAATTCAACCCCCTCCATCCCCACTACCCCCTTCAGATGATCGTGAGGAGAATAATGTTTTAAAATGCGGACCGTACACCGTCCCGGGACGTGGGTGTCCTTTGTTCACCTTTGCTGCATTGAATGGTGTCCGGTCGCTCGGTAGGTTTTCTAATGAGACGAAAGAAGTCGCCGTCTGTCACATGTTGTTATGGATCATTCAAGTGACTGTGTTTATTGTGTATGTGTATTGGCAATGCAAGAAGAAGATATAGTATTTGTTCGTGGATGACACGAAAATATATAAATATTGACTTTTTGCTCTATTACAAAGCCAACCTAGCGGAGTTAGGGCTGTAAAGCCCTCTCTTACACTCCTGAATGCTTAATGGGCTGTTAACGTTTATGAAGCTACTGCAGAGTTAAAACTGTGGAGCCATTAAAAGCTCATGGCACCGAAAAGTGCGAAAGACTACACATAAAAGCGGCTATACAAAGGTTTCACGTACAATAGAACAGCATTAAATGGCAAATTTCACTGTAGGTTAATGAGGTTTTTGTGCTGCTTTTTGAAGTAGTTTTTAAGTGCCATTTTCATGACAAGAGGAGTCTTTTCTATTTGGGTCTTTAACAGTTCGGTTTAACATTAGGCTGGTAAAAGGAATAAGTTACTTCTACTCTACTTCATAAGGGATTGGCATTGTTCAGTTGTTAGAGAACTGGAACACGAACTAGAAGGCTGTGGTTCCAGTTCGATCCCTTATCCCGACTGGGCATTTTACCTTCACCGGTAGGGGAAAACTCTGCTACCGGTTTTTTTTGACAACATGGCAAATGCAGCAGTGGTCGGGAAAGAGGTTCCTCTGTACCAGTTGCCAGGTCTAAACCCTGAGTGAGTTGTCGTTGCTCGTTCTTCTTGTCGATACTTCATCAGCCCTCTATATAAGGTGACTGCCGGACACGTTGCTGACAGCATCATCACAAACTCGAGCCCGGTCAGAGTTCTGAGAGCTGTCGCTAACACTTGGCGGGGGAGTTGGAGTGGCCCGGTCTTCGCTAGTCGCTCCCTGCTCTTGCCAGTGGCGGATTATAGTTGTTTCTTTTTACCCATTTCTTTACATCACTTACAATTTGGACCTTCGTTGACGAGAGTGGGGGATGGCGGTTTTTTTTAAATACATTGGCGACCTATATCGGCCCAGCACCGCGGTTGACCACATCGTCCCATATATACTGTAGAGCGGTGGTTAAGAGGACCCCCTGCCATTCCTCAGGGCTAGAACTAACGATGGATTGTAGTGATATGGCGCTTTTGTGCCGGGTACACTTAATCGGTAACTTGTAATATCGTTGCGCCTCGACGTTCAACTGGTACCTTGAGGTCATGACTTCCTCCTTGACTTTACTTAGTTCCTTGGGTATTTTTAATAATTCTGGGAAGAGAGTGCTAGGAGTTCCGGTGCGGTTACGTTTGTGAATATAACGGATGCCACGCACCATCCCATCATTGTACTACATGAAGGCTTCACGTCTTTGTTGTTGCATTAAAATAGGGTAGCGGCGGTAGTTGGCTGCAATCGGTCGTTCAGACAACATGGTTAAGCAGTTTTTGTGGGATTTTCTTTTGTGTAGGGGTAAGTTGTATAGACTGTGATCTTTGTTGTGGTTTGATATGGACGAGGGTGGTAGTAAGACCCTGGGCACTGCGAGGTCTGCAGGGTCAACACTAGCGTCTTGTTTTTTTACTTTAAGACGAGGCTGTGAAGAATGATTTCCTACCGGACGTCGCAGTAAGTAGACTCTGCGGTTTTGCTTCAATGACAGATCTCACAGCAGATCTGTCGAAGTAAAAATTCCTTTCGGCGCCGTTTGACCGACCCGACGTTCTATGGTTATCTCGCGATTTTGTAAAACTTGCTGTTGCACGCTAATGACACAATGTCTTCCCATGACGCCATCAGCTTATCTCTTTCTGTGTTACAATGATTTTAATGTTGCCATTCTCTTTCGCTTATGTCTGGTTTTCAATTTTGTGTTTGCTGCCTCCTTCAGTGGCACCACTAACCACACCTACCATGTTTTTGGATACTCCACTATGCCGCCATGATTCATCCTGTTTCAATTTATGCAGGAAGACCTACCTTCCACAGGTTTCCCCACAAAAGGGACTTCGGAGGTGTTGTAGTACTGTTTTCTTGCTCCTCCTCATGCATCGATTCAGGCGACTAGCAAAGAATGAAATGATAAGCTAGCAGTGAGTCTAATGACAAAAGGGCTACCACTTGAGTTTTTTTTTAAATCGAAGTCGACGTTAAAAAGATAAAAAATACGTACCGCCACTGACGTTGCTTGCCGCAGTTTTTAATGAAACGTTATGGAAGTTTATTATCACATCGACAACGGCCCATTATCCCTCTATCTTCTGTTCCACTTAAACCGTATGACTCCTGGAACCTTTGGAGTTGCGTAGTTGACGAAGTTGTAACTGTATGTTAAGGTCGTTATACTGTATAGCATACGTAATAACCGATACTGTATTGTATTGTAGTTGGCCTACATGTTGGGAGTCTCCCACGGGGTGGCTACTATACTGTTGTCGGGCACTTAATGAGATGTACGGGCAGGGGAGAAATACTCATTTGATTGTTGGTTTGTGAGAAATTTTTTTATAATTGGTCCAAGAATTGGTGTAATCAGGGAAGTGGCTCCTACATGTATTGGACTAATTTATGAATAAAGAATCTGAACAATGCGCACCCTGTTACTGCTATCAGTGGGCGCTTACATACAGGCTGCGATTGCCTGTCATAACAAGCGAAAAATATATTTGGTCCAGTGGCTATGGGCAAAAGTGTTGGGCGGTACTACATTAAATACAATTAAAATAATAGCATTAAGAGCAAATTGGATGCCGGGCCTTTGTCGAATTTCTTGTCAAATTGCAAATATTTTTTTATCTAGTGTTCCGGGCGTGGAAGGAGGATAAAGGATGGGTCAGGGGTAGGGGGGTGTATGCGTCTCAAGCACATTTTGCAATGTTAGTGTTGTGCTAATAAAAAACCTAAAGGTTTGCTGGCAATAAATACTTACTTTTACATGATAACCATCCTTTGCCACAGATATTAAACAAGTTTTGCACCAGGTTTGCACATCTTTGAAAATATGGAACCGAGTGGCTTAATTGTGAAACTATTGATGCTACAAATACCCACAAGGGCTGAGGTAACAGTTCTTGCTTAACAGAATGTGCAAACACGCGTTGTGCTCACTGCTAAGAAGGTCTGAAGGCGCATGTGTCCAAACTGAATGAGTGTATGTGATTCTTTCTTGTGTGTTATGATGAGGCCTGGGTGAGGAATTTGATATTCTCGGAGGAACAGTCTGTTGCGTGACCAGTTGTTGATGAATACCAGGTCCTTACTAACAATTATTACAGTACAGGTTGCCCGTTCCACTCAAATCTACCGTTGTTTGAAATGTGAAATGCATTATAAAATCTAAACATACAAAATTGCGATAGAAAGAAAAAAATAGGACACTCTCTGGTGAGGCGTAACAGCTGGTTAATTTTTTAAAAAAACTTATCACTTAACTTATTGCAGTACAGGTTGCCCGTTCCACTCAAATCTACCGTTACGTTTCAAATGTGAAATTCGTTATAAAATCTAAACATCACAAAATTGCGATAGAAAGAAACAAATAGGACACTCCGATGAGGCATAACAGCTGCTTAATTTTTTTGAAAATTAAAACTAAAATAATCCGACTGTGACACATTTAAAAGCTGCTGGCCCCTGAGCCATGATTTTTAAATACCGTCCTAACTAATGGATCTGTCAAAATATTATTTTTATGTTATAATTTATACAAGTTGTTATCTACAAATAGATTAAAGACAGTGTTTGGCCTATTTTATATGACTTTATGACTTCTGTATGCTGCTCTATCTAAATATTGACATATCTCTGCCGTTTCGGAGGCCTTTTAAGGGAGTTTATTACACGTTAATCTGAGCGTTCTGTTTAGAAGAAATTTGAGTTGCTTCGGGAAATTAAGCAAATAATATTTAAATTTCTCAGGAAATATTGATCGTTAAGCCACCATTGTGATGATTCTGATACCTGGTACGTGTACCTTATTAAAAGTCAGGTTCACGAAAGCTTGATGAAATAATTCTTAATTTACGGTAGGTCTAAGTCTAACACAAGTCATAATTTCATTAAAAATATCTAATGAAAAGGCGCAGCCTTAATTAAGACGTTTGTGCTGATTTTATCTGTACCTATAGGTTTAGCTATAAGTGATACATTGAATGTCTCAAAAAGAGCTTTCATTCGATGTGTAACTTGACTTTTTTCAATAAATGATAAGTAGAATTGGAAAATTCCGAGTTACCATCTATAACCTGCATAAATCCCCGTTTCCGGCCCCAGATTTTTTTTAACACGGCCAATTAATTGTTTGACCCCGAAATGTAAATCACATTCTTTACCCCTACTCAAAATTCCTCATAATAACCGGAATGTAGGATATGGACGTGTGGTGTGAATCACAGTTGGATACGGTGGTGACTCCTTCGTCAACGCCATCACAGTCTGTAATCAGACTCAGGTGTGATTTGTGTACCTCCTCTACTCCTTATCCCTTCGTTAATATGCGATGGTAGTTAACAGATTTATTTTGGTTTCAGTGTCGCTGCAAGACATCCACATGAGGAAGGCGTTCAAGAGTTCGATATTCTTTAATCAGCAAGTGGTCTGTAGGGAGACGATGCCGACGGCCATGTTGGAAACCTATCAGCAATGCGATCAACCACCCCCACTAGATAAACTCAACCCATATAGGTACGTTAAAGCCTATTACTTCGCTATGGTAAGTCTGGGGGTCTGCTGACGGCCATGTTGGAGATCAGCCGCCTCTACTGCGTAAACTCATTCCATTCAGGTCATGTTTTAACTTCACAGGACTTGGTAACGGATCAACGGTAATAAAATAGATGAGATCACGCATATCTATAAGCTACGCTAAGCATTAGGTGGCATAAGTCAAATCGTCGTGGAAGTAATGTGATAAAAATGACAACAGCGGGAATTGTTGGTTGTCTGAGTCACGGGTGGCTGTCTTACAAGCTTAATTTTGACTGTATTGAACTTATGGTGAGAGCTTATGTGGGGTCACAACTGAGGAACCGTTGATTGACTGTGCTGTGGTAGGCCATCTTGCGGGCCTGCCTGAGTGGTACGGGCTGGTTTTGGTTGGTGTTGCATTTTCTGGTGATGCGTCGGAGGACATTTAAAGCCAGTATGCCTTGCATGGCTGGAATGTGCGGAAGTCAATGAAGAAACAAGAGAATGCAATCAACACAATTATACTATACGTTCTGAAAGAATTGCTTGACCTTGTAGCATCTAAACCGTTGTCACACTCTATGAGATAATCAATAAGAATATACTTATACTGTATTAATCATGAGTGGATAAGCTAGTGACGCACATACAGTACTGTACTTTGTACAATATTATGTGAGATGTGAGTATGTATTTTAATATACTTACTATTTTACAGTACTGAATTCTCAATTCAGAGTGAAACTTGCATTGTTATTTAATTTATTTATTATTCAACCATGAGAACAGATAATAATTTGGGGAGATTTGGGACAGCCTGCCATCAGGTTCTGGGGAGTGAAGTGAGAGAGTGAATGAATGAGTTTTTATTTTTTATCGTTTCTTTTGCTTTTTTTTTTTTTTCAGGAAAACTTATGATATTAACGTGAAAAATAAACTGTAAATTTTAAATAGGTTATCTGGTAGGCTAAACTCGCCTAATACCAGTATAAAGACGTTTTTCATTTCATTTTAATTTTGTTTACAGAGACGATGGAAAGGATGGGCTGAAATTCTACACGGATCCCAATTACTTCTTCGATTTGTGGAAACAGGAGATGCTGAAGGATACGGAACGCGCCATGCATGATCGTGGGAAAAAGGTAAGTTGTTTTGTTTACTTACCACCGATCCCCACAACATCTGACAAGGAGTATGTGGTCACCGTCATTATTTGTAATGAGCTGCAGTCGCCCGGGTGTGATACGAGAACCTACTCCACTCCCTTTTGTCACTGCACTTCTGATCCTTCAACACTTCCTCTGGTACGAGTTCTACTCTTCTGAGATCGTCCTCAATCATGTTACTGTATCTCTTTCTTGGACTACCTCTTCTTCGTGTTCCCTCTATTTCTTCCGCCAGCCATTTTTTCGCGCACCTCCTGATATCCATTCGCATCATCATCATCTTTATTTGTGAACATTTGCCTTCCAATCCTTTCGGTCCCTCCACTTCAAAATCATTCAGAACTTAATGCGCTTCCCTTACTGTAAACTGTACTGCTTCCCTACTGAATCTGTTAATTGATCTTCCTCTTCTTCGTGTACCCTCTATTACGCCATCATGACATTTACTCGCTCACCTGCTGTTATCCATTCGCTTTGCACTTTGAGTGTCCGAACGTGATCCTCATCATTTGTAATCAGCTCCAGTTGCCCGAGTTTGATACGTGAGCCTACTGCAATCTTTCTGTCTCTCCCCTTCTGATCATTGAACATTCCTACTCTCCTGAAATCGTGCTCAATCTGGATTCTTCCTTGGACATCCTCTTCTGCGTGTTCCCTCTATTTCATCCTCCAGCCTATCCCGCACCTGCTGATATCCCCGCCCTTCAATCCTTACTGTCCCTCTAATTCTCATCATCCAGCACTTCTTCAAGTTCACTCATCTCATATCGTCGTCAATCAGGTTATTCTGCCTCTTCCTCACCTTCGTGTATCCTCCCTTTTCTCTTGCAGCCAACTCTTCGCGCACCGGCCATCTGGTACATCGGTATTATATTTAATATTATTGTTATTGTTTCTTGTAGATTCCGCCAGGTGCCCTGTATCGGTTCTCCTCGAACCTGAGAGAGGCAAGTTTGCGTGGCTACTAACACGTTGTCCGGACATAACCTGTGTTGTTTTCCATTGTCGGTCGTCTGTTATGCCGCCATGATCGCACCAAACTCGTACAATCTTTATCATTATCTTCATAGGCCGCTAAGCGATTTTGTACTAAAAATTAGGTATATAGAGTATCTACACATTCCTTTTCGGAACATTATTGTTTCCTTACCCGTCCTCTCCACTTCATAGTCTTAATGTTCGCCTTTTGGTATTTCAATAATGTAGTTTCAATTCAACATCGACACCATACAATTTCGTACAACGATATGCGCCAATTTTCAAAAGAGATTCGCTCCTAATTTAAAATGATCTTGATACCTATTGATACCTTGGTGCGATCTCTGGCCGCTAATGTTTGCAATTGTTCATTATTTGGTTTTAAATGTCGGAATGGTTTGGTTTGGATCTACATGGAACCTAAAGTGTACTTTCACAGATAAAATCCAATTCAACACCGTCAAACCGCTGGTTCTTCAATGCCCCAGTGCTTAGTAGTACTGTATAAAGACTGCTGTTGTTACTCTCGAAATGAACATGCACGTCGCAATTAAAACGTTTTCACCCCATTAAAATATGTACACGAGGATGGAAAAAAAAAAACAGTTTGGAATGCACTTGATAGCCTTCGTGGCCTAGCTTGTGGAAACATATTGCTTCTTGTTGGACATAGTGGCATGCAGCAGCCTGGAGTCCGAGCAATTTGAACGCTGCCTGTCAGCTATAAAAACACTTGCTGGTCTGATGGGATTTGGCAATGGTGTGAGACGGTTGTTGAGTTGTTGAGGTAGGATATACCTGGACCTTGGCGAAGCAGTAGAATCCGGGATGATAGGCCTTGGTCGTTCTGAGAGCGTACTTCCTAACGTTTCGTCAACATCTGCGGTCGTCATCTTCAGTGGAACTACGTTGACTTCTAAGATTGTATCTCGGAGCCTCAGCAGAAACTTATTAACTAACCGTGATACAATCTTAGAAGTCTACCCAGTTTCACTGAAGATGTCAACCGCACATGTTGACGAAACGTTTGGAACGTTCAAAACGACCACGACCTATCATCCCGGAATCTACTGCTTCGTCACGTAACTCCAGGCGTGAAATCCCTTGTAATTATATACCTGGACCTTATTGATACTACCCGCTAATATGAGAAAAAAGCATTAAGCTACAGTAGGAATGGAACCGGATTAATGTCAGAAGCCGTACGTGAAAATCTATTAATAAAAAAGAATGAATGCCGTGAATATATTCCTGCCTTAAATAAGATTCCGTTTTGGCGCTATTTTGAGGACTTTATGCACAGTCGGTTCCATTCGTTTGTCTGCTATCCGTGCGTGGGACTCTTAGGCCGTTGTTATCTTTCGCTCCATAACTTGGTCGCTGGAATACATATTAGTGCTAGTTTCGCGATATAGACCCAACGGAGAGGCCACCTCTGTGGCTTTATGTGTGTCTGGTGACCGTTATTATTATGTTTTTTTGTTGTTTATTTATTTATGTTGTACTGGGAAATATTTTACCTATTTGGCTAGGTTCTGGGTATTATTGGTCTCTTCTAGGTTAGTTGTGAGAGTGGGCCAAAAGGCCCCATATTCGCCCGTAACGAAAATAAAGACAATTTTCCTTCTTTCCTTTCTTTCTTATTAGCAAACCCTTCATGCGATTTTTCTACTCCGGGTTAATTGAACTCGGGAACTCATGTTTAAGATTAAACTAATTATGTATCACTTGACAATTTTTTATTATTATTTGCTATAGGCCTATGAAGGATTATGTATTATTTCGTGGTGATGTTTTTTTTTTTTCGTTAAAATGGGGAACCCTAATTTTTCGTATTATGTAAGTTAGTAAAGTAAGTAAATAAACGTGTATTGAAACATAAATTAACAATTAATACACAATAATTGTAAGGTCGCCCTAGGTGAACCTATAACAATTTTCCCTGCCCTAAACTAAAATAAAAAATTAAAATTAAAGTTGCCATATTATTCATTATACGAAAAAATACAATTAGAAAAGTTGAAAACCGAAAAACCACTATTAAACTAAACTTAGATATTAATAGCATATCGAACAGTCTAAGTCTAGTCCACTATAAATAAGGATTCCACCTCTTCCCGTCTCATCAGCCATTCCCGGGTGAATTTGGACATTCCCGGGTGAATTTGGAACATTTCTTAATTGACAAATACCCCGGACAAATTTCTAGTACGTTAAATAATGTTTTTTACTGCTATATAATATTTTATATACATACAGTATGTATATTGGTTTCATAAGAGATTTTCTCACTGGAAATAATCTTGTGATGTAATAATTCTTGTGGGATCTTCTTCAATTCAATTGATTGTTTTTGTTTGCAGCCGCACAGACCGAGGAACGAGAGTGGAGGGGGAAGACATAAGAAGAGGGTGCGACAGCCGCATAACACCAGAGAGCGCCAAAGAGAGCTGGCAGTTGGGCAGGGAGAATATATTATGCCACAGAATATACATTATAGGTGCGTAGGAAGATTTCATGTGGTTGGATTACCCAAGGTCATAGTAATAAAGCGTATAACCACAACTTACACAATCCTCCACACCGTAAATTGAGTTCGCTATAGTGCGTAGTGGTTGCCCATGGCATGGTCTTCTTATGAACATGATTTCAGTGTATTAGGTAGTCGTCGAAATCTCTGGAAGGACGACGTAAAGACTGTCTTCTGAGAGTTGGGTACCCGTAGACTTGGTATGCCTGTAGGAGTGTTTCTTTCGGCCAATCTAAGAATGACTTGCGACCACGCTGTTTGGGTGCGCCCAGGGCATGCTTTGATTGGTTAAAAGTAGACGTCAATTGGCAGAAGTGAATAAAAAATTCCTTGACAGGAACGAATGTCCAATCTAAATGGAAGTCAGAGTATCTTTTAAGGGAAATTAAGAACAACACATAGCAAATAGGTTTATTGGAACTCTAGACTTGACGAATAAGTTATGCTCTAATTTGCATGAATTGAAGACAAAGCACGTGTCAGAACTACATAGAAGATCATGTTCCTCTCGATCTAAGATGTCATCGTGGCTTCGGTTGCGAAAACGTTTGTGTTTATGCACGGTATAATAATAATAATAATAATAATAATAATAATAATAATAATAATAAACGTCTTATATTTACGGGGCGAGACTTAAGACTAGAAAGTCTTTTTCTGCCTAACCCACGTCCAAAAACAATACAACTTACAAAATACATACGATTTTCTGTTATCGTCAGTATTCGCATTTATGTTACAGAACGCCGCAACCAGTCACAAGCCCAGACGAAGCACTGCTCGGGATGGGAGGTGACCCGAGACCGCCGCGACCGAACAGCATCGAACTTCGACGGAATTACCCGGACGAGGACCCGTACAGGACCGGGTACTACCCCGGCTACGTAGAAGAGCCGCCCTACGGGTACCAGGGGCAGGTACCGCCTGGATATGCCCCTCTCAAGTACCCTCCCGACTATCCGGACGCCCCCCTCACCCTTACGCCTAGTCGCAACGGCGTCAGGAGCGTGGGCAATGGCAGTAGACCTTCGCAGCCGCCTCCTGCACCTCCTAGCAATACCAATTCTAATACTAGGTACGTATTCTATATCTGGCCTGTATATACCCCCGGTAAGTACTTACTTTTACTGCGCCGTATCCTCATGGAGGGTCGATGGTGTGACAGCAGTGTTTCCTCACATTCCTGTGCACTCAGTCGCAAAATTAAATAATTAAATTTGTACAATAACACGGCATAACAGTAATTCGATAACATAAAATATACATATGTTAAATCGCGAACCATGTCGTTTTAACGGACGGGGGACGGGGTCATGGATGATAAAGTAACATGTCTGGGGCACTCCACAGACACGCAGAAAATATCATTTCTTCGTAAGGTAAACAGTACAATGTAATCATAAGACCATTGAAGACCACAGGCTAAAAACGATGAGGGTCCATGAAGGTTGATTTAGAGAAAAATCGATTTTAAATTTAAAGTATTCATAGTTTTTGCTCTAGCGCTGTATTTTAAAAGCCAGATCGAGAACGATGCCAAGACTGTGGGACTGAACCCGATTGAAGTACTGAGGAACAGGGAGCAGTGTTCAAATGTTACAATGTTACACCTAAGAAGCTGAAACGGTTTATTCTTGATGATAATAATGATTTCTAACATTTCCGCTTGTTTCTTTTTAGCACTCCAACAATTTCATCTGCCAATAACACACCAACGAGAGGACGAAGTATGTCTGCCGGCCGGGAGCAGCTGCCGCCGCCGCCGCCCCCTCCCAGTGACGCTCCCATGTCGCCCCCACTCAACGGCCCCGTGGCACACCAACCGTCGCCCCCGCGCCACGCCCCGGTCGAGCCAGTGCCCGAGCTACCGCCCCCTCCACCCGTTCCATCGCCCCCTGCAGTGTCTGCACCCCCTCCCCCACCCCTACCACCGCCCCTACCAAACGGCCCGACGCCCAAATCGCCGCCCCTCGCAAACGGCGACGTCGGCAAATCTCCGCTCAAAATTGTTAGCGCTTCGCCGCCGCAAGACGCCGCACGTAAACAGAGTCATAGCACGCCCGTTGTACTGGACCCGAGGAATGATTTGCTGAAAGCCATACGTGATGGTAGGTGTCTGTTGATTTACATATACTGTACAGGGTATTACAATAGTACTGTGCGAGATAAGTTAGGGCTACTTGCAGAAATCCTTGTTACGTAATTACTTTGTGAAGCTTCCTTCTATTATAAACTATACTGAGCCATACGTTACAGCAGAAAAATCAAGGCAAGCTGACTGAGCATACTGGCCAATGCTGAAGAGATATTTAAAATGTATGCACTATAGACAAACTTCAGTATCCCGCACACAGATGGCTAATATTAACAAAACAAAATAGCAAAATAAAGAAAACTACACGCATTCATTGTTAATAATAATAATAATAATAATGAGTTCTGTGCATATTGGAGGCGCCTAGCATCAACTTCATTACAACTACTGCAAATCAAGTGGGCATAGTCGAAGATAGGAAATATTAAATAGAACAATTTAAATACAATAATTGTAAAGCCCCACATGGAGACCTATAACAATTTACCCTACTCTAAAACTAAAGAAAAAGAAAAAAAATCAATTAGACTTAATTTAACTTATTAAACTACACTTACATATTAATAACAGATCTCTCGTAAACACATAACAGTCTAGTCCACTATTTCAAATAAAGATTCCACCTCTTCCCGTCTCATCAGCCATATTAATGGTTGGATCAGATTTCGCTTTATAGCAACAGGCAGTAGAAATTTTAGGCGCTGCAGGGTGTGTAATTATTGCTATCATTATTAAACGGTTATCTGCCCCCCAGGAAATACCCTATGAAAGATTGTTAATTAGATGTTTGATGCCTACTTTAAAGGTTAGACGATCGATCATTGCGATAAAAGTTTCTGTAAAGAATTTGCATGTTATAGGACGAGCCGGTATGTTTCCAAATAAATGTTTACTTATTTATTTATTTTATTTGAGATTACTTTTGTACGTGTAGCATTTGCAAAGTGTACCTTATTCAGCTTACCGCTGCGATGTAAGGCTCAACTCAGTTTACCTATAATGTTTCTATTGCTGATAAAAATGCTTAAAGGTTTCCCCTTTTTTACCCTATTGCAAAGTAACGTGCATTTTATTGAGGTTCTTCGAGTTTAGTTTAGTTTAGTTTTTTTATGTATTTTTTTTTTATTTGGGTGTTTTTGGAAATTGTATCTTGCTTTTACGCCCTCCGTGTGTGGTTTTCCCTATTTATATTTGGGTCATCAGACCAGTGGAGGATATAAAGTTAAAGACTGCAGCCGTTTTGTTTTCATTGTGGCTAAGACGATCTGCGAGTAATATTTGGGGTGGCCATGTGCGGTGTTGGGCGAGGAGGTGACAGTCAAGCACTGCGACCTCATGCCCGCAGGCTCTTGGATTGAAAAGTCTCAGCTAGGAATATTGCATGTTGCTATGCTTTGGCACTGGCGGCAGAGACTTTTCAAGCGATGATGAACAACATAAAACTGCTAGGACTATTGCACTATTTTCTCCCACTAGTGAAAATAACCTTGTCTTTCCTTCCCACAGGAATCAAACTGCGAAAAGTGGAAAAGAGCGAGCAGAAAGAGGTGGAGCGGGTGAATCCGCTGCATGACGTGGCATCCATTCTGGCGCGGCGTGTCGCTGTGGAGTTCTCCGACTCGGACTCGGCGAGCGAGAGTGAGTGCGACAGTGAGGGCTGGGCCGAGCAGGAGACAAGCGCGTGACACGCGGCTGCGCCGCGCGCGGACCCCTAGACAAGGCTGGACGCGTCGCCGTCCGGACCCGAGCTCCTGCGAGCAATGGCGAGCGCTATGGCCGAGTGAGGCAAAATACTGAACACTTTGCCGTTGACAGTTGAACCCCCAGTGCCGGTTAAGACACTTCTAGATTATACTGGATGCTTTGGAGTCAGGTCCCGAGCTCCGGTGAGCATTGGTGAGCGCTATGGCTGAGTGAGGCACAATTCTAGACACTGCCGTTTCAAGTCGAACCCCACTATCGGTCGGGTCCGATATTCTGCGAGCGCTATGGGTGAGGGGTGCTAGGACTTGTGGCTCCGTCGCGATTTGACTTATAGGCAGTACTCAACTTCCACTATCGATTCAGAGTAAGATAGGGGCACTTGTTGCGTTACTTTACCGCTTGGCAACTTCTAGACCAGGGGTCGGAAACCTTTTTTAGTAGCTGATGTATCGAAATAAACATATTTCGATCTGTTAGATGAGCCACACATCCCAAACCAAAAAATTAAACAACAAAATTGATTTAAACCTTAAGAAAAAAATTAATTTAATTTTTGTATATAGGAAAGAGCCACCCTAATGAGCCTCACGTTGCCGACCCCTGTTCTAGTCTATACGCTAGATGCTGTGAAGGTCAATACTGAGCACTTCGCCGTTACGAGGCTGACCGTTGACCCTTGGATCACCCAAAATAGGTTAGTTAATATTTTTTATTTAATGAAATACTTAAGTTAAAATGGGTTGGTCTGTTCAATAAGGCGGCTATTCCACCGGCCAATTTGCTTCACTAATCGTTGTGCCGAGGCAGACATCATTAATAAGTCTCTACCATATTATAACTTAATTTATAATAGATAAGTTAAGTATCTACATAATAGTCTCCTTAAAATATGGCAGAGACTTATTAATGATGTCTGCTACCACGTTGGCACAACGATTAGCGAAGCAAATTGGCCGGTGGAATAGCCGCCTAAGCAGAGGACTATTTCATACATTGTACTAGGAGGAATGTTATAGTTTTGGTGCAGGTGAAACTCATAGGCAACAGACATGCACCGAATTATCAAATGTATGGAAAAATGATAACAGAAAAAATGAAAAACACCTTATAATATGGTGAATGAAATATTCCTCTACAGATTTTTATAACATAAGTATTAAAGTAAATAAAAAATAAATATCAACCTATTTTGAGGTGATCCAGAGGCGGCCAATGTCAACTGTAAGTTTCCTTTTAATGTATCCATATAATGCCCGGCCTAGGATTGCCGGAGTCACTCTTAGCTAGGCATATTTTGGTGAGATTGGGATTTTTAGGACTTCTGTGTATTCGAAGTCAGTACGGTACGATAAAGAGTTTAGCTCAGTTGAGTGAGTTTGTATTCCGTAAGATAGCAACAACTAAGATAGATGGGACATTCGGTTCGGGCGCCAAAAATATTTTTTTGAATTTCTGGGGCCACTTGTCATGTCTCCTATGACCATTCATTGAAAAAACATGGCAGCTGGCCCCAGGATTAAAAAATATTTTTGGCGCGCTCTTATGTCCCATCTCTCTTATATAGAACTCTAGCAACAACCATTCTGGGCTATGATTGGCTGCCGCAATTTGAAAATTAAACGCCTACTGAGAAATTTATCGTACACTTACAACGCATACTAATATTGGAAATTTACCTGGTGGGCTTGTTGTCGAACTGACAGATAATATGGTTTAACGAGCGGCGGATAATAAATTAATAAATTTAGAAACCAATTAAGGGCCCATCTCTGAAGTCTTGATTGTCTTTCATACAAGACATTAATGCTATTAGTTGATATTTAACGAAATAAAAATTAGGCTTAAAAATCTTAATTTTGTCGGAACTATTGAATTTCATTCCATTGCACAAGTTGGGTTATTAGACTGTCAATTCTCAGAGAGCATGTAAAGTACGTACATTTTAATATTTTTATTTCATTTATTGTTATTATTATTATTAAGTTTTTAACGTAAATTAGCCAATTGCACAATAACTTAATTTTTTTTTTTTTTTATAATTACTGGTACTATAAAGGAGTTAAAATTTATCTATAGTCATTCGCAAAATGCAAATACAATCATTTTAGGATAACTTAGTAAGATCTTGTATGCTATGTATGCTGTAGGTTTCTTCAAACGTCAGTATAGACTGTTAGAATACAGTTCGGAGCATTGATTTTTTTTAAATTTAATTTAATTTTCATGTAGGATTTCTGCTATCGTTAAAAATTAATTAAATACTTTGTGAACCCTAATCCTCGAGAATTAAACAAAAACGCTACGCACAGTGACTATAAGTTTAAATTAGTGATAAACACTCATAAATCTTGAAAATTATCCACCACGTTTAGAAAAGTTTTCGTGAGGAATACTGGTGCACCACTATGCATTGGAACATGGAGGTGCCGCCTTACTGCATAACTAAATTCAGAATTCATGACCGTGTTTATTATGCATCATGTTCCTATGCTTAGCGGTGCGCCAGTATGCCTCACGAACACTTTTCTAAGCATGGCTTAGGCCTCATAATGTCCTGAAGGACTTCTAATGGACCTAGGCCCACTTAAAGTGGCCCATTGGTTCCTTATGCAATGCCAAGGACCCCATGGATTTTGGACATTATTTATATTGTTTCCGTATGCAATTTGGCCATTGGCAAACTGGTATGCATCCTCGATGTCTACCTACAAGCGATAATGGACAAGCTGAGACAAGCTTTCTATTGAGGCAATGTAACAGGCGAAAGCATGACTTGACCAAGTACAGATACGAGTATGGTTTAGACCTAAATAGTACATCGAATTATTTTAAGACGTGTTGTGAATTGCGTATTTTGCTCAACTAATAAGTTTGCCAGCGTAGTTGAGTTGGTAGAGGATTGATTTATGAATTGGACGGTTGGAGCTCGAGACTCGGTTGGAGCTCGAGACTCGGTTGGAGCTCGAGACTCGGTTGAGAGTTTAAAAAAATTCCGGCTGGTATGGGTCCACTCAAGTCTAATTACCTCTCTTACCTTGCCGGTATGGGAAAACGCGACTGCCGGGTATGTTGCTGACCGTAACATCGCAATCAAAGCCGTGGTCAAGTAAGAGGATCCTCTACCAGTCCTCAGGTCTGAACCTTTGATGGCTTGTCGGGCCACGGCGTTTATTTTCGTACCTAATTTGAGTTGATTGGTTTGTCCGCACAATTTTTTTTGATTTTATGCACTTACTGTGCCAATTATTTTTAGACTAGGCTTATTCAAATAAGTGAGAGTGGTGGCGTTATGTAATTATTGTAAATTATTTATTTTAGTTTTAAAATTTTATCAATTGATGTCGCTTGAGCTTTATTGGTTATTATTGATTAATATAATTTAATTGATTTTAATTTGAAGTCGGCAGGATACGCTTTCAAACATTGAAAAGACTCGTAAATATTGGTTTTGCTTCGGTTATGCTGCCGTTTATGGAAAAAAACCCCAACTCGACCAATTTGCAAAACGTTCATTTGGAATTTTTGAATCTGCATAAGCGAGGCACCAAACGACCATAATTCTTATTATTACGCCAGTTATATGGCAGTTTGTGTTGTGTTTTAAGTAAAAAGGGAAAGTAGACTTTGTAGCCATCACACTAATAATTTTGCCTACTAGAGTTAGGGTATTCTTCCTAAACACGGCAGTATCATAATGCAGTAGAATCCGTGTTGATGGATTGATAGATCTGAAACTGTCCTTCCAATCGTTTCTTCAACATCTGCGGTTCTACATGGCTCTACATAGAATTCTATGATTGTGTCTCGGAGGCTCTGTATCCCACAGCAATGTACAATTCCAGATCGACCACGGCCCAACAGCCCGGATTCTACTGCTTCATCATCTCTCCGGCCGTAAAAGCCTTTGTAAAATATATTTGGCTTTGGTTAATTGAAGCCCAATTGAGGCCATGTAGTGCAAGTGAAAAAAAGTGATAAAGCAGTTGAATCTGAGAGGATAGGCCGTGGTCGTTATGAAAACGTACTAACAAACGTTACGTCAACATCTCCGGCCGTGAAAGTCTTTAATTAAATTAAATTGAGTCTTGAGTTTGCAACTCAAGTGAAAATGTAATGAATAACCCATTTTCCGTGTATTGTAGCATTGTCATAATGACTGATAGAGATGTTTCTGTTGGCTTCTGAGACACAGGACAGCATAGTGCACTTAACTCCAAATAGCAAAAAATACCACTTGCGCCACTTGGCCTCTAGGCACTTCAATTAGAGAAAGAGTGAAGAAACTTGTAGTTGCCAACCCACAACCTACGAAGTCTACGCAATGTCACCGGAGATGCCAGCGTAGCTGATGACGAAAAGCTAGGAAATTAAATTGCAAAGTGAACGTTACGTCAACTGCTGCACCTTCAGACTTTGAAGGTTTAGTCACGAAGTACAGAAAATTTTGACTATTGACGAAACGTTTGGAAGTACACTTTCACATCGACCAAGATCCAGTAGCCTGGATTCTTCTGTTGAATTTGCTCTATCTATTGATTTTGCTCCCTGTTATGGGCCACTAGTATTCTTCAATCTTATTGCAATGTAAAAATAGTTTACTGTTCGGGGTACTCAGTTACCTGAGGGAAAGTGGAAAATGTCAGGGAAATAGAAATGAGACGACAAATGGAACTTCCATTGTGTTTTATCCCACCTAAATTATTCCGTTAAGGCTGTTGGGCGGTATTGTACCGAAAACTTTCGTTAGAACCCCAGGAATATCACAAACATACTTATTATCTATTTTAATTAATTAATTAATGCAGTTGGCTTACTGGACACTATTTGTAAACAAACACTGAGCCAAATTGAGGCAGTAAACTTTCCCGCGACCTCTAGCGCTTGCTGTCGAAACAATAGTTGTATTACTCATCGCTAGTTGGCAAAGGCGTTCAATTTATCTACAGGCGCTGTTAAGTTCTGCTCGGTCCATTAGTCTTTATTTTGGCGCATATTCCACCTACGTCAATAGTCAATAGTAAATGTGGTATTTACTATTGATTATTGACGTAGGTGGAATAAGCGCCTTAGTTGATTAATAGTTTGATTTCTATTTTTCCTGAATTTTTGTACTTTCCGGTATATTTTACATAGCTTTAGTGGGATGCTGTAAACGTGCAAGCTATATAATATTTTAGGAAAGATTAAGGCTTGGTTTCATTTATTCTCATATTGGGCCTGACGTTATTAGTCTATGGACTTTCATAGGCTAAAATCAAAAATCATACATATATTGTTTCCATTCTTGTAGAAAACTGGCCAAAATTCGGTACAAAAATTTCTTTGTTATATCCGGCTGTGCTCGATTTTATTTTTAACGTTAGTTAGATTTTTATTTTTGTAATTTTTATTGTTTAAATGGGGTTTTATATTATTATTAGTTCTGCGTGGGGTTGGTTCCTTCTGTTAAAGTCTACCTGATTAATATACATATTAAACACACAATTGTATTAGATTGTTAAGATTTTGGAAAATAGTAATGGGTTGAACGTTAAATGACTATGTTCTAAACGTTAAACAGTGAAATAGCAATAATTTATGAGTCCTTATTCTCATTATAAATTGTTCTCATTGCACTGCTTTGGGGTTCCCTCTGACCTGGTCATTAAACATTCATCTCTGCTGCTGCTACTACTGCAATCCAATAAGGCTGAAATTTTGTTCAGGTGAAATCGTGCAATAAATAAATATTAGAAACTGAATAGGTAATAAAAAGCTTGCGGAGTTAGAGCTCTATTACACTAAGCTAGACTGGCTGCTTTACATGCCCTCCAAAGAATGACCAGAAAATGTAGCAAGTGTGGGAATAACCTGGAAAAAACCTTTTGTGTGAAAGTTAGAATTCTCAACACTACACTGCGAAATTTCAGCTTTATCAGGAAGTTGTGAAAAAAAATATTAACTTCCCCATAGCTTTTCCTTGAGCCTACAGTAGGCCTATATATGCCAATTGCTTAATAACACAATTTCTAAACACTGGGTGCAAATAGATTTAATATATGTAACCTGTGTTTCATTTAATAAGCTAAATCGCGCTTTAATGCAATAAACAATTTTCATTCCTTTTAGTTTAAATCTGTCAATAGGCTATTATTAATGATTTAAATATTATTTATGAAATTATGTATTTGTACAGTCCTCTGATCTGTACTTGTTTGTGACTATACTTTCTCGTATAAGAGAGTTTGAAAGAAATCCTACATTTAAGCACAAGGTGGCACTGTTATCTTATGTTTCTACCGACTGATGTATAAGTTTGAAGCTTTCACTCGATTCAGCTGAATTAATTAATTCCTCGTTCCATAGCCTCAAAGATATTAAAATTATCTTCTAAAGAAATTAAAATACTAGCTTTTTGCATTTCTATTTTCGTACCTTTGGGCCTACTATGGCGATCATTTTTAATTCTAACGTGGTATTAAAAATGTAAACAAGTTAATTTCACAGTGGAAGGTGCTATTCTAAATTGTTTTGTTTACATTTTTAACCCCAAGAATAAGTTAATACCAATCACCATTGTAGGCCCGCTGAAATACAATATTATTACTCTAAAAAAATACGATAAAGTACATTAAACAGATCTTATAGAATATTCGTAAATCAGATGTGTAATTGGTCTGTTTTTTAGAAAGCTTGTATTTTATACAAATTTTTCACATCTTTCAGACAGGAACGAGAAATAAATTAATTTCGTTCATAACACCTCAGTTTTTGTTTTTGTAAAATATTTGGAAATTTCTTTCCCAAGAATACCATTTCTAAAATTACAACCGGTTTTCCCTTAAAGCTTGAGTAAAAACTAATGAAATTACGCCAGCTATGTAATATGCATTCCTTCGTATATGAGAAAGTAGCCACTTTATGTATTTTTGAAGATATCCTAAAAAGCCATTATTTAGCAAGTTTATAAAAAAAAAGTCTTGTACTGCATACTCCCCATTGAAATATTGTATATGCGAGGTTAGATAGTCCTTTTTGGGAAATTGACAATGTATAAAATATTGTAGAATACCGACATGCGCACTAGTGGTGCATGACTCATGTCAAAATACATGTTAATAATTTAGTAATAATAAGCATTTTCCAACTGTCGTTTGCCAATTTATCATAATAAATTATATTTAAAAACATAACGGTTTGTTTTTTAAGCTATGACGATAAGCTTACGCAATATTTGCTTAGGTTAAATGTATCGTATGTCTTCTTATGTTGGCGTCATTAATGTATGTTATTGACTGTAACCAATTTTCCTTATCAAGCCTGCAGGCACAACAAAAGGATAAATTGAACTGCATAGAGGCCAAGGGGTACAAGTGACAAAAATAAACATTTGAGGTAATTGAGACTTAAGTTTGTAACTCAATTGAAAATGCACACTTCTTCTTCCGGCTCTACAAGTTTGTAACTCAATTGAAAATGCACACTTCTTCTTCCGGCTCTACAGCCCTTGGTGGGCTTTGGCCTGCTCGACAACACTCCTCCATTCTTCTCGGTTTTGCACAACGCTCCACCATCTGGAGACTCCCAACTCGCGAAGGTCATTCTCTAACTCGTCCTTCCAGCGGTTTCTTGGCCGTCCTGGCAGTCGTCTTCCCGTCATGCTTGCTTTGTAAATTTTTCGTGGCATGCGTTCTTCAGACATCCTTACAACGTGTCCCAGCCACCTTAATTGTTGTGCTTTAATGAACCTTACTATGTCTTCTCCGTTGAGAGCGGCGTCGATTTCAGCGTTGTTTCTTATACGCCATTCTCCGTACTCGTAAAGGGGTCCATATATCCTCCTTATTATCTTTCTTTCGAGTACACGTAGTTTGTTGGCATCGTTTACAGTGAGATTCCAGGTTTCCGATCCGTATGTTGCAACTGGTCTTATAAGGGTTTTGTATATTCGTAGTTTTGTGGCTCTAGAGATAAGTCTTGACTTGAGCAATTTTAGGTTGGCAAAATATGCTCTATTGGCTGCTGTTGAAAATGCACACGAATTCTAGAATTACTATAGAAGGACAGGTCCCCTTGTTCCTGCTGGCCTACTATGTCCTTCGGCATTAGATTTTTCTTGGGATAAAAAATATATACAAAACAGTTTTGAATAACAATTCCATTATAAAATTATCTTGCTTACATTTTTTAACCCAGGTTAGGATTAAAACTAATCGCCGTAGCAGGCCGGCAGCGAAGTAAGTCCAACCAAACCTTTGTTAAATAATATTACGCCATTAATTGCCATTAACCTTCACCAATAGAGTATATCAGGGGGGGGGGGGGTTTCAAAACCCCATGTCCCTGTCGCCTCCATTATTATCTGTTTTATATGCACTTTTAATATAATTGCATGTGCGATGCAATCGCCCGAGATTCACTTCCTGTCCTAATTTATTCATAATTGTAGCCACCGTGTGCATACATTCGGCCGTTGCTACACTTTCCCTGAATTTTCTTTCTACCTATCGCTTCTGTGGAAGGTGTGTACGGTACTGTTCTATACCCAGCGAGTTGCAATATGTCATTAAAATAATAATGAATTAATCTGTTCGTTGGGTGAGGTCTGTATTTTGCTGGTTCAGTGGGCAGGTCCCCTGACAAGCCATTATATTGGTCAGTTATCTCCTCAACATTGAACTATATAATAAGTACATGCTTCTCGTACATACTTTAATGTTGGAAAGCGGAACGTATAGTCAGCAAGTCACAAAACACCATAGAAACAGTTTCGCGCCTTTTCCAGCCGGTAACTACATGCAGATGCAGTCGACTGAATTACAGTTTTTTTTTTTTTTTTTATATAAGTTGGGGTACAGGTGTTACCTGTGTGCACTTAAGCCTATTGGCCTATTGTGCCCCCTACAACAAAGTATCTACATCACTTCTACATCACTTTCTCGAGGCCTATCTCCCTCACGAGAGCCAGGATCTTGAGGGGATTCAGAAGTGGTAGGTCTTTTACATGTAACTGCAAGCTTTCCGAGCATGCTGCTCTTCTTCGTGCGATTGCATCGCATCGCATCGCAGGACCTCCGCACCTTCATTGCAGAATCTGCAAGACTATAGTTGTCTCCCTAAGAGACTCCAGATATTTAACCCCAGGACCAAAGACGCCAAGGCCTGTTCTTGGTTTGGTACTTCCTAGCCTAGAGCCATCAGTATACCACTTGATTGTGTGACTATTGAGAATTCCTGCTGATTCGCAGCATTCTTTCATTGTCCCTAATATAGTTTCGAATTCCCTCCTAAAACAGTATTTTGGATGGATTCTATCGCTTGGCATATCCAGGCAGTGGTCAGACGTAGTCAGAGAGGCTGAGTCTCTCTTAATTGCCCTTCCACTCCTAGTAATGCCATTTCTGCAGAAGTTTCCACTGCAACATGGAGGGGTGGGAAGTCCAGTACTATCTCCATTGCTGCAGTGGGACAGGATTACATAGCCCCTGTAAAGCATCATGTTAGAGAATACGGGCTTCTGAATGTAGCCATAATTTGGATTATTCAGAGAAAAATTCTCATGTGGTTTGATTTTGCCATGTCCATGAAGCCATGACCAATGATATGGTTACAGCAGGAAAAGACAGGCAGTGAATTACAGTTAGTTGGTAGTTTAAGTTTATGCACACAGTTTGTGAGAAATCTTTACCCTCCATAAGGGCCCCCAAACAAATTTTTATACGGGGCCCTACCAAGGCACGCTATGCCACTGGTAAGAACCCCAGACTTCATATCGACTTCATTCCTAGCATAGTATAATACTACCAAGGCTGAGTCGACGTACTACCCACTAGGCCAAACGATCCAATTTAATTACATCAGCAAGAGACTTAAAGTAAATATGAAAACCAGTAAGTCACAAAACACCTTAGAAACGGTTTCACGCCAAGACCAAGAGTGGGAGGCTCTGTCGCATGCCCGGTATCCTATTGGCCAGTTTTTGTATTTTACAGTACGGTATCGGTTAGGTTGGCCTATTTTGTCATATCTGCAAAATTATGTATATGCAACCGTGACATTAAATAAATAAATATGGACTTTTTTTGTTCTATTACCAAGCCAACCTAGCGGAGTTAGGGCTATAAAGCCCTCTCTTACACTCAACTAGGAAAGCCCGGGACCGCCTGCTTTACATGCCCTCCGAAGCATGGCCAGAAAATGTAGGAAGTGTAGGACTCACACCAACAACTTTTCGGGTGAATGTCAGATTCCGTACCACTACTCTACATGTCGTGACATTCTCGTGTAACAAATGGGTACATCCAAGCTCTAATAAGAAAATATATCGTCACTCAGAAGACGTTTCTAGGCAATAATCGTGTTAGTAAAAATAGGCCGATTCTGACACTGTTGCATAGCCTACGTTTTGCAGGTAAATACAAAACATGCATAACTATAAAATTTATCATTAATAATGTTCATCCCCCCCATTAGGCCATTACACACTCGAATTATGGAGTAAGTAATGTTAGATCAAATAAATATGGATCTAAGAAAAATTGGAAAGTGTACTCCCTAAATTAAGATTCAAATCGTCCTTCAATAATATCAACATTCCAAATATTTCTGTCCACCTGACATCACTGGAGGTAAATTCTATATAGGTATTTACTATAATTTTTTCAAAAAAACATTTTTTTGCACAAAACCAAATACTTTTCTGGGAAAGCAACCTGTCCGGTTTCTTTGCTCAATTTAACACCTAAAACATACCTGAAAGTAGAAATCATCGATAGAAAGGTTTTGCAGAAAATTTATTTTTTAGTCATTTTTCATGTAAATTTAATTATTTTTATTTTTTTACCCCCAGAAGCAAATTATCAATGGGCAAGTGACCCCCCCGCACTTTATCAACATTAATAACAACTACAATATATGTGAATTTAAATGAAATCGTTGGAGCCGTTTTTGGGAAATAATTATTTTAGAAGTTTTTTTTTGGAGTTTATTGAGAATAAAACCCCCTCAAATTGAGTTAGCCCCAAATAAAAAAAATGGTCCCTAGTTATGATTTTTGTGAACCTAGGCTACATGCCAAATTTCATCAAAATCGACTGAGTAGTTTCCCCGGAAATCGACGCACAGACAGACAGACAGACATTTCCTAAAAAACACTTTTTTTGGTTCCTGGGACCTTAAAACGTGTGAATCCGTTGAAATCTCGGAATCGAAAATTTCGACCGTCACAAAGCTTTCCTTCTAGCCTACTACGTATAAATTGGAAAGCAAAAATGAAAACGCATGAACATTTTCAAGGTAGGTACATATATTGTAATTTAAGGAGAACCGTGAAACTGGTTAATATTGTATTTTCTGCAACAATTGCCCCAATATTAGGCTTCTCCTCGCAGCAGGCTATACCAGGGGCGACGCCAGGGAGGGGCAGGGGGGCCTCTATCCCCCAAGACCATCCGCTGCCCCCCCCCCCCCCCCCTAGAGTCTGCTACTGCTCTACTATTACATGCTAAGCTATACAGGTATATAGTCATTCTTTTACGAAATGACTTTTTAAGGGGGTGGGAACCTACCTCCTGCCCCCCCCCCTATCTGAAATCTTGGCGTCACCCTGGGGCTATACTCGAATTTTTTGTCAGGTAGGCCGAGGGCCATGTCAAAAAGAGCCGCGGGGCCACTTGGCCACAGTTTGGGGATGGCTGGTATGGAGGGTTATCCGCTCCTGTCTGGTGTAATACGCTCCACTGGGAAGGCGCCAATGATTGGTGTGAGCCAATGTTTACGGGTCTGCCCCATGACGGAGGTAAGGTATATACGGTATTCTTAATAATATGGTAATAACCAAGTACAGATACTAAAGTCTAACCCAATGCAATTACTCCAATTAGGACGTTTGCGCCGAGTCTTTTGCTCCGTTACCGCTTTAGGCCGTAGGTGCTGGTGGTGTAGTCAGTCCCTTGTTTATTAAACAGTGGTGACCAACTGCGATGGAACATACAATATATAATCTATTGGTACCGGTATAGGTTAGTGGTAATCGTGTAATAGGTACTATTAAACAAAGGGTTAGTTGGATTTACATTGCCTGATGCGGTGTTAATAGTCATATAGAGCAAAGGAGTATAAGTAAGTAACTTTAATCAGTCATTTTTTAACTAGGCTATAGGTACCTAATAGGCTAACGTGAGATACTGATGTTAATTCAAATTGGGGAGCACATTATTTATTTACTATACATCCTTAACTGCATTATCTTTCAGATTCCATTTAGGATAGGGAAACCTACATTGGGGGAGGGGGGGGGGAGTGCTCCCTTAGTCAGCAATATGTCTGTAAAAGTCTCTTGAAAGTATTCATTAAAGGTGTACTGCTGTATACCTGATGTGACAGATACACATTTAAGACCTACCGATGGCTCAGTTAGTCACATAAAATTTTTAAAGAACCGGTCCGAGTTCACTCGAACATGCTTTCCAATTTATCAAAATTATTAGATAGAGAAAATTAGTAATTTTATGGCAAATATTTTTCCTATGGTTAAATTTCCGATATCTCGGGGGGGGGGGGGGGGGGGGGTGTCCACCTGACGTCACTGGAGGTGAGGTAAATTCTAGATAGGTCAGAATAGCATATTAATTATCACACAGCAATAATGGCAGGACATGCAATGCATTTGAGCGCAAATTTTCTATCATTTTTTCAAAAAATAATTTTTTGGGCAAAACCAAATATTTTTCTGGGAAAGCAACCTATCCGGTTTCGTTACTCAATTTAACACCTAAAACATGCTTGAAGGTAGAAATCATCGATAGAAAGGTTTCGCATTTTTTAGTCATTTTTTCATTAAAATTTAGTTATTTTTATTTTTTTACCCCCAGAAGCAAACTATCAAGGGGCAAGCGACCCCCCGCATTTTGTCAACATTAATAACGACTACAATCTACGAGAATTTAAAAGAAATCGTTGGAGCCGTTTTTGAGAAATAATTTTTTTAGACGTTTTTTTGGAGTTTTTTGAAAATAAAACCCCCCAAATTGAGTTAGCCCAAAAAAAAAAATGGTCCCGAGGTATGATTTTTGTGAACCTACATGCCAAATTTCACTCAAATCCACTGAGTAGTTTTCCCGGAAATCGAAGAACAGACAGACAGACCGACAGACAGACATTTTGTAAAAACCACTTTTTTGGGTTCCTGGGACCTCAAAACGTGTAAATCCGTTGAAATCTCGGAATCGAAAATTTCGACCATCACAAAGCTTTCCTTATACTACGTATAAATTGGAAAGCAATAAATAAATAAATAAATAAATGACTTTTGTTCTATTACGGGCTAAGCTAACCTAGCTATGTAGCCCTCTCTTACACTAAACCATAGGAAGGCCCCAGACCGCCTAATTTACATGCCCTCCGCGAGAATGTAGCAGGGACGGTTTCAGAAAAAGTTTTCGGGGGGGGGGCGGTGGCCTGAAAAATATCACGTTTCCCTTACTTGAGTAATAATTTTCTTAATTTCCTTCAAAGGTCCATTCTATGTAGTATAAAGCTATTTCTCCCGGGGGGGGGGGGGCGCCCGCCCCACCGCCCCCCCCCCCCAAGGGTTCGTCCCTGGAATGTAGCAAGTCTGCGACTCTAACCAGCAACCTTTCGGGTGAAAGTCAGTACCACTACTCTACACAATCATGTCTTGACATATAGAAGCATTCTATTAGAATTTCTAATACTTAGTAACCTATATAGGTACTAACGCTCGCGAATAAATTCTTAAGTAATATACTGCCATGCGACTTTGGGCACCACTGAATCATTAATAGCAGACTAGCTAGCAGAGTGCTTAGGTAGGAAGGCCAGGCAGAAATATTGGCAACGCATTGCGTCAGACAAGTATACTTATTGGTACTCAGGTTCGATGGAATACCTGGATTTTACACAGAAGCACACGCGGTCAAGGGATTCGCCGCCAGTTTCGCCACATGAAGGGAAACCTGTCTGCAGACGAGACGACGCGGGCCCTGAATCGTAATCACTACTGACTAGCCGTCAATGTGTAGTCAGAGAAATTTCAGGTTTGAGTAAAATTATGTGTTTACGTACCAAGAGAAGATATATATTATTTTGGAAACCATATGAGTGCTCTAAAACTGCGTATTTCAAGGAATCATCTTAATTAGGGCATGTGTACGTAGGAGGAACGGAGGCCGACGTGGTGCCTGGAGAAGGAGAACAATAAATAAATAAATAAATACTGTATATTTCCGTTAAATTAGGCTATACAAGGAAGTATACAGGTAATCGACATGAAAGTAAAATCGTCAAAATCAGGGAGGTAGGCCTAGTTATGTCATTGTCATTGAGGCGAATAAGCTGTGCCTCAGTGACACTGTAGAAATATTCTCTATGAGATGGTCTCTAAGCAATGGTTGAGGTAGTAGAGACCCATAAAAGAAGACACGTTCGCTTCGCAAAATCTCCAAGAATTCGGTGGATTAGGTGTGTGGAGCAAATGAATCAACAGCGAGCTCCAAATTCCGTACACAGAGCGAGAATGGAGGGCAGAGGGTGACACAGCAGGCCACGGGACCGATGGAGAGGCGAGACGGACAGCAGTAACCTGGGTGGTGGCTTGGCTGATGATAACCAATTGGAGCGGAGATGTCTGCAGAGGGGTAGTTTGAGCTGTTGCGCCGAGGAAGAAAAGGTGATGGAACAAGAATAAATTCGTGGATTCCACCAAGGCCGTAGCCAGAAATTTTTTTCGGGAGGGGTCCGTCTGACGGCACCTGTGGTAAGGTAGCCTTAATGTATAATACATATAATATAATACTAGTATGTATTCTATCTAGTGTACGCTGCAAATATTTCGGGAGGGGTCCGGACCCCCTGGACCCGCCTCTGGCTAAGGCGCCCATTCCACCGACCGGCTAGGGCTATTTACAAAAACAGTGACGTGGTAGCAGATATTCAAGACTTAGGCGGGGTTTCCACCGACCTCGCATTGCAGAATTGACGGAAATGTTTATTTTCCTCTATGCCATAGTTAAAATTGATCAATGATCATACAGTAAAATCACAAACTAAAATTAAAAAATGGCGTCATGGGATATGTTAAGTACAAACATTTTAATAGATATTTCTATAAAAAGAACAATTCTAATTTCCGTCAATGTCATTTGCATTCTGCAATGCGAGGTCGGTGGAAACGCCACCTAAGTCTTGAATGACTGCTACCACGTCACCGTTTTTGTAAATAGCCCTAGCCGGTCGATGGAATGGGCGCCTTAGGCCGTGGATTCCCCGATCGTTTGAAAAGTCTCATTATGGAATACTAGACGGCACCGCTATATCTTCATATGTATGGTCTCCGATACTTTTCAAGCGACGGTGGAACCGGGCCTTGGGGCGTGGACGGATATATTGTGTACCTATTAGTCGGATTCCATGATGTTTTTGATGAGTGCTTCACGTCTCAGAATATGCCCCATTCACTCTTCTTCTCTTATTATTGAAGTGGCAGCAATAATAGATCTCTTTTCGCTTATTCTTAAGGAGCACGTCTTCGTTGTTTGTATATGGTTTTTCCTTATGCTGACGCACAAAGCAAGCGGAAGCAACTACTGACTATTGATACAATAGATATTGATAATTTGGTCCATTTGGGCCACAGCTTGTCTCCCACTACTATAGGCTATGTACAGTCAATAATAATAGACATGTTATCAATGTGTGTTGTTGTTGTGAGTGTTGGGACAGCTGGCCAATGCGCAGGTCTTCCCCGAGCCGGTCCCCATACAATCACAGCAGTTAGCAAACCACTTCAGTTTACTGTCAGACTGACTCGTGTTAAGTTGCTAGTGTGTTAAATTACACAATCGAAATGTCTTTTTTCCGTGCTATTTGGAAAAACAGCTCCAAGCATAAGAGTAAGTTTATCAGCAAAAACTTTTTTTTAAAAAATAGCTAGGTAGCCGAATTATTATTGAGACTATAGAGACGCGCAGCTAGGTCCGTGATCCTAGGGGATCCACTAGGGGGGGGGGGGGACGTGTGGATTACATTGTCAAATACCTACCTACTACATTTTTTTCAAAAGAGACCCCCACCCACTATATTAATGAAGCCCATGAAGCCCATGCATACAGTATATGTTACTATCCAAAATCACTTCGCAGAACTGTTTTTATTTAACGTAATTCCCACTACAGTGCTACTATAGGCCTACTACTACCTACTACTAGACGCTGAACCTATATAGTATTGACTTGTTAAAGACCTAAAGAAATCCCAAATATAAAATTCTATTGCCACCAAAAGATGACCTGAATGGCCCCAAATTTGTTATTATACATTTTTTTAATCAGATTCCTCAATTCCTCAAAATAACCCAAGTAAAAAAATGTGGATTTCCGGGTGGTCTGGGAAGTCCTGTACCTACTTTACAGATTTTTTTTTTTTTTTTTTTTTTTTTTTTTTTTAAAAATATTTTAGGCGCGGGACTCTTTCGAGTATTTGCACCAGTTTCGTTTGTTGGTGACTTAATGTTATATACTGCATCTACGTAATTTTCTCATTGGTATATCTTTGTAAAACTATAAGTTTCATTCATAACGAAAAGTATCTTTAGTTGTATATATATATACATACATCTGTATAAAAGTAGCTTGCTTTTCGCGCCTTGCATGAAGCTTAGTAGATGGACTGCCTCTACTGGTCGAGTTATTGCAGTTGTTCGCTTCAGACCTTCAGTAAGCCCTAGACTAGAAGGGCATATACGGCGTGCCATTCTTATGTACATATGGTGTGTGCTTAGGACAATAGGGCATAATCAAATAAGAATGATTAGCGAACAAAGTACACAGCTAAAGTCTAAATCCATATTTGGTGAACATTATTACTAAAATTAGCAAGTGACTTCGATAACCTTCCCTGTAGATGCAGTAAAGGCCCAATATTTTTCCTCATGGATTGTTTTCAGTGGCGCCTATATATACTCAAGAATCGTTCGATTAATAAGATTATATATTATATAGAATGATCAGGCTGTTCGGGTGAGTGTTGGACATTTCGGACTGAGGACCAAATAACGCTGATTTTGTTATATATAATTACAAAGATTTTCACGAACGGAGTGATAAAGTAATGGAATCCAGGATGGTCGACCACGGTCCCGGAAATTTCCAAGACAAGGTTTTGGTTTTGAAAAAAAAAAAAAAATGATATTTGAAGATATTTATGGATAATGCAATGCATAGGCTACCATACCATTATTATCGTGTAGTATTATATTAATGAGCTGCCTATTCTATAGGACAATTGTCCCAACGATCAATCCAGTGCTTTTGGATAGGGAAAATACATAGGCAACCGATATTTTACCATGGGACAATAGGCTACTTGACAGTTGTAGCAATAAAATATAAAATAAGCTATAGATAAGGTTCCGTAACTTTAATGTTAACAATAATAATATTGTCTATTGTAATATTGTGTTTTTGCATGACATTAAAAAAAATAAATAAATAAACGTGAGTGTTTTTAGCTGTGGTCTATGTGGATTACAAGAGCCATAACGCCAACAGCCCAGTGGCGGATTCACGGGGGGTCACGGGGTCATGACTCCCTGGAACCGCCCTGAAGGGCGCCAAAATGGGTAAAATTTAGTAAAAATAAATAATAGCTATTAATAAAAAAGTAGGCTACCGTAAACCGGTCTTATTTCGGCCCCAAATAAAAACCTGGATTCGCCACTGCGACAGACATAGGTAACATGTTGTTGTTTGTTGTTGTTTCTAACGCCTGCTTTCAGCATTTCTGCTTTTTAAGCAACCCTGTCAGCCTGGCGGGGGGAGTGAGTCTGTTTGTTAACTTGAGGCACCCTAAGGGCAGACTCTTTCACCTCGGGGAAAGGGGAGTTGACTGACAGGGTGGAACTCCTGATTATAGTGGATTCCGAACCACTTGGGGAACATGGTAAAGTCACACGATTAAATCGGAGGTGACCAGGACTCGACTTATACTGCCAAAGCGCGTTATCATGTCCCACCAGGTTCCCCTACCAACGCTGTGCACACTACCATGTTGCCGCAGTTTGAAACATGCTCTGCTCTAATGGAATCAACATGGTAAGGCCGTTGGCGGCCCGGACCCTTCAAATAAAAACCTGGATTCGCCACTGCGACAGACATAGGTAACATGAAAATGACGTCACACTCCAATCACACGTGACCCGCTCTTTAGCAATCAAAATATTTTTTCCCTACTAAATAACATTTTTTGAAAAGATTTTTTTTTTTTTAAGGGGTTAAAATAAATCCACTAATACGATCGTACATTAAAATGATTAAAATGGGCTACCAAAAATTGTATGTAACTACTACGGTACCTACCTATGTATGTATTCATACGGTAGGCCTACCTATTGTATGCATATTAAATGATAAATAGGAAAGCATATATGGGTTCACTCGAATCGGCCGGTTCTGAAAATTGGGGGCAAATAGGCTACACACGGATGACAAAGTTGATTCCTATTCTTATTGGGTTTGAGCGGGATTGACTCCCTATTATACGATATTATTGTCTTCAACATGGGGGGGGGGGGTGGCAATAATCCAAATCGTATCCCGTTCTTCCCCTTGCTGTTCACGCCTATATGATTATAAATTCTGTTCACTTGTTCACTGACGTACCGATTTAGCTAATAGTGAAACACGGCGCGACCTTGATTGACCTGCATAGCGACCTCACATAAATGTGCATTGACGCCGTCCCATTGTAAATGGTAGAACGGCGTTCTTTAGGCCATATGTGGAACGAACGCTCAACCACAATAGTTTTTATTTTCATTATATAGGGCTTTTCATAGTGAAAACATGCACGGCTAGGTTGTTACACAAAGGACGCACAAAGGACTATTGTATTAAATGTATACAATACAATAATAATTATTGTGGGGCTTTTTCATGGCGAAAACAATCATGTATACCTGTGTAGGTTGGTATGTATACAATAATGTTTAGGGGTCACTGTACAGTACAATATTACTCTATTCGTACCAGCTTGCAACGAATTAAATGTACAATAGAATAAATTGGTCCCTGAGATCACCATGATTTCCTGATATTTTTTATGGAGTTGAAGTAACCATGTAGTCCGTTACTGACTTATTGCTGATGGCTGTATCCAATGACTATACTATGATTGTATAACTGTTCAACATTCACGTTCAGCTTGCATTTCAACTTGGGGGCAGCCATTGATCGACTAGACAATAGAATATCACGAAGTATCCATTCATGTTTTACCAGCAATTTAAACTTGAAAGTTATGCATCAGAATGTAAAGGGGCTCCGAAGGTCTGCCGGGTACACAAATTTAAAAATATGGCTGAGAATTGTAGGTTCTTAAGCATTCCATCAGGGACGGATCCAGCCCATTTGGAGGGGGGGGGGGTAGTGTTGTGGAGCAAAATAGGAAAAAACATGTGTGTAGTATCGATTAAATCAGAGCGTAATAGATTAACTTACAATATATTTACACATATTTTTGGGGGGCAGCTACTCCCTGCCCCCCTGTATCCGTCCATGCATTCCATATGGTACCTTTTCGGAGACAGCCCAAAGCCTCTGGTTCCAGGGGTTGCCGACCACTATAATAGAGTATACATTGTAGTATTGTATAATGTATATATATAACACTGATGACATTAAATTAACTTTGGTTGAAGAGGTAACCTCCTCGTTCTAACCGAAATTAGAGGATATGGAAAAAACTGGGCTTGGCGGGATTTGAACTTGGTGGGCTTGGCGGGATTGTAGTCCAGCGGTTAAGACGACGTCCCGGTTAGGCGTAGATCGTGGGTTCAAATCCCGCCAAGCCCAGTTTTTTCCATATCCTCTAATTTCGACTGTAATAGAGGGAGACCAACAGCAGGGTCGAAAAGTCCATAGAACAGTCTAACCTACAACTTAAGCCCTAAGCAAAGGCATAGAGGCAAAGATTGCTGTTTTCGCTGCAGTACCTAATGTATTTACATATTCTGAATAGAAAAAGTTAGGCATGGTGGAGTCACCACAGCATCGAGAGACATTAGAAATGGAAAGAGGACAGTGAAAACAAGGTTGAAAGAATTAACGGTATCTTATCTGTGCGTGAACTTTAGCCCTCGGGGTTCATATATGCGCTTTCTTGACTTTCTGTAGGTCATTGACCTGATATGATAACATTGAACATTAATGTTACCGGTATAAGGAAAGCTTTGTGATTTTCGATTCCGAGATTTCAACGGATTTAAACGTTTTGAGGTCCCATCAGGTTCGTACGAAATGTCAGTCTGTCGCTCTGTCTGTTCAACGATTTCCGGGTAAACTACTCAGACCATTTTTATTTTATTTTGGGGTAACTTATTTTTTCTTTATTATTATATTTCTTTATATTTATACCTTTATATTATTCTCAAAAAACTAAAAAAGAAAACGCCTAAAAAATTATTTCTATAAAACGGCTCCAATGATTTCTTTTAAAATCATATGTATAGTAGTTGTTATTAATGTTCAAAAATTGCGGTGGGTCGCTTGCCCTCTAATAGTTTCCTTCTGGGGGTAAAAAAATAAAAATAAGTCAATTTTAATGAAAAACGGCTGAAAAATAATTTTTCTGCGGAACCTTTTTATCGATGATTTCTACCTTCAGATATGTTGTAGGTGTTAAATAGTGTAACAAAACCGAACAGGTTGCTTTCCCCAAAAAGGTATTGGTTTAGTGCAAAAATTTTTTTTTGAAGAAATTAAATAAAATTCACGCTGCAATACATTGCGTGCCCTGCCTTTATTACTGTGTGGTAATGTGTTGGTCTGACCGATCTAGAATTTACCTCACCTCCACTGACGAAATTTAACCATAGGGAAATTATTTACTACTATCTACTAATTGATAAATTGGAAAGCATGTTCGAGTAAACTCGGACCGGTTCTTTTAAAATGTTTAAGAATACCGTCCTTAAATTAGAAGAAATTATTTATTACATGGTAAATAAATAAGAAAAAGAAACAATTCATTATAGTAAATCGCATTATATCACAAGTAACCTACATATACATTATATACACCTTACAGTAACAGCTAGTATAGTATAACCTGTATAGGGGCCCATCACATAGAAATCTAATGGGTCCCTTCCTTTATTAAATGAAAACTCGAATAAGTAGTAAAATTGTAATACTTGGTATATTGTTGTATTGATTGTATTGGAGATTCTGTGAAGGAAGGAAATTATTTATTTCTTCCTGACCCCCGGGGGGCCAAAAACGTGGGATTTCATTTTCTCGCAGCTCACTGTTGAACGTTACATAATTTTCTCCGATCACTGTGTCCGATCGCTGTTAGTGACAACAGCAGCCTGATCGAGGCGATTATAATACCGGTATTTATTTAATCCCCTGGTAGTAAAAATGTAAACAAGATAATTTTGTAATGGAAAGTGCTATTCAAAATTTGTTTGTTTACAGTTATAATCCTAGGGTATTTATTTAACCCCGGGATTATAATCGCCTCGATCAGGCTGCTGAAACTCGTATCTCGAACATAGTAGGCCTGCCTCATACAACAAAATGTACTGGAGCATTTCTTCTACAATACTTTATGACATCTCATCATTATCATCATAATCGGCATTTCCAGTGAAAGTGTGTATACACACCCTGAAGGTTTTCCCTCTCCACTTGTCTCATTGGTGAATTATACCCATCAGTACCTACTACACAGGTCCACCAAATATCACCTGCTATTTTCCTCTTTTTGTGCACCCTTTTGGGTGGATCCTTCCACTCCAAACACAAAGATACAAAGAGTAGCTGGCCTATGAGAGCATTATGGCTTCGAGCTAATAGCTGTGCATAAGCCATTACGAGCCAGCATTAAACAGGGTAATGTAGCCTGACATATTTCGTGACAATGCATCGCTTGGTACCTGGGCGCCTAATGAGGAAACCCCGTGACGTCACATAACCAGTTGAGCCTGCTTCCTAACCTGAACCTCACATAGACCTCACCCAACATGCATTCCATGCTGTTGGTACAATACGTCTACATAGCCATAAAGCTGCCTACTCAGGATTCTTCTTCTGAGATCACAATCTCAACGATTGGTTGGCAGCAACTCCCTGCATATCATCCTCCAAATCTCTTGGTCCTGCATACATATTATTTGTATATTTGTATTTGTATATTAATATGTCCTGCGCAGGCGCAAGCCCCGCTTGTCATTCACTAATTATTTAAATATAGAATTCTAGGACAAACAAGTACAAGCCGACTGACGCAATATGCAAATTATAGACGCAATTTATAACATACTCAATGACGAATTAAATATATAAATAAAGTTATCAGTGGGGTCAGGGTTGGGATAAGGGGAAGTGTAAGACACATGTTCTGCTTCATGCATCATGGAAGGCATATAGGACAAACTTGTTGATTATTCAGGCATGCAGGAAGTAACTCGGGCAGAAAACTGTCAATACCTACTGAGAACAAGTTCCGATACTTTCTGACTACGCATTTTGTATTTTCTCTGACGTTTTTGCAAAATTTGGCACATAAATGGTGCCTTACATATCTGAGGAACATCAATTACAGAGGATATACGATGTGTCCTCTGTAATTATACAATAGCCTAGATAAGCCCCGCTATGCATCAAAAAAATTAAATAAAAAACACTCAAAATTTAAAATACCATATGATATTACCTTGTGTTTGAAAATATGTAGGCCTAGTCTTCACCATCTTCAATGGCCCAACTTTACTTATAATAATAATAATAATAGACTTTAGCCTACGATGCGTACGGTAATAAAAAGAACCGGTCCGAGTTTACTCGAACATGCTTTCCAATTTACCAAGTAGTAGCTAGAGAAAATGAGTAATTTCAATGTAAATAATTTTCCTATAGTTAAATTTCGGGCATCTCGGGGGGGGGGGGGGGGGGGGTCCACCGGACGTCACTGGAGGGGAGGTAAATTCTAGATAGGTCAGACCAACAAATTACCACACAGCTGAAGCATTTGACCTTGAATTTTCTATCATTTTTTGAAAAACATTTTTTTTGCACAAAACCAAATAGTTTCTTGGGAAAGCAATCTGTCCGGTTTCATTACTCAATTTAACAGCTAAAACATGCCTGAAGGTAGAAATCATCGATGGAAAGGTTTCACAGAAAAATTATTTTTCAGTCATTTTTCATTAAAATTTAGTTATTTTTATTTTTTTACCCCCAGAAGCAAACTATCAAGGGGCAAGCGATCCCCCGGATATTGTCAACATTAATAACGACTACATTATTGTGAATTTAAAAGAAACCGTTGGAGCCGTTTTCGATAAATAATTTTTTTAGAAGTTGTTTTGGAGTTTTTTGAAAATAAAACCCCCCCAAATTGAGATAGCCCTAAATAAAAAAATTTTTTGTGAACCTACATGCTAAATTTCATCAAAATCGACCGAGTAGTTTGCCCGGAAATCGACGTACAGACAGAGAGAGCGACAGACAGAGTGACAGACAGACATTTCGTAAAAATCACTTTTTTGGGTTCCTGGGACCTCAAAACGTGTAAATCCGTTGAAATCTCGGAATCGAAAATGTAGACCATCACAAAGCTTTCCATATACTACGTATAAATTGGAAAGCAATAAAAACTGAATGATTTTTGGTGTGATCCAAGGGCGAGTGGTGACCAATATAAGTCTATATTTCGGCAATATACATTATCCTGCATTACAAAATACAAGAAGGAATTAATATACGGTATGTACAGGTAGGTAGTTTATATTACTGTGGTACTTAAATAACACGATAACACGCAATTACGAAACGGAGCCCTCATTACTGAGACGAAAATCATGTTACGATATACAGCGGTGTAGTAACTGTTAATTTACTGAATTAACTGAATTTAAAAAATTATTCTGCCCCCGGTCATGACAATATTACAAACTATACCCTTAAGTCCGTCAAACCCCATATAGCGGAACCGTTAACTCATGCCATCAATGCATCTTTGTCGACCTGTACGTTTCCCGATAGCCTAAAGCTAGCAATAGTCACTCCCATATTCAAGGACAATAGCCCAGATGACCCTGCAAACTATAGGCCAATATCAGTACTACCTGCTATCAGTAAAATCTATGAAAAAGTCCTATATACCAGACTAAGCGATTTTGCCGAAAAACATAAGCTTATTTCTTCCCAGCAATTTGGATTCCAAAAAAACAAGGGAACAACGGAAGCAATATATGACCTAATAAATGAATTAAGTGATATTTCTAACAAGAAACAATACAGTCTTTGCATCCTAAATGACTTAAAAAAAGGTTTTGACACTATTTCCCACAGTATACTACTTAAAAAAATGGAGAAACTAGGGCTCAGAGGGCAAGTCCACACTTTGCTAACCAGTTACCTGACTAATCGAAAACAAAAAACAAAAACGTTACCTAGTTCTGACAAATGCATTTGTTTTAGCGATGAAGATACCGTTACGTGTGGCATACCCCAAGGCACGGTACTTGGACCATTTTGCTTCAATTTAATCTTAAATGATTTATTAACCTTAAAACTAAGTAGCAAAATAAATGCATTTGCGGATGATACGATACTAATATGCAGAGGCTCCACAAGAGCCGAGCTATATGAGTCTGCAAACAATGATCTGAAAATTGTAAAATCATGGATGAATGACAATTTACTTACTCTAAACTTAAAAAAAACGTATTATATAGAGTTCACTAATTCACAAACCAACATACAAACTGACAACTACCGAATTGAGGGAATCCAAAGAGTAGATAGCGCAAAATATCTTGGTTTGATAATAGACAAAAAACTAAACTGGCAGGAACAAATTAATACCCTTATATTGAAACTTAGAAAATCTATTTACAAATTCGTCCAAGTTAGGAATATAGTTGATGAACACTTACTGAGAGCCATATACTTTGCTTTAATACAGTCACACTTACAATATGGGATTATAGCATGGGGGGCTTCATATAAAAATGAACTTGAACGGCTAATTAAAATTCAAAAGAAAATCCTTAAAATTATGTACAAAAAGCCTAAATTATTCCCCACTGAAGAGCTTTTTCATATTGCCAAAGTCCCAACCATCAATAAAATATTTACCAAACAATCTCTAATACAGTTATACAAAAATAAGCTTTTAGGCCTGCATCCCGAAGTCTCCCACGAACATGGCACAAGATATAAAGAGAGAAAACCCCTACTGCACGAAAAACCAAGAACAAGTAAAACTAAAAATACAGCGCAATACAAGGCACTCTCTATCTATAATGATCTGCCCAGAAACTTGAAGGATGGTAAAAGCCTACGAGTATTTATAACCAAAGCTTCCCAGCACTTGAATCTCTTTTAAGAATATGTAATTTTCAACTCCCCCCCCCTCCCCTTCCAATAAGATTCCATTCATTCATTTACTTATTTCAATTCTTTTCAATATTAAACTAATCAGCATCAAGGACAATTTTATTGAGTGCACTGTGAACTTTTAGAAAATAAGCAACTAACCTAACCTAACGTAATCTTTAATTAATTTTAATTTTTTTTTTTTAACTAACTTTATTTTTAAGCTTGACTAACATCCCTTTAACTAGCCACGCACGGCCTTGGCCTGTGGCAATACCTATGTATCACTATGTAATGTTTATGGGACTGAATAAATATAATAATAATAATAATAATAATAACAATTTTGGTGATACTACTCGTTTAATTATGCTACAGTACAGGTCTCTCAGTAAACTTCTACTACAAACTTCTTCGACTACACTAAACTATATTTTTTCTGTTTAATATCGCTTGGGTGAAATTGGGCTAAATCGCTAGGGGAAATTAAAAGTGGGCCCAAATGAAGTCTACGCTACGACGTTTAAAAAGTATTTTGTGTGGGATCAGGATTCATCAGGCAACGCAATAACAAAACAATAGCAGCTTTCGGTATCTTTCAAAATAACAATTTTCATACTGTTGCTTAGGGATAATTTGGCAGAGGTGACACAAGTAAAATCCAACCCAGTATTTAAATCAATATGAATTCCCCCTATAACCATGCAAATGAATGGCCTTGACTGCTACCGTATGGGCCAATCGTATATTATACACAGTTTTACAGTTTTATTGCCAATTCGCTGGTTAAAATTAGCCAATCTATGCTAAATCAACCAGTGCTGACGGTTTGACTGTAAAATGCAGTAATAAACTGACCTATTTCAATTCTGCGAAAACATTCAATCGCATTTACTACGCCATTTTCATTGCATGATAACCCATTTAATGAGTTTCCTATTAAAGCTGCCTTCAACCATCAACGTTTTGTGCATAATGTACATACAGTATATAGTGGGGACGACCTCCTTCTAACCCATCTCTCTCATTCCCGAATCTTCCACTCTTCATTTCTCATCTCTTCCTCTACACTATGGAACTCGATACCCATAGAAATTCGTGCCTCTCCTTCTCTTAACGTATTTAAAAACAAATATTACAAGTTTCTCCTTATTAGTCAGCAAACCACTGTCACCGGTTGATCAAGGCAAGGCTGCGTGTGAATGTGTGAGAAAATGTGTGTGTGAATGTACAGTAGATGGTAGCGAATGTGAATTAGTATGTCTGTTATCTTGAATGAAAGGTATGACTGATATACTGCATGAATGTAGTTTATAAAAATATATTTCGATCAAACTATATCGTTGTTATGTACAGTTAGGTGTAAGAGAGGGCCATAGGCCCTAATCTCGCTGTATCTATACATATTTTTTTTTAAATAAAGACTTTATTATTATTATTATTATTATTATATATATGTTAATTTTTTTAGCATTAAATTTGCACCCCTACACCTACAGTACCAGTACCTACTATTACCTATAGGCTATAAGATCTACCGGTAAAAGTTGATGGCAATGGTGGAATACGATTTAGCAAAGGGTTAGTTGGACTAACACTACCTGCTGTGTTAATAGTCACTGGCGGCAGGGGCCTTACAGTCTTCGTACAATAAGGCGGAGCCCTCTTTCCTTGACGAGGAATGTTCAATGACTATAAGGCCCCTGTCCGTAATGTCAGACAGAGCAGGCAATGTAAGTCCAACTAACCCTTGTTAAATAGAACCTATATGAATAAGGCCACTATAATCATTGCATTATGTCTTTTTGTCGGCTATATCATCCAAGAAGCATTGCGGCTTTGTCGAAATACGTGCCCGTATAGCTATTCAATAGTCTCACACCCGATTGCCATTTGCAATCTGATCCAAGCAAGCGTTTGCCCGTTCTGACATGCTCTTGTCAATCCGAGCTCAGATGAAAAAAAAAATTTAGGCGAGTAATTATAACAAAATATCATGCAGAGACCATGTAACCGCAACGAAGACGTGTTCCTTAGAATAAAATAAATCTATTATTGCCGCCATTTCAATAAGAAGTGACAAATGTATGGGGGTATATTCTGAGACACAAGGACTCCTCAAGAACATTATTGAGGGTATCGTTGAAGGCACCAATTCAAGAGCACGACAGAGGAAGGAGTCAAGGAGTACCTAGATGTTGTCATGAAGGACAAAAGACGCAACACCTACCTTGTATTAAAAAGGACCGCACTAGATAGACAAGAAGACAAGAGTGGAGAAGGAGATTCATTCGCTGCAAACCTATCGGTAGATTGAAACTCCAGAAGAAGAAGATTATAGCAATTGGCTGCACATGGTTCACGTTTTTTCGCTAACGCATGTCGCTGCAATCAAGAGTTTCTATATACGGCATTGCTCCAAGGATGGATCCGGAAATTTTTTTTTGGCGGGGGGGGGGGGGGTGACAAGTTGTTTGAAAGTTTAAAAGGTAATTTGTTTATTAAAAAGTTGAGCTTTATTCAATTAATTTTTTTACTAACTTATGATTTTAGTTATTTAGGGGGGGGGGGGTCATTGTATGGTATTGCTCTTCCTCAATGTTCATAATAATATATTTTTACATTTAATGCAGATACCTACTTTTCAGCTAAATTGAACCTCTTGAGGAAACTTGTAATTAATTATGTTTAGTTAACTATATTTTATGGTATGCATCAAGCTCTAGTTACAGTAGCCTACTACATGATGACTTGAGTACCTGCTGCTGCAGCCTGTAGGATGTACTATTGCGGCCATTACCACCCGCGCCACCATCTTTATTTTTGCTGATTTCAGATTATGCAAGCAATGCACATTACCCCAACAAAAACTGCAAGGTACATCTCGGGAACATATCCTTTCTTGGGCCTCCAATCGTCTCAACGATGCGTTTCTATTGAAACCGTTCTATTTTTACTTTGTAGCTTCATCGTATGTATCATCGTTGGCCAGCAAGAGTTGAGAGGAGTTAGCACATGACGTTGAAAGGCCCGTTACCCCTGGCAGCTTTGGTCTTAGTTATTATTCCACTACATTGTTTACAGAGTTGCATCACAAAATATATTAATGATCAATGGCCAATGAATAGCATTATGCAGTAAACTTGCTGGACAGTGAATTCATAATAACATACTGCATTAACTAGTTTCCAACGGTCGAATTGTTGAGGAAATTTGCAGTTTATTTCCTTGGCTTATTCAATATTCATAGCCATTAGCCGGATACTGTAGCATACATTGCGGCAAACAAATCAGCGATTTAAAACAAACAGTAAGGCTATAGGGACATCCGATTCCATTCAAGTCAATACCAAATCGATTAATTAGTTTCAACTACCGAGAATTTGGAATCGATTCTCTGGCCATCTATTCCGAGTGCTTTCGATTCGTTTATGCCGGTAGGTATCGGCAAATACTAGTATTGTATTGAATTGTATCGTATATTAATTGTCATTAACTTGAACCGTCGGTATCGATTGATGCAATTACTGTTGTTTGTTTCCCAGCGCCTGCTTTCAGCATTTCTGTTTTAAGCAACCCTGTCAACGACCTGGCTGGGGAGTGAGACTGTTTATTAACTTGACGCACCCTATATGGACAGACTCCTTCACCTCGGGGAGAAGGGGAATTGACTGACAGGGTGGACCTCCTGACTATAGGGGATTCCGAACCACTTGGGGAACATAGCAAAGTCACATGATTAATTCGGAGGTGACCAAGACTCGGTGCGCAATTAAACTGACTGGTAGCCTAAGCGTATTATTGTGTCCCACACCATTTTCCCCTGTCAACGCTGTGGACACTGTCAAATTTTCTGCAGTTTGCAACAGGCTCTGTTCCGGTGGATTCACCTTGGTATGGCCGTAGGCATGATTGATGTGAGTACTGCTGTTCGTTAGCTACAACTTTCATTCGGAGATTGAAGAAAAATCATACCTGTTAAAAAAAATTGCCTCCTCTTATTGTGTACACAAATTGTTTATAAACAAAATACCTAGGCTACACAGTGGAACAGGATATGATATACTGATCGACTTATATACTGCTCTACTGGGATGTTGTGGTCAGTAACATGCCAAAATGCCCCTTTTTCCCTACTGCCGGTGAGAAAATAAGGTATACGTATCCAGTAAGGTGGGATGGATTCCGACCCGGTAATTATTATTATATTTTTACGACTATAGGTTGTAGGCTAAAACCTGAACCTTTCGTTTCACATAATCCCGTTCTCTGTCTACAACAGGTAGTAGTAGTGTTCGACGGGTTAATAACGACTTAGGCCTCATATTTGGGCCCATAGAGCGACCCCGACTTGACTGTCCTACGCCAGCCCATAGGACAGTGGACCTCCTGATTATAGTGGATTCCGAACCACTTGGGAAACACAGTGAAGGGATGATCACACGATTAGTTCGGAGGTGACCAGGACAAGTCCTACCATGTTTCCCTACCGGCACTGTGCACACGACCAAGTTATTTGCATCTTTGAACCTGCTCTGGTCCGCTGGATTCAACTTGGTATGGCGGCCGGCGTCTACAACAGGTACCAACTGTTCTGCGCCGGTGCCCTCTTATACAATCGAATTACTTATAGTAGACAGGTTGCACATTCAACCAACCTAACAAAGTAATAACGCATTTAACAGGTCAGTGAAGCATGAATGATTCATATTATTATTATTAGGCATTGTACAATAGCCTAGCTAGGCCAACGGCTATAGTTTTAACAAAGCCCAGCAAAGGCACATTCATACAACAACTTATTTTAGCTGAACGTGTGTGGAACACAAATTGTGGCCGATACCTACATATTTAAGTACCTAGATAACAAAGAAATCTGTTGTGTGCGCCTAACCTTCGCAGATAAAGCAATGGCACTTAACTCAGATGCTCAAGGGCAGCGACCATCCAATGTAGCCAGGTGGGTTACAAGACAACTAACTAGCCTTCCTTGTTATCGTACAATAGGTTTACACTTCATTGACGAACAAGCTACTTGAATGAATCGATTACATACCTGATGGCGTTTCTTCTGGTGGGTCCACCCAACCCCTTGCCAACCCTGATAGGCCTACCCGCACTGGCTGACTGCTGACCGCAACTGACCAGTTAGAACATTTTAATAAAAAACGTTCATATACCGGTTTCCAGGCCCAAACATCAAACAAAATAGGATTTTCTTGGGGGACGCTTGAATGTGGAAATAGAAACCGGGTTAACCATCAAAATCATTATTGCTTTCCAATTTATACGTTAGTACGATATATGGAAAGCTTTGTGATGATCAAAATTTTCGATTCCGAGATTTTAACGGATTTACACGTTTCGAGGTACCAGGAAGCCAAAAAAGTGGTTTTTACCTCGGGACTATTTTTTTATATTTTGGGGTCACTCAATTTTGGGGGGTTTTATTCTCCAAAGATTTCTCAAACGATTTCTTTTAAATTCACATATTATATCGTAGTCGTTATTAATATTAACACAATGCGGTAGGTCACTTGCCCCTTGATAGTTTGCTTCTGGGGGTAAAAAAATAAAAATAACTCAATTTTCTTGAAAAATGACTGAAAAATAATTTTTCTGTGGTACCTTTCGAATGATGATACCTACCTTCAGGTATGGTTTAGGTGTTAAATTGAGTAACAAAACCAATCATGTTGCTTTCCCAAAAAAATATTTCGTTTTGTGCAAAAAATTATTTTTTTGAAGACATTATGGAAAATACACGCTCCAATACATTGCGTGCCCTGTCATTATTACTACTGTTACAATGAATTGGTCTGTTCGTTCCAGAATATGCATTCCATCGATAATTCAGTGCTTTGGGATAGGGATATCCAAGGCCATAGCCGCAGGGGGTCTCCAGGCCCCCCTCGAGGTATCCGAAATTCAACCAAAGGAAAATTATTTACTATGAAATTACTCATTATCTCTATCTACTAATTTATAGATTGGAAGGTATGTTCGAGTAAACTCGGACCGGTTCTTTTGATATCACGAATTTTTTATGCTATAATGCATGCCATGATATGACCCATGCCTTCTATATTTTACCAACTGCAACTACAATTTTGCCACTGTCGCTTAGTACAGTTTTGAGGTCACTTGGGTCGTATTCGTATTTAAGTGATTAAACTAAGAAAATTTCGGATTTTTGGTGGTTAACCCGGTTTTTACTTCCACGCTTCATTTGTGCAAAGGGGGAAAAGGGGGAACGACCATGTTGCTGACAGCAATATCCAAATTAAAGTAGGCCTATTGGGGCTGTCGTGCAAAACCGTTTCTTCTGTGGCAACAGAAGAAAGGCTTTTCTTGTGAAATCAGTCTAGACGTTATGTACAGCTTAAGTGAAGGTGAGGAAGAGGTCAAAACTGACGTATTTAGCTTTCCAAGTTCCGGCGGCGCCTTCATATAAACAGCAATTTACTTCCGCCACACTAATTTTGTTCACGTAAATAAAATGTTTTGAATATTTATGAACATTTGGGGCCTTGTCGTGTGAAAATATACGAAAATCAAGGACTTATTTTAATGCTGCCTTGACATGGTTTCGGGTTTATGGTTGGATTATACATCTGTCACCACCACAAGACTTCAATTTGGTAATTACAAAGGCTTTTACGGCCGGATGTAGCAGTAGAATCCGGGAAAGCGTGCTTCCAAACGTTTCGTCAACATCTGCAGTCGACATCATCAGTGCAACTGCGTAGACTACTAAGATTGTATATCGGAGGCTCAGCAGCAACCCTGCAGTTGTATAATCTAATTATTGCAGATGGGAGAGATGCTCATAGAGGATGCAAGTAGATTGGTTCCATCCGAGCACTCAATCAACAATCAGGAAGGTCGAATTAATTAAATACTTTGTAATAGTTTTCTAGATCCTGGTTGATTATTGGCCTCACCGTCTTTGTATTACAAACGCCTTGAATATTTCAAACTACTGGTATTAGGCCCGTTCATGTCGGGTCCGGCAATGCTGTGCCAAGAATCAATACTATAGAGAACTCTTTGTCGATTGAGGTACCTGTTAGTTATTTTCTCCGAATAAAAATTGGACAAATTCAATACTTTTTTTAGTTTAGTATGAGTGATAGAATTGTTAAGTACCTGTACGGACATTCTACATTTCTATACGCTGCGCTGTTATAGGCTAATATGTCATCATAAATTATTAATATTTTAATAATAATTTTGGGGCTGCTTGACTGGTGTCCGGCGGTGGTATAAGTTGCAATGATTACATGAATAAAAAAATAATTAAGAAGAATAAAAAGTTCGCCAGTATAGAGGGATATCATCCACTTTAAGTCTATTTTTAAGATGGACCTAATATTGTCTAAAAAGTGGGTGAAACGTGGAAAGAACCGGGGAAAGAGCTGAGAATTTTATAAGGGGTTGGATCAGAATGAATGGCAAAGGGTTGCTGGAGAGGGGCGGGACAGTGTGGGGGAGGAATCGATGTGGCTGGGAAAGGGGAAGTGCATTAGCATGACCCCCTGCGGTTTACATTATATTGTATTGTATCAAAATTTCGTGGGGTTCTCCTTAATTATATAATACAGTAATAATAATAATGTCATGAAGGACGTTTTTAATGAACCTAGGCCTACTTGTAGTGGCCCATTGGTCCCTTGTCCAATGCCAACGACCCCATGGATTTCGGGCATTATATATATTGTTTCCGTATGAACGTTGGGCCATTGGTAAACTGGTAAGCGTCCTCGTTGCCAACCTTCACCGGCTACAAGCGCTAATGGACAAGCTGTGACAAGCTTACCATTGGCGCAGTGTAACAGGTGGAGCATGACTTAAAATCAAAAAATACATTAGGTAATTGACATTTTCATTTCACATCTGCCCATTCTGCCAAAAAGGGATTCCCTCTCTTGGGATTGAGCAAGTCTTAAATCGGTGATAAGGTGTAACGTACTGTGCTAAAAAAAATAAAAAAATCCATACAATTTGTCGGTTCTGTAGAGAATAAGAGACTGGCTGTCACATTTTAACCAGCTGCCCACTGCCCAGCCGTATGGCGTCTTCGCTAGCGACATCTACGATTAGGTATATTTGGTGTACACGAGCACCCCGTGGTGAACATTAATCTTTGCTTAACAAAGGGTTAGTTTGACTTACATTGCCTGTTGTGTTAATAGTCATTAGGCAGCGGGCCTCACAGTCATCGAACAATTAGGGTGGAGCCTATTGTCAGGGGAAGGGTCCTACTGTCCTACAGCTATCTGCTATAGCAAGCTTCTCCAAAAAACTGGCTATGTAGTAGTAGTAGTGTTCGTCGGGTTAATAACGACTTAGGCCTCAAATTTGGGCCCATAGAGCGACCCCTACTTGACTGTCCTACGCCAGCCCATAGGACAGTGGACCTCCTGATTATAGTGGATTCCGAACCACTTGGGAAACACAGTGAAGTCACACGATTAGTTCGGAGGTGACCAGGACAAGTCCTACCATGTTTCCCTACCGGCACTGTGCACACGACCAAGTTATCTGGCTATGTAGTAGCATTGGCCTTTGCAGTTCTATGGGCTCTCGAGGCCTAAGTCCAACTAAGTCTATCTCAAATACATTTACTGCTACAACTTCTGCTAAATCATTGTTTAGTCATCCATATAGGCTATATACCTAGACTGCAGCTGGTAGCCGACTTCTCACTTCTGGCTCTTCCTCTTGGACTTCCCCATGTCCTTGCCCATCCACGTCGGCTCCTCATCTTTGACTTGTCTTATCTTGGCAATTCACGTGTTCTATCTGCGGCCTTGCACGTCTTTTTGTGTCAAGGCCAAGTCAGCGAAGGTCTGCCCGAACATTGAACAAACTGCGCACTATAAGCGATAACGCCTTTAATACATATTTTTGCTTTCCTATGTATACCGTAGTGTAAGGAAAGCTTAGGGATGGTCGAAATTGATACGATTTAGAAGAGATTTCTTCAGGTTTTGGGGCCTGCCTCTGAGATCTGCCTGTCTCTTTGTCTGGCCGGTCTTTCTACCTGTTCATCGATTTATGGACTAAGTATTTTTTGTTGATTGTTGATTTTGTTGAAAGCATTTAGGTTCACAAAAAAATCATATCTTATTTTTCTATTTTGGGATTAACTCGATTTTGGCGGGTTTTAACCTGAAATACTTAAAAATAATAATGGCAATTTTTTTTTCCTAAAAGTTCTGATAAGCTTTTTATTGCACAAAATTATATTCCTCATAATAATGGAGAAGTTGGCTTGACTGCTCTGGATCACCCTAGCTGTTTTGATGTACCTATCCCGCGATGGATATTTTTTTAATTTCAGAGTCCACATGCCACGTCTTTTTTGATCAATTAGAGCCCGATTTGGTTAGGTTAGGTGCCACGTGGATCATTTCATTAAAAGCTTTTAATTTGGTGGGATTTAATAACTCTCCTCTCATAAAAAATACTACAATAACTCTAGTAGAGCTAGAACTCTAGTATCGAATGAATCAGTAGAATCCGGGATGATGGGCCGTGGTTGTTCTGAAAGCGTGGTACTTCCAAACGCTTCTACGCAGTTCCACTAAAGATGGGGACCGCAGATGTTGGTCAACCGTTTGAAAGTACTCTTTCAGAATGACCACGGCCTATCATCTCGGATTCTACTGATTCGTCACGTGAAAGCCTTTGTAATTACACCTAGTATGGAAGTTGCAACATTGTTTTTTTTTTTTTGATATTATTATTATTATTATATGCCACAATTGTCAGGTACGACTAACTATTCCTCACATTGTCATAGAATGCCCTGTCTACTCAAGATACAGAACCTTCCCTCCTGATACAGATTTCCAGAAAGCAGTCTCGCACAATACAATTCTTCTCCAGCACACCATTCCTTTTCTTCACTCAGCAGCTCTGGCAAGCCTCATCTAGCAAACAACAAACTGCTTTAATACAAGCGTTGGCAAACTGCCCTTAGACGGTCACTGGGCAACCTGTTGTCCAATGCCCACATAAATAATTAAATTACTCGTGACTTCGTGGTATTTCATTTTAATAAACAAAAAAGAACAAAAACTTAGAGTTTTAGAAAAACTTGTTATAACAACCCGAATTAGTAAAACCCAAATAATCGTTAAGAAATTAACTTTGTCTAAGAAACCCACTTGTGTTAGTATAAAACCCTGAGCGCTTTCGGCAAGAACTGCCATCTACAGAGGGAAACCCACTAGCACAGTTACACCTTATCTGCGATTTGAGACTTGCTCAACTCGAGGAGAAGATGCAAATGTGACTAGGGAGAGGAAACCTTGGTTTATATAGGACTGGGAGCGGGGGGAGGAGGGGGTGGGAGGGGGCGTGGCTGGTTACCTATTCCTAACCTACTAGCTAGATCTATTAGAGGGGATGATTGTGTGAATGTTATGTCGTTTGTTAATTTTTCCCTATTGTGTAAAGCTCTTTTGATTTCAACATTTTCAAAAAAATTTAAAGTGTAACTTTTCTTTATTTTGTGTAGGGCTGTCCAATTGTGAGGATCGAATGTGTGGTTTTCCGAGTTAAGGTGTTTCGCGAATGTGCTGTTGGTGTTGGTGTCTCCTATACCTGTTATATGTTCTTCTGCCTGTTTGGCCTATGTAAATTGCGTTACAATCGTTACAATTTAGACGATAAACTCCATTGCCTTTTTCTTTTTCTGGTTTGGTTTTGCAGTTCATGAGTTTATTGGCCAAATTGTTGCGATTGTACGGAGCTGGTGTTTTGTTTGTGTAACTGTGCTAGTGGGTTTCCCTCTGTAGATGGCAGTTCTTGCCGAAAGCGCTCAGGGTTTTATACTAACACAAGTGGGTTTCTTAGACAAAGTTAATTTCTTAACGGTTATTTGGGTTTTACTAATTCGGGTTGTTATAACAAGTTTTTCTAAAACTCTAAGTTTTTGTCCAATGCCCTCCTGATCGCAGTTTGCCACACACCACAAACTAATACCATACACACACAACACAGACAACAACACCGGCAACTACAAACCAGAAAGCGCGTTTACCCACACGGGTCTGGCGCTTTAAAAAATAAAAAATAAAAAAATAAAAAAATAAAATTATTATTATTTATGTCTTCTGTTTCCAGAACTCTACGATGAATGGGCTCTAGCAGGAGACGCGCAGGACGTTGAATCGGAACTGCCGCCTGAAGAAGAAACCTTTACATTGAAGTACATTGGCAGCACACTGGTAGACAGCGCCGCTAGCGAGGCGGCCACAGCAGAAGCTATCAAGACAACGCTGAGCTTGGCTAAAGCTGGGGGTAAAAAAATGCCCCGAGTGACGCTTTCTGTGAATCTGCGCGGCATGAAGGTGCTCAATGTAGCTACAAATGAGGCTATTGTGGACACCTCTATTTATAGGTGAGCAAAAGTATACGAGTATTAAGCTTGTATCAGACCTGATGTTCAACTGTTATCTGTACCCTTGGGCGGATTATGGGTTTTCGGGGGTGAAATTAGGGTCCCGCGAAGGGAAATTGGACCACCTCCTCAAAGCTGAGGTGCTTCATTGTAATGTACAAATTATGGTAACTCTCGCATGTTGGAGGTTTCACTTCGACTTCGATGGCCAGGTGGTAGCATGCTAGTACTTGTGCGAGTCTTATTTACTAACCTACAGAGGCGACTGAAGAGGTCAATCGGTTACATTCATTAAATTGTTTGTATGCTATTAACTTTTTTATATTTTATATTTTTTAAAGAATAATTTGAAAATACAAACTGTGAAATATTGTAGTAGGCTATATGTTTTTAAGCATTTCATGTGCATTGATTTTAACCTCAGAGTGGGCCGCGCAGCCGGTCCAGTGCGCTCCAATTCAGATTCGTCATATTATCACTTTCTGTGGCTAGAATACGCTATTAAAGGGTCCTGATTGATACCATCAATATAATATATATAATAATATATAATATATAATAAATATCAAAATATGCTTTTGGTGAACCTAGTCTCCCATCAATATTGACTGACCTTTGGAAACCAATCCGGTTTCGGTGGACTTCCAATAGACAGGCTAATCAAGGCGATCCCAATTTAGCAGTAGTCGATCATCAAGGCTGTGAATCTATAAATGCGGAAATGTAGTATGAAAATATAAATTCGTGAGTATATAGTGCACATTGCAAGAGTGACCTACTGTGTTGTCACATACATTTCCAACCGGTCTTTAATACAATCTATAAACTAAAACATAAAATATTATCGAGTTCCGGAGTAACGAAATTTATATGTACTGTAAATGTGCGATGTACCGTACGTATATACTTAACAATAGTACTCAGAATTACCAAACCTGAGGCCTTGCCGATGCCGACAATACTTGGGATAGGTTATTCTTCTTCATCCTATTATTATATTATATATTATTGAAATTTTTCTTATTATTGTATAATAAGCAACAATATTAGTCCAGTGGTGGACTGGGACTGGAAATCGGCCCCGCATTTTCCGGTAACCGCGGCCCCTCACGTCAAAAAGGCTTTCGTTACAAAGTCAAATGTTTTCAAACTACCATGCAGTGAACATTCATATCCCTATAGGCCCTAGGTTGAACTGAACAAATAGGCTTTCAATAAAAGAAAAATGTAATTCAATGAAAACGGGCGCTTACATTTGAAGTTCAAAATGCTGTTGTAATGGTTGTTGCTAACACTAATTTTATTTTATTTTGATGATTTTTTTCATTTGGACGTCCAGCCCCACACAACTACTTTTGGTCCGGCCCTCCGGGCATATGCCCGTCTGCCCACCGGCCCAGTCCGCCACTGAATATGACCATATTATATGTATCCGAGTTTATTTAGTTCAATTACAGAATAAGACCTACGAAAACGTGGACATTCCCATATTCTTGGGTGACAATTAATGGGATGGTCATGAGTACAAGCATATTGGGCTGATGCGAGTCATGCCATGTCAGCGCTATTACCTACAGCTATGCTCGAACCCAAGGCCCCAAATTTTGAAAAAATATGAATTAAAAATAAAATTGTTGGTGCATGGACACTATTGGCACAGACAAAGAAAAAATATTAATAATTATTATTATAGAAAATTTTCGTTGGGTTCTGATGCGCCGTAGGAATATGCCATACTGTACGAATGGTCAGGACAAATTCCCTCGCTTCTAAAAAAACATTCCAAGGTAACGACAAACGCTGTAGTATTGAGAGATAAATAAATAAATAAATAAATAAACGTTTATTTGCAAACAAAGTCCAATAATATGCAAATTAATGTATAAATAAATAAGGACTTTTTTTCTTCTATTACTAAGCCAACCTAGCGGAGTTTGGGCTATAAAGCCTCTCTTACACTCAACTAGGAAGGCCCGGGACCGCCTGCTTTACATGCCCTCCGAAGCATGGCCAGGAAGTGTAGGAAGTGTAGGACTCGAACCAACAACCTTTCGGGTGAAAGCCAGAATCCGTACCACTACTCTACATGTCCTGTAGAGCCAGAAAAAATTAAGCTTCTTTCATTTTTCGATTTCAAAGACGTCTTGAACTTCCAATCGTTCCGTTCATAAAAACAACCCCAGTTCTGTACCAGGAAAACATTATAGAACAGCGTTTGGCTATGCCATACAACGGCAAACTCTGCAGAATGTAAGTTATGCAATTGTGCTATCAACCCACAATCGCCTAGCGTGTATTTTTATTGTTTTGATATTATGTAATGTATTTATTTGTATTGGTTTCAGAATCTCATATTGTTCAGCCGACGCTACTCATAGCCAAGTGTTCGCGTTCATAGCTACCAACGACAACGAAACTCTAGAATGCCACACATTTTTATGTCCGAAAAGAAAAGTGGTAAGTTTTTTTAAAAGGCCTATATGAAAAATCAATTAATAAAGTAGTTTTTTTTTAAGATTTAGCTATAATAATTTAAATGTTTCTCAATATTTATGAGTACAGTATGTACAAGTACAATGCATATACAGTATATATTAATTTTATTAATCATAATGATATTACAAGACGTTACCAGTATGAAAGAGCTGACTGCTGCCACTGCACTGTAGAGGCACAACGTGTCTCAATAAAATACCAAATATTAGATACAATTATTTTAATGAGTATCATAACAAAGTAGCCTCGTATCTATTGTAGAAGAAAAGCGAAACAAGTAGATAAATAAATATCACTATTAAGTATCAGCATAATAAACATAAACATTCCCGACATTTAGAGCTGAGGAGATCCAAGTATGTTAGTATTCCATGGAGTTAGGTGTCAGGGAGCGAATTGCCTTTGCAGTTGATCAGGGAAAGATCTCAGGGGTCTCCAAAATAAAATAGAACAGAATAGCTGTATTGATTGATTCTGAATACAATGTGTTCCAGCAGACCCTTAGAAGTGTCCCCGGTGTCTCAGTCAAAGCCCACCCCAACTGAGCAACAGCTGTACGCTCACTCATTAATTATGACTGAAACTCCATAATTATAGAATAATGTGAATGAGAAAAATTAAAAATAATAGTTTTGGCGGGAAAACGAAATCTACGGTATTTGTTCAAATGAACTGCACTTAAACAGCCTTGACCTAGACAGAAATTTTGTGCAGTGTTGGAACAATTCCACATCTTACGAAAACCTCAGCGTTGAAGGTGAACGTTCTGTAAACTTTGCCAAAATTTAAGCAAAATTTCCTCTCAAGATCACAATAAGTGATAAACGTTCTTGGGAAAGTATCCGTTTGTTTCATAGTCGTGATTGGCCAATTTTTTAAAATTCAGTAAAGTATAGTACATATTTAGTAGTATTCATATATAGTAATTTATATGCTTCTGTGCGCGTTTCACTGCAAAACCAAAACAGACTAATTCTCCTATTTTTTCCTCACAATATAACAGAATGCGAAAAACATCTCCACTAATAATTGTAACATAAGACAATATCATATTAGCCTATATATAAATAACATTGCGACACAAGATTTAATTCAGTTTCAGGTAGTTAGATGATAGCTGTTATTTATGGTTTCTGCACGCGTTTCACTTTCTTAAATAATGGAATCCATACCCCAGCCACAGTATATACCTAAATATGAGAATAGAATGCCGAAAATATCTGCATATTGTATTTTCATAAGACAATATCCGCTCGATCATATAACAATTTACAACAACCATCGCAACATACAGTACGCATCTAACACATATACATATATAATACAATGTATATAATACGCAACACGTTTTCATGGCTATATCCGCATCGAGGAACATAACAAGGATATCAGAAATCAGCAGAAATCAGTTGCCTACTTCCACATTATTGCAGGGGAGATCAAAAATATTTATACACAGTTATATTATATTGTATTTATGGAACAGTTCCAGATTTAAAATGTGTCCATACTTTACGTGTTCCAGGCGCAGACTGTCTCTCTCACAGTAGCGCAAATGTTCAACACAGCGTTTGAAATGTGGCAAATTTCGCAAGACAAGATTAATTTCGAGCGAGACAGGGCCCTGGCTAGGAAGGCGCAAAAGGACGGGGAAATGTCTGTACCAGAACCTCGTACCCAAACCACAGCTCAACAGCCGGAGAGAGATCTGCTCATTGACTTTGATGTTTCGTCACCGCAAGAGGCTAAAACTTGGGTGAGTTCAAAAGTGAATGATTGTATTGCTTATATAGCTAACTTATGGGCAAGCCCTATGAGCAGACGTATAGTAGCTAACTAATATTTTTGACAGAAGAGAGAAAAAAATTATATTCATATCCCATTGCGTGAATTTCGGGCATATCATCCCATTCTTACAATGCAATTGACCCATTCTTGGTGCAACGTCCGTAATCCTGAAATATTTTTAATACGCAAGCATATGACTGTGTGCTACACTTTGTTGCAACACGGTTGTTTCAGCTACATACGTAATGTAGTTTACTCGGAACAAAATTATGGTTCACCTATCTATAATTGCGTCTCTTTTTTCTTACAGGTTAATTTTGACAGTGATTCTGTATCGAATTTAAGCTTCAAGTCCAGGTACCGTATACACGTTTTCATTAATAATTCACTAACACTTATGGGATGTTGTTGTCAGCAATGTGCCTGGCTCCTGCGTTTTTCCCCTGTCAGTGAATGTAACGCACGGGTTGTCTCAGGTGTAGTTTTTTCCGTTTATCTCGAGTCTCAAGCGTTTCATAGCCTTGTTCTCTACCAACTGAACTATTAGCTATTAACAATACCGCAATCAAATTTTATGTTGGGAAGTATCAATGGATTCCATATAAATTTGATCTTTATTTTATTTCACTTCAGGTGCCAGGTATCAAATGATAAATACATGGAGAGCTTCGGTAATGGCAACCTCGGCAACAACTTTTTCTCCTCGCCCTGGGAGAAGTCCGCCAACTTGTGTTCATAACGGAGAGAGAGAGCAGAGAATACGGTGGAGATGAGAGCTGGAGACTGTCATGCAGATCTTTAGTTATTATATGTGGAAAAGAGAACTTTCATACTATGATATTCCAACGTGACGGGCCTCCGCCTCGCGGCATTAGGCGTGGCGCATTCCAACACTTATTTTGAGATCGCCCATGCCAAGCTAGGTGGCAAGGTGTCGAATACTCTTAGAGAGAACATACCTACTAGTGACAGTCCAGAGCAGCGGCGTAACGATTGGTTGATGAGGGGGCGGTGTATAATTTCGGAAAGGGGAGGGAAAGCCGTTTCAACTATCGCTCATGGACCTACGCAAATTTTTTACCCCAAGGGCTCGGTAGGCCTGAATGGGCGGCCATTTTTTAATGTTTTAATTTTTTATTACATAACATGCTCGTTGACTATTTTTTGTTCAATTTAGCGCCCCTAAGCAATGCGTGCCTCCCTTGTTACGCTGCTGATTCAGAGTATTTCAATTATATGTGATAAGATTATTGGAAGTCTGCACGATTGCATAACCACATATTTGTAGGAAAGGATCATTGAAATTATTATGGCGAACACACACACGTACGTGATGTATTTACGTTTATTATTTTGTAATGTACATAAAATTATACATGCATTTATGTTTGGTTCATTTCTGCAATTATTTCAACGCTAACCATAACAAATCATAAACCCAATCATCTTCTGTTTTTTTTTTTTTAATTACATTTCAATTGACAATTGATATTTGCTGTGAAATTTTATATTTTAGTTCCCTCTCATTTTTTCAAAATGTAAAAAATGCTGGGCATTTGAAGCCCGCAGCCCGTATGCGATCAAAACATGTTGCACAAGCTGTAGGCCTATAGTAAATTAAGTAGTACTGTATCATGTATGGTAGGCTAATCAATAATATAGTAGAAGCCTTATAGGTAAAAAGCTTGAGTTCTATAACATAATAATTAGGAGAGCAGGGCCAATCCACCACGCCGAAGATAGTTTTTTTTTTTAAATCAATAGGGATCACCTGGTTCGTTTTAGGGAGATTCATCTACCTATTGAGATGGCGACCAATGTTCGACTTTCGGAAAATTTCTTCACAACTTTTCATTTCACGACCCCCTGAGCCTAAAACCACCCTCCGTTCAAAATGTTATATATGTATGTATATCGATTTTAGGAAACACTCTAACTTCCGTAAATATTATCTGATTTTGATGAAACTTGGCACAAAAATTCATCACACAAATGTCTTAATCGAGTTTGTTAACCAGCTAGATCCACTGTTTAGTTACAAGATGGCGGCCAATTGAAACCTAATATAATAATTCATATCTCAGTTAATATTTATTTGTCTCAGAGTAATGAATTAAAATTTGACTGAAAGTCCGTATTGTTATCTAAGACAAGCGGAACTGGGCCCGCTCCGCGGCCCCGCCCCTCCTGCGCCTGCCGCGGGCGGCAGCTCGGTCTTCGGCCTCGCGCCCACTGCTCATGTAAATGCGGCAAAATTTCATGAGAATCGGTAAAGCCGTTTCGGAGGAGTTTAACCACTAACACCGTGACATGAGAATTTTATATATAAGAGATAGTGGACCCGGCGAACTTCGTACCGCCTAACAGTCAATGAATGTCGTGTCAGGGATTCCGTCAATTTTCCACAATTTTTTACTATTATTAATTAGTCACTGCTACGATCGATACACAGATGAAAAAAAAAAAAAAAAAAATGTCCGAAGACCTACCGCTGAGTTCCCAGATCGCATGAATGGTTCCCCTCTAGATGGCGCTCGGAAATCCTCCAGTTTCCCTCCAGATTTCAAATTTAGTTAATTCTTTACATCTCTTGACCTGGTAGCAGACAATAAAGACAGTCTAAAAATTTAGGGTTACATGTAGCTCCGCGGCACCGCCCCTTAATATTTAGTAAAATTTCATGAGAATCGGTAAAGCCGTTTCGGAGGTAAAGGCGGCCGGAAGATAAAAAAAAAATATTAAAAATAAAAATAGGGGTTGAAAATTTAGGGTTATATATTTAGGGGTATGAAAAATAGATGTCCGATTCTCAGACCTACCCGATAAAATTTAATGAGAATCGGTTAAGCCGTTTCGGAGGTAAAGGCGGAAGATAAAAAAAAATAAATAGGGGTTGATTGTTGAAAATTTAGGGTTATATGTACGGTATTTACTAATGCCGTATCATAAAAAAATTTAAAAAAAAATTATCTAAAATTGACAAAAAAAATAGGGGTGGAAGATAAAAATAGGGGTTGATTGTAAAGGGTTGAAAATTTAGGGTTATATGTATTTACTAATGCTGTATCATAAAAAAATTTTAAATCCAAAATTGAAAAAAAAATTAGGGGTGGATTACCCTTAATATTTAGGGGTATGAAAAATAGATGTTGTCCGATTCTCAGACCTACCCGATATGCACACAAAATTTCACGAGAATCGGTAAAGCCGTTTCAGAGGAGTTCAACTACTAACACCGGGACATGAGAATTTTATATATAAGTTAATGGTCATCAACACTGGGTCCAGTCAAAGTAAAAATAATTTAATAAGTAAAAGTTCATAGTCGTAATTGTTTGGAACACAAGAGTGTTTCGTGTGTTGATGTTGTGGGATAATAATGAAGTATTTTTTAATTTTTTATTACATACATAGCGTAGGTAGGGGGGGTCAGAGGGTCCGGACCACCCCCCCCCCCCCCAAATAAAATGAATCTTAAACTAGATAACAATGGGCTTACAGTGGGAATTAAAAATAATAATGTTTTTTATTTTTTTTTAATGTTATAATCCACTAACCTGCGCGCTGAACCCCCCTAAATTGGAGGTAAAATCCGCCGTTGTAGGTAGCGCAGAGGAAAAGCATGGTCTGCAGAATATCCCTACACCTTATCGGCCAGAGCCGAAAGGGACTTTTTCAATAATAAATTGCTGGTTATTTAAAGGAGACGTAGCACAGGTCCAGAAATGCTATAATATATATATTTTGACGGGAAGCGAATGTCCCATCTTTAATGTTAGCTATCATAGCTGAGATAAAAATGACGTGTTCATAGCTATCAACACGTCATTTTTATGAGTTCTAGGGAACAATGTTTCCCACCATGAAATGCATTCAGCATCCACTGTAGATAGTAGGATGAATAACACGAATTATATATATATTTTAAAATTTTAACAATGGTAATTAATTAATAAAAATACACTAATTTCATTAAACAAATGATATAATTATTATAAATTTTAAACAAATAGCCTTTAACTACAGGAAGTAGGAACTGCAAAATATTTTCATGGCTTGTGTCGGATTCTGAAATACAGAAAGCTGAAAAATTCAGTTGATCGTTGATCATAGACTTCACTCCAATAACAGAAACGTTTCAATAGTAAAAATTAGATACAAACATTAAAAAAAAAAAAAAAAAACTAAAAATGTGAACTTTAAAATAAAACACCATAGTTTAGTTACCCGCCAAATTGTTCAATGTTGGCATTTAGTAATTTAGCCAACGTGAAAAAATTGAAAAATAGAAGAAAACAACAATATGGAGAAAAAGAAACGGGTGTTTAGTTAAATTTTAATAAAAATTGTAGTTTATATTGGAACAAATGATATTATTAGAGTTAATTACAGTCGCCTATAGTTATCTAAACTTATACTGTCTTCAAAACGCTGTAAGTAATCTTAAATTCATCTTCAGTTTATCACCGAATGCCATCTCAATTCGCACATCTGCAATGCCAATAAATTTAATACATAATTTATATCAAAACTTGAATAAGTATTTGGGATTGACGCTGTAGCATTATGTTTATCACGTGCTGTCTAATAATGCCGTTAGAAATTCTAACTTAGAATAATTATTTCAAATAAATTGTTAGGGTAAGCTAAGGACCCAATAAGGACTTAATTTAACGGTAGCGTGACATAAAAATGCTCTAGGGTCTAGGTTATTTTATTCATCTATTTTAACAGGTGTGACCATTAGGAATATGGTAAAAGCCAAGTTAGTCTACCCTGCGGTACAAAAATTCGAATGAAAATACATCTAACGTCGAAGGCAAACGTCCCAATGTCAAAATAATTTATAATTTTAGAAAGGATTGTTGCTTTCCTTTTTATACGCTAGTTTGTGTTGGTCGAAATGATCGATTCCGAGATTGCAACGTTGTCTTGTCCCACCAACCCAAAAAAGTGGTCTTTACAAAATGTTTGTCAGTATGTCTTAAACTCGATTTGGGGCCAAACTACTCGATAGAATTTTATGAAATTCGGTATGTAAGCTCACCGGAATCAAGGCATGGTCATTTTTTCATTTTTATTTTATAACTTAATTGGGGGGGGGGGACTGTATCCAAAAAACCCCAAAGCCACGTCGCCATTGTAAATTATTGCAAAACCTCTGTGCAAAGCCGCAATGCTTTTTGGATAGTTTGGAATGCGCCAAAGAGCCGCAACGCTAAGAGTTACGGATAAAAAAGAGCCATTATGTGCGTTGGCGGTCTCTTTCAAAGGATAGCCGAAAAGTCGTGTGGGCGACGCGTAATCATTTATCCCAATGCTTTTGCCACTGCGCATTCTCATTGAAAATTGTGTATCTTTATAATTACCTCCAATTTAAGTTTTGCGAGCATATGGAATCGTCTACGTCTACTCGCAATGAGCCTCTTTTGCATCTTGTTCGCAATCTGTCGATTGATTTCGACTCAATCCCCCCTCCCCCCTCTATTATGCCGCTAAGCCAACTGGGTGGTTTTGCATAAAATATTTGAGGTCATGCATCCATCAAATTACTTGTATGAGGCATCTGCAATTTCCTTAAAGCTCAGATTGCAATGTTTTGGTATGTTTATGTTATTTTGAAGGACTATTTATTGACCCAGGTCCCGTGTCCAATGTCAACGAACCCGTGGAATTCGGACATTATTTGTATTGTTTCCGAATGAATTTTTAGTCAGTGGAAAACTGGTATATGTCCTCGATGTCAACCTACGCCGGCTAATGGACAAGCTGAGACAAGCTTTCTATTATATATATTATATGAAACAGGCGAAAGCATGACTTAACCAAGTACAGATACGAGTCTCAGATTGCAATACTTGGTTCTTAAAATTTATCATTCGTGCGCATAGGTGCTGTAAACTTCCGCGAACACTCAGTCACTGGTTTTTCCATACTCCTCTTTCCCTCTCCTCCATTCATATCTATCCGTAATGTATATACTCTTTCGTATAGAAATCCAGAATACCGGCTATGCACATGTAGCCATCATGGAGAAATGACGTAAAAACCTATTTTGATTGGTTGGCCGTTAGCACTTTCCTATACAAAAGGGGTCCATTCCGTTGATCTCGTGTGTCCACAATACGTTCATTGTCTGGACGAAGGTCGTAATTCATAACCTTGCCCTAATTGGTCCTCTGTGCGGCAAGATGGCCGCCGTCTAAGTCAGGTTATACTGTTAATCATGGCAATGCAGTGGTTATGGTTTGTCAAAACTAAAGTGGAACTGTGGAAGGATGGATCTTCGCTTAGCCTCAATTATTTCTTTAAAAATAACAATAAATTACCTTGTATTATTTATTTAAAATAAAAAAATAAAAAATAACCACCTACTTCCACAATACCAGCCCGTAACCCTCCCCGTTGGAATTATATTGCAGCATTACATGGTATACGGTATATGTACATATACACTGACACTAAATTAACTTTGGTTGAAGACTGAAGAGGTAACCTCCTCGTTATAACCGAAAATTAGAGGAAATAGAAAAACTGGGCTTGGTGACACTCGAACCCACGATCTACGCCTAAGACTTGTTCGGTTAGAAAGTTGTGCAGCTGTACTAACCTGACTAGCATTACGAATCATGTCAATACGAGCATTTTTTTTCTTTTTTAAATTATTGGCATACAAACAATTCAATGAATGTATCCGAATAACTTCTTCAGCCGCCACTATAGGTAATACCTGTGTTGAGTTACGACATGTGTGAAGACACTCGCACAAGTACCAACAAGCTACCACTATGCCATCGAAGACAAATAAGTAGAGGATATATATCAACTATTGTTGTCGGGGCTTGTGGTCCAGTGGATAAGACCACCCCCAGTGGCGGCTCGTGGTGTATCAAAATGGTGGGGCACCGAATTGTAATAAAGTAATAGCATATAACTTACCACTACTTGAATATCAAATAGATTCTTCGGCATTTCGATGTAGCAAACAAGTCTATCACTCGCTCTTTACATTTTTGTAATATTTGTTTACATTACCCTGCCTGCCCGTTGGGCAGAACCTGACTTCCCTAGTCAAAAATTCTTCTTTGAAAAATTTTGTAATAATCATCAGTCATGACAAAATAGTGAAACTCTTCTCAAAAATAACTCTTATAATTATGATTTTAAAAAAATACCAATATTCAACGTTATTATCAATACGAAACATTTAAAGTCATTTTTGGGGCGCTGCCCCGCTGCCCATGTAAAAATGCATATGGCATGAATTGCATTGCAAGGTCCATAAGAGAAAAGTTGTGTACACCTTTTCAATGGTGCGAACGATCTTCTTAACTTTTGCCTGACTCGGTTGCCATGGCGACCCGGGGCTAAATTGAAAATTGCCCCAAGTTGCCCAGAGCACGCACATAGCATAGCCGAATTGTAGCAGTTGCATTTTTCTTCAGAATAGTATATTATTATTTTATTATTATTATTATTATTATTATTAAAAGGAAATTGCTTTGTTTGCCTGTAAAATTATGGGAGGGCTGTAGCCCCAGTGCCCTTATGGACGAGCCGCCACTGACCACCCCGCTAAGCCCAGTTTTTCTATGTCCTCTAATTTTCGGTTAAGATGAAGGAAAAGTAATGCATATTGGCATTATTGTCACTGACTGCTGCGCATATGCAGAGGGACCATTTGGTAAAAATTAATTCAAAGTAATACTACTGTACTTACACTACAATGCTATGCATAAATGTAAGCCATAAGTGCCTAAAATATGCTCTGGTGCATTGTATCTCGGCACAAACACAAATTTCGCGATGGTGTGGAACGAAAAAAGCCGCAATGCAATGCGTTAATGTGCAGTTTTAGTGTTTTAAGTATTGGTTGGTACCCCGTTGTATTCCAAACCGTAATTATGGTATGATGAGCATAAGGACCCATTATGACATTTGTCACTAACGCGACCTGGCCATCATTCCAAGGGCGCATTATATTCCACAGCTGCTGTATCACACAGGCCATTTAGTTTGATTGAATGACATGTACCACAGCTGATATGTGTTAAGTGAATGTATAATACAGTGTCGGTGCAAAAACTTTCTATAAGGTAAATTGTAGAGTTCTATGCCGGAAAGTTGGCACATTCACTGCCGCTGAGGACATTTTTGAGTATTTGGCCCCATCTAAAGTTCTGTACAGAAGAGATAGGACATTCGCTGTCCGAATACATGGTGCCATGTCTTTTTCGCCCACTGACCTGTCAAATAAAACGTTGTAGGAGACACTAGAAATTTAAAATAGATTTATAACTACTCCCACCTGCTACGAATGTGACCAATCAAAGCTTCGGCCAATTGACCCGTCTTCTTTTTAACCTTCAGAGCAAAAATATCTCTTATATATATCACTTTGTCTATCAATCAGTTATCGACAATGCCTAGCTCCGTATATGCAATAATAATAATACAATACAATAAATTTTATTTCCATTGGAAGTTAAGGTACAATAATTATAATATACTGCAGGGCTCAAGCCCGTGTGCAGTTTAAATATGAAAAAAAGGCCTAATCTAACATTCCGTAAGTAAGTCTGTAAGTTGTTTAGTCTTCATTTGTCGGTGTTAACTCGTTGAGATTTGGTTTTAGATATTTTCGGAATACGTGTTCGTTGAATAGTTTTTATGTATCTTGGGAGTCTGTTGTAGTATGTCTACAATGTATCAGTGTAGCGTGATACTTCGCGGCATTTTTGCATTTCTAATTGCTGCTATCAATTCTTAAAACCCTGCAATTTTGTGTAATTGGCGCATTGCGTTCATGTCAGACATAAATTGTGGCTTGGTGACAGCCTGTAATGATGGGAATTGAAATTGAAATGCTCTGTTCTATCTAAGTGGTGGCGATTATGTTGATTAAATATATATTATTTATTGATATACATTGCCTGAATATTAATAAACGCCCCCATTAAGTGTTGATCGCAGAAACAGTCCGAAAAAGGCAATTCAACTGGATTATTGGGTCTTTTCCACTGGCGAGCATTCCATAATTTGGATTTTTCTTTGGGTTGGCCGCCTGATTATGGTACATTTTGAGAATCTTTCGATTTTATTGCTTTCCTATTTATACGTAGTATATATAGTATAATAGATTTGAGTGCACATGTACAGATTGTTCATCAAAATGTAGAGGAACACTGCTTCTAAGGTATTTGCCATTTTTTATAGCTCAAATTCTAAATTCTTCTTCTTCGGCCAGTACTCCCCTGCGCCGAAGGAATATATTTATAAACAAGCGGTTGCTGCCTCCACCACTTGCGCCTGGGCCTATTAAATTTGAATTTCCCGCCAAAATGCCCCTATAAGTAGGCGTGGTCATGGCTTCAGTCTGGCAGCACAGACGAAATACAACATGTGATTCCATAGTTTTATTATCTCCATGCACACAACACACACGCAGCACCAACTGTCGGGATAAACGGAAATTAAAATGGTAGCGATAGTAGCGCAGTCTGCCGCTAGATGTCGGTCAGCTGGATCCAATGTAAAACATTCCAAAATCAACAACTACTTAAACTACTAAAATTAATTATAAAAACATTCTCCAGTGGACCAAATTGTTAACTTCAACCATCCTCGAATCTCCTTGAACACACACAAAAAAAATGCATCATAATCGGTCCAGTCGTTTGGGAGGAGGCTCGTGACATACACACGGACAGTCGAAATATATATATGTTAAGATACATATATTAAGATATAATCATTATGATTCTTTCTTTCTTTTCCTAAACCAGTATTCTCTGGACAAGGAGCATATACTTTATTTACAAAATACAATAACTTACATAATTAGCATAAGTAGAGGATTTAGAGAAGAGAACTTACATAATAATACCATCCCGCATCCCCAAGCTAGCGCTTATTTGGGACAAAGGGCTGCTGAACAAGGCATAATCTTCTTTTTTTATTGTTAATAATAATTATACTTAGTACAATATATTGTCCATTTTATATTATATATTATCATAATACATTAATGATTATAGATCAATGATCACTGACCCTGTCAGTCAACTGCCCATCTCCTCGTGGTCAAAGAGTCTGCCCTTGGGGTGCCGAAATGTTTTATATAACAGGCGTTAGAAACAACACATGATCATGTCAAATTTGATGTTTTACATTTGTAATGATGTTCCCTCTGCTGTTGTCTCTTTTAAATGACTATTAAATGGCTATAAAATGACTATACTACTATCAGGTACTTCTTTAAAAACAAATTGCATAGAAAATTTTGATCGTAGAGGCATCAATAAATACATTTTCATATATTATTCCGTTTTGTTTGCTTGTGAAAATATTTAGCAATGGGTTGGTTGGACCTAACAGTCATCGAACATTAGGGTGGATCCATTGTTATATAAAAGAGCACCTTTACCAATGTAAGTGTAATAACTGAAAATGTACTCCAATCACCCCCTTCAATAATAAAATTGTGGTTCAGTTGTGTCAGTGTCGGCCACATCCTGCGATGTATGAAAATGTAGAGGCATGCGATCTCATTGATGGCCCTATTTCGAGTGATTATGACTTGGCGTGGCAAAGAACAACAACAAAATGGCCTGATATCACATTGTGTGTACGCCAGACATACGAGTACACCGGATTGTCACTACCGTTTGGGTGTAATCATATTTAACAGATAAGGTGGTGCAAACTCAGGCATCTGGCTAAGTCGCTAAGATATCTCGTTTGTTTCAGACAATCGTGGCCCCGGCGATGTCATTAGTGTTCGAGTTCCTTGGAAAACATGCCTTGGGCCCCCGCTAAGACGCGTTTTCTCAAGGTACGTTGTTAAATATTTATTTAAGCCATAGATGTTCAATAATTGGACAGCGTTTTGTTAGGTAAGTGTAAACTTGTGCGTCATAGCTACGTGGCGTAACGTGATTTCGTGCTGGATTACTGTTTGTTTCAGTGTTAATTCTATGGAGTTTTTTTTAAATTGTAATTGGCATGGCATTTTAGGCACAACTGTTTTGCTTAGAGATCTACGGTAGGCCTATATAGGAGTGATATAGCTCCCGCCAAGGAATCACTTTTGACCAATCAGAGCACTCCTTGCAGCCACGACTGGAGTTGTTTTTGTGTGGAAGACTGGAAGTGTCCAGGCGTGATTTGATTTGAGGAGGAAAACATGGTAGGTGGCTCCACAAATTCAAAAACTTTTCTTGGCAAGAGCCAATGTCTCAAATCTCCTATATTTTGTAGAACTCTTGTTGTACTCTTGTCCAATGTGTCGGAAATCCTTGTTTGGGGTACTGCAGTTGGTAGGGTACAGGGTCCACCCAACCCTAATGGGTACCAATCATTCACCGGTATGCAAAAAATGAGGCTGCTGACCAAATAAAGCAATGCATTAAAAAAAGAGGCTCCACAGGGCTGAACCTTGAGAGGGTTCTTCTGCCGCCAGTAGTAGTCGTTTAGTGCCTAACGGGAAATCCTTATGACCTCCACAGGCATTGTTTCCCGACTGTTACATCAGAAACATTATTTTGGAAAGCTGTAAGCTATTGCATTTTGAAATGAACCTGACACCTACAGTGACCTGCTCAAGATGTCAGTGGTGGCTAGGTTGAGAAAGACCAAGGACCGGGAGAGGTGGTACGAGAGACCTAACTCTGGTACACCCACGAATAGCGGTTGATTTTGAATGGCAGGTCCATGACGACCGAAGGGGAAGTGATCACCACCCCATTGAAATCACATATATCCCGGGCATACCTCAAGCAACCCCTTGCCCGAAATGGAACTTAAAAAATGCAGATTGGAACGCTTTCCGGGCGTCACTCACAATGGCTACCCCAACCATTACTGGGGACATAGATGAAAGCTTGACAGCCATAATTAAGCCAATCATGGCCGCCGCCCAGACCCATTTTTCCAAAAAGCACCCCATTCAGTCCAAGAGACAGTTAGTACCTTGGTGGAATGACCACTGCTCCCGTGCCGTTAAATTGCGTAGATCCTTATACCACAAATTTAAAGTTTTCCCTAGCCAAACTAATCTGTTGCTTATCAAAAAACAGGAAGCCCTTACCAGGCGTATTCTCAAGCAGGAAAAGAAATCCTACTGGCAGAATTTCGTATCATCCCTTAGAACCGACGTACCTATGGCTACAGTATGGAATAAAATTAGGCATATAAGAGGCATAACACGACCAGTAAACTGGGGTCCACTACAAATTGAAGATCGTTGTTACACTAGTATACAAGATATCGCGAACCAGTTTGCAATTTTTTTTGGGGAAATTTCGAGTAATGAATGTATTCCCCTAACCTCCCTTATGTCGAAGTCCATTCTGGAAGCCTCCCCAATTACGGTAACAGGGGGGCACAATGAACCCTACAACGCCCAATTTACTTTGAAAGAATTGCAATACGCGCTTTCCCAATGTAAAAACACGGCCCCCGGACCTGATTCCCTTCCATATATTTTCATTAAAGAGATGCCACAACACTATAAATCGCTGCTACTTGCGCTATACAATGCAATATGGACAAAACATAAATTTCCAGGAGCGTGGCGTCACTCCATACTAATACCCATACGAAAGCCACAAAAAAATTCCGGTGCACCTTCTTCTTACCGCCCTATATCCCTAACGAACTGCCTATGCAAAATAATGGAAAGATTAGTCAATAATAGACTAACGCACATTCTCGAACAGCGCCAGTTGATCACAAATTACCAGTGTGGAGGCAGAAAAGGTCGCACGACTACAGATCTATTAGCAAGGGTAACTCAAAACATACAACAGAGTTTTACACGTCGCCAACACACCGTAGCCGTGTTCTTTGACTTGGAGGCCGCCTACAACAAGCTGTGGCACCATCAAATTTTAAAAACTATGGAAAGATGGGGACTCTGTGGGAACCTACTAAGCTTCATCAAGAACTTTCTAAGAGACCGCTCCCTGACCGTCCGTTTGGGTGAGACCCTATCAAGAATTGAACGTTTAGATAATGGGACCCCCCAGGGGTCCATTTTAAGTTGCAGTATATTTATTATAGCAATCAATTCAATCAGCGACTACTTATCGCCGGATATTTTGGCGTCACTATATATAGATGATTTGTGTATCATGTATTCATCCCCTAGCCTGCCAGTAATTAAAAACAAACTCACCCTTGCTATAAGATCTCTAGAACAGTGGGCCAGAGAGAATGGTTTTGTTTTCTCTATAAATAAAACTTCCGCTGTTCACTTCTGCAGAAAAAGAAGGTGCAATAATCATCCCCGCCTGACGCTAAACAACCATCCGATCCTATTCAAACAATCCCATAAATTTTTAGGCTTAACTCTGGACAGGCGCCTCACTTGGACTGAGCATATAACCAGTCTCAGGCATAAATGCATTCTAGATCTGAACGCATTGAAAGTTGTGGCCAAACAAAATTGGGGGGCGGATGTGAAGATCCTCCTCACGATGTACAGAGCATTGATACGTTCCAAAATCGATTATGGCTGCATCATGTACGCTTCAGCAAATAAAACATTGTTAAGGGCTCTGGATGTGGTGCATAACACAGCCATCCGCCTTTGCCTGGGTGGCTTTAAATCTAGCCCTACAAACAGTATAGGGGTAGTGGCAGGGGAGCCACCTCTGCATATTCGCAGAGACAAGTTAATGGTCACCTTTTATTCCCGAGTCATTAGCAATCCACATCTAGTCACCCTGACTGATGTAACAGACACATCTTTTGACACCGTCTATAGAACCCACCCTCGATCATCTCACCCCTATTCCTACAGATTACGACTACTTTTAGAAAAGCTAACCACCCGCTTGCCACCAATTACAATGCATTACACTCTCGGGTTCACTCCGCCGCCACCATGGATTGTCCCTAAGATACGGTGCGACACGTCCCTGACAGATTATCCCAAAGATATTATTCCGCATGTTTTTGTAAACAAATACTTTAAGAATAAACTGCTGTTTTACCCGACTCACACATGGCACCATTTCTATACGGATGGCTCCAAAACCAAGTACGGCGCAGGGGCCGGTGTGTCATATAATTCAGATCTTCTCCTCATACCTTTATTGCCGCAAGCGTCCGTCTATACAGCTGAACTTGTAGCTATACATCAAGCAATATTGCATATTATAATACATTCCATAGACAGAGCACTTATCATCTCCGACAGCTTAGCCGCACTTACAGCTATTCAGCAATTATATCCTAAAAATCCCCTAATACACCTAATTATTAATTTAATCGCATGCCTGCCACCGACCCAATGCATTGAGTTTCTCTGGGCCCCATCCCACATAGGGATAGAGGGTAATGACAGGGCCGACAACGCAGCCAATTCTGCAACAAGTCTTCATTCTCCCCCCTTCCCTTACTTTCCCCCGTCAGACTTTAAAAATACAGCACACAACCTCTTAACAGAATGTTGGCAGAGTGGAGTACTGCGAAGGAAAATAAACTAAGAACAATACAGCCAAGGGTGGGGGGCTGGAACTTGTTCGAGCACCAGATGAGTAGAAGAGACCAAGTGAAGGTGGTTCGTTGGAGAATAGGCCATACAAGGTTAACACATGGACACCTAATGGCAGGCACCCCACCCCCATATGCCACAATTGTCAGGTACGACTAACTATTCCTCACATTGTCATAGAATGCCCTGTCTACTCAAGATACAGAACCTTCCCTCCTGATACAGATTTCCAGAAAGCAGTCTCGCAAAATACAATTCTTCTCCAGCACACCATTCCTTTTCTTCACTCAACAGCTCTGGCAAGCCTCATCTAACAAACAACACACTACTTTAATACATGCATTGGCAAACTGCCCTTAGACGGTCACTGGGCAACCCGTTGTCCAGTGCCCTCCTGATCGCAGTTTGCCAAACACCACCAACTAATACCATACACACACAACACAGACAACAACACCGGCAACTACAAACCAGAAAGCGCGTTTACCCACACGGGTCTGGCGCTTTATAATAAAAAAATAATAATAATAATAAAATAAAAAATAAATAAAAAAAACGAGAGACCAAAACTCACTCCGAGCTGTAGCGCCCATGAACAACACAACAACCACATTATTTGTTTCCAAATGTAATTTGTAATTGTAACCGACATTGAATCCTTTGTAACTGCAAAGGCTTTCACGGCCGGAGTCAAATGAAGAACCAGTAGAATCCTTTCTTTTTGTGGATTTATTTCGATGGACCGGTGTCAGTCCTTCTTCTTTTCTGTTGAAGTTGTACGGTCGCTTGTACATTTCTAAGCCCTCTTTGTGTAACTGGGGGAAGAACGAAACAGTTGTCGACAGTACTGTAGCTTGCTCAACTTTCTCGTTGTTTGCAGCTTGGAGTGACCGCGCTTCTGGGGCTGATCGCGATCCAGTACTGGCTGCGCGGACTGCCTGACATGCGCCACCTCGAGCCCCTGTTCACCGTCAACATGACGCGCACACCGCCCTGGACCGCCCACCCGCACACCGTCGATACTGCCAACGTAACTGCCAATGCGTCGTCTGCTGCAGAACCGTTGCCAACTGTTGCCAATGAAAGTATTTCTAGTCAAGAAGTTATTAATACCACTCAAGTTCCGCTCTGCCCCTCCGTTCCTCCTGGGCTCCGTAAGTTTTATGTGCAGCCTTAGGCTATTAAGGTCCGGTCCTCCCGCACTGTAGAGAGGCGCACTAACGGGAAGGTCGAGGTTCGAAACTGGGCGTAAAAACAAACATTTTCCTTCTGGAAAAATTGTATCTGCCCAACCCTGCAGGTACCTAACTATCACCTGCAGGGTGAGCCCCGGCTGATAACTGTTGCTAGCACCTAATCTCTAGTCCTGTCGGTGTTAAACTAGACTATGAGTCGAAAGGTTGATGTCCCACTGCATAAAAGGACGCCGGCCATGGGTTCTCCCAACCCGAATGGGTACAGTAGGGTAGGGGAAAATGTGGCTGCCTGGCATGTTGCTGACCACAACACAACAACAACAACATAGCAGTGGTCAAGAAAGAGGAATCTCTACTAGACCTCAGACCTAGACAATCGAAGAGTTATCGTGCTACAGCGTTTGCTTGCCTAGCAATGGAACAACTGTTTATTTTTTAAGGTTAATCGCATACAAACAATTTAGTGATTGTATCCCATTGACCTCTTCAGTCGCCTCTGTAGGAAGAGTCTAATGCAATAGAGCATTGTAGTACTTTGGGATAGGAAAAATCGTGGCAGTCGAAAATTATCTCTAAGAAAATTATTTACCATGGAACTACTTAAATTATCGTCCCTACCTATACTAACAGTTAAATAGAAAAGCATGTACGGGCTTATATTAGATAGCGCCGAGACTTAAGTGTGAATTGTGAAGATTAGATGAGAATAGTCTGATAAGGCGCCCCTTTGTTGGAGCCAGCATGTTATGATATGAAAATTAGTGAAGGCGTCAATCTACAATACTGTAGATAGCTGATAACAAAATATGTGTAAGTCATAATGTAAAGACTATATCTGTTTTACTTCATAGACGGTTGTGTTTGCTGTGATTTGTCCTTGTTCTAAATAGTATGCTTAGTGTCATGCTGTAGGTATTCATGCTTACAATGAGAGTGACGTCAGGTATGTTTAATAATTATTAGAAGAATAGGCAGAGCATGGAGCACTTGAAAGTTGCAAGAGCATTTTAAGATAAGTTATTTAGAAGTTAAGGTGTTCTTTATTCAATGCTGTTCATTATGTTACTCCAGCAAGCAGGTATATTATATATATTATATTATATATATATAGTATATATATTATATATATATAGTATATAAAAATAATAACTCTACCCGGGGGATTATATGGACCAAAACTATTAAAGAACAGCAGACAATGCATAATCGTTTAGAAAAAATTATTCGTTAATTTCGTATCGGAATTCGTATCATCGTATATATCGTACATTCGTATCCTACATAACACCTATGTATGTCTATTGGCAGGTGAATCGTTCATTTCGACGTGTGCATCGGTCCTGTTACAAAAGCCCGTCCGAATGTCTTTTTAATCCGTTCATTCTTTTTAATCAGTTCATTTACAATTATTCCGGATACGCTATTCTTTTACTTTGGTGCTATACTGCTGCAGGGGAGGTTACCGTCACTCTTGGGCACAAAATATTATCTTGTTCTTGTCTAATAATAATAAAGCATTAATGTTGTTTTCAAAGGGACCTATTAAGGTGGTGAAGACTCATAATAAACTGGACCAAGTGGAGTTGTTCGCCATGTTAACTCCAGGAGGAGGTTACCGTCCCCTAGACTGAAGGCCCTGAGATCGAGTCGTTCTAGGACACAAATTTTCTGGATGCTTTGTAATACATCAATTCTGTTTACAGTGGGACGTATTAAAGTGGTGAAGACATAATGATAAACTTGAACAAGTCGAGGCTTTGTTCACCATGTTAACTCCAGGCGGAGGTTACCGTCCCCAGACTGAAGGGACCGAGATTGAGTCGCTCAAGGGCCCACATTATCTTGTTGCTGTCTAATAATGCATCAATTCTGTTTACAGAGGGACGTATTAAAGTGGTGAAGACATATGATAAACTAGATCAAGTCGAGGCTTTGTTCACCATGTTAACTCCAGGCGGAGGTTACCGTCCCCTAGACTGCAAGGCCCGAGATCGAGTCGCCATAATTGTTCCGTACAGAGATCGGGAGGAGCACTTAGCCATTTTCCTATACAACTTGCACCGTCTTCTAATGAAGCAAATGATAGACTATGCTGTGTACATCGTTGAGCAATCTGGTAAGGTAATTTAGGGGGGGGGGGGGTTCACAAGTTGTGCGTGTAGGTGCCTTCATTCGGAGGGTAAAATACGTTTGGAGGACGCAGCTGAACTATTTTTTAGCTCCCTGTTCATAGATAAAAATATTAAGCAATATATTTGTTACAAATTTTATACCTTCAATTTGGAAAACAGCAATTTTTTTTGGAAAAAATAATATTTTTCGAGCTACAGCCAGGAAACCGATATGACGTGACTTTATTTTGTGGAACTTCTCGAACATTTGGTGGAAAATTACAGAATCAGATTCAGGAGCCCCAAAAACATAAAAAAAACGAGAATAATTCGGTGCCTACGGAACTTTCTTGAAATTTTTCTGTTCTTCTTAAGTACCTATTTACTGGACTATTAGTAGGAGCATTAGATGACAGCGTCGTACTCGTACGTAGCGACTATTGTATTATTTTCATATTGATGCTAATAGGAGTCGAAGGTATCAAAACAACGAGTTTCTTCGATTTGCTAAAGTATTGGAATAAACAAAGTTTTTCAATATCTTCAATTAATGGTCCTATAGTAGGTAGAGTTAGGTTATGTACATTGACACAGGTAATGTATCTGAGTTTACAAGGTCAAAGTATGAAACTCGACATAAAACTGTATTGGGTATCTTACCTTCATTGCCTGGGGCTTCGTACCAATTTTTTTTTCTTTGATATCATGTATAGGGGCCTTTTCTTGCATTTCAGGTACCGGCCCGTTTAACCGCGGGAAACTAATGAACATCGGATTCGTAGAGGCCAAACAAGACCGAGAATTTGACTGCTTTGTGTTCCACGACGTCGACTTACTGCCAGAGGATGACAGAAACCTGTACACATGTCCAGAACAGCCCAGGCACATGTCTGTCGCAGTGGACAGCTTTAAGTATAGGCATGTATTTACGGTATATTAGGACAGTATCAATGAAATTGTAGATATAAAGTTAGTGAGAAATGTTGGTACCTGTTTTCTGCGTAATTCAAGCTCTTCTGGGGCTGGGGAGGAGAGGATATCTAGGCGTAGATCGTGGGTTCTAATCCCGCCAAGTCCACTTTTTCTATATCCTCTAATTTCGGGTAGGATATCTATTGTAGGATGACCAATAAATAAATCGTCTTTTGCAGATTACCGTACAAAGACTTATTCGGAGGTGTCTCAGCGCTCACCCGTGAACATTTTGAGCTGGTCAACGGGTTCAGCAACCTCTTCTGGGGCTGGGGAGGGGAAGATGATGACATTTCGTATAGAATTCGCCGCTCCGGCCTCTATATTTCACGATATCCGCCCTCTGTAGCTCGCTATATGATGCTGCATCATAAGAAGGCTGCTCCCAACAAGGAACGGTGCGTAGTCAAGTTTTGCTTTTTTATTGAAAGGGGGGAAATGTTTGGGCACGTAAAGAAAATGGATAGACGCCGGTGCGCGAAGATGTGGCTGGAAGAGGAAATCGAGGGCACACACGATGGAAAGGAAGACCATGGATGAGTATCAGAAACCAAATCGGGGACTTGGGGACAACCCCAGGAGGGTGGGACTGGATCCGGAAGAGGGTCTGAGGAACTGAAAGAAGTGGAGAAAATAGTGAGGAGGCTGCAATAGTTCCCGTATGAAGAGATTAGATGGCAGCCGGGACGCGAAGAAGTGGCTTAAAAATCCAGATTATTGGCGATCTCAATGAGGAGCTACTGTTACATGAGGAAATGCAGAGTGGTCAGAAGTGGAGGTGGAGGTAGACTCAAGAAATGACACCCAGGCAGGCGTCAGGACCCGGTAATAGATGATGATATTCATTTTTTTATTTTATTATTTATTTATGAACTAGCTTTTGTTTTCACTGTCACCTTAAACAGAGAAGGCGCTCTCAAGGGAGCAATCTGGAAACGCCGCCGCCGTGCCACTGACCCTCTTTGAGGACGAAGGCGACGTAAAAGTAAGAGTAAGCAGCTTTTGTTTTCAGATTCAAAGTCATGCAACAGGGTAAGAAGCACTACGCCGAAGACGGTCTAAACAGCCTCTCATACGAGAGAAAAGACTTCCAAAGACGTCGTATGTTTACCTGGATACTGGTCGATCTGCAGCCGCCCAGCTGATGGTGGGTCTTCGAGAAGTTCACCGGCTAAGACCACGATGACTGGTGAGCTGACTAAGACTGGGCCTGGTAGACGGGCTAAGACTGTTCCACCTGGAAACTGGTGAACCTGGTAGCTGTTCAAAAGTTGCTGCTAATACTGTACGCTTGGTGACTACCTCGAGGACTGGTGAGTTGACTAAGATTGGGCCTGGTAGACCGGCTAAGACTGATCACCTAGGCACTGGTGAACCAGTGGATTGTACTGAGAGGTGTGTTGGTTGGTTAAGAGCCTACCAAAAAGAACTGATGGTTGGAGTTAAGACTGTTCCTCTTGGACATTAGCGAACCTGCATCAGCTTAGTTTGTAGTAAGTAATAGAAGGAAGCCGGCTGGGATTTGTTTAATAGTGCGTGATCACTGGAGTCTTAGTGCTGATCAGTCTTGGGCTGGTTTGAAAGGTTGGTACTGGCCTAGCACGCTGTCAATGACTGTTCACCTGCCTAAGAAGAATCTCAGCAGCCTTAAGTCTGAACAAGAGTTTTATACTGGAGAGTTAGGACATTCATTGAATTTCTGGTGTCATCTGCCTCCTTTTCTTTCTGCGAATCAGAACACGCCTGGCACGACGGGATTTGTTACTGTTTGGAAGTACCCAGGGCGTGTTATGATTGGTCGAAGACGTGGCAGAAATTAAAAAAAAGAAGCGAATATCCCTTCTCTCCTATAGCATAGAACTGTAGTCGAACGACTCTATGTCTAAACCTGGCTTTATCTACTTGGCTATTTGACCTTTTTTTAAAAACGTATGTAGCCAACCTAACCAGAGCAGTGGCGGTTCCTTTCCAGTTGAATATCTTACCGACAATGAATTCTGATGTATTGCCGATGCTTATGTATAGGGTAAGACGTGACAGTAGACAAATTGTTCGTCGGATTCATCCGTCCGGCTAGTTATTCAGTCACCGCTGCTTGTGAACTTTCTCAGTGGTCATTGCTTAGGTCCGGTCCCACTATACGGAGTATCGATGAGGAATACTGGACGGCACCGCCATATCTTTCAATGCATGGCAGTGTCGTGCAGTATTGTTTATCGAGAGTTTTCAAGCAATGGTGGGACGCGCCCTTAATTGTGTGTCGTGAATTTGGAAACAATAGAGTAGTTGGTTGTACCAAGTCTACATAATGGGAATTCGTAGTCTTGGAAGGGTCGCGGTTCTTCCAGACACTATATTATATCCCAAAGCATCGGCAAACCTCAAATCGTAAAAATGTTTTTATTTGTCATTGTCAGTTATTAACTGTAACACCGCATATTACTAAGCCGTCACTGTTTAATGCTGTGTCATATGCTAAGAAGGCAGGAATATTTAATCTAATTCTGCCAAATTAATGTTGTAGCTTGTACTCTTGTTGTTTTAGTCCTCAGGCAGAGGCTGTATTGCATACTCACTTTTATTCCTTATAGTAGCAAAGCGACATTCATTTACCGTACTGCTTAAATTTTAATTGAAGTGAAGGGTGCTTCCGAAGTCACTATAATAAAGTGTATGGCAGGCTAATGGTCCAATACCAAATTTTTACGGCCTTCGTTGGCATAGTCTTGTTCTTGAGCCATTAAATAGTAGAGCAGTGCCTTTCCCTACACGTTGAAGTAGGGGTTTATGCCTCTAGCCCGCTGCAACTCAGTAAGTAATCGGTGTTTCCTTACCCTAGGGGTAGTGTGCTCGTACCAGTCTCTACACAACACGCGATCGCAGATATACTGTAGGTATTGCCTTTTTTTCTCTTATAAAAGATTAATGTAGGTAGCCTGAAAAGGTTGGAATTCCCGCATGATCCTAGCCTAAAAAGATATTTATGATGAAATAGTATGAATACTCAGCAAGGGGCGTAATACAAAGTACAAAGTTTAAGTGCATACGCAAACGAGTACCAAAAAATGTTAAGTGGCATGCTCTCGGACCATAGCGTTGCAAAATATGACTTTTGGTAGTAGATACTTGAGCTCAGAAAAATGTAGCCTGAAATGGTTCAAATTCCCTTACTTTACTTTACTTTTTCGTGTCCAACTTAAAATCCCTTAAAATCCTAGCCCTTCTTAGAAAGAAATAGTTATAATACTCAAAAGCTTAAGATTAAGTGCATACGTAAAAACGTACGGCACCTCAAAATAACATAGAAATGGTTATCATTATTTCCGCTCTTAGGTTACCTACCCCAGTAGGCCTTTGTCAGTTATCCTCCTATGCACTTAAATATTACGTGCTTCCTTAACTCCTATTTTTGGAAAATAAACTCTTCATTGGTCAAGAATACGCGTCGGCTTGATTTGTGTTCTTTGTATATTGATGGCGAAACGCGATGATCCGAGCTGATGGATCGACAGGAACATGAATAGGCCTGACATATGCGATAGATATCTTTAGTGGAGTCATAGCGACTGTTCTTCAAGTTCTCTACGACCACCGCCGTTGTTATAAATCCCTATTAATGTTTTATCATTGAGATAACAGGAGGACCCTATCGAGCACGTTAATTGCTGAGCTGCTTACTGTAACTTTACCGAATAAAAATAGTGTTATACTAGTCATTAGTGATGTAATTTGTAGGCCTAATGGATTGTGATTGCCAATTATTATGGAAATTTGTCGTGTTAAATGCCACTTTCGTGCGGCTTCGTTACTGTGATGGCCAATTTACACTCATTAAAGTATTTGGATTTTTAGCTATAAGTAGCCTGCCTATATTGTACACAACCTGAGTTTATGTGTAAAGGTTAGTGGAAATTGTGTAATACTATTTAACAAAGGGTTAGTTGGACTTACATTGTCTATTGTGTTAATAGTCATTAGAGGCATGTATTAACACAATAGGCAATGTAAGTCCAACTAACCCCTTGTTAAATAACAACCTGAGTTATTTGACTAAACACATTTACGTCAGTATAGCAAGCAAACCGAAGGGAGTTAGTGTTCATTGTTTAGGTTTGATGTTGGTTTTACTTTTTTTTTCAATTTTGGTTGATAACTTATTTCTAACCCGTTTAGACTATAAAAAATTAGTGCTAGGCATGAACTATTTTTATTCAAGTTGTATGCAAAAATCAAATATTTTTTTCAATTAATTGTTTTTTGTTAAGGCAATAAAAATTGCACACCATTCGGTTTGGGCCAAAAGAAAATGAAGTACAGGCTCGTCACGGGTAAGGAGTCGCTGGTTAGTTAGCTTATACTGTATTTGTATAATTTAAGTACTTTCGTTTTGTCAAATACCTCTGGTTGTAGATTGTTCAAACAATAGTGTTGTTTAAGCTATGTATTTGCTGATTATAAATGCATATGTACAAACCATACAAGTAACTAGTATATTGTAGCTCATCATTATTAAGTTGATAATTATGTCATAAGCTTTTGGGCCCTTAAGAAGACTGGTCGTCCGAGGTTGGCGTTTTCCCAGTTCCAGTCAAATCATTACTCGTATGTTACATCACTGTTATGAGGTGAATATTGCGGTGCTGCCTAACGTGACCCCCTGCCATTGGCAAAGCTTGTGGGAAACAGTGGATCTTATAATATAATTACAATGGCTCTCACGGCTGGAATTACCTGACGAAGTAGCAGAATCCGGGATGATAGGCCGTGTTCATTCTGAAATACAATTGTTCCGAGATACAAGCTTAGAAGTTACGCAGTTCCACTGAAGATGTCGACCGCAGTTGTTGACGAAACGTTTGGAAGTACGTTTTCAGAACGATCATGGCCTATCATCCCCGATTCTACTACTTCATCACAGTGGGTCTTGTTCGAAATATTGACTTACAGCAACCTACAGTCCTAGCAATTAGAACGCTGAGCTACGACAATTGTAGACAAGATGTCCTTCGTTATGGAAATTCTATCTTGAAGAACAAACTAGAAGGAATACTCAGCAGTGAGCAAGATAGACCACTAGGCTTAAGCGCATGCGCAAAAACGTAGCTCAAATGAAGAAATAAAAACCCCCGGTGAGTCCAGGAGCTTAGCTTAATAATATTGAGCTGTATAATTGAGCTGACAATAAATTCATTCTCTGTGAGCTAATCTAAGCTTACAGAGAGTGGACTCATTCTTTTATATTGGGTACCTAATTAGGCAATGCCATAAGCGTAAGTACATCCCGACCACGATACGAAGACATTCATTAACCTTATTTCTTGTAATGTAGAAAAGGCATAATCGTCATATTCAGGGTAAGAATCATTACGTTAGTAGCATAATTGCACAATTAATGAAAATGAATTGTGTATTATGCCATCATTCGTTTTAAAGTGGGAGAGAATTAAAATAAAAGAAATAAATATTGACTTTTTTTGTTCCATTACTAAGCCAACCTAGCGGAGTTAGGGCTATAAAGCCCTCTCTTACACTCAACTAGGAAGCCTCGGGACCACCTGCTTTACATGCCCTCCGATGCATGGCCAGAAAATGTAGCAAGTCTGCGACTTGAACCAACAACCTTTTGGGTGAAAATTGGAGTCTGTACCACTAATCTACATGCCCTGAAAAAGCTAGACATACTAATTGCCTTCGCAACGTGGTCGAATAGTACATGCTATTTCTTGCTGAATTTTGTAATTGCGTAGAATAAGCCAAAAAATTAGTTTCATAGGAAACTAAATATTCCGCATAGATTAACTGTCCTGTACTCAGTCTATCTAATCTGCATGATGTTCGTATAACATATTCTTATGTAGAATTTATGACAATTTATTGAGTTTTTCACAATTAAATAATAACCGTATTCTTATCGCTATACTGTTACAATAGATAAAAATAGATGATAGTCAATAATCTAGCCTGCCATAAAGCTTCCAAAGGAAACTGCACAAAATTGCTGCTTCTACAGTAGGTAAATAATAATTAACCAATAGATGTATTTTCGGTTGTCACGATTTTCCCTCTCCAAAAGCATGGGTACAATCGATTGGGAAATTGTCCAGAGCTTTTAATTTTAAATATTTTTTGCGTGTGGAAGATAATAGGAAACCAATTCCAGATTCAAAAGGGCTTGTAATCAAATATCTACCTCATAACAACTCCCTTTTCTGATTTTTTTGTCAGCAGAAAATGTTCTTGTGTAAAATCGTACAATATTTATTTATTGAAATGCGCGAGTTAAAAATGCTTAAAAACTTGTCATTTCGCACCGCAATTTTCAAACATTTTCCCCCGGAACCCCCATTTACGCTAAAATCCTGGATCGCACTTCGCTTAAAAAGTATTAGTAAGGAATACTGTACATCTACCAATGCATTGCGGCGCCATGCAGTATTCGTTACCGAGGCATTACTTCCCTTAAAGTAAGGCTACCTAAATAAAACTTTCCGAAACTGCCAGTGTCTCCTTTTAACAATGTGGGGTACATGTACTGTGCAAAAATTGTACATGGCTGTGAAAATTATTTTTATTATTATTCAAAAATTTATGCAGTTGGTGCAACACCTCGAATTGGGAAACGTGAATATCCGGCTGAAAAGGTTGGCAATATCTGGTCCACAGTATAAACCTTGAAAACATTGTATAACCCAGAGTAGGAAGGGTTACCAGATTTTCCAAATTTCAATCCCGGACAGAGGGCAAAATGTCGTTTTTTCTAGTGTAAATTTTTGTTGGAAAATGTCATTTTATCTAGTGAATTTTTTTAGCTATAAAATAGTCGATTCATCAAGTACAACTTTGAAAGTAGGGCATTTTATTAATTAAAACATCAATAGAAATGGTGTAGGTAGATTTTAAATAACTTCCGATACAAAGTTTTGTCCTGTTCCTATTTTGCAACTCATTTTTTTTTCTTAATTATTTGAAAACCAAAGTTAAAAATTTACATTTGTGAATCCCTCACTTTTTCTTTAAAATCCCTGACTACTCCCCGATAAATTTCGTCCCCGGACATTTTCCCGGGCAAAGCTCGAAAGTCCAACTCTCCGGGAGAATCCTTGACCCCTGGTTACCTTAAAAATAGGGGCAGCAATAAAATTTGTGCTTTAATTATTATTTATCATGGATGGTTGCATCTATCCTGATTAGTTGCCAATAAATGTCTTGCTTTGTAAGAATGGCTCCGACCACCTTTGAAGGCCCAGTTCCCCCTCCACTTGAAAAGTATCGATTAGTATTACTGGATGGCACCGCCATCTACCAATAAATGGCGGTTGAGTATTTTAGTTGAGACTTTTCAAGCGATAAATCGGGTAAATCTTCGTAAATTCATCGATAGGCTTACTTTACACCAGAGGTAAATTTATAAGAAGCCATGAGCAAAAACTATCAAAGTCAATTTACAGACCGAGACCCTTTTATAGCAGACGGGTAACCGCGCGGGTCAAGCACAAAAGAAACATAAGAAAAGCTTGCAGTCTCTTTTTTAAGATAAGTTTTATAAGAAGAAAACACTTAACCCAATGTAAACACGGAATGACAAGCTCATTCTACGTTTATTTTGATGCTTGACCCGCCTTCTCTACAAGGGCCCTAAGTTGCGGTTACTGCGTGCTTATTGGGTTTCCGAGATGTGGTCTTCCTATAATTTACCCTCAGTACAGCTTTAGCCTATCGGCGAGTGTACCGGACCATATCCGACAGGACTTGTGATTTACCTAAGATGGTCGCAGCTACCCTAAATGGCTAAATGTGCGCACAGGCTTTGAAGACGCACGCATATTACATTGTCTTCCAAGTGCCAACAATAGATTATTATTATTATTTTTTTTTATTATCGAAAAACCAATTGCAGACCTAGCATGACACACCTAGAGTTTTATATAGGAGGAACGGGACATTCGAGCGCGCCAAAAATATTTTTTTTAATCCTGGGGCCACCTGATGCCACTTCTCCTTAGGACCACGAATGAATATCCTATCTCTCCTATATAGAACTCTAGACCCACCATGTTTATGGCCGTTCCCACCAAGTCTCAGTACATATTAATGTGGGTAAACATTGCCCCCATGTTTCATGTTATACATCATTTTCCAGAATCAAAGGTATAGTACGTCCTACAGACAACATAATACAGGCAGTTGGTTAGCATACGTGTGAGCAATGTTCAAACCCGTCGGAACTTTCACTGAGACTTGGTAGACACGGCCCTTAACGAACACCGAGCTTAGAAGTGTTTTTCGAGGATTGTTTTTAGATGATATATTACATTTTATGAAATCAAATGAAAAACGTCTTTATATTAGGCGAACTTTAGCCCCAAACGGCTACTCTACCAGCTAACCATTTTTACATTTTTTTTTCAACATTGAATACTGGAGGCACCATTATGCATTGCCGTGACTCGTTCCCATACTTGGTTGAATCGAGCTAACACCTCTTACAATGTCAATGGTAAGCATATCTGATTGCTTGCCCCTTGGCACTTGTAGTATGTGTGGGTTGACATCGAGGAGTGAACCAGTTTACCAATGGCTAGAAATATATTCGGAAACAAGTAAAAAAAATAAAATACAGTTAATGTCCTGTAACCGATGGGGTCGTTGGCAGCGTAAAGTTCAATGAGCCACACTACATATAGGCCTACATCCATAAAATATTTGGACTAGCCATTAAATGCGTGTCTCCCTGACACGCGAAGTAAGTAAGTAACCATAAAAAAAACTTCAATAACAATAATAAAAAAATGGGGGTGCCAACCTACTCCATAACAAAATTCAGGATTATTTACCGAGCTATTGTTATGGAGGAGGACGGCACCCCCCATGTTCCAATGCATAGCGGTGCCTCCAGTATTCCTCAGATAAATAATTCTATACGTTCTCATTCCCTTAGGAACCTAGCGATTATTATTATTGGAAGTATGCCCATTACCTTTAGATGTTAGATAATAGGTTTTCTAGTACTTATGTACATTTTATTTACTGTGTGGAATTAATAAAAAGAAGTAAAACCTGTTGCTTCAGAAATGAAAATGCTTCAGGAGTGGAAGGCTTCGAGGACTTTTTTTTTAAAATAAAAGATTAATTTCATGCAAGCTACCAACTGTGTCAACAAAGTAAAATGCAAAATAAGTACAAATTAATTAAAAGTAAAAAGCGGTTCTGTACTTAGGAAATGGAATAATGGGTACACAGTTATGAATATACCTTGATCTTATTCTTCCACCTTCTACTCGAAGCAAAAACTTCTTTTTATGAGTACACCAGATTGTGTGTTTCTTTTTCTTTTGACTGTGCTGTGATTGGTATTGGTCGAACGTTTGTGATATATTTTAAAGATACGTTCAGTTTTCTCCTGTCTTACTTCATTATTAAATAGCATTCGAAATGTTTGTGTATTGTTTGTTGAAACATAGGTCCATATCAACTTATATAGGTTCTGTTTGTAGCAAAATAAGAGGCTTTTAGGTGCACAAAAATGAAGGCTCAAATTTCTGTAAAAAAAGGTAAATATTCGTGTTACTTAGCCTGCCTTACAACCCGACACATTTGCCAAGAATACACTGATAGGCTTCATATGCCTCCTTTTGGCGTTCAATAATATTATAGATAGCACGTACAGATTTCGGGGTGGAAGGAGACACAGACACGAATGGATAACAGCAGGTGCACGAGGAAGTGGCTAAAGGGAGAAGTAGAGGGAAAACCTAGGAAGAGACACAGGAACCTGATTGAGAACGATCCCAGAAGAGTGAGATTGGTACCAGAGGAAGTGTTCAATGATCAGAAGTGGCGGGACAGAAGGGAGTGGGGGAGGCTCACATATCACACCCGAGCAACTGCAGCTGACGATGATTGTACATACAGTAGAACTACAATCATCTGAATTATCTTCGTCAAAATAAAAATAAAGAATGTGCGACGTTATAAAATGCATTTGATAACCAATAAAATAATAGTATTGTACTTTAACTTTAAGCCGAGTGGGCTGGTAACCCCTAAGGCCTAGAAGGCCCGAAGGCGGCCGGTTAGCCCGTTTCGTCAGCCGTAGGGACGCCCCCAACCCTCCGCACACGTGCCATGCCTAGGCAATCACGTCTGGAGCGGCGTAACCCTACGTTGCCGCAGGAGTGCGACGAGGACGAAGAGCCATAGGCACTGCCATGACAAATCTCTCAACCCGGCTCATTCGCTTATTGCCAGGCCCCTGGAATCCCAGAAGGTTTGACCAGATAAGAGTGTGCGTAGTTACACCCGCCAAAAATGTTAGGTGACCTATACATCTAATCTTTGCAAACACTTTTGTGCTTCACGAGCAATAGCAAAGGGAGGCAGCCCGTGAAACGGAGAAATCGTCGTTATTATCGCACGGATCAATTAAGGAGAATGTGTAAACCCAATGAAGAATGTAGTCGAGGAATTAATACATTTTCTGAATTAATTTTATTACGCGTTACTAAAATTCTAAATTTAGTTTAGCTGAAAGTTAACACGATGTTCATTAACTGTTAGGCGGTACAAAGTTCTCCGGGCCCGCTAGTTTTACTATATCATCCAAATAGGGTCTGGTCCCAATTGATACAGTTCGATAATTGTAGTTCTACTGTAGAAGTCCTAGATAAAACCTAAAAACTATATTTTTGTCATAAAATGACTACATGTAGATGTAAGATTGCAAACTTTTAGATTAGTCAATCATAAAATATATCCATTATTTCTCTTTAAAATACCTAATTAAAATAAAGTGAAAACTTGCCTTTAATTGCAGAAGCAACTGCGAATTCCGTTCCATAATGTGTTAAATATCGTATCGTAACTATTCTTTAGAGGAAATCGGATACCCCACTATCCGTTTTTTTCAGACTCGTTCCCATACTTAGTTAATTCGAGCTGACACCTGTTACAACGTCAATGGTAAGCATGTCTGAGCTTGCCCATTGGCACTTGTAGTCGGTGTGGGTTGACATCAAGGAGTGAACCGCAGTGCCAATGGCTAGAAATTCATTCGAAAGCAATATCAATAAATATCTGAAAATCGATGGGACCGCTACCAGGCAAGGTTCAATAGGCCACACTACAGGTAGGCCTACGTCAATAAAAAAAAACCATCAATAATATTAATAATCCGTTTTTTTTCAGAAATCAAATTTGACGAGGAATATTAACCGTAGAGGTATCAATGGACAACTGTCGTACGGAAAAAAGTGCTTGTGCCCAACCAATCAATCAAGGGCCCAACCGCGCCCAACTAATCAGACCGAGACCCCCATTTTTTTCTTTTCTATAAGAATATGCCCCTCTCCATTTTGATACATAACACCATAGTCAATTTTAGCGGAAGAAAATGGATAGTCCGATTCCTTCTTAAGCTACAGAACTTTAAAAAAAATTTTGCTCTAGTTACCACACTTAGGCGAACCCTGTTAACAGCTACCGGGTAAATCTACACAGTCTGGAAGACTAGTGGTCCATCAAAACCACTATAGAATCAAACTAGCGGCCAGAAACAAGATGGCGGCAAGGCTCGGCAAGATGGCGCCGGCGGTGTTACATCCGTCACCGGTGCAGGTGAAGAAACAGGACCGGTAGGACGGGAGCGTGTCGCCGGGCTGCCGCACGTAGTTACAGTAGCTGCCCAGGTTGGAGGAGCTGCAGAAACGCCGCGTGCCCAGTCCGCCTGGAAAACAAAATGAGTATGTAAATAATTTAGAAACCCATAAATAAAGGAAATAAATCTTTTGCGCTGCGTCTGAGACAATTGGAGGGGGAAAAGCCTTATAATTGTAAGCATAAAATATCATGAAATTTTTAATAATAGAGAGTCGTCAAAAATCCATGAGTTTCTCCAGTGACTTCGTGGAAGTGATGATACAATGACAAATAAGAATACAATTATAAATAACTTTGCACTTAATTCCACAAAATGAAATTTTTACTATGACATTGAAATGATATTGAAATCAGAAATGCGTTATGTAACAATTGTAACCTTATTAATGACATAAACTTTATGTATACTTCCCCTCTCCAAGACCTAGTGTCTAAAATGCCCCGCCAATTCCCCCTCCACACCAATTAATACTGATTTGTGTAATATGTACTTGTAGGAACTAGTCTGAAGATGGTAACCACTACCGAAACAGCTGTTAAATTAAATTAAAATAAATAATTAAAAATGCATTTTGTGGAATTAGGTGCAAACTTATTTATAATTTTATTCTTATTAGTCGTCAACAATTCTAGGACAAACAGCAGAAATTATTCTGTGCATTTTAATACATGACATTTACCTCTTTCAAAAACAGATTGGCCACAATTAATGAATTTTATTTGTACAAAAAAAAAAAAAACTATTGGTGTGATAGTCCCGTGAAAGGAGTCCAAGAGCTGTGGCCAATTGGTGTTAGTGAAGGCCACGTGTCAGATACCGAAATGTAGGGGAGCATTTCTACCAATTCAACGGCTACCGTATGTGATATGATTTTTATTTCCCATGAAAATTGTACAAACAACGCGTAGGGGGGAGGGGGGGGGGGTACTCAGATTTGCTCATAATAACGGATAGTCGTAAATTATGTTTACAGAAATTGAACATGAATAGGCTAGTGAATAAATAAAATCTACGTCTGCCTTTGAACTTGTTATGTAGGGAGACAATTAAAGCAGCAATCAAAATTTTCTGCCATAGCACTAACTTCCAACGCACCAGAAATCAGAAAACTTGGAGATGATGGCATATTTGGGAGTTCGTTTAAAGTAGCCTGCAGTGCACTATCTCCAGAAAATCCTCAGTCACAAACGGGTAGAAGTGAATTGTGAAAATGTTGATTCAGCAACAGAAGGGGTGTTAGTGAGTTGTGATATCAGAAATGGAGATCTTTCCTCATCACCGGTTTAACCTCAGACTTGAGTTTGGGGCTGACATATCTATATTCAACAAAGGTACACTACACTTCAGCGCGGTTTGGCTTTATTTTGCTCGCAGACTTATCTGTTATACGAGTTATCAGATTATATTAAAAGAGTAGACGGCACGTAGCCTGTCATGTAGGTCTACTTTATTTCTGTGCCTAGCAAGAAGACCATTGCAATTAATAAAATTATTCTAATTATAAGCGTCAAGCAGTTTTTGTTAATAATTTAATTTGCTAGCCAGTGGAATCTTACGTTCACGTATCTTAGCAATTCAATTCTTTGAACCGGAGTCTCCATCTTGCCGGGGTGGTATGCTGCACCAAATCCGTTGCCACATAAGTCTACACGACTTCCCCTACGCGGATGGTCAATTGACAACGAGCACATTTTTTTTTTGTGGTGCAGTGGTCAGCGTACCACCCCGGCAAGGTGGTTCGAATCCAATTTCTGTCCATTTTTCCATGGCTTTCTTTCTCGAATGCGAGCCAGTTTTTGCATGTTCTGGCAGGAACTTAGCAATCCATGCTAAGATGTAGTAAACTATCATTGCAACTACTTATCAAAGCAATATGATTGATATGGTTAACCTTGTTATTTTGACATAATCATTGAGCATCGAGTCATTAAAAAGCGTTGTGTGTCCTCCCTTGAGAGACACATCTGAAATAGCGTAAGATTAGTTACCTCTCGTTATTAGTCTCCTTAGAGTTCCTTCAATTCAAAAACAAAATAGACTTATGAATGAAACTTATTTATAATTTTATTCTTATTAGTCGTCAACAATTCTAGGACAAACAGCAGAAATGATTCTGAGCATTTTAATACATGACATTTACCTCTTTCAAAAACAGATTGGCCACAATTAATGAATTTTATTTGTACAAAAAAAAAAAAACTATTGGTGTGATAGTCCCGTGAAAGGAGTCCAAGAGCTGTGGCCAATTGGTGTTAGTGAAGGCCACGTGTCAGATACCGAAATGTAGGGGAGCATTTCTACCAATTCAACGGCTACCGTATGTGATATGATTTTTATTTCCCATGAAAATTGTACAAACAACGCGTAGGGGGGAGGGGGGGGGGGGGGGTACTCAGATTTGCTCATAATATAACATAATATAATGAATGTGTATTAAATAGAACAATTTAAACACAATAATTGTAAAGCCCCACAAGAAGACCTATAACAATTTACCCTACTCTAAAACTAAATAAAAAATTATCGACATCATCTTTGTCTGAGTCTTCGTACTTCATACCCTGTAGGTACTTACCAGCGTAAAGCCCAGTCGTTTTAACACAATAAGCTGCCTCAAAAATATGATCGCAGTCTTGAGGAATCATATTGCTGTCATGGATAAGTTCGTCCGTGCAGGAAATGTTGAAAGCGGCGTAGCACTGGAAACATTTGATGGCCTCCACTGGCACTGGTGGCAGCATGCGAACAATCAGGGTTAGCCTACACCAACGGCTAGAATTAGGGTTAAGACTGGTGGCAGCATCTCAACAATCGGGATTAGCCCACACCAACGGTTTTCATAGAAGACATTAGACTCCCACGCATTTGTATAAGTCCAGTCTATGGAAGTCACGCCTGTTGCATTGTGTTAATCGTGAACATAAAATATCAACATTAGGTCCTCAGGCCCGGTACTCACGGACCATTCGGTTTGGGTAGTTGGAAAACCATAGAGCCAACTTCAGAAGATTTCTGAAACTAGCGTGGCTGGTGCACGATTTTCCCCCCGACACTTTCTGGACACGCCAGCTCATAGAAATCTTCTGAAGTAGACTCTGTAGTTTTCCACCAACCCATTCACCAAGCACATTTCCTCTAATGACAAATTTCTCAATCGAGCCGTCCGTATACATCGGACCTTAAACTGAACGGAGTGGTAACAAGGTCCAGGAAAACCGGTCTTTAGATCTACAAGGAGGAGAAAAATACAACATTCGGTGCAAACCAATCCCTAGATTGCAACTCATGAAGAAGATCTACATAAAAAAAAAAATATATTAGGTTAGTTGTTCCATCTCCCAGTGTTAGAAGCACCCACACCAGATCGAGCTATTGGATTAAGGTCTACCTTCTAAGTGGCCAATCTGTTTAACACAGTACTCAGCCCCGTAGACATTGTCGCACGACTGTGGCTGCAGGCTGGTGTCACCGAAGAATTCGCCGCATTGAAACTGGTCTCTAACTTGTGTGCTATTGCACTGGTAACAGTAGATGGCTTCGGCTGAAAATATTAATAATTAAAGCTATTGAGTTCAAAGTTAATATAGGGTTTATTTCCACCAAGCGGAAGAACGGTCAGCACGGATCACTGGTGGAAATAGTAAGTTGATGCCTGTGTAAAGTTGAATGTCTCCGATCGGATAGTGTGTACAACTTTGAAACAAGCATAAGCACTCTACTACCATGCGATCAGTCGTACAACGTAGACTTCCAAGATTGTATCACGAGGCTCAGTTGCAACTGAGTTCATCATAGTACTCCGCATTTCTAATTATAGGTATAGCAAAAGGGAAATTCTGTTGAGTGAAGTAGGACCTGGAAGCAGCTTCCAGGAAGCTCTTAGTCTGTCACAAAGAAACCTGACATCGCAAGGAAGAATAGTAGGGCCACCGGTTAGTGGACGAAAATAAATATATTTCCCCCGTGGCCCATAGGAACCATTAAGTTGAGAACGGTAGATAGGTAAGTGGAATGAAGTCGCATGGGATGACTGTAGGGCGTGGATCGATGGGGGCGCGTGATCTAGAGATGAGCAGCGATTGTCGCTCTCGAGTCTTGAGGGCTCTCACACCTCTCTTCAAATACTCTCCCAACAGATCCGTTTAACTCTTAACAGACAGTCTGTGCTCTATCTTGCCACCACGCCAATTTACCTACTTGGCAATGTACAGTACTATCGATTGCGAAGAGTAAATTGAAAAAGGTAATCAAACTATGATCATTGCGATGTTAAAACATTCATTTGATGTCAAGGCCTAGCCTATGGGTCTACCGTAAAGTAAACAAAAGGCGCAACAAAGGCCTGAAAACCAGTATTTAATATAATTACTAAATGTTTCACCACCGAATTCAAATAATGAAGGAAGCTTACTTCCTAGCCAGTCATCTACTTCCGAACTTGCGGACTATGCAAGCACCTAGGGCAGCAAAATTTTTGCGAAAAAATTAAAAAAAATATAATTAGCCTATGGCATAATGCATAACATACAAGTAGATCGAATCAGAAGTCAGAATCGCGTTTTACGTGAAAACGGCGCAACAAACACGTCCGTAAAGAACCGTTCAATAAGTTATTGGATTTGTCAATGCAGCAGTCATTTGTAGATAATATTTTTACACATAATTTATATATATATATATTTATATATAATTTATATATATTTTTTTGCATAATCAGTTGACTATAGTATACCGGGGTAATCTTAGTGACATCGGGGAGGGCGCTGGCAAAGGGGGGGGGGCGGCAAGCTTCGTTACCTAGAAGCGGCAGATACTTAATACGTCAAGCCTGGCGTTTCGTCAACAGCTGCGTTCAACATCGTCAGTGGCACTACGCAATACGCATACATGGCAGTTCGAAGTATTTCTACGAAGGCCTCGAAGACTTCGAGTTCTCATAGTTTCAGTAGCTACTGCTCATCGAGCTGCTGATAGTTGCGACCAGTAGGAACGCCGCGCTGTAGGCCTTGGCGTGCTAGACATTGTTGGACTAGTAAACAATGTCCCTCTGCATAGCCTCGCAGCCTCGTCGCCAGGAAGGCTTCAGGAGGGGTCCAAGATGGTCAATATCCACCTCTTCTATGTACTCGTTTACGTACTTCTTGAAAATGTAGATTAGGCACTTGATGCAGGAAATTTACATGATTAATAATAATAAATTTCCTGCACCAAATGCCTAATCTACATTTTGTATTTCAGCACAACTTAATAAAATCCAATATTAAGTTGTTAATTCTTTCCATTTTTCAGAGGTGGGGGGGGGGGGGGTCACATAGCCCCCTTGGGTAGGTTACATGCCTGTAGCTTAACACTTTTTCAGGGCAATTTCTGTCTGGCCTTATTATTGCCACCACATTTACCATAGCTTTTGAAGCAGACGATGAAGAGTACCTACTCTAAATTTTAGGCAGCCGTTGATAAGCCTAATGGCTGTAATCTAATAGGCCAGTATCTAAATTTAATTAGGGAGAGTAGGGAAACATCATAAGTAGTATATATATTAGTAATTCAACTGGCCTCCCGCCTCAGGCACAGACGACGATAAGGTACCAAAATGGCGGCGAGTAGGGCGTACCAAAGTCGGTACCTTCTTAATTCATGGGAAAGTGTCTACAACTTAGAAATTGAATATTTACCATATTTAAATAGCGCACTTGCTCCTATTACGAATGCAATACAGCTTACTCCGTTCATTTTCTTGGTATTTCTGGAAGTCAATCAGGTTCAGGTTGGTTCTAAGTTATAAACTTGAAGACGTGTAGTCCAGTCAGCAATCAAAACGTAGCCACTCTGAATACCTTTGTAAGACTTGTTAAGTACAGATGCACATAATGCTGAGAATATATTAATAAACGAGGATAATAAGAAATTAGACCGAGAACAAACAAAGTCTGCAACCGTCTCTCAGTCTCACTTCATCAACATTTCGTTCGTTTTGCTTACCAGGGCTGCCAAATGACTTCTGCCGTATTCCTCGGAAATTGTTAAATAGTTCCTCAGAATACCCCGGAATTTTTTTTTTAAATGTTGGTCCCCTTTAGATGAATATTCCACCAACGTCAATAGTGATAGTAAATGTAGTATTGACGTGGTAGCAGACATTTTTAGACTGTCTTAATGTCTGCTACCACGTCAATACCACATTTACTATCACTATTGACGTTGATCGAATAGGCGCCTTATATATGATTTTTTTCATTTTTGAACACCAAGGATGTTACAAATTAAACTGGATATAAAGTTTGTTTTCATGTAGTATGCTAAGCATAGGCGGATTTTCATTATTTTTGAGAGTATCGACTGCTGTACGTCACCATGCCTACTTCACCAGTTTTCATCTTTTAATCTTGCTAATTTTCAGAAGCTAGAGCAGTATAGTCTAAGGCTCCTAACATATATTAACATATTAACATATATATTATAGTATTCTGTGTCTGCTAAGCTACACCCACGTATACCATAAGTAGGTACCTTTAATTGTGGCAAATTCAAAATTGGCAGTTGACAATTAAAAATACTTGGAGTGCTGTGAAAAGCATTATAGGGGGCTGCGTAACCTTCTGGAGACTGGAGGGGGGGGGGGGCTAGGTTGTTTGGGTTGTCATTATCAGATCTAAGCTGTTCTCCGTGAATCCAAGCCATTAATGTTATGGTAAACCTGAATTAGTGAGGTTTTACACATTTTATCCCCTGGAGAAGGGGGCACAGTCTCCCTTGCAGAAAAACAATGATAAATGGGCCCAAATTAATGAGGTTTTTCGCATTTTATACCCTGGTGATAGGTGGGCCCGGGGGTCTCCCCCGTAGAAAAAAATTGATAAATAGGCCCAAATTAGTGAGGTTTTACGCATATTAAACCCTGGAGAATGGGGGGCCGGGGGTTTCCCTCGGAGAAGGAAAATTGATGTATATAGGTCCAAATTAGTGAGGTTTTACGAATTTTGCAAGCAGTACAGTTGAGATTGTACCGACAAATAAACCTACCACTGAGGGGGCCCGGGGGTCTACCCCGAAGAAAAAGCTTGAAAAAATAGGTCTGAAATAGGCCTATTGGGATCTTAAGCATTTTGAGTAGTATATTTTTGTGAAAATAAGTCAATGTGTTGATTTTTTCATGATGTCTTTCATGTAAAATAAGCATACCAGTATCAAGAATTAATTTCCCTTTCGTTATTGTGGATACTATGCCTTTCGCCTCCATAACGTCTTTGTCACCAGAAATCCTGGGGGGGGGGGCTGCGGGCTTAGCCTCCCCCCCCCCAGGACCCCCCTAATTACGCCAATGCATGTATGTATAAACTTACAAACCTTTCTTGAAATAGGTTTGTGATGGAAATAATGCAATACGCTCCCATGATTTAATCATTTGATTTGACTTTTTTCTCACCCTCACACTTTTATAGGCTGATATGAAATTCCCGGCATCTTATTTCAGGTTCATCTAAGTTTTATTCATTATACAAAGCTGAAGCTACTCAAGCTAGTAACTTTTTAAAAACATGCAGAAATCTAAAATAATTTTTAGTGCGCTAGCGGCGGGAAATACACGACAGCTAAGTCGTAATAAATAAAGCTGACAATTAACTGTCATAACTGCCATAAGATAACTATTGAGTTTCATTTGGCGCGAAAATTTTAGGCCGAAATATGGTGGACTTTCGATTGGTCCCCTGCTTCAGCATGCAAATCATATGGAGGTGTAGGGTGGAAATAGTGTTTATATTTTTTGAATTTTTGCGAAAATTTTATGAAACCGCGAGAGAATCAATGGTCATTCGACAAAAATCTTAAAAAATAAAATAAAAACAAATTTCCCTAAAATCCCACAGAAAAACCTCAAAAATTGTTGACCCCGGAAATTTTTCAGAATAAAATTATTTCCCACGGAATTCCGAGGTAAACCACGGAATGTGGCAGCCCTGTTGCTTACACTTTACCTTTCGTTGCTATGGCAACCAGATCTGCGCACAAAACTAACATAGAGTAAACTCTTCAAGATTACGCGAACTATGAACGCAATTATCACTAAAGTTTAATCCATTTTTATGCATATTTATACATAGTTTTGAATTAGAAATATATAAAAATGTCGTAATTACACTATACGGTTAATATTTGCTCATGAACATTTCTAACAAATATTTTAGTCATTGATCACGTGACCACGGTCTTTCACTTTCTGTGATTTTTGCTCACCGTTGGAGACCGGATTCTTTCTCTCTTTCTTGTGATTTTGCACCGGTAAGTTCATTAGATACTGCATCAAAATCAAGCTAATAAGATAATGCATCTATTGCAATGCCTATATTGGCAATTTTATTAGATTTTACGTTGTTTAGTGAAGAAAAAGTAACGCAAAACTAGCAGTTTTTCCACGTCAATATCACTGCTAAATTGTCCAATTTTTAATTAATTAAATATAATTTAAGGCATTTATAAGTCTCTTTTGAATGATGTGGCAACTATTATGAAACATGTATCTTTTTCGCTGCGAATCGATAAGAAATTGTTCTAATTTATGGGTTGACCTTCATGTACCCTTCAGACACCGTTTCTCTACTTGGAACATCGTAATTAGTTTTATCGGGGTCTAGGGGTCCTGGAAACTACCAGACTTTTTCTAAAGATTATCTGCTGGGCTTGTGTTAATTTATGTAAATAAAATAATGAACCAATTCAATTGGTAAGGTAGGAGTCAGTATTCACGTTGCTGAAAGGCCTACTTGGCCTGTTCACATCTAAAAGTTGATATTTATCTAGAAAAAAAGAAATATGTACTGTTACAAAATTTACAACACTTAATACATAATTGTAAAAAAATGCTCTGATATCCCTTAAAGAACGTTTTATTATTTAAGTACCTAACGTAACAAGTCATGATTTACCAAGGCCACAACGGGTACAGGAGGATACAGCGAGCATACATAATTACATACGAGCTAATATGGAGATGCATTAGAAGTTGCCAAAGAGGTAAACACATTTGCAGTTAAAGTGTTAAACCTATTATAAAAAATAAAATAAAAACACTGCTGCGCAATTGTTAAAAAATTAAATTGTACTATGGCCCCGGGTTATATATAAAAAGAACCCTGAGGTTGCTCATTTAAGGGGAGTGGAGTCTCAAGTATGAACTGACGTCTATCCCACCTTGGTGGGTCATGGACAAAGATTGATTGATTGATATAAGTAAATATGAACTGAGGCGACAACGGTTACTGAGAATGTAGCGAGCATGGAGCCAAAAAGGAAACATTATTTTTCAAATTTATTCATTTGTAACGGAGGCAGCATCTTTCATTGCATAATAAACTTCATTTAATAGCAATAATTCTTTATATTATGAACCAGCATGCAGATTTGATTGATGTTTGAGAAGTTTCCATGAAGGTAAAAATTGAGTGTGTTGACTCAGTTTGGAACCTTTACGCTTACTATTCCCAACAATTATATAAGGTTAAGAGGTCTAAATCACTACTTAAAAAATGTCTTATTATTTATTGAACACCACAGTCTGAACATGTCACTGTTACCAAATTGCGTTACGTGGTATATCTCCCCTGAGTGGATGTTGAATGGATGAAGTAATATTTACATAAATATTGACTTTTTGTTCTATTACTAAGCCAACCTAGCAGAGTTAAGGCCGCCTGCTTTACATGGCCTCCGAAGTATAACCAGAAAATGTAGCAAGTGTGGGACTCGAATCAACAACCTTTCGGGTGAAAGTCCGAGTCCGTGCCACTACTCTACACGTTGCCAAAGTTCTAATGTTTTCACTAATACCGAAACGACCGTGAACTTACGCAGTCCTTGACCGTGATTTTTGGCAGCCGCGGAGGTGGGTGCGGTGCATAACGTAACGGCATCAAGTTATATTTGGTTTCAGGCCCTGACTTAAACTCACTGTGCAACCCAAGAAAATTGGCAAACCGTCTGGTGCCTTTAGCATAAGGTGACCATTTATGGAATTGTGAAATCCAGGAGATTCTTTGAGCGAGCCCCCCCCCCCCCCCCCCCCCCATTGAAGGAGTCTTGACTCTTAAGAGAACACCTTCAAATTAGTTCCCGGCAAGCACAGGCAATATTCAACTAATTTACCTATATTTAATAATAATAATAATAATAAATCGTCTTTGTTGAACAGCGTAGATAGGGCCAGTGGCCCGTTCTTACACTAAACTGCCTTTACATGTTGGAGAATATAATTATTTCTTATTCTATTTTAATTACCCATTCATACTAACATACGTACTTACATGCATCCATCATTCATATCCCTAACCATTTAACATATTTACGAAGGAAGCATCATTGTTTTTTAAGCCATTGAATATTTCCATCCATCTGTTCGGCACAGGCGTTTTATTTTCTGTCCAGTGTGTGATCTTCTCATCTGTAACTTCATCAAATAGATCGTCTTCGGTTAGATTTGCTTCAGGTAAATGCTGCAGTACAAAATCACTGCACACTTGAACTTGGTTGAGCGTGGGTTTAGCTTTCAACCAAACCCAGTCGAATTTTTCAACGTGTAGGAAATGTGCTTGCCATTCACCAAAGTATTGCTTACAGGTTTCATAAAACTCCACAGCATTTTCTTTGAATTGAACTTTTTACTTTTTCTGGTGATGATAATATCAGATTTTGTAAAAGTAAATTATTGTATTTTGTCTAAAATCCAATTGAAATGAAAAAATCAGGAGATTAACCAGGGGAAAGAGCAAAAAACCAGGAGTCTCCTGGAAAAATCAGGGCGAATGGTCACCTTACTTCAGCATCAAGTTGCGGGGGTTCCGCAGGTGCATGGTGTCTAGGACGTAAGTTTTAGATTCTAGTGGGCTAGCTCCCCCCCCTTTTTTTTATGTAAGGGAGATTAGGTCCAGACGTCTACATTTATTTTTTAATTTTTTATTTTAGTAAAAAAAATCGCGTGCAAACAATTTAATGTACCCGATTAACCTCTTCCATCGCCTCATTAAGTCACCTAATAGACCAGGTACGATAGGGCGCCGGGCTTTCCATGGATAGCTGGAGCTGTTATATTTGTTGATCGCAAACATGGCAAAGTTTGAGTTTTTAGTCTCTGTGATACGTTCATGAATCCGTTCGGCCCTTTGCACTTTATGTCAAAAGTGAAAATTGGTTTCCAACGCCTGCTTTCAGAATTTCTGTTTTGAGCAACCCTGCCAGTCTGTTTACTAACTTGAGGCACCCTAATAAGGGCAGACTCCTTCGCCTCAGTGAGAAGGGGAGTGACAGGGTGGACCTCCTGATTATAGTGGATTCCGAGCCACTTGGGGATCATAGTAAAGTCACATGATTAATGCGGAGGTGACCAGGGCTGTACACGCACTTAAACTGACCAAGTTTGCTTGGAACAGGCTCTGTTTTCGTGGATTCATTTTGGTATGGCCGTTGTACATTGTGAACAGTTGGCAGTGCAGTCAACAAGACTTTTTCTCGGTATAGTCAAGAGGACGTGGTTAGGCCATTTATTTAAAGTTGATTTGGTGTCTATTATTAACATTCGTGGGACTGAGGCAATCCGATAATTATAATTAACAGTTAGAAGTTGAAAATAATTCAGCAGTAAAAATGTGGTGGCATCGTTGGAAGGATGAGTTGGGAGTCCTTAGATGGTGGAGCGTTGTACAAAATCGAAATGACTGGAGGAGTGTTGTCGAGCAGGCCAAAGCTCATCAAGGGCTGTACAGCCACAAGAAGTTGTAATGGGATACTTATATTATAGTATGATAGTTGCATATCGTAAAATCGTACCCAATATTAATATAATACTATTATATACTCTGTCTTCCTTGCTCAAGGCGAGAGTCCTTATGTCTTCTTCGATTTTTCTGGGGAGTGTCATTTTCGGTCTTCCCGGGGGGCGGGGTCCTGGGAGTGTCATGTTGTGTATACGCTTTAGGAGGGATGTTTCCTCCCTCTGGACGTGGCCCCACCAGTTTTCATCTACAACCTTATGTCCTCATTTCGGCGCCGGTCTTGCAGAGTCAGTCCACACGCTCTTCGTAGCATTCTCATCTCCGCCACGTGGATTTTGTGTTCATCTCGCTTCCCGACCGCCCAACACTCCGCACCGTACAGCATTCATGGTCGGATCACTTGCTTCTATATTCGACCCTTGAGCTTCTTTGGCATTTTTCTGTCTGAGGATTGGTGCCATGTCATGAAATTTCCCCCAGCCTGTTTTTATTCTTCCTTTCACGTCTTCTTCACATCCACCGTTTTATTCAAGGGTGCTACCCAGATACTTAAATGTCTCCACTTTCTTAAGTTCTTGGTCACCTATTTTTACAGTGCCTGGTTCTGGTTTCCCGCATTCCATGTACTCGGTTTTGCTCCTGTTTACCTTCAGGCCCTCTTTTTCAAGGCGTTTCACCCATTTATTTAGCTCTGCTTCGCCTTCCCTTCTCCCTTTCGTGCTTACTACCACGTCATCCGCGAATAACAGGCTTGCATATATATTTATTTATATACCTATAATATATTTTACATTGCCAATTTCCATCTTAGAGTCCATTTTAGAGTGGAATTATCCTACTGTTTCGTCCTATATTAACGTAGGACTAAGCGTTTCATTTTTGAGAGTAGATAGAAACAGCTAGCTTATACCTTTGTCGTTCTATGCATGAATGGTTTTTATATTTTGTTGCAGGTTAGCCAACTTCAAACATGTCTAAGATTGGAATTAACGGATTTGGCCGCATTGGTCGCCTGGTGCTGCGTGCGTCCATCGCCAAGGGCGCCGAAGTGGTCGCCATCAACGACCCGTTCATCGGTCTCGACTACATGGTCTACCTCTTCAAGTACGACTCCACTCACGGAACATTCAAGGGCACTGTCGCTATTGAGGGCGGCAAGCTGGTCGTCAATGGTAAGAGTTTTAAGGAACTAACAGGCCCCCATACAACTGTCACTATCATCAGTTGGCTACGGCTATGAAACATAATATACAAAGCAAGCGTGTCGCATCAGAAACTGACCTCCGCGGGTTGTGAGTCCGTAGATGGTGGAGCTTCGTACAAAACCGAGATGACTGGGGGAGTGTTGTTGAAGCCCATCAGGGGCTGTACAGCCTGAAGAAGAAGATGTAAGGAAATTGACGGAAAATGCTACAAGCATTTCCGAGGCCTTCCTTACTTAACTTTGGCCAATATGTGTTTCTTTTACCACATTGTTGTGTTAGCAATCAATATCTCAAATGAATTTTGTTCCAAAAACCAATTGTGGCGTCAAATTTTCTCTAAATATTTGCTCTTTCATAATCGTAACATAGAACTACCGAGCATATTATAGACTCGGGAATCAGCGACTGACGAATGGCTGCATCTATAATATAGCGGCAAGTGACTATCATCATCAAGTAGCTAATTTTTGCACCAAGTTCATGGTTAACACTCAACAGTATATCAAAAGAGCAGTGTACTACTGATAACTTTTTTCGGGTCAGGTCAACGTGTCGGTTACTCTGGCTCTGATTGCTGTTATCTGTGGAATGGCGTGGTGTGTGACTCAACTTAATAATAATTATCATGCTTGCACATGATATTTGGCTATGATGTCATCATAAGTGGTTCGGTTACACCTCATAAACGTCATTAGCGCCATTAGTCAACTGTAATGAGTTTCTCAATGGCATACCATGTACAGTATTGGTCATAAATCCTGGAACAAAGACGTTTATGGCTTTTCATACAAAAGTAGTTCACATATCAAACTGCACATTATATATGGTAGTATCGTGGGTAGGTACCACACACTTTCACCAAAAAACTTTGAAATTGGATCAGTGGTTTCAAGAGGATGAGCTGAAGGCGAAAATGTCGTTGGCTATAATGGTTGGAACAAAACCATCACAACTCTTGCTCGCGCATTTTCGGCTTCTTAAATAATAATTTAGTTTGTCATTGTAAACATTTACGTTTTAAAACATGATGGAAGACAAATCGTTGACCATGGACAGAAGAGAAAGAATTCAGGCCTCCTAGTAAGGGTTGAAGCCTATTGACATTGGATGGCAGGTACAGGTCCCCAGGTCATCAATTTAAAGCGAAATGTGTATACTTTAATCCCCAAGCATGAAAAAGTGCTGGCCGTCCTCATAAAACGCCAGCGAAGTACGAAAGAAAAGTGTTTTCATTGTGTCGCGGGAATCCCTGTTGCGTATCGCGGAAAATTTTGGATAAAGTTAAAATTTCTGGAGCCAAAAAAAATTCAGTAAAGACAGTCAAATTCACATTTAACCATATCCCTTGGACTGAAAAGGATTGGAAACTGGTGGTTTTCAGCGATGAATTAAAGTTCAATCTGTTTGGATCGGTTGGTATAAAGGCAGTTAAAAGGCCATTTTGGTAAAAAACTTGATAAGAAGAATATCCAGGCAACAATGATGCATGGTGGCGGTTCCACCATGGTGTCTGCCTGTTTTTCGGGGTTCGCAGTTGGAATACTAGGCTACATCTCCAGAATTATGGATTGTTTTATGAATCGAGACACCCTTAGAGACAATTTCGAGACACTTCTGTTCCAACAAACGCCTGTAAAGTCATATGTAACGCATGATAATGATCCCAAGCATTCATCAAAGGTGGTGGAAGAGAACCTGGAGAAGGAAAAAATTTGAATTCTGCGTTGCCCTCCACCAGGTCCTGACCTCAAACCCATTGAAAACCTATGGGAAATTATTGAAATGAAATGAAAATCGTTTATTGATGTACATAAGTGTACAATTAATAATAAGGTAGTTTTACAATTGTGAAGGGGGGATCCCAAAGGATTGGTTCCCGTGCTGGGCTGAGATGTTGATCCCAGAACACGTGTCAACGTCAACAATCTTTGAAAGTGCGTTCAGAAGGGCAGTAGTTGAAATTAAGCTCTTTATTATGACGCCAATGGTATAATTGTTTTTATCATCTACGTGTTTTATATTGTTAACCAATTAAATTTGTTGTGGTTTACAGGCAAGGCCATCGAAGTGTTCTCCGAGAGGGACCCTAAGTCCATCCCCTGGGGCAAGGCTGGCGCGGAATACGTGGTTGAGTCTACAGGCGTGTTCACCACCATCGACAAGGCGTCTGCTCACTTGGAGGGCGGTGCCAAGAAGGTCATCATCTCCGCTCCCTCTGCTGACGCCCCCATGTTTGTAGTGGGCGTCAACCTGGAGGCCTATGACCCCTCCTACAAGGTTGTCTCCAATGCTTCCTGCACCACCAACTGCCTGGCTCCCCTTGCTAAGGTAAGGCCTCACTATCTCCGCTGGTGCGTGCACCTGGGTGTACCCTACAGTACAACGACGAGTGAACTTTGTTTTTGTTATGTAGAAACCGGTTGAATTTAGTAGCACTTACTGCAGCTTTTGGCTTGATGTAACCTGAGTTTCCTTATTGCCTCCCTCTGGCTACACCGTCCCTTAGTTCATATAGCTGCTGGGGTACCCCCTGAACTAAGTCCGGTTTTCTAGGTCCAGGTTTTATTCGTCCCCGTAGCGTAGCCACTCAACAACCAAACTTGCCAGCACCAGTCAGAGCTCCAAGTGTTTCCACATTCTGACGGGTTCTCTGGCAGGCTATCATGTACAAGGACCATCGAACATAGCAGCAGCATGTACAGTGTTCAGGCTGTTCACTTTGACAAGTTGCTGCAAGTTAGATTCCAAAAGAATAGTACAGTAGTTATTTAAGGTCCCTGAGAGAGCCAGTGTATTAAAAAGTAGGCAAAAATGTGAGTTTGAGTTTCTCTTGTAGGTCGTCCACGAGAAATTCGAGATTGTTGAAGGTCTGATGACGACGGTGCACGCCATCACGGCGACCCAGAAGACGGTGGATGGACCTTCTGGCAAGCTGTGGCGTGACGGTCGCGGTGCCGCCCAGAACATCATTCCCGCCGCCACTGGCGCTGCCAAGGCCGTCGGCAAGGTCATCCCCGCGCTCAACGGCAAACTCACCGGCATGGCGTTCCGTGTCCCCGTGCACAACGTCTCTGTCGTCGACCTCACCGCCAGGTAGGGACCCCATTCATGGAATTGTGACTATCTCGCTGTATCATGCTTACTTTCGACATGATTGTCTTACATTCATCCCATTATCAGCTGTATACCAACATTACCTAGAGTTCTATATTGGAAAGATGGGGCATTCGCTTCTTGGCAGAAATAGTTTTCTTTTTTTTAATTTCTGGGGCCCCCCGCCACGTCTCCTATAACCAGTCATTGAAAAACCGAGCAGGTGACCTCAGGAATCCAAAAAAATTGTTTTGGCGGGCTGGAATGCCCCTCTCTCCTATATAGAACTCTAATCTTACCAAATCATAGCATCACAGTGGAATTAACGACAACATCTAAATTGCCTTCCTATTATTTTTTTTCAGGCTGGGCAAACCCGCCAAGTTGGACGAAATCAAGGCAGCCATTAAGGAAGCCGCAAACGGCCCACTGGCCGGCATCCTGCAGTACACCGAGGACCAGGTCGTCTCCACCGACTTCATCGGCTCCAACTCCTCCAGCATCTTCGACGCTGACGCTTCCATCGCTCTCAACGACCAGTTCGTCAAGCTCATCTCGTGGTACGACAACGAGTACGGCTACTCCAACCGCGTCGTCGACCTCATCAAGTACATGCAGTCCAAGGATTGAGCTGACTCCACGTCCAGTCCTCCCCCCACCCGATAGAAGGAAATCACGCCCAGTGCAGAGGCGTACAAGTTTAATTTAGTAGCGGTTTTGCGAATTTTGGGTGGAATAGGTGTGGCATAGAATGCTGGCCCATATTAGGGATGCTTCCACCAAATTTAGGTAATCCTACAGAACCTTGTGATGGTTTCATTGATGACCTTTGCTATTGAAATACTATGAAAAATTATTTGGAGGAATAAATATTACCTGCAGGTGGTGGTAGTGGCCTTTAGAAACTTTCTGTCGGTTGCCAGAATTGTGTGCAATGTTAATTGTTAAAATCAGTCACTGCTAAATTAAATTTGTACTGTTGTAGTCGATGATGAATGGGTGGGGTGCCGTAAAGTTGTGTGACGTCTTTTTAGCGGGCGTAATAATAATTAACAGTTGTAACAAGAGCTCCCTGTTTATTATCGTTTTGTGCAAAGATAATATCTTGACCGTTTTATTTAATGTTATGTGGTACAGTAGGCAATAAATGTGATTTTTTGGAAATCATAAGATTGTGCGGTTAGGCTATTTCTTTGCCTGTGGTTTAGAAGTAGTAATAAAGATAAAGGCAGAAGGTAGAAGTGTAGGCTGGGGTGACTTCTTCTGGGGTTACAATCTATCGATTGGTTTGCAGCAACTTGACTCTTCTTCTCCACTCCTCCCTGTCTTTCGCGATCCTTTTCATTTCCCAGTAGGTCCCGCACTCCATGTCCGCCGTTACGTCCTCCATGTGCTCCTTTCTCGGCCTGCCTCTGTGGTTTGTGCCCTCGACTGAGCCTTCAACAATGGTGTTTAGAAGGCTTTCATGCCTGATAAGGTGCCCCATAAATCTGGCCCTCCTCGTAGATATAGCTATCGTTAATATTCTTTTTTCGTTTAGCCTACGAAGCACCTCCTCATTCGCGATATGGTCTCGCCATGAAATTTGCAGCATTCTCCTGTAGCACCACATCTCAAAGGCCTCTAGTTTCTTTTTGTCACTTTCATGTATGCACCAAGTTTCGCAGCCATACAGCAGTATACTCCATACCAGTGTTTTAAGCATTCGTTTTCTTATTTTCATGTCAATATTATTTGATTCAAACATTTTGGATTTTTTGTTGAATGCCACTCTTGCAAGATGTATTCTGGTAGAGATTTCTTGTGCCGATTTTCCATCTTGTGTAATCGCACTACCAAGGTATGGGAAGGACTTGACGTTCTTTAGAGTTACCCCCTCTAGGACGACATTAGCTAGGGTTTCTTCCCGGCTGGCCACCATAGTCTTCGTCTTTGCCTTGTTTAGCTTCATATTGTATTCTTTCAAAACATTCTGCATTGTAACCAAAGATTCAAGCAGTTCTTCTTCGCTTTCCCCGATCAAGGCTATATCATCAGCATATCTTATCATGTCTATTTTTTGTCCATGTATTCTTACACCTCTTGTGTTTCTGAGGGCTTCCCTCATTTCATTTAGAGCAAACTGAATATACAGGTTGAACAGGACTGGAGAGAGTGAGCATCCTTGTCGAACTCCTGATTTAATTTTTGCTTGTTCTTCAGCGTTACCGCACCTGATGACAGCCGTCTCTTCTTTATACAATGCCATAATAATTCGTCTATCTTTGTATTTCAGTCCTGCCTTTTTGAGTATTTCAAACAATTTTTTCCATGACACTTTATCGAACGCCTTTTCCAGGCCTATGAAGGCTAAGTATGTGGTTTTATTTTTCTTTATTCGTTTTTCAAGTGTCAAGCGTAGCGCTAGTATGGCTTCTCTAGTGCCTCTGCCTCGTCTGAAACCATACTGGTCGTCAGTTATAATTCTGTCTATGGTAGGCTCTATTCTTTTCAGGACTATGTTCATTAAATTTTTAGATGCATGAGATACCAGACTTAAAGTTCTGTAGTTTTCACATTTTGTGGCCCCTTGTTTTTTGGGTAAAGTTACGATGAGACACTTCTTAAAATCATCTGGTATTTCCCCTGTCTCGTAGGCTGTTGTTATCATTCTGAACATAGCATCTTTACTCTCTTCTCCGCAATGTTTGAGTAGTTCTGCAGGTATTTCATCAGTGCCCGGCGATTTTCTGGTCTTGAGTTTGTCAATCGCATAGTTGAATTCAGAGCGGAGAATTTCGTCTCCAAGTTCACCGTCTCTGTCTGCTAATTCGTTAATGTTTTCAAGTGTGACCTCATCAATATTCCCGCTGTAGAGTGTTTCTAGATACTCTTTCCATCTGCCACTGACTTGTTCATCATCAAACAGCATCTTCCCATCCTCTGCTTCAATTGCTTCGCTTTTTCCATCCCGTTTTCCAAAGAGTCCCTTCACCTTTGCATAGCCTTGCTCTGTGTTTCCACTTTCCATACATTGTCTTTGGTAGTGGTTTTCTTTGGCTATTCTTGACTCTCTGTTTATCCTGTTGCGAAGAGATCTATAAGTTCTTTGCCCTTCTTCGCTGTTATCATTTTTTGCATCGCGTCTTTGCTTTATTAACTGCATTATTTCTTCGGTCATCCAGTCATTTTTAGCTTCTGGTACTGCTTTTCCAATTATTCTTTCAGCCGCTTGTGCAACGCTATTTTTAAGTAAGTTCCACTCCTCATTGATGCTATTAGGGGCTAGGTTATTTCTCGTGACAATTTCATCAGTTTCCCTTTGGTATTGGGCTGCCGTTGTAGGGTCATTCAGCTTTGCTAAATTCCATCTCTTACCTTTTCTTTTGGTTAGCTTTTTTAGTTTTAGTATACTCTTTGCTATCACCATATTGTGGTCACTGTCTATGTCAGGGCTAGAGTAGCTTCTACAGTCTCTCATTTGGTTTTGGTATCTTAATCTTATTAGGATATAATCTATTTGTGTTCGGGTTCTGTCCCCTGGTGATATCCATGTATATCTTCGCCTGGGGTGATGTTGGAATAGTGTGTTTGCTACAACTAGGTCATGCTGCGCACAGAATTCGGCCAGTTTGTCCCCTCGTTCATTTCTAATGCCGAGACCAAATTGTCCAATGTATCTTCCTTCCCTGCCTTCTCCGACAACAGCGTTCCAATCTCCCATGACGATGAGATTGTCATGTGCTTTATTGTCTCTAATCAGTTTGCGCAGGGTTTCATATAACTGGTCTACTTCTTCCTCACCATGTTGACTGGTAGGCATGTATACCTGTATGAGTACAGTGTCTACGGGTTTTGACTCAATTTTGACTAGAATTATTCTTCCATTATTACATTGCACATACCCTTTGACTGGGGTGACTACGCACTGCCTAAATCTTTTGACAAAACTTCCAGGATTAGTTGGCATAGCAGGGGAACCTCCTTACGGTGCCCCTTTGAGCTACCAATGCTAAAACTGTTGGCTAAACAATTTACGATTTAAGACGGATAGCTGCGAAACATGAATTCCATTAAAAGCCGCAATGAATTTCGTCAAAAATCGACTGCGAACATATTATTATGCGTAGCATAAATTACGTAAAAATTAATATTTAGTACATATACTGTATGACCAGCTATTGGAATGAACGAAACACGGCTCTAATAACTCCATAAGCAAACATTCATAAAATAGAACAAATTACCTTAGGGTTCGTTTGATTCAATTAGGCTACTGGTCTACGGTAATAATGTTTCGTTTCTTCCGATTGCTGTTCAGTCTGTTGACTTTCTAAAGAATGTGACTAGGTAGCAGGCGCGGATCCACGGGGGCTATAGCCCCCCCCCCATGAGGTTCTTCAAAATGCGTAAAACCCCACTCAAGCCAAGACCCCCGGGCCCCCCTTCTGCTCAATTGTATTAATTCTCTAATAAAGAAACCTTATTGCCCGGATTTTTTTTTTTTTTTTTAATTGGGGTACAGGTGTTACCTGTGTGCACTTAAGCCTATTGGCCTATTGTGCCCCCTACAACAAAGTATCTACATCACTTTCTCGAGGCCTACCCTCGGGAGAGCCAGGATCTTGAGGGGATTCAGAAGTGGTAGGTCTTTTACATGTAACTGCAAGCTTCCCGAGCATGCTGCTCTTCTTCGTGCGATTGCATCGCATCGCATCGCAGGTCCTCCGCACCTTCATTACAGAATCTGTAAGACTATAGTTGTCTCCCCAAGAGACTCCAGATATTTAGCCGCAGGACCGAAGACGCCAAGGCCTGTTCTTGGTTTTGTACTTCCTAGCCTAGAGCCACCAGTAAACCACTTGATTGTGTGACTATTGAGAATTCCTGCTGATTCGCAGCATTCTTTCATTGTCCCTAATATAGTTTCGAATTCCTTCCTAAAACAGTATTTTGGATGGATTCTATCGCTTGGCATATCCAGGCAGTGGTCAGACGTAGTCAGAGAGGCTGAGTCTCTTAATTGCCCTTCCACTCCTAATAATGCCATTTCAGCTGAAGTTTCCACTGCAACATGGAGGGGTGGCTTCCCACCTCCAGTACTATCTCCATTGCTGCAGGGGGACAGGATTTCCTAGCCCCTGTAAAGCATCATGTTATAGAATACGGGCTTCTGAATGTAGCCATAATTTGGATTATTCAGAGAAAAATTCTCATAGCCTATGGTTTGATTTTGCCATGTCCATGAAGCCATGACCATGGTATGGTTACAGCAGGAAAAGACAGGCTGTTAGCCCCCCTCCTTGGTCTCATTCTAGATCCGCGCCTGCTAGGTAGCCTTCATATTTTAGAGCGGCAGCCGTCCAGAATATCGGACTACATAGGCAACAGGCTGGCAGGTTTAATTTACCTTCAACCTTAAAAAAAAAAAAAAAACACATTTCACATTATGAAAATAGTAAAAGCATTTAATTAGTCAATTGATTTTTCTGTATCTACTGAACCCATACAATTCCCCCGCCGTACATGTTTGTTCTTACCTTCATTTGATTTAAACAATTTCCCGCAATGAGGACACTCTAAACGCGGCTTCAGAGAGTCATGTCGCCTTAAAAAATGTTTCTTTAACCCTGCAGTATCAGAAAACGTCTTGCCACACAACACACATCTTGCCTCAGCCAGAAAATGCCTCTTTTCATGCGCAGTCCAATTACTCTTCCTATGAAACTCTTTCAAACAATATTTACACTTGTATTCTTTCTCCAAATCGAAACAGGTCAATTCGTGTGACTGAAGATTTCTCAAAGTTTTAAATTCTTTCCCACAATCGTGATTGGTACACGTAAAGCTTTTATTTCGGTGGAACAGTCGCATATGCTCCCGCAGTCGCTTGAGAACTATACCGCAGATAGGGCAAGGTACTTTTCCATCCATTCTATAGCTGCCTGGACCATCTGGTAGCTTTGCCGTATCTTTTTCGACCGCTTTGGAGGTCGCGATTTCTTCAGCAGAGTCCAAAAATTCTACTTCAGTATTGAATGTATCTGCTTCGTTGAGATCTTCAGGATATTCTCCATTATCATCATCCAATTCTAAAACAGAAACTTTGGCATCAAGATTGTCTGAAAATAAGGCCCCTTTTCTGAACAATTCATCATTTTCCAGAATGCCTAATTTTTCGATAACACTTTCATCGATTATCATAGCTCTGTCGTCATGACACTCATACAGCCCGTTGTCAACTGGAAATGAATCTGTATGCAGGCCCTCAATAGGATCGAGCTCTATAACCGAAGTTTTGTCGCCCGCAAGGGTTTCAAGCAATTCGGCGTTAATTTCGAATGCATTTCCGATATCGTTTGAAATTTTTCCAATATCACTTTCAGTTTCAAAAGTCGGATTGCTAACTTCGAGGCTATCGAAAAATGTAACTCCATATGAACATGACTCCGTAAAATCATGATCCTCAGGGCGTTTTGTAGAAATATTTTTCGCTGAATCTGCAAGATTAGGTCCAGCCAAAACTATATCATTTTTCAATAGACCAACAGTGTCAAAATTGTTAAATAGTTCTGTTTCTGTGTTCAGAGAGCTCTGGTCTGCAGTGGTGGGTAACAAAACGTTGGTTTTATATGTAGCTGATTGTATTTCCAGTCCCGTGCAAATGCCACTTTTCGTCATGTCTTTGCAGCTACGCTTAACATTGATGACCTTCCTTGGCAACGACGGCACCGATATAGCTTCTGTTGCAGGCAAGTAGACTGTCTAGAATAAAGAATATAAGTTACAGTAATAATACATCAGCTCAATAGCTTCTGTAATAGAGATTGCGGAACGGGAGACTTTTAAAATCAGTGTATATCGTCACTTACTCGTATACTCAGAAATGTAGTATTTGCCACAGATCTGCAAGGTCCAAAGTTTTCAGCAAAATAATAGAGAGAAACCCCACTATTTCAGTCCTATTTTTTTTACTAATTTTCTCCTGGGGGGACCCCCGGGCCCTCCTTGTGCTCGATTGTATTAATTACCTATAATATAGAACCCTTCTTGCTATGAAAATGCGTAAAACCCCACTATTTCAGTCCTATTTTATACTAATTTTCTCCTAGGGGGGGGGGGGGGGACCCCGGGCCCCCCTTGTGCTCGATTGTATTAATTACCAATAATATAGAACCCTTCTTGCTCTGAAAATTCGTAAAACCACAATATTTCAGCCCTATTTAAAAAAAATCGAAATTTAATCTTAGCCCCCTCCTTGTCTCATTCTAGATCCGCGCCTGGGCCTTATAATTTTGGCATATGCATGCATGCTGAAAAAGTTGCATTTGAGCTTCAACGGTTAGAATTTTAGAATACCAGATTCCAGAATTAAACAAAATTTAATAGAAACAATTAAAGTAAAACAAATAAACATGAAGAGGAATACCGTAGCAACTGCAAATGCAGTAGGCCTACCTAATTATAACAAAAAGTAACATATTCAGAATTGTATCCCCAAATAAACAATAGTGAAACGGTTGCCTAAATTAAGGTAAACCGAATGAGACAGTAGAGATACTGTACGTCGAATGCGGTCAATCTAGCGAAAATTGATACACAAACTTATATCCGAAAATTGAGAAACACGACTATGTAGTGGCAATACGATGCCCCAGGAAGGCATAGATCGCGGGTTCGATTCCCGCAGTGTTTTCGTTTATTCTCTGCTTTTGGTGTCTATGTTAAATACGTGTCACGCCTTGAATAATAGCAAAGGAATATGAATAATGGCAACAGTGGGTAAACAGAACAAAAAAAAAACTACTTAATCAGTGTATCTCCCTAATAGTAATAGTAAGGCGGCAATTCCACCGGCGAATTTACTTCATTTATGATTTGAGATTTTTTGTTTGTTTTTTGCTTTAAGGAGACTATTATGAAGATACTTAACTTATCTATTATAAATTAAGTTATAATATGGTACCAGACATCATTAATAAGTCTCTACCATATTATAACTTAATTTATAATAGATAAGTTAAGCATCTACATAATAGTCTCCTTAAAACAAAACAAACAAAATATCTCAAATCACAAATGAAGTAAATTTGCCGGTGGAATTGCCGCCTGATCAGAACAAAATTGTAAAAAATTTCAAAATATTTTGTTAACAGAATAAGCGAGTAAATTTGACGAAATAAATATTCCTAATTCCACAGCCACAAAGACATGAAAAATTCACAAAAAAAGATGGAAATTGTAAATTTACATTGTCTCACATGAAATATTACTTCGAAGAAACCCAGTGAAGTGTAGTAAACAGACTTTATATAATAGAAGTAAGTCAGTCGGGTAATTAGAACTGTGGAACGAGGAATAAATTAATTTCGTCACAAATGTAATCACCATTCCTTGTTTAATAAAATATATCGAAATCTCTCCCTTATTCAGACTATAGGTCTGTCCCAAATTAGCAAGAGTAAAAATTACATAACGCAAACTAAATAAGACAGTCGAAATACGTCAAATGCGCCCAAACGCGTCTTCGGTACCTACTAACTTTAAGAACTTTGCAGTGCATTCATACCGACGTCACAGACTGTCTTCCCCGGTTAACATATTTACAACACAATTTTTATTGCAGCAAGAATTTACATAGTGGTAACTTTTAGCAGCATAACAAAGTAGCCTAACTAGGTTATCTTGATTAGGGATTTATCACGTATGACGTATTAATTATGAACAGCAGAAGTCACTGAACAAATATGAAAATTGTGTTAGGCAGTTAGGCTGCGTGACGTGACACACAACCTATCTTAACACATATTTTATCCAATGAGTTGCCATATTGAAACTGAGTAGACGTAGCATTGGTCTCACATCTAAAATGGTTCAACTTCAAATAGGCCTATAATAAAATGGTCAGACAAGTTTCGTGGAGTAAGGCTACCTTAATAAGAGGGAATTGACCGCATTGGCCACCTTTGCATCACCCCAAAAATCGGTATAATTTATATTTTATATTGTATAATTTTCATTTTATTTAATATGTACATAAGTCATAAAGGTTTGGTAAGTTGTGCTAGAGTTGAGCTGCAGGCTACTAGCGGGGTTGCAGGTGGCGGATAGTGAAAACTTTTTTTTTTCCATAAAAAAGATTAATTTAATTCAGGTTAGTATCTGTGTTGAGTTATGACCCGTTTCCGATCACATGGCGTGCAGAGACTCGCACAAGTATAGCACGCTACCACCTTTCCATCGAAGTAGAAAAGGTCACCAGATGTGTTGGCTAGCTGCGAATTTAACGAATAAGCCGTCCCGACCAAGCAGCGGCATAATCGGAGGGTGTGCTGTCAAGTCTGGTGGTGCAAGCATGTCTAGAAAAAAACCACGGTACCCCGAGGATGACTATGTCATGGGGCAAATAGTTGCCGCCACTAAATAAGCAACCACTTCAAGGGCACTCTTTTGGCCTGGCAGTAGCCCTGAAGGCGGAGGAACTCAATGAAGAGTCAACGGCACAAGGTTGCAGAAGGCAACGGGAAATCACTGCATTACGATTCCCTAGTACAGTCATCATGACTAAGTACATTATTGATACTCGACATGCTTAACTTCCTTTCGGGTGTCTACAATTACCATGATGATCGCCAATCGTCGGTAGAAGAGGCATTTGAAGAAAAATTAGTACTTAGAGGACTTTTTCATACATAAGGATTTTTTTTATTTTGGTTCAGTAATTTTTCCGTTCAACTAACAAGGGATAGAAATTTATCGAAATTATCAAATTCATGGAAAAATATTGACAAAAATTAAAAATACCATATTCCTCCACTACTTGGGTACAACAAATCTTTATAGCATACATATTAAATTGAATAAAAAGTGTAAACCAACAGATTCAGGGGTGGTTAATATCTACGGTCTCTTAAGACCCTACTCCATCGCATGTTTCAACTTATGAGTCTTAAGACAATGTCCCTGTGTAAAGGCCGCATTACACACATCACAGACATACGGCCTTATCCCAGTATGGATCCTCATATGCTCCTTCATATGTTGCGACTGTCTAAAGCCACGTCCACACTTGGTACACAAATACGGTCGCACATCATTGTGCATATCCTCATGCATCTTCAGCTTAGCACGCCTCCGAAACCCTTTCTTACAAATCTGACAAACATGCGGCTTTTCCATTGTATGTATACGAACGTGGTCCCTCAAATGACAAGATCTATAAAACTGGCGCCCGCAGTATGAACACTGAAACTGTTTCTCAGCTTTCGTACACCGCATAAGATGCCTGTCGTAAGCAGCTTGCCCATAAAATGACTTTCGGCAAATTGAACAGTTCAGGTTCCGTTCGCCTGAGTGTAGACTTTCATGTATCGCAACATACGATCTGACAAATTTCTTTTTACAAAATTTACACTCTACTCTGCCGGCGTGTCCGATTTGTTTCTCATGGTCTAAGCGTTCGTTCCACGTTCGAAACCGTTGGTCACATTGCTCGCATTTATGCACCAATTCGCCTTCTTCCGCGGCTGCACCGTGGTACTTGACGTTGTGTTTTGCTAGCGTGTTGATGGTATTGAATATCTTCTGACATGTCTCGCAGGTGTACGTCTTGCGCGGCTTCCGTTTCATCCACACACGTTTCTCGCGAAGACTAGTTTGAAACAATGAGTAGAGGGGGGTATTGTCGTCGTCGCTTTCGAAATAGTTGAATTCGGGTTTTGTTCGGACTACAGGGGCTTTAGTGGCAGCATTTTCTTCATCAGACCAAGACTGAAAAAAAAGAAAATTGTTGTTTAATGCTGCCACTAAAGCGACCAGGTGTTCCGGCACACACGAATGAACTTTAATCAACAACATTTTTTTATATGTAAATTATAAATTAAATTACCACTACAATCCTGAGAAATTTAGACAAGAAGCATTTTGATTGGTTTTAGCGATTACTCGAATCTTCCGGAACATTTTTGAAATGTATTAATCCTTTTATATTCTATACAATAGGAGTTCTCTTCGCGTCGAATTGGCTTAGCCCAATTTTAAGTGATAAGTGATGTAAAAAACCAAGCCAACGCACAGGCACAACCACTAGGCTTGCTCTTTTTACTCTACAGGACAAGGAAGTGCCACGGGACACCAAAAATAAAAATAAAATGAGGCTCAATGAGTTCTATTAATATTAAAGATACCAAGAGTTTCATTGTCTGCATAGCTAGGAGGGCAGTGGTGGAGAGTGTGTTGGTGCCATTGCCACGGCCCACGAGAGGGTTCTATATCCCACAGAACATAGCTAAGCCAGAGTCAAGGTTAAACGATTGTTTTTATAGTAAGTGTAAAAAACATAAATGTTCAGTCTACTTACATCAAAATGTTCACTGCTACTATTAGCTGCTTTAAGCACTCCTTTAAGAACGGAATCAGCAGACTGGCATTGCTTCTTAAAATCGTAAGCTGCATTTAAACAGCCAATGCACTTCAAACAAATTTTTTTCGGCAACCCATCATCTTCGTACGCCTGGAAAAACATTCCAATGTATAATTTTGCAGTATGGAACTATGGGTGTGCTTGCGTTAGTGTGCAATTAACCTATCATCCTCGGGCATTATGTGTTAGCCTAATATATCACCTGCAACTATTTTACACATTAAGCAGTTTAACTGTTGTTGTTTCTAACGCCTGCTTTCAGCATTTCTGCTTTTTAAGCAACCCTGTCAGCCCGGCGGGGGGAGTGAGTCTGTTTGTTAACTTGAGGCACCCTAAGGGCAGACTCTTTCACCTCGGGGAAAGGGGAGTTGACTGACAGGGTGGACCTCCTGATTATAGTGGATTCCGAACCACTTGGGGAACATGGTAAAGTCACACGATTAAATCGGAGGTGACCAGGACTCGACTTATACTGCCAAAGCGCGTTATCATGTCCCACCAGGTTCCCCTGCCAACGCTATGCACACAACCAAGTTGCCTCAGTTTGAAACATGCTCTGCTCTAATGGAATCAACATGGTAAGGCCGTTGGCTTAAGCAGTTTAACTGAAATTAGAGGATAAATAAAAACTGGACTTGGCGGGATTCGAACCATCCTAACCGGGGCGTCGCCTTAACCACTCGACCACAAGCCCGCACAAGAACAGTTAATGGATATCCTCTACTTATATGCTCGTATTTTGACATGATTCGTAATGTTAGACAGGTTAGCACACATACACAACTATATAACTGAACATGTCTGTGAGCTTACTTAACTGTTCCTGTGCGGGCTTGTGGTCGAGCGGTTAAGACGAAGCCCCGGTTAGGCGTAGATCGTTGGTTTAATTCCCGCCAAGGCCAGATTTTATTTATCCTCTAATTTCAGTTATAACGTGCAGGTTGTCTCTTCAACCAAAATTTAATTTAAAAGTCAGTGTTATATAATACTGCAATATTGTGTTACGCAGTTTAGTTTGGTCATTCCTCATAAAATGGATTCTCTGCTAGCTCACCAAACTTTTATTGTATACCATAGCATTGAATATATTATATCTAGGCATTCAATTGCTGTAGTTCAGCTCTATTCTGCGACTGCGTGTTGAGTGCGATACGCCTATAAAGAAGATGGTGACGAAATCGGACTGGTTAACAATTGAAGAAAACTTTTACTTGGACATGGTGAATGAATGAATGAATGAATGAATCAATCAATCTTTGTCCATGACCCACCAAGGTGGGATAGACGGCGTCCAATGTAAACTAATATTCAAAATTGATAAAGGTCTCACTCTAGAATACCTAATGTTAGCTACGGGACACCAAGAAATTCAAAATTACAAGGCAAGAAATCGGGATAAATACAATGGTATTCTCGGCGTCGTTTCAACTCTATTACGTCAAACAGAAACATATAATACGGTACATAAGATATAAACTCAACTGTTGTAGTTGTGGTCAAAAAATGCAGGCACGGAGTAAGGGCGGTTCACACCAAGAAGCCTAATCACACCCTTCCTAAATTGGGATGGTGAAGGATAACATAGTGTATCAAAGAGGAAAAAGTCAGGCACAAAACGAGAGGAGTGATTGTGTATAGGTGATAAGATAACTGATAAGTAACTAATGTGGAAGTAGACTACTAACATAATGGCTATTTCAAAAAAAAATAAGTGCTCCACTTTTTCACAAGTTTTCTACAACAGTAATTTTATGTCGATTAGGCCTCAACTTTTCAAGAGACTGGCAGGTTATCAGCTAATTATTGACAGTTTGATATGTTACTAGACTATTCCATTTGGATGTATTTTTGTTCGTACCTCAACATCAGCGCAGTCCTTTAGCTTAGTTGGGATATCCAAGGCGCCTTCAGCGACTGTGGCAAAGACATCCACTAAACTACGTTTAGCATTCATGCAAAGCCGACAGATATGATCAAAATTAACAACATCTATTGCTATATTGTCCATTTTAAAACATATTATTGGTTATTAAAGATAAATTAACATTTTATAATGACGCATAGAAATATCGGAAGTCAGCCATTTTGCTTGTTTTTGTTTACTAAAGTCAAAAGTCATGTCATAGTCCTCATAGTCAAAATAAAATAAAAATTAATTTATGTAGTTTCATAATATTAAATATTAAAAAAAACTGTAAATCTTGAAATTATTAAAACATAATTAATTTTGCCTATTACCAACTGACAAACGTCTAAAAATCAGTTAACAATTAATAATAATTTCCTTTCGTCTGTGGTTTCAAATTTGGCATTTATTTAGTATACATTTTTTGTTTATAAATTTGCATTTATGTAAAGTTTTTTTTATTTTTTAACTAAAATGACGGATGTTATGAAAGAATTGCGAGAAAAGTCAAAACTAAGAAAGAAACTACTTGTCCAGACGGTATGCTTGCCGTCAGTTATGTTAAACGTTTTAGTTGTTGTTTAAAACTTAGAAGGGAAACACTTATTTGTTTACAACAGTTCACAGTTCAGTCTACTAATTGTCTTTCATCTATGATCAGATCAGTCATTCAGTCATTTCACCTTTTACACACAATCACTTCTTTTAGTTTTTTTCTGAACATTTCCACTGTATTGCATTCTCTTATTCTCCTGCTTAGTTTGTTATATTCGGAGATTCCGTCTTGAAATATTGTCTTCCTGACTTGACTACCACTAGTAGTTAGATTTTCTCGATTTCTCGTCTCGTAGGTGTGCCTTTCTTGGTATCTCATAGTTAGCATTAGGTACTCGAGTGTCAGACCTTTATCGATTTTGAATATTAGTGTCCAAGTAGAGGTTTTCTTCAATTGTTAACCAGTCTAATTTCATCACCATCTCCTTTATAGGTGTATCCCATTCCGCTCGCAGAATGATTCTCATGGCTTGATTTGATATTTTCTGGAGTTTTGATGTGTTTTCTTTTGACGCTTGATACCAGAGAGAAGAACTGTAATTAAAATGAGATTTTAAGAGTGCCATATACCTTTGTGGGTGTTGTGAGACAGTATTTCAAACGTCTTTAAATGGACATTTTCATTTAGAACTGTATAAGGCTACTCTTAGAGTTATTGTTGTTGTCTGTGAATATGAGGAGTGTAGAAACGCTAATTTGTCTCTCCATACAATCCCATAATATTAATCACAGTTTCACTTTCTGTGCACTAACGCACTACTTCGCGCAGGGCCAAACGAAAGGCTCCTATCGAATTCAATTTCTTAATGGCACCGTCTAGCCTGTTATATAAAGTCCTTTTTGAAGTAACGAATTTCTGCCTATCTCCACGGTCCTATGTTGTATAATGAAGTCGTCCCTTCCTCTGGTACCCATGAGTGTCCGAGAATGGTTGTAGTTGTAGATAACTTGGCATTAGTCCTTTTTTATTTTATGGATCGGTCCAGACGATGTGTTCCACTGATAGCCACTCAAGATCTCTTAGCATTTGGGCGATCGGGCTATCGTAACTAGTTTTCAATATCACTCTCATTGCTTGATTTATTATAATTTTTAAGTCCTTGATTGTTGACCCTTCCATTTAGAATAGTGTAGAATAATAAGCAATATGAGGCTTAATTAATGCGATGAAAACTAGTTCCTTGGTCTTCCGAGGTAGTACAAACTGTAATCTACTAAATGACTATATGTATTACACCTAAGGGGCAATGTCCTTGCCCTGTTGTAATATAAGTAATAATAATAATAATAATAGGTACAATTTCATTTTGATTTTCGATTTAACCTTTTTAACGTATGTATCAGCAGGACTAGGTACTTTCCACTTACCACCTAATTCCTATTGCGACTGGCAACTTTCGATATCCATTTTTATTTTAATACCCTTTTCATAGTGATCCTACGGGGTGTCTAAACCATGATGTCTACTAATAATATACTAGTTGCGTAAAAATGTCCACGAGCGTAAACCATAGGCTATTAAAAAAACTGCTGACAATAATAGAGCACCAGCAGCCTGATCGAGGCGATCATAATCCCGGTATTTATTTAATCCCCTGGTATTAAAAATGTAAACAAGATAATTTTATAATGGAAAGTGCTATTCACAATTTGTTTGTTTACAGTTATAATCCTAGGGTTTTTATTTAACCGCGGTATTATAATCGCCTCAATCAGACTGCAGCTGAAAGCATTGTTATTAGTCAGGCTATATTTCATATAATAAGAGGAGCACTAAAGATTCGCGCTATGCCATGTATTTCAATTTTCTACACTGACACCCTATAATAATTAATATAATACATTTCTGTTAATAATTTTTGAACTAATGAAATGACAACCCCCATTCACTTTTGCTTGGACTTGCATTTAAAAACAGGCAGTTCACTGTACTACTAAATTGCACTGTATTAGACAAGTAGTGATTATTTCACGGTCGTGTTTACATGCTTACTTTACCAAATAGCCTATGGTAGTTAATGCAAAACAATACCCGTTGTTGCAGCTTGGCGTCTCCAATGTGGCAGAGTTGCGCCAAACATTAGGCACGGATGCTGAAAGCCCGAAAGCTTCCAACAGCGCTACCCAGAGGAATGCAGACGACAAGGAAAAGAAGCGAAAAAATGACAAATCCGCCCAAGAAGTCCTGTACACGGACTCTTCTACCTTTCTGAAAGGAACGCAATCATCCAATCCACATAATGACTACTGTCAGCACTTTGTCGACACTGGTCAACGACCTCAGAATTTTATCCGTGACGTGGGTCTAGCAGATCGCTTTGAAGAATACCCGAAATTACGAGAACTCATCAAGCTGAAAGACGACCTAATAGCGCAGACAGCACCACCGCCTATGTATCTAAAATGCGACCTTTTGAATTTCGATCTCAAAACTTTGGGGACCAAGTTTGATGTTATTTTGATTGAGCCGCCACTGGAAGAGTACCAGCGAAGTTTAGGTGTAACGAACCTGGAATTCTGGAACTGGGAGCAAATTATGAATCTTGACATAGGCGAAGTAGCCGATGTGAGAGCATTTGTGTTTCTTTGGTGTGGATCGTCGCAGGGGTTGGATATGGGCCGGAACTGTTTAAGAAAGTGGGGGTTCCGACGGTGTGAAGATATCTGTTGGATTCGGACTAATATTAAAAATCCGGGCCATTCAAAAACGTTGGACGGCCGGAACTTGTTTCAGAGAACTACCGAGCATTGTTTGATGGGAATTAAGGGAACGGTGCGTCGCTCGGCCGACGGTGACTTTATCCACGCGAATGTGGATATCGATTTGATTATTTCGGAGGAAACTGAGTATGGTTTGCTAGAGAAGCCTGTCGAAATTTTTCATATCATAGAGCATTTCTGTTTGGGTCGCAGACGTTTGCACGTGTTTGGACGAGACACTACTATTAGACCAGGTGACTTGTTTTTTTAGCACTATGAAATCAGGACATGCAGAGTAGTGGTACAAACTTCAACTTTCACCCGAATGTTGTTGGTTCGAGTCCCCCACTTGCTACATTTTCTGGTCATGCTTCGGAGGGCATGTAAAGCAGGCGGTCCCGAGTCTTCCTAGTTGGGTGTAAGGGAGGGTTTTATAGCCCTAACTCCGCTAGGTTGGCTTAGTAATAGAACAAAAAAGTCAATATTTATTTATTTATTTTTATGAAACAAATCATGTAGATATACAAGGTGTTCCAGACCACCTGGACCCGGACCATTGATATCGGTTATTATGGGGAGTTAGACTTGCTGTAAAAAATGTAATTATAAAGTCCGGGTTATGCTAACTTTTGGATGGTGGGAAAGGGTGGTATCAGGAGTGGCATAGTAGGTGTATCGGAGTTGTTAAATGTAAATGTATGTGATGTTGCACATTTAAGAGCTTTCATTTGGTGTAGAAATTATGAGTCAGCTTTAAGAGGATACGATATGTCACTCAGAAAATTGTCACCCCAAAATTAAATACTTTTCATTTTTTATTGAATTAACTCAGCAAGTTATTAAAAATTTGGCTCATCTAAGTTTTAGAAGACTACTTCGTCCATCATATAATCGGGTATTTTTCCTTTTCGGTTTTGTAGTTCTTCCAAAAATCCTAGAATAGGCGTAATTTCAGTCCGTTCTGGTATTTATGAAAGAACTAAGGTAGACCTACCAAAAATTTAATATTTCATATTATATGATGCATGAAGTAGTCTTAATCAACTTCCTTGACCCAAATCTTTAATAACTTGCATTGTTTATTAAATAAAAAAATAAAAGTCAATAAAAACAACAAATTTTGGGGTGCTCAGTTTCTACGTAGCATGTCCTCTTAGAGATTCAAGTACAATGCGTCCTGTACCTTAGATGAACGATTGTTTACTCCGGCGTACTCATTTTCCATAACCTTAAGGTACAGGCGGAGCCAGCACAAAATTACAAGATTGCGCCAGTTTCAGACCACCCGTACACACCCGGTTACTGTGAGAGAATTTGAAAGTCGGTAAAAAAAATGGATTACTAAGTCGGGGTCAAACTAACTTTTGGTTCCTTTTTTTTCCCCTTTTTTAGGGGTCATTTTAGGTGGTCTCTCGGGATTTTCAAATGCAGACCTGTCCTGCCGCATATCGGTAGATAGTTCCCTTTTGAGATCTTTCGTTTGCAATTCTTATTTTGAACATGAGACTTAAGGTACACATTCACTAGCGGATCCAGCTATGGACTAATGCCCCCCCCCCCTTCTCTTACCCAGTTTACACTAGATAAAACGCACTTTCAAAAAAGTCTTCACTCTATCATAGACCTCTTGACTATATAGGCTTTCCATCCACTAGTTCAGCCCCCCCCCCCTCTAAAAATTTCTAGATCCGCTAGTGTACACGTTACATCAAATTATTGCCTCCACCATTGAATGATTGACGCAGTGATTTAGTTATAGCCGCTATAAAAATTGAGTATTGGTACTTTAAATCTAAACTTAAGACTATAGACTATAAACTATAATACTATAGACTAATATTAAAAATATAATAATTAAATCACTGCTTCAATGGTAGAGGCAGTTACTGCAACGTGAACCTTATCAATAATTAAGGACTATTTGTTCTATTACTAAGCCAACCTAGAGGAGTTAGGGCTATAAAGTCCTCTCTTACACTCAATTAGGAAGGAAGGGAGCGCCAGCTTTACATGCCCTCCGAAGCATGGCCAGAAAATGTAGGAAGTGTAGGACTCGAACCTTAAGGCCCAGGTCCAAAATAGGCATGGTTAACTTTCGATATATGCAACATGTCGCATGTGTATTACCTTTCAAAACTCCAAGACCCCCTGAAAAAATTATTTCTGGGGGACCAAAAACGTTCCATCTCAACCAGAAGATAGTTTGACTCCCACTTGGTAATCACATTTTTTACCGGTTTTCAAAATTTCTGATAGTAACGCGGTTTCCGGGTGGTCTCAAACTTGCACAATTTTGTAATTTTTTATTTTTTTTGCAGACTGTGCCTGTACCTTAATGTTATTGACCAAAACGAGTACGGTGGAGTAAAACATACTTCATCTAAGCTACAGAAAGCCAAAATTCATTCGGAAAAGCAGAATGAAATTTATTGAATGTTTGACTTGTTTAAATTAACTGTACCCTTTAAAGCAGGGCTCTTATTTAAACCAAATGAAAGCTCTTAAAAAGGCTTCCAATTAATGTGCAACATGACATACCTTCACACTCGAAAATTCCGTGATACCTACCATGCCACCCCTGAAAGGGGGGCCCCCTCCCAGAAAATATTTAATGCTACCATATGATAGCTTGAACCTAGATAAATTCCAAATTCCTGTTAATAGCTGAGATAAAGAGGTGTGTCCGGGTGGTCTGAAAACCCCTGTATATAAAATAAATAAATATTAACTTCTCTTGTTCTATTACTAAGCCAACCTAGCGGAGTTAGGGCTATAAAGCCGTCTCTTACAGTCAACTAGGTAGACCCGGGACCTCCTGCATTACATGCCCTCTGAAGCATTGCCAGAAATTGGAGCAAGTGTGAGACTCGAACCAACAACCTTTCGGGTGAAAGTCGCAGTCTGTACCACAACTCTACATACGTCCTGACTATAATCTATGATATACAATCAGCTTTGCTGGGTTTGTTGTATGAGTGAGTCTTCCTCACGTCTTCCAGTCCATGCACTTCTTGGCCCTTCCTCCGGTACTAGTTTGTACTCATTCTGAATCTCTTCCTCTCATTCTTATACCCTACCCTTCAAGTCATGCGAAAAAGGCTTGAAACAAAATATTAAAATCGAGCTTTAGTTTCTACCACAATATGATCTGCCCTAACCCGAAGTAATGGATAATTTAATTACCTTCTAAACCGTTAATGTATCACCCTATCCTGCCTGACGTAATTTCTCATGCATCTCAGCTTACATATTATTATAAAAGTAATAGTGAGCCTATGGCTCTAAAGGACTTTTAGTTGGTTGCAGCTGATAATTATTTTCTGTTCTCAGGCTGGCTAACAATCGGTCCGGAGCTAACTAACAGTAATTTCACACAGGAGTGGTACCTGAGCTGTTTCCAAGGCGGCCAAATAACTTGTGGGAGCACGGAGCGTATTGAGGCACTGCGGCCTAAGTCGCCACCGCCGAAAGGCAAAGGGGCGCCGGGCAGTAGGGGGCGCGGGGGGCCAGGAAGGGGAGTATTTGCAAGGGGGCGCGGCCGCGGCCGTCAATAGGTTTTAATGAGTTTTTATTTCTATTAAAATTAGTTTTATGTAACAATTGATGTCTGTTATTTGAAGGAACAGTCGTGATTATTAGCTTTTATATTATACGTATTCCAATATAGGCATGAAGTAGGCTTTTCCTGCTTTAGCCGTTTCAGGGATGTTGGGTCACTTATCAAATGATTTTTTTCTGACTCCGGTAAAGTGGGCCTCAAAACACAGTAGAAGGACATAGCTTAATGTTTTAAAATGTTACCGCGCACTTCTTTGACCACATTTTCTATTTTTTATTTATTAATAAACAGTTTTATGTAAATGTATACCGCAAAGGGTTAAGCTGTGTCACCTCTGCTTCTATACTCCACTACTAAATCCTTGCTTCATATCAAGTAACGTTAGAACCCAGATGTGGCCAAAAATATTGCTTTCTCATTACTCCCGAAATGTAAGAATACTCCCCTGTTTACAAAATTATGAAAGAAGCGAGAATTCTTTCGAGAAGTTCTTCTGTAACTCTTGCTAATGCTGTTCAAAGGGTAAAAAGACCTATGTTGGCTCAACTCTCGAAATAATAACTCTTGCTAAGACGCAAATCTACACATGATATTTCAGTATATTTCTTAACTATATTTTTAAGTTGGGACTTAATCCACCTACAGCCCCGCCCCACCTACCTAGACTTAAGGACTCAACACCCGGGACTCAACTAATATCCAAAAACTGGTTTTGGACTCAACTCACCAACACCGTTTTAATAAAAACTTGTTATAATAACTTGAGTTAGTAAAACCCAAATAATCGTTAAGGAATTAAATTTGTCAAAAAAAACCCACTAGTGTTAGTATCAAACCCTGAGCGTTTTCGGCATGAATTGCCATCTATTACCTACGATTTGACATTTGCTCAAACCAGAGAGAATTCTGGTTTCTTCGAGTTGGACAAATCTTAAATCGTTGATAACTGTGTTAGTGGGGTTCCCGCTGCAGACGGCAGTTCATACCGAAAGCGCCCAGGGTTTTATACTAACAATAGTTTCTTTGACAAAATTGAATCTCTTAACGATTATTTGGGATTTTCTAACTCTAGTTATTATGACAAGGCCATCCAGGCCGCAGTGTTTTGGATCAGTGTCCCAGACCCGGACACGTTAAGTAAGTATAACTAATTTTATTAAAACAGTAATGTTTTGTTTGTTCATTAAAATGAAGTACCACGAAGTCACCAGTAATTTATTTTTTTCTAGCTTAAGATCCACAGTTAATCCACATTGACCCTTAACAAGTGAAAATTGGGCGCAAATTAGGAATTTGGAAATATACAATAAACAGAGAAAGGCAAAATAATGACAAAACAAAATTTCTTAAAAAGACGTTTATAATGATAGTTTTATGAGTGTTAGAACCATGGTATTGGCCCCCGATAACAGGTGGTATCATAATTCAACATCATCATTGTTTAAACATGCCTAAACTGTTAAGCGTTCTTTATAAACACACTTAAGTTGTTAAGTTACGTCACATCGACGCGTTGTTTATCATATCAATCGGGATAGCCAATGGTTATCAGGTCACGAAATAAGCAGTTTAATATTTATAAACAAACCATAGAAATGAGATGCTCAGGCAAATCCAAGTTTTACTCAAACCACGACCAGATCGCTCTATGACAAGATGAGATTATGTAAGATTTATAATATTTTAAGTATTGAACAAACATTTTGCATGCTTCTATTGTAGTAGGTAGTTGCATCAGGGGCCTTTATGAACATAATTATATTGTGTTGATACTCTTCTCGTTGGCCTAAGCAATTACTGCTAACGAACGACACATGACACATGATGCCATATGCTTTAAATTAAGGACGGGTTTCCCGCTAAAAAAATAGTTTACTGCGTTCTGTTAAATAACTTTCGACAATAAGTGTGTTTATAAACTCACCTTCAGACAAATTTAAAAAATTTAGAGTCGTAATCTAATAATTCACATTGATCCGAAATCATGGTGAGATCAATTTTTGTACTCTTCATGTGATTTATAATTGTTTATAATCTAAGGTACAAATTCTCCATAAATATTTTTGTTAATGGAGATCTTGGGTATATCCACAATTTTCGTCTGCTTGTTAGTTCTTTGTAGATGTTTAACTTACATAAATAGCGATCCATTCATAATAAATGAGAGTAGACTGCTAACGCCAAAAGCTAAGTATTCAACGTAAACGTATTCAGCTGGTAATCAAATTCCATTGATTCCGTCATCATGGACCATTAATTAGTATTGTTTTGCTTTTTAGTGCGCTCGATGAGCCAAAGCAATATAACCTAAGTAGGTTAGGTCTCGGGAGCCTCTCTCTCTTGACCGCTGCTCTTTTATAGGGAAGTAGTAGTAACATACAATTTTTATTTCTCCTATTTTGGGGTACGTTTTTGAGTATGTCATGTGGCCCCCCCTCATTACGTATTACCCCTCATTGTTCTAATTGTTCCGCAAGGCCATTTTCCATTTTGGAAGGGCTAGGATAGTAGTGCAATTCGATCCTTTTTACGTCACACCTTTCTTACAGCTCAGGGAGCTCAACCAAATCCTAATATTGCTTCGCTATTACTCCCATTAGACAAATGTTAGCTTCCTGACAGGTTTAGGCAATCTGTAACATGTATGGGGCTATTGAGACCATTAGACATAGCAGAGATAGGGTGCCCATCATTGAAATTGCTCGGACTGCAAGTTGCTGCTAGTCAATACTTGCAGTGGGTTTGCAGAAGCTATGGCAATGGCTTGGGAATTAATATATTCGCCAGCCGCGTTTTCTCCCTGCTAATAAAGGTAAGCTACTCATTAGAGGGGATCTGAATCCAAGATCTTAACACGCTATAGCAGTCTTCTCTGATTTAGTATCTATATAGCGATCCGATCCGAACAAGCACTTCGTTACACCAAACACCTCCATTCATACTACATTAAAAACTGATGAATTACTATGCTATTATTTATTATATGAGGATTTTTAATGAAAAAGCTTGTATTTATCAATGCATTGAAATTAATCATTCGCAATCAGGCATAGTCTTAATAAACCCGTTAATTCTGCCATCAAAAGCCAAATAGCGGAACTACTTTCAGTTAAATTAACATTTTACATAAAGATTATATAAGGTAAAATTGTAATTACCTTTATTATGTTTGATAGGTTTCTTATTATTGATGTAGGCCAATGCTTTGGGATAGGGAAAAATGTGGCAGCAGATGGCCGGAGTCGCCTCGGTAACAGGAAATTTCACAATTGATACTAAAAGTCCATGATACATTGAACCTTTATGCTTGTGATGGCAGAATAGCAAGGAATCGTCATAGCAGTAAAATTGTTAACGGCCGCGGCCGGTGGAAACGACTGGATAGGTCACTTTTCATGAAAATCTTATTTTCAAGCATTCGTTTTCAATGTTTGTTGGCAAGAGATCAATGGCTAATATCTTCTGGTTTAAGGTGCGTTCGAATTTGGTTGGATAACGCATCCACTTGGCTGGCAATTGCCAAGTACCACCAGCCAATCACAACCAAGAAAGACTACTGACATTACCGGAATTCAATATCCTGCAAAACACTGTTTTTCAACAGTTTTCTCTAAAGGCGACGAAATGAGTACCACTAATACTAAATACAACATGAGCTCCCATACGCCAGAAAAAGTGACTTATCAAGTTCTTCCCTGACCCCAATTTTAACACAATACGTAACATCCAAGCTTACAGAGATTAGGTGCCGGCTTTAAATAATATTTATGAATAGTTGCGCCACCCTAAGGGCAGACTACGGCGAATGAGAATACTAAAAGTCAGGAACACTCATCACAAGCAGCAAGTATAAGTAACTAAGGGCGGCGCCCCCCCCCATATCGTTGGTAGTATTGATAATAGATACGCCCTGTTTTAACCTATCCCAAAGCTTCGCTTCCTTTATGACTTTACCAACGACGGAGGGACTCGCCTAATGTCTATGAAGTAACTTTCAAGAGGAAATCTTACACGCCACTATCAGTTTTTTTACAAAATAAATTTTCACATGAAATATTGATTGTTTGGTTTGAACCGAACCGAACTGAACATCTGCATTATGTATCCTGGGGGTGGCGACCGCTTCGCCCCATGGCAGTCCACTGGGGATGGCGTTTGATGATCATTTCCCAATCAATATCAAAATGTAAAAGTACATATCTTTTACTTTATGACACCTCATTATTGGCTGTATTAATGTAATTGTCTGTGACGTTTAATTTTGTACAAAAAATGGTGAGTGGCATGTTCGATTTGCTCGAGTAGAAACAACAACCTACCGATAGGTATCGACCATTAGGCCAGATAGCACTGCTGGGTGGTTGTAGTTTCGGCCCTTAAATTCTTATGGCAGAGTAAAACTAGAATTCCATTAAGGAGAGATGGGACATTCACTTCCTGGGGCCACCTGCCACGTCTCCTTTTTAAACTATTATTGAAAAATTGGTGGTCCAAGGGTTCAACAAAATTTTTTGGCAACTTCGATGCCCCATCTCCTTAGTAAAAAAACAACTTATAAAGTCGTTGTCAATAACTGACGGAAACACCTTGCTTCTTATTGGAAATAGAGTTGTACATAAGAGAGGTAGGACATTGGAGCGCACAAAAAATATTCTTTGAACACTGGGGCCACCTCGTACGTTTTTTAATGGTCATAGGAAACTGGCATCAGGTGGCCCCAGAACAAAAAAAATATTTTTGGCGCGCTATAATGTCCTATCTCTACAGTATAGAGATCTAGTTGGAAATCTCTATGCGCAGTAACATGCCGAAAGAACAATCAGACTTGCCATAGGAATTTATCAAGTTATCTCAACGAACAGTTTATATATACCAACTGCGGCGAAAGGACAGCATTTAAGTGCTACCAATTCCACGAAAAAAAATAACAAAATTTAGTTTCATAAATAATATTTAAATGATAATTAAATAATCGTTGCTTAACTTACGAGGGCTGCCTATTGTGGCCAAGCAGAGTGATATAGCCTACAGTATGAATCTTATAAGTATATCTCACAGACTTCTGATTTTAAACTGTCAATGGTAAGGTAGACTGTAAAATACAATAATATAAATTAATTAATTTTATTAATTAATTAATATTAATTTTATTCTCGTCAGCTATAGCCTAATGCAGTTCAATTTTTTTAGTGAGATCAACCACTGGGGGAAAAACATGGGAGCAAAAAATCAAATTTCATGAAGTAGAAGACATGTCCCTCTACACTTATTGTGGTCGCCACATACAGTATATTGAACTTGTCAGGTCAAAGGAGTCGCCAATTTGTGGCAAATTGTGTTAGTGACGGTCACTTAGTGTAAAACGAAATGTAGACGAGGACATGTAAAGCAAGCGGCCCCGGGGACTTCATAACTGAGTGTTAAAGAGGGAGCTCTAACTCAGCTAGTCTGGTTTAGTAATAGCAAAAAAACTAATAATATATTTACTCAGGTTGAGCTGTACTTTACTAATTTGCCGCCAATTTATGTCCAACTCTGACAGATATCATCTCAACTGCTTAGCCACTGCAACGTCACTGGCATAACATCGTTTGCGTGATGCGTTCAGTTCACCAAGCATAACGTTGGCAACATATACATAAATAATTAAAAATTAAAAACAATCTTTTTTCAATATACTAATATAGTAAAATTTAAAAACTGTCAGATCATTTGCCAGCAACAAAATAATTTTATACTTGATATAAAAATACTGCTCATAACGGAAATTGGTAAGATTATACATTTGTCAACTCGGCAGAAATAGGGTTATGCAACCTGACAATAATATGGTCATGCAGTCAAATTTTTATCCCTTTAGGGGTGGTCCCACCACCGCTTCAAATGTATAGAATACTGGATGGCATCTACCAATGCGTGGCGGGCCGTGCAGTATTCCTTTCTGAGACTTTTCAAGCTATAATAGGAACCGCCCTAAATGAAGTGGGGGTTATAGTGAACAATCTCCTTTCAATTTATAAAACGACAGACAGCGATACAAGTAAACAATATGGCAGACAACATCCACTTTAAAAAGATTAAATTAAAATACCATGTTGCATTGCCATGTTTATGCAGAAGTGATGGATCTAAAACCTTGCCTCTAGTTGATGGACTGCTCACCAGGGGAAGAAAAAGCTAGTAAATAAACTGTCAAAATGTCAAATTTAGTCAATTCGCATTGCCAACAAACAGAATTAGGTTATAATTCGTTGCTAACATAGAAAAATAATTGTTTTGACTGGATTTGAACCTGCGGGCTTACTATGGCCATTATTATTAATATTAGCCTGGTATTAAAAATGTAAACAAGAGAATTTCTAGTTGAGTGTAAGAGAGGGCTTCATAGCCTTAACTCCGCTAGGTTGGCTTAGTAATAGAACAAAAAATGTCAATATTTATTTATTTATTATAATTTTATAGTGGAAATTAGCCCTACTATTCAAAATTGTTTTGTTCACATTTTTAACACCAAGAATAAGTTTATGCTTCACGGCACGCCTGCTGGACGGTCCAAATGGGTTGGATTTACAACTTTCATTGCCACATTCTTTTTCCACTTCTTTAGTCTATACTGTATACTATAGTCGGAAATATTTCTTTAAGCTGCCAACAAAAACGATAAAAGTGTCATTCTTACATTGTTATATTATACGACAGTTTATGTACTAGCCTTGACTAGGCAATTATAAACAGACACAAAAACAAGCCTATTGCAGGCGAGTTTGTTAAAAAAGCTTTGCTGATGTAAGACAGTGGTATTGTCCATTTTCCAATTTTGTGAATGCCTTTCGGCCCTTTATGCACGCAGTGACGGGCAGACGCGCCGTTGAGAGGCACATACCTGCAGCCCTACCATGCCGTTTACAGATTAACATAGCACCGGCAATTAATAAACCCCAACGTGTCGCATGACAAAGACAAAAGCATTTAACTCATCACCTTATTGCTACGCATTGATTCCTTTAAAAAAAAGTGCAAAATGCACGGGAAATTCATTATGTATAATTCTTAATATATTCCAAAATTAAAACCTGTACATTTTGATGATTATTTATTTTTATTTATAAAAAATAAAATAAAATATTTGTATTTAATAAATAATAAATAATAAATCCGTGTAATTTCTTTACATTTTTTCTCGGTACATATATAAAGTAGTGCCCCCTCATGCCATGGGCGTGCGAGGGTAGCACTAAACTAAGACTGCGGTATTATATATATTTACTTAGATTATTAAGAATAAAATATTATTAAAATTAAAAAATTAGAAACAAACAATTACTCATTACAACTATTGTAATTTGTCGTCGCATTACTATTGTAATTTGTCCAGTTCTTTCCTCGTCCATATTCTAATGATTGTCTTGTAAATAGCTGTTCTTGTGTTCTTGTCAGTGTTGTCGTTGTCTACTGTGGGATACTCGTGTTTGTTAGAGTGTAAGTCCTTAGTGAGTAAGTTGTACAGGGTCGTTGCCTTATATCGTAATGATCGTCTTGAGTTTGTCAGGTTCCAGTGGGGAAGGGGGAGAGTATGGTAGGCTGTTGATCTTGTTGTGTGTTGTCTTGCATTATTACGTGTGTTTATTGTTGCAATATGTTTTGTGGTAAACATTAGCAAATTTTTATTGTATAGGAGGTTTATGGGCAGCAGTTTATTCATTTTATATATTGTGTTTGAGTGTGACCATCTATGGCTTCTTGTGAGAGTTTTTACTGTATAATTTTGTGCCGTTCGTAATGGTTTAATATGGGTCGCTGCTGCTCCCCCCCATATGCCTATGCAGTAACTTAGTTTGGCTTGGTACCATGCTTTATATAGAGTGATTAACGCTGATTGTGGGAAAAACCGCCGTAGATTGTATAATATGTAGCTGATAGATCGGAGGTTTTTTTGTAATTTATCAATGTGTCAATCAATTTCATTTAATTGTCAAACTATGCAACCATATAATAATAAAAATTAAAAAAAAATGTGTTTCATTCAAAATGTAAAACTATGCAACCATATTCTTGTGTTCCAATAATTTATTAATTTAAATTTCTCCACACATATGGCACTTTTTTTTTAAATCAAATGAGTCAATGCGAAACAATAGCCGTTTATTCAGAATAATTTAATCCTATAACCGGTATTAAGGTAATCTGTAAACAATATATTTTAAACTAGCTTCTGTTGAAGAGGCAACCTAGTTAAATAACCGAAATTAGTTAGAAAAGTCTGGACTTGGCGGGATGACGATACCCAGGATAGGCATAGATCGTGGGTTTGGAACCCGCCAAGTCAATATTTTTCTAGGTAAATAATTTCGGCTAGTTTGTAAACGGTAGAGCTGCAGAAATAGCATCAGACAATCCTTATTGACAGCTAAAGAGCTCACACGTCCCCGTCTTCTTAAAATTGCGCGTATAAACGGCGAAAAGTGACTGTAAAATAGTATTATCTACTATATTTAAGGCTCGGAGTTATACCAAGTGATACACTACGACTGCACATTGTTCACTGGAAATATTGATCGTAACGTATTAATTCAAGAGAAGAAATGTTCCTTTACAGTTTGCTATGCAGCATGTCGCTATCACTCGCATTGATTGGCCGTCATTAATTCTAGAGAAGTATTCCTTCTGTCCAACGAATCCTCAATGATTATTTGATTAGTTCTATGACCAATATTTCAGTATACCTATTTGATATTGCACAAAAATACTGCAAAATAGTAGCGACACTGGTGCCTTCTAACATGCAGTATATACCTACATATAGTTCCAAGAACTTGCCAAATCTGTCTGTTTTACAATAAGCCCTTTTAACAGCTTTAGCGAACTTCATATTAGCGGGGGAAATGATAAGTGAACATTTAGAAAATGGGCTAAGTGCACAAAGGTATTGACAGACGATCAAATGTGGTTAAATGCATTTGGATTCGGAATTTATCATGCTCTAAGATACGGTTTTTAGGACCCACCAATTGAATGCGATAAACACAATATGGTAAATATAATATAATGTAATAATTCCGAATGATAATTAACACATGGGGTGCCTATTAAAATTGCGCAGCCTACGTATGACCTGTTAAAAAAAATAAAAACATCTTTCAGAAAAAATAATTTGCCTTCTCTCTCTCTAATCGAGTCATAAGTATCGATATACAGGTAAGCCTCGTTGTCAACGATCGAATGAAGCTTTTACTATGTTTATCACATTCAAATAGCAGAATTATATTGCTACAGTTCTATGCAGGAGAGTTGGGAGATTCGTTTCTGGGGAAACCTGTTATGTCTTTTCAATGGCTATCGTAGGGCATAGCAGGGGGACCCTGATATTCCAAAACCATCGCTCCTATAAAGAACTTTATACATTGTTAATACCTTGTAAACGATACGACAAAAGTTCAGTAAGGGCGGTTCACACCATCTCCCAGAAAACGCTCCTGCGAGTAAATCTGACTTACAGGGGTATCAAACACGATCTTAGCTTCATGAATGTTTTTTTCTGAGTCCATTTAAATTCTACTGTCCATCGGTAAAACGGTGAGTACCAAGTTATTGTTTAGTTTTTTTTAAACATGGCGGACAACATGAAACCAGTAGGTAATTAAATAATGCTGGATAAATATCTAGACTTAACACAAAGAGCTGGTAAGTTTACCTTGTTAGATTCAGGGAACGTTTACTGGGACCTGATGGAAACCGAAAAGTAGACATATAAACAATTCCAGCTTTTGCACTTGGCCCACTTTTGCTTTCCCTTTATATAGCTACGTTTAAAAGTACTGTACGCTGTATAATTTCGAAGTGAAGCAATGCGCTTTGAAGTGCAATAAAGAACACGTCTTCTTTTGAGAATATGGAACATAGAATAGCAGCGTTTCATATTATTTGGAAGGGCTAGCGATGGATCTATTTATACTGTTAAAACTGTTACACTCCTTCCATGCCAACCCAAACCGGCCACAAGCGACAATGGACCAGCTGATACATGCTTACCATAGCCTCATTGTAACAGGTATTGTAACAGGTGGGAGACGACAGGCCAAGATTGTGTGTTCCACAATCATGTAAATTGTTTTAATTTATTTACTACGCAATTTATTAAAGATTTAGTCAATTAAAATTGTAAAAGACTATTTCACACTTCATGCCATTTTTAATTTTTGGTGCATTCATTATTTCAGCCAGGGGGACCACGTGACGAGTAAAAGAAGTAAAAGCGTGCTAGAGGCTATCGAAGAAGAGAGACAGCTGATACCTCAAAACGCCGTAGCCAGGATTTTTTCGGGGGGGGGGGGGGTGATTTCATTGGATATTACAGTGGTTTTTATTTGAACCCCCACGATCCCCCCCTTGGCTACGGCCTTGATACCTCATATAAAAAGTAGAAGAGCAAAATGGGTAGGGCATTTGTAACGACACGGAAATGTGGTACACACCATCATTGAGGGCACAGTGGAAGGAACCAACAGAAGAGGGCGGCCGAACAAGGAATTCATGGACCAACTAATGGCGGACGCAGGACCAAGAGAGCTGTAGGATATGCAGGGAGCTGCTGCCAACCAATCGTTAAGATTGTGACCCCAGAAGAATTATTCCATAAAAAAGTTATTGTGGAGTAAAATTCACGCAATGCAAAATTTATGGAAAAATTACATCACTAAAAAGTTTAAAAAAGAACCCTGTATGAAATAATATTTTTCAACTTAACAGACTCAATTTCTCTTTAATAACTTACTTGCAACGTAAATTTAATTTTAAAAAAGAGTTCCATTCGTTCCATATCCTCCGGCCATGTGGCGGAAATATTACCGAAAATCATTACGGTTAGAACGAGGCAGCAGACAAATTTCCCGTCACCCAAGACTTACGGTTACTGTAACCATGTGTCGGAAAGTGGAATCCGACGGATACTTTTGTCCTCAACCCGGTTTTTCCTACTCCAATGCATGTCGGAAGATTGTAATGTCCACCCGATTCCACTTCCCGTAAATGTACCAACATATGATAGGGGCTAATTATCGCTTAAATAAGTCTCAGTAATGAATACGGCACCGCCATGCAATGGTTGAAAGCAAGCTGAGCAGTAGCAGTCAAATATCCTTTACGGATACTTTTCATGCGTTGGTGTGACCGGGCCTTAGTATGGAAGTTTGCGCATAAGTTCTGTCACAAGAATTTAAATTAAGGGCGGGTTCCACAATCGTTTGTAATGTCTCGGTAAGAAATACTGTTGTTGTTTCCGGCGCATGCTTTCAGCATTTCTGCTTTAAGCAACCCCGTCAGCCTAGCGAGGGGAGTCAATCTGTTGGTTAACTTGAGGCACCCTAAGGGCAGACTCTTTCACCTCGGGGAGAGGGTGGACCTCCTGATTATAGTGGATTCCGAACCACTTGGGGAACATGGTAAAGTCACACGATTAAATCGGAGGTGATCAGGACTCAACACGCACGTAGACTGACTAGTAGTCTCAGCACGTTATCATGCCCCACCATGTTCCCCTGCCAACGCTGTGTACACTTTCAAGTTTGCCGCAGTTTGAAACATGCTCTGCTCTCATGGATTCAACATGGTAAGGCCGTTGGCGGTATGAAATACTGCACGGCACCGCCATTACATTACTAATGTATTATGGCGGTGCCTTTTCGAGACTTAAACTATCTTGGGACCCACCATAATAAAAAGATTAAATATTCTTTTATTTTATAAAATAATAATGCAGGCAAATTAACTTTAAAACTTATTTTATTTATTCAATAAGAGCGGAAACATAAGCTGGATTCTTCTCTCTGTATATTCATACGGCTAGGCGGTCTATTAATTCGTTAACAAATAGACCTCTTAAGTATGGAGTAGTAACAGTATTTTATATTTTGGGAGCGTAAAGTTAGCAATAAAATAATTAAAATAGTTTTTCCCATCACAGAACTTTTACGTAACATTCCAAATTGCAAAATAACAGACCCGGCACTTGACGCTACAATCGGTACTTGGCATTTCAATTTCAATTTATGCAACTAGTAGAGCAGCATAGAAAATACACTCGATGAAAAGAATTCAATGTGAAAGGATTAATACCAATTTTTCAAGACTAATAAATTAAAGAGGGGAAAAAAATTGCCTTTATTTTCCATATGGGCGAATTTTGGGCTTTTCGGCCCACTCTTACAACTAAATAAAAAAATAAATTAGAGAATCATCCGGTTAGAAATTTCTTCTTCTTGGTCAATGCAATCAGCAGAAAAATAATCAACTTTTGATTAACCAATCAAAACAACGAAGAAAATTGGGCCGTGGCGTCATCTCTATATGAGATAAATAATGAATTAGCAGGCTCGATGGACTATGTACTATTGATGTCAACTGTGCACTCAATTGTTGATGACACAAATGCCTTCACCAAATACCGATCCATAACGTGTAGTAAAACTACACTGAGTAAAGCCATGCGTCACATCAGAAAAATCACGGTAAGTTAACTGAGGCAAACATTGGGCAAGTGGTCATCTTACAAAATGTGATACATCTACAACATCTCTCGCATTGCATACATTATTTGTAAGATGACTATTGCTCGCGTAACACTTGCCCGGTGTATGCCTCAGGTAGCTTTCTGTGATCTTTCTGCTGTGACGTATAGCTCAAATCAGCGTAGATTTACTATAGCCCAGCCATATTGATGGAAAAATAAACACAAGACAAGCAGTACTGACAATACCTCCACCACTGGTACCACATTAATATATGCCCTCAAATAAAGTCAAACTTACATAAAGAATTACAAACCATTTACCCAGAATGACCGTAATGGGTAGAAGTAATAACTTTGTGGAAACAAACCAGTGAGGGTTCTGACTTAAGGATTCACAAAAGATTTTCATCTTGGCCACTGATTTTTTTAAGGACGTTGTGGCTATAGGTAGTCACCGGGGTTTTTATTCTTTTGTTACAAGTATCGAACTTGGACATTCCAGTCCATATAGTCCAGTACTCCATCATCTCGGCTACGTCGGTCCATGACATTGTTGTTCACTTTAGACATGAAAACCGATTTTTGTAGGGTTTTAATTGGCACGCAGCTTGAATCTCAATACATTTTAACGCTGATAATATCGATGGCCTAGGTCAGGGTCGGGCAACCGCTTTTAGCGGCTGAGCCAAATTGAAATAACCAGATTTAGATCTGTTAATAGAGCCACACATCTCGAACCAAAAAAATTAAACAACAATATTTGTGTATAGAACCTGCCATATAGGGCGAGCCTCACGTTGCCCAGGTAATTAGAATATCTCATACGATGAACAATAAGAGCTCTCACATAAAATCTTTTTACTTGCTTGAAAAGGCCTTTTATGGACGCATAGGCCTCCTTGAAGAGACCCATTCAGTCTTGCCTCATACTATCTACCCCATTCATCATTCAGACATTATTGGTACACTGGTCCATGCCTTGATGTCAACCCACACCTGCTACAAGCGACAATGGACAAGCTGAGGCATACTTCACCACTGACACAGAGCATGCGCGAGCTAGTCTTAACCAAGTACATGTACAGGTTGACTAAGTCCTTACGTTAGCTTGACAAACAGCAAGAGGTAAGTTGCAAGCACGGCACGTACAGTACTAACTGAATAGCAGATAGCTAGAAATAAAAACGCACTGAACCATTTTTACTTCGTACCTTATTAAACCGGAATTTCAGTCCTCTAGAAAGTTAACTGCGGTGGGACGTTGTTAGGTTAGTTACGGCCTACAGGTACGTTGTTTCACCTGCAAACACACCAGTTAAGCCTAGTTTATAAACAAGCGTAACGTTAAATTAACGGCAAATGTTGGTTAAGAGGGCACAATCGTTATTACATCCATTCCTTCCATATCCTTATGCAGTCTGCATGTGAAGTAGAAATACCCAGGTCGTTGAAATGGAATATATAAACCAGAGGATTCGTCTTATTCTGTGGCTGACATCTTCAGTGTACGATATGTGCTGTGTAGGACTCGACCACACTACGAAGAACCGAAATTAGAGGATATGGGAAAAACTGGGCTTGGCGGGATTCGAACTCACGATCTACGCCTAACCGGGGCGTCGTCTTTACAACTGGACCACAAGCCCCGACAAGTCCAGTAATCGCCAAATCCTCTACTTATGCTCAAATTGACATGATTCGTGTTGCTAGACAGGTTAGCATAACTACACAACTATCTAACCGTACATTACTGGACTTGTCGGGGTTTGTGGTCCAGCGGTAAAGACGACACCCCGGTTAGGCGTAGATCGTGAGTTCGAATCCCGCCAAGCCCAGTGTTTTCCATAACCTCTAATTTCGGTTATAACTAGGAGGTTACCTCTTCAACCAAAGTTAATTTAATGTCAGTGTTATATATACCATATAATACTACAATGTAATACACTACGAAGACACTTGGCGAGACTAAATTTTTTTTAATGCACTAAGTAAGAAAGCCTTCTTAATTTTCACATTACAAGTTGCAGTCATCAAGTGTGAAATTATTCAAATCGTGAATATAATTGTCTTAATAAGTCTCTCCATCTTGTGGTCTGATAGTACATTTCTAGTAAACACTGCTTGTGATTGGCTCATATTCAAGATACGGGTTTTGTAATAAGAGAATTAGAAGTTATGAAAAAATTTGACGCAAGCGGGATTCGAACCCTTACCAAAAGGTACCTCAGAGGCTGCGCAGTCAGCATCTATGTTTCTAATAAACTCGGCTTGTGATTATCTGATATCTAACATCTTTTTAGTTAGAGAATTAGAGAAGGGACGATATCAAAAAATTGACAGTGTCCACCTTACCGGGGTGGTGCATACAGACCCCTACACCAAATCCAACATGAACCATGATTCTCTTCGCAGTCAACTTAGTTTCGCCTACTTAAAATATCAGCTCGACGAAACGTCTGATGTAAATACTCCATTTCAACCAAGAACCTGTAAAGCAGGCTGTCCCGGGTCTTTACACTTTACAGTCCTAACTCCGCTAGGTTGGCTAATATTTCTACGTCACCAATGGCTCAGCCCGTGAACGTTATAATTATCATGTAGACTGTGCATATAAATTGAATTTTACGATCGTTTATACCTTGATATTAGAAGCATGCACATGGTTGGTTAGAGTAACACGAAATTAGTTATGAGAAATACAACTCCCAACAGGCCCGTCTAATGCATGAAAACAATTAAAACGACGAGACTTTAATTTTAAAATACAGTATACCCGAGTAAAGGATACCACTGCAATGGTCTCGCCCGCTATAGCTCAATTGCATTAGATAGTACACTCCTCTACTGCTTGGTACTAGGGCTATTAGGATATAATAAAATTTCACAGGAATTATCGGTTGTAGAGCTCTATCAAAAATGTCACATCCCTTAGAAGAAAAACTCCTCTACATTTTTATACATGTTACTAACAAGTTCAATTATTGTGGTCAAACTGTGATAGAGAGACATTATCATATACAGTGTAACAGAATCTAGAGGAGTATTTCTTCTATAAGGGATGTAATACTTTTACAGCTTTACTATCGATAATTGATGTGGTAGTTGATTTTGCACACCCTCTCTGGTTATTTTTTCACCCTTTGCTGCCAGCAACGGTAAAATACCTTTTGAGCAGCCCAAGCTTTGCATTTTTATATCAGGTATATTATTTCATTATTACTATTATTAATTTAATACTCCATGTATGGACTATACTTCAATTACAACGGATATTTCACTTAGCTTCAAATTGCAAAAGCGATTAATATCCGAGTAACTTATAGGCTAATATTATTATCACAACATAGGCTATAGAAGCGTTCAAGAGGGCTCTAACGAATTCCTTTGCGCACACTCCAGTTGGACAGTTGGCACTGCAAAAAAACCAAGATGCCATCAAAGTTCGGCGGTGGCATAGTGAACGCATGCGCGCAATTGTGCAAGTGTCTTGACACCATGCGATCGGAGACCCAACACAGACACTACCTACTGGGGAGTAGCAATCAGTTTACTTCCACGATATAGTCACATGGAAAAACTACAAAAACATTTGTCAAGTGCCTCGTTTCACCTTATCTCAAACCATTGCCAATTATTTATTACTGGGCGACACCGCCCACTTCCAAAGTATGGCATTCTTTACCGAGACTTTTCAAGCGTTAACGGGTTTCGCCCTAAAAGTCGGTATGTCGGTACTACTGTGTTTACTATTAACTAACCCTATAGCAACAATAAGCATACATGCCAGTCTGTCAGGTGGTACGAGGTTCCACGCAAAAGCAGCTCCAACTCAGACAGTAGCCGGAGACAACTTCCTCAATTTACACTCTATTTACTACCCCTATTGAACACATATTATGCAGGGCCAGCACAGAGGTATCACGATGGCAAAAGCTGCTCGGAGCCGGGAAGTTCCAACTCCCAACAGTAGCCGGAGCCCACTTCCTAAAGTTACACACTATTTACTAACCCTATTGCACACATATGCGGGGCCAGTCCGTCAGGTGACAGAGGTATCATGACGGTAGCAGCTGTTCGGAGCCAGGCAGCTCCGTCTCCGACAGAAGCCGATACCGGCCGACCCGGTTCGCACCGTGTTCCGCTATAGGAAGCATGCGCATACAAGAGACACAGCCAACGTTATTATTATTATTATTATTATTATTTTCGTGCACATATAGCTATCGCAAACATTAACAAACGGTCTATAAGCAGTGTTTCAATGCACAGATATACATACATTTAAACGATTACGTACGTAATACTGTACTTATAACAATATGGAGCATAATGGAGATTTTGCACATCTGATCAATGCTTGTTAGAAAGAACAACCCACAACGACTAATCTTTGTACACAACGGTACGCAGCCTCAGCGAGTAACATTCTGATTGGCTGACTGCTGTTGGGAATGGACTCTTCAAATTTTTGGTAAGAAGCAATAATTAAAGGCGCTGAGATATCAGCCAATCTGAACGTTGCGCATCGCTGCTTGCATTGCCTGCTTCTCGACCAGCGTCTTTTAATTTTTATACGCAAGAACTCCGTTAGGACTTCATTGAGCGGATAATCCGAATATAATCATTTTCAACTAATGAAAATCAGGGTGAAACGACGTTCATTAAAAAAAAAAAAAAACACAGTACACAGTAAGCCAATGTTCTAAATTGAGTCTTAAAAGTCATAATATTATTTAAAAAAGTCTACATAGCCATGTGATGTTCGGGAATTAGCCAGTTCGGGCAAAAAACATGATCTGATGTCCCAATCAGTCATAGCGCCCCCAGGATGCTCCAATCAGTCATAATGGCTCAAAATCGGAAATCCAATTAAAAACAATATGTCCTATCTCAGGTTTAATGAATCTCCAATCCGAATTGCCAACTCACCAGAATCCCAGCATTCCTCTTCCCCCGTAGAACAGTCAGTGGAGTCAGCCTCCGAGGATTCACTAGGCGTGGTCTGTGAGGGGGATTGCAAAGCAGGTCGCGGCGTAGCGTCATCGTAGCAGTCTGTACTTCTATCGAAATACATGGACACCTAAAACACGCAACACAGCCGCTGATGGTACACATAGTATGTGGTCTATGGATTCATTAGACGTGGTCCATGAGGCTAGTCTCCACCACACATTTCAACATCACCGTGGCTCTGCAACTCATACATGGTCAGAGATTGCCCGATAGTATGGAATTCCCAGCTGCTCAAAGTCATCTTGACATTAGGACATGTAGAGTAGTGGAACGGGCTCCGACTTTCATGCAAAAGACTATTTGTTCGAGTCCCACATTGATTTTATTTTCTTGTCATGCTTCGGAGGGCATGCAAAGCAGGCGGTCCCGGGCTTTCCTAGTTGCGTTAAAGAGAGGGCTCCACTAGGGTAGCTCAGTAATTGAGCCAAAAGTAATTATTTCGCGCTCTTAGGCGCCCATTCCACATACGTACAACGTCAACGAAAAATTGAAAAATGACGTCAAAATGACGTAAATTGACGTGGTAGCAGAATTTTTAGTATGTCTTTAATGTCTGCTAAAACGTCATTTTTCAATTTTTCGTTGACGTTGTACGTATATGGAATACCCCCCTTAATGGTTCCTTCTATTATGGTATAAAGGAGTCCTCCATGTTTAATCAGGTGCCCCACACACAAAGTTCTTCTCAAAAATACGGTGGTTATTAAAAAATTAGTAGGTACCAAATAAACAGAGTGTGTAACTTACAACAAAGTTCTCCGTGAAAATTTTCTGCGACTTATCTTTGTGGGCACCGTCGATTTCGTGTTTGCGCAGGTGCAACACGAGATGACGCGGCGGGTACGGGTTGACGGTGGTCAGCGAGTTAGCCCTGGCCGACCTCACCGCGCCTGCCGCCGGCGGCACGCCCGTCGCATCACAGCTGAGAGCGCGCGTACTTCGCTCCGCCCGCAAGTCCGACTCCTCCGCCCCATTTGACGGCTCAAACTCTCGCACGAAGAACGTGTTGAACCAGTAGTGGAACATTTTCTCGCTTCTTTTCATCTTCGGCTTATGAAATAGTTCCACCTGTAATAGTTATACATCCAATTGGCAGTTGAAAGTATACCATGTAAACCTAGTGGATTTTTTACAACTAAATACAAACAGCGCATTTTGTAAAGACGGTGGTATTAAGCTCTGTTGCCAATTACAGGGAAAATGCATGGTTTTTGGCATCAGTGCCTGCGAAGCTAAACCCAGTTGTTTGAGCTTTGGACTATGAAGCAGAAAGTCAAGGCGCAAAACTGGACAAGAAAATGTTTTACTTGGTCCTAGGGCCTCCCCGACCGTAATGGGTGCCCAACCTTCACCGGTAGGGAACAACATTTCTGCTGGGCAGGTTGCTGACCAAAACCTCTCAATTAGAGCAGTAGTCAAGAAAGAGGATCCTCAACTAGTCTTCAGGCCTGAACCCACAATGGGTTGTAGTGGACATTTTTTATTTTATTTATATGCTTAATTTAATTTAAAGAGAGCCCATTTTTGGGGTTGTCAGCAACATGCCCAGTATAGCCAGGTCTAGTCTTCACCAATTGCATACCATCGTAATATTTTGAATTTCACATCCTGCTATGCAAGCCCGAGATGATGGATGACCTGCCAGCAGACACACTTAAACTAGTTCAAACTACCACCACCAGCAGATATCCCTACATACCTTAATATCACCAGTAAGCCGAAGCTCTTCACCGATCGCAAACCGAGATAACCTCTTGAGTTCCACGACGGGCGAGACGTATATCCTGCTGTGTAGGTCTGAGATGATGACCTGTACGGAGGACTGTTCGTTGACAACCGGCAGTGGCGACAGTCGTATCTCCCTGATGGAAACGCAGGCCGGCTCGTACCTGAGACCTTCGCGCAGTAGTTCCGCGTAGTAGCCAACGTACCGCCTCTGGCTGGGTATCGTCACTCCCTGCAACTCAAACATAAACTTATTCGGGGTAAATTAATGCTTACCTTATCTATAGACGCTAGGGTCTTTCGAGAGGCCTCGCCTCTTCTAACTGTCACGGTCCTATAGCACTGCGCACTAGCGGTGGGTACCCCTAGCTTCCCCTTCATGTCAATGCGTCATCAACCCATCCTTTTCCAGGCTGGTCCTGCAGACGCCACCCTTCCTGTTTCGTAAATTATGATTTACCCTTTGCATCCTTTCCCGATGCCCAGCCACCTAAGATCGTCTACGGCCATCTCAAAGACACTCAATCCAGATGGATTGCCCACTTTATGTGGTAGGGTAAGTGGCAGCAGACACATTTGTCGGCTGTAAACTAAGCATAGGAAATTTCGGGTGCTTCTATTCGGGACCTCTAGAGTAGTGGTACCACGATACCCGGCAAGGTGGGTTGGAATCCCGCCAGGTCCAGATTGTTTTGATTATCTAATTTCGGTACTAACGAGCAGGTATTGCAGTGTGCACACGAGGCTTCGGGGCTAGCGTAGACCGGGCCGACAAGCAGGTAATGCGCCAATAAGTTGATCCTCCCAGATATGGCATTTTTTTGAAGCAGACTCACCTTGCGATCATGCGTTCGCATCTGCCCATAGTAATTTAAGGCGTCGTCCGCACTTTCAAACTGATTGCTGTGGAGCATGTAGCAACAGATCATGACGCCGGTGCGGCCCTTGCCGGCCTTGCAGTGAACGGCGGCCACATTATGACAGTCCTGGGTGAGCCAGTCGTGCACGTCCCGACAGAACGGCTGTATCAGCTCCAACCGTGGGGGGTTGTGGTCGTTGAACGCGTAGGTGGACACCCTACCGTGGAACCTATTTACATCGTATGACCGTTCGGAGCATCTGCAAAAAACAACAGAATCTTAAAACTTCTAGCCCTTGCATCAATAAGTCTGAATTTCATAACTTAGACCATGCGGGGGTCAATTATTCTAAATCATTGGGAGCAAAAGAGACATGACAGGTTGCCCCAGACATTTGAGGCGGGAGCGAATATCCCGTATCCCCTACATAGAAGAACTCAAGTCTAGACTGTCTGTCCTAGCCATAGGCTCTGTTGAACAAAATATTGTGAAAGACCTATTCTCTATTACTGCATGCTGCAAACTGTGTTTCATACGGAACCAGAATAGACACATTCTCATATTCATTCAGTGAAAGTATACGACAGGCTTTCTCTGCAACACTGCAAGTTTATGAAAAGACCACGTTATGGGTAACAACTAAGAACTGTAGCTATTTCTATTTACGGACCGAGTGCGGAGGATTATAAAACCGTAAGATGTTATTACTGTCGTGCTTACTGGTTACCAAGACGTGGTCTTGTTATTATTAACCCGAATTTGAGAGGGACCAATGGACAAGTGACACAACAACTTTCCAAATTCCTATATGGGAGATGTACATTCGAGCGCGCAAAATTTATTTCATTATTTAAATTTATTTTTTGAAATTTTTCAGAAACGGGTTTAGGTTACTAACAATGTTTTTAATTTCTATTGCTTTGATTTGGAAATGTGATTAAATGTTTAATAAATCGTTTTGATATTAAAATTATGATTTCATGCTTTTGCTAATTTATCATGCATTTAATATTGCACCCACTTCGTCAATTGCAATCCTATGTGCGGTGCGTCATCCATTGCAGGTTGACTAATCAGCATGTTTGTACAAACAGACTATAATATAGCCTACAATTATACTATTATATCACCATCAGGAAATTAATAGGATCGTCAATATTTTAATCGTACTAAAGGAATATTTTTAGAATTTAGAGAGAGCTTTATAGCCCTAATTCCGCTAGGTTGGCTTAGTAATAGAACAAAAAGTCAATGTTTATTTATTACTATTGCTATTATTACTAAGCCTTTATAATAGAGAACTTTTCTATAAAAATAAAATTATTCTGCAAAATGCCCTCTTCTGATAGGTGGGCCAAATCCCAAAAATGTCCCATGCTACCAATGTAACATATATAGTGTAGTCCTACTGAACAAGAAGCATACGAAAATTCAAACGTGTCTGTTAGGCTATTTATGTATATGTACTGAAGGTCACCTATCACCAACTTGAGAAAGCTACCTAAGAAGTAACTTATCAGGAAGTAATTGTTCATAGAGGACACTGTAAAACTGTACTATTAATATTTGAGGTACTCACAAGTTATATATCTTGTAGTGGTCCTTGTGTTTGCTTTCTAAAAACTTAACGACATCATCTATGTGGTTCCTGTAGACTCCCTCCAGCTTCTCTGCCGGGAATCCCATCGCTATTAGGTTATCGCGAATATCTGTGTTACACATGTTAAGGAAACACCCTCAAAACTTTCACCCCTACTTCTTTTCCTAACAATTTTGCCATTTTAGTACCACTTCACACAATTAAAATTTGTAGAACATGAAGGAATTTTTCAGCCGCAACCCTGCATATTAAGCTCCATCATCGATTGAAAAGTTTCGGTAAAAAGGAATACTGGATAGAGATCCAGTATTCCTTACAGATACTTCTCAAGCCAAGGGATCCATATGGAAATTTAGGGGGGTCACAAGTTTTTTGTAAGTTTAAAAGGTGATTTTTGTTGTTGAAAAGTATAGTTTTGTTCTTTTTTTTACTAGGTAACTTATAAATTTAATCATTTAGGGGGGGGGGGGTCATGACCCCCCCCCCCTCTTGGATCCGTTACTGTCTCAAGCGATGGTAGAACTAGTCCGAAGAACTCTAGGTCGGTGGTGTTAGCGACAACAAACACCGTGTTTCGACAACCCATCGAGAGGATTTATTCGGGACTTTGTGGTCAGCAACAAGCCTTTTAGAATGATCCCGGATTCTACTGCCTTATCACGTAACTCCGGCCATGAGAGTCATTGTAATTATAAAGCCCTTTAGGATTGAGCGGTCCACACGAAGTTACTATAATAGTAACTGAGGAATTTGTAGTGTCTTCATCATTTTTACACATTACTTTACTGCAAACATTTCGGGGGAGGGTTCAATTCCCCCCCCCCCCCCTAACCTTTCAAGTACCTCCGTGCAATGTATTAATCGTATTTCGGTTGGACTTAGAAGTTGGGTGATACCTTATGCCAATAGTTCCAAACAGGTGGTCCGCATTATATGATTGGAATTAAAATATATACTGTATATACAGTATATATGTCAAGGCATGTAGAATAGTGGTACGGACTCTGACTTTCACCCGAAAGGTTGTTGGTTCGAGTCCCACATTATCTACATTTTTGGCCATGTAAGGGCTTGTAAAGCAGGTGGTCCCGGGCCTTAATGTTGCCTTGTTCTTAATTGTATTTAATTGTTCTATTGTATTTTTAAAGGCCCCTCCCCATGCTAAAAATTTCCGTAATTAACGGTTGGCTGGTCTAGAGCATAATATAGCCAGGAAATGTACTGTAGAGTAGTGGAATGGACTCCAACTTTCACCCGAAAGGTTGTTGGTTCGAGTCCCACATTATCTACATTTTTGGCCATGTAAGGGCTTGTAAAGCAGGTGGTCCCGGGCCTTCCTAGTGGAGTGTGAGAGAGGGCTTTATAGCCCTAACTCCGCTAGGTTGGCTTAGTAATATAACAAAAAATTCCTTACTTAGTCCTTACTTAAACTATTTATTTGGTACAGCCGATTTTGCAGCTTTCTGTGTACTTTAGCGAATGCTGACTTTTCGGTCAGGCTTCGAATTCTTAAAAATGAGTTCTTTTTTAACATATCTTTATTTTTATTTTCGCGTCATAGAAACAAAAGCCCATTAACTTCAATGCCATGTGAGCAATAATTTCCTATCGCCCATTTTAATGCCTTAACTGCCATCTTATCCGAAGCCTAGCTAGCCAAGGACTTTTCCATACAAGATAAGCAACATACTCGTAATTCAAATGTCAAGAAATCGATCTAATTCAGTATAGGGGGCCAAATTAGCAACACATCAGAGCCTAATTCGTGATCAATCACAGTATAAGGGAAAGCATAGGTCGGCGCCATTCACCAATGTTTGGTAGCTCGGAACTTCCTAGAATATGTACCCAAAATAACATTAATTCACCCCACATGATTTACCCTATCCTAAATCATAGAATATGACTGTAGGTAAGACTTGGAGTCACCGTCACAACACATACAATAACTATCCATTTTTGGCAAAATTCAGAGTAAATATTGATCGTACAGCCACACATGTCTGGAGTAGAATACAATAGGCGTCCTTGTCTCCAAAGTAGGTTAGCTTCTGAGTAATGCCTAATGGTCTCAAAGGCAAAAATCTCATCTTTGCCTCCGCGCAATGGCGACCGAACAGGTAGGGGACCAAGTTTGAGCCAGAATAAGAGAAAAACACCCTATTTTCTATGCAGGGCACTCTCTTGTCCTGGGGTTGGGCAACAGGCCCCGACGGCGCAGGAACTCAATGAAGAGTCAAAGGCTCCAGAAGGCAATGGGAAACCACTGCATTACAATTCCCTAGTAGTCATCATGACTACAATTGCCATGATGATCGCCAATCTTCGATAGAAGATAGAGGAATGCCTAAGAGGCATTTCAAGAAGAAGAAGAGAGACAAATGAAGTTTAATAATAAAGAAGAAAAACCTTCCTCTACTACTTGATACAAAGTATGTAGCCGACACTATAACCGATTCGCCACAATTTTGTAAGCTGAAACCCTAACAAGTCTTCCAAAACTGTGACGGAATAGGCCTAAGTCAAATTATAGAGGAACATTCCTCCTAACTTATTTGATCTCATTGATGGCTCTATGATCAATATGTGTCGTGAAGTTTGAATTTCTATTATAAAAACGGATAATAGACGTGTCAGGTTGCCTCTTAAGAGGGACTCAGCCACTCCAGTATTGAATTGTTCGTTGTATTGTTTATTGCTTTCCAATTTATACGTAGTATAAGGAAAGCTTTGTGACGGTCAAAATTTTCGAATCCGAGATTTCAACGGATTTACACGTTTTGAGGTCACAGGAACAAAAAAAAAAGTGGTTTTTACGAAATGTCGGTCTGTCGCTTTGTCTGTCTGTTCATCGATTTCCGGGCAAACTACTCGGTCGATTTTGATTAAATTTGGCCTGTAGGTTTTCAAATATCATGCCTCAAGACTATTTATTTTTATTTTGGGCTAACTCAATTTGTGGGGGGGGGGGGGGGTTATTCGCAAAAAACTAAAAAAAAAAACGTCAAATAAACTATTTCTCAAAAACGGCTTCAACGATTTCTTTTAAATTCACATATATTGTAGTCGTTATCATTGTCTTGCTGGTTTGATAATGCGAACGAACTGCAATATTAATATGTATAACAAGCTTTTAACGACGACTTTGGTCTGCTAACTATACTGTATATATACAGTATATACATATATGTACATTTGTATTTGTATTTTACTTTGTACTACCTACTAAAGAAATTTGTAAGTGTAACCTGTACCTTACCATTGTCTTGCATAACAAGGACAGTCAGCTTTTTCTTGTTTTTCCATGTTACATAAAATTGGTTAATATTTACTTATATATACGCTTCGGCTTGAGGGGGCATAGCTTGTAATTTTATGTCCACCTATTTTTTTTTTTCTATCTATCCATCTTTTGGACCTTCATATTTTTAATATCGCCTCGATGATATTGCATGGTATTAAGTTTAATGGAACTAACGCAATCTTATTTTGAAGGCAATTGGACAAGAGGTTAAATGCATTTAACAGCGCATTGGCTGTCCACTAAATACATCCGAAATGGCACATTATATGGACTCGCAAAAACGGGAACACTAGAAGGATATGAATTGGTTGAAATTGGGGGTCTGGGCTCAGGGTTCTGGGGATAAACCGGTTTCAAAAAAATTTAGCTCATTTCTCATTCTTGTAAAGGCCCAACCTAACTCCTTATTGTGTTTACTGCATATCCAATGGGGAAAAATATCTAAACGAGCTTGCACACCTAACAAGCAGCATCTACAAATAAATAAATGCGTAACAGGCTTCACAAAACGAGTTAAATACCGATGAGGTAGGTACAATAAGTTCAAGCAAATTTAAAAGTATACGAAAATGACCATTACATTAAACCATAGTTTAGTTTATTTCTTACATCTGTGACCCACCGAGGTGGGATAGACGGCGTTCAATATCAAGTACAACTAGTACTACCTATACAATGAATAATTCAATTAATTTAAATAAAACAGTTTTGCCAAAGGCAATCGTTATAGGCGAAGACTGCTGTAGTCTGTCAAGGGATGGGGTTTTGTAATCACCCCCAGTACTCATTTAAACTGTATTGAGGGCTTTCCTTCAGTTTCCTGTCAATAGCTGCTTTAAACAACGGGAATTTCATTGTCACAAGACCCCTAGGCAGTGCATTGTAATATCTGATGGCTGTGTTGGGGAAGGAGTCTCGTGATTTGCTCAGTCTGCATACTGGCAGATCCAGACGGTCAGCGTTCCTTGTTTCATGGGAGTGCACAGCATTTCTCGTTTAGAAAAACCCATGGTTCGCTTTCATGTATAACAGGCAGGACCGAATGTACTGGCTGTATACCGCCATGATCCCCATTTTGATAAACAGTGGTCCCTCCAACCACCATACGCCACAATCATAACCCTGAGTTAGGTTTCACGGAGAGCGGGGCCGCGGCCATACACTCTACCCATAACGTATAAAAAGTTTGCAGGTGTTAACACTGGCGCTAGGTTCAAAATATTATGGATTCAAATAGTATCTATCCTTAATACTAACGTCCCTTTCATCTTACGTAGCAATTACTTAACGGAAAACTGCTCAACAACTATTGAGTTGCAATAACAATGCGTTTTTCAGTTTTGTTCTGTACACTTTTACAGCTTAATAGTAACTAAATTAATAGCCAATTATATAAAAAACTTACCCAAGAAATTAAAGATTCATCATCATCCATTAAACAATATTAAAAAAAGGATACAAGTAAGATCCAAATTGTAGCCATCCTTTATGTACCGCCGTCGTTTCTTGCTCACCACTTTCTTAATGGCGTTCGTCATTTTTATATTTGAAATTGTGTTGGCCATTTTGATGTAAGAATATCAGTCTTGTGTATATCTCTCTCGTCCGCCTGCTAAAATTAGTAGCAACCCATGCAGGAACATTAGGGCCTATCTTGCATCACAAACTGAAGCCTCAAGGGATAACATTATATGCCTGCGTCTGTTGTTTCAAAGAAGTTGTAACGAAGCCGAGGAACATGTTTGCATTTCGTACTTACATTGTTTATATACTCGCTGCTAAATACACTTGATTCAGGTGCTCTGTTGTACGCGCAAAAGAAGCGGGGAGGTTCTTTTTGTAACTTAACGGTTTTACACTGGGTTCCACCTGAGAATGGAAAGAACATCCAGCTGTACAGTAAGAAGTAAATGGTGCGCTAGTCGGCAAGTTTGCCCAGCTCCCATGAAAAAGTCTAACCTGAGCTGCGAGTAGGTCTCCGGCATGGGGGTACTTCGCGGCGATTTTACGGTTCACTGGGTTTTGATGAGTTACCTGTAGAACGGATTAGCAGAGTATCATGGGGATGGTTGCGGAGGCAGGTATAATCGCAGGGAAGAAGCTGTCATGTTGATTTCCACGTTACTGTGGAGTTCTTTGTGTGTGTGGAAAACAAGGTCACCGCGATGGACGCTGAGCGGCGAACCTGCAAACTAAAAGCATCCATTGGTTGCCACTACGAGGCGCGTTTATGGCGTGGCAGCAGACTTGGCGGGAAATTTAAATACATAATTAGCAAATTGCATTTTAATGTTAATTTCTATTCATGATAATTATTATACCTCTTCCTATGGTTTTCATTTATTTCAATTACTATTAATACATGGTAACAGCAAATGAGGGGGTTTTTAAAGTCGAAACCGGTCGGGTTTGGTAACCCTTACTACAGCTTTTCTTTTAGCTCATGATAACCCTTCATCTTTTACCTGATTTTTCACATTGTGTTCCTCAGGACTTAGGTTACATCTTTCCTTAGCTCAGGTAGCTATTTCAGCCCCTGGGCTATGTGTATTGCTCATTTTGAAGGGTTTTTGGCAGTCTTATCGTGTACACGGTCATGGAGACTATCGAGCATGGCAGCGGCAGTGCTCTGATCATTGACAAGTTGCTTCAAGTCAAAGGTTCTAACAAGCAGCACTGCATTTCTACAAACTACGCCGATGCCTTCCTGGACGGCTGATAGGTTTGAAATAAGCTCAAACTCAACTGCTCAGACAGTTTCCTCAAGCACCTTTACGAAATCACAAGACGGTACGGCTGTTCGTAATGCATTATTCGAATGTTATATTTGAATAACCTAAGGCTGTAATAGCCCACTTACGTACCTATTGGTTATTCACATCAATGATTCTAATGATAAGTTAATAAAACTGCTCAGTAAATTTGGAAGTAGCAGAATCCACAGCAGCTACTTAAGCTAGGTGGTAATATATACAGTAAGTGATGAATCTAGGGAGGTACAACACAATTTGAAATGCAACGCCAACCAGCCACCTACCGTAAAAGCGGGTGAAAACGAGAGAAAACTTCTTGGTTATATTATGAGGCCAAAATACTGATTTTGATAGAAGCGAAACTATAACAAAGGAATAAGTTTCACTTCTACGAAAATCGATATTTTGGGCTGAAATGTTACAGCGAAATTATATCAGGGTTCTTCCATGTGTCTCTAATCCCCCGTCTTTACGGTACTTCTCTATCGTTCACTTCAAAGACTAGGCCTACTACCAATAAGCTAAGCCATTTGATTCTATTTTTGTATATTCTGCATACTGCATAATATCATTACAATACAATTACATAGTTCAGTAATAATTGTAAAACTAGGCTGAGTTGAGGCATACACCACAGCAGGAAAATCCCGGCAAGTTGACTGAGGCATACTGTGCAAGTGTGTATGATCAACAATCAACTTACAAATCATATAGGCCTATACGAAAGCTCACATCTTATCCATAAGATAAAGATGACTCTTGTTCGTGTAATAAAAGCACCGTATGCCTCATTCAACTTACCGCGATTCTTCTTCTGTGAGGTATGGCTCAACTCAGGGTAGTGTACCTATAATAAGGCTAAGAAATTGGTACAGTACATATCAAACTGAAGTCTAACGAGCTGATAAAAAATTAACCACCAATTTCTACAACTACTGTGCTTGAATATTCACGATGAATTGACTACAATAGATAATGTCAGATCCAGGCAGATATGGAAGAACCTTGAGTCTTGCCTGGGCTTTGGAAAGTCAATACCATACCGCCGACCCACCATAGTAGGGGATAAGACGCGTAAAAAATAACTATAAAATGTCACTTATTAATAGTTGGCCATCACTAAAAAAATTACTACGAATCATAGCTATGTGGAATTCGTGCAAAAAATAAAATCTTAGGCTGGCAGTTTCGGGGCATGCTTAGATATGGTGTTTACATACTTTGGTGAAAAAGTGACCCGTGAACTTTGAGACGTGTCTATAACTAGGAATGTTACCAAACTGCTAGGTCTCTGGCTACTCTGGCGAGTCACCGTGATACAGTGCATGTATTAATTTTATTATATATTACCTACGAGTACCAATAATTCTGATTGCCCGTTTTATTGCTAGTCTATAATAAAAAACTAAGACTAATTTAATCGTAAAAAATATTCAGTACCAAACAAAAGAATACTTATTGAAAATGGAATGTTACAATTAATATCTACCTACAATGCAAGAATAATTAAAAATAAAAGTTTTGAATTAAAAAATAACATTGCATTGTAATGCAATTTAAATTAAACTTGAAAAAATATCAAAATAATTATAATGATAACTTACCAAATGGTGTGATTCTTTCAATTAATAAAAATTAATCATTTAAAAAAATTAAATCAATACGTACTCTTAATATTCAATTAATAACAGCTGCCCAGTGCTACTAAAAAAGGGCGACACGTTAGCATCATAACGAATTAAAAGAAACTGTGATATATCTGATATCGAGTCCCTATTGAGATCCATGTGCTTACCATCAGGCAAAAGACTTTCATTGGTATAACTCTACACATCTTTGTTTCTTGCTTATGCGGTATGCCTCTATTGTTTATTATTTATATTTTATTGGTTACTGTTTCAATAAACTATAATGGCTCTTCTTTTCAACGATAACATTGAAATTAAAAAGCGACTGAATATACTGTATTTCATTACTAGTTGCTTGCCTTAATGGGTTTATCCAGTTTATAGTTTATACAGTTCTGGCAAACAACTAAATTTTGCCTAAATGTTAGTCCAAAAAGTTGAACGGTGTACAAATCATAACTTATTAAAGGAGTAAGATGCAAATAGCTTTTTGGAGAACCGAAATTCTGTCGCATTTCCATTGATTTACACTCGTGAGCCCATCTTTCCAGTTTCTTCTAATTAATAACAATAACTTCTTAACATTTGATGCTATTATCTTACAAAACTGCGACTGCTTGGATAAAAATTAATTTTATTTCATTTCATATCATAATACTACTAGTACATTCTGGACGGTATCATACAGACTATTATATTATGACTATTAAAAGGCGTTTGTCAAATCTCATCAAATACTGAAATAACAATAACAGACCTATTTGTGGTTACACTTAAGGCACATCGTTCGAGGGCTGCCAAATCAATCCATGTGTATAAATAATTTAAAAAAAAAACTCAAAATACCATAAAATTATATGTATCATAAAAAAATAATTCAAGAGATAATCTTGGGCAGAACATAAAAAAAAAAATTGCCCTCGAAATTCAGAGGTAAAACTGGGATATTGGCAGCCCGAAAAATAAATTGTTCGACGTTAATAAAGCAGCCAGCGAAAATTACTCAACAATTAGAGAAACACCTATCACAAAAAAATAAACTTTGTAATTACCCACGCGGAATAACAAATAAACACTAATAAAATTGGACTTTTTACCGACTGTAGAGATCCAGTATTGCATCCATCTTTGCTATTACACGTGCAGTATTCCATAAAAATATTGTAGGTCCCCGTGCGCATTACACAAAATCGCTCATCGCCATAAATTCCAGGTTCACCTAGGTACGCGCAACCACGAATGTATCGCCAATGTCCAAATACCTTTTGTCTAGTTTTTCGGCATAATTCTGATTTGATTCCTGGTAAATGCGACAGCGGTGCTTTGTGCCGGCAATCTTCGATAGGCAGGGTGGAGTTATCGAAGGGATCTTTGCATTTTGGGTCGACTTCGGAACGACACACCCAACACTTGATGCTTTGAACTGGAAACAGACCATTTTCATGAAGAATTACCGCTGCAAATATTGCATGGCGTTATATTTTATATAATAAGAACTTTACTTACCTTGTTGTGTGCATAATAATACAAAAACTGCGGTTATAATGAGTGAAAATGCCAATTTTACAGTCATATTTATATAAATCGGTATAAATATTTTGCGTTGTTTACAATATAAGCGCTCTCTGCGATTTGTCTAGTGCCACTGTGACGTGGTTGACGGTTGTAACCAATTGGGCGGCAATTTTATAATACTTTTAAAAAGTTTCAAAGTAGCAAAGTAATAATAATGATAAAAATATAGAGTTATACTTTGTTTAATTATTTTGGGTTATGCCTTTTTGGCGCGAAAAATCTCACATGGCACCGTATCAATTAGTGACAATATTGTAGATACAGTTGATTTCGATATAGATTTTTTATACGAAAATAGTCCATTATTTTCTGGTATCTACTGTATGCACAGCAGCAGCCTGATCATGGCGATTATAATACCGGTATTTATTTAATACCCTGGTATTAAAAATGCAAGCAAACTAATTTTGAATAGCACTTTCCATTATAAAATTATCTTGTTTGAATTTTTAATACCAGGGGATTAAATAAATGCCAGTATTAGAATTAGAGCCTAGTGAAGAGATTCAAGTTTTCGGATTAACATTTCGGATAGAATAGCTGATGTTCGACTGCCTTCACCCATGTTCGAGCATCCAGTTATATCACTTATATTCATGCCATTTTCAAGCTAGCTAGGACTATAGCTTTTGGGCGTCGTCATAAATCCAATTCACTCGTTTAATTTTTTGTCTGTTCAATAATTGTAATATAGCCTACATTAGAAAATTTTCATCTCTGGTCGAGTGCAGAGCGTTATATCAATATAGCAGTACTTATATTATAATAGCCTAATTAAATTTCATCACTGCAAGATTTGAAAATACACAATGAGCTAAATACAGCTGATAGACTTTAAAATATGTACTCTTATTTATCATTGTGCAATATCAATTAACCTATAAGGCTATACGTTAGGTACCTACTGAAAAATCACCATTAAATGAAATAGCCTACCTACTCGTAATTGTCTCAATTGGAAATACGAACCCACAAAATTGAATTTCTACCGAGTACTGCAGGAAGTTGTCTATTTCGCCAATCAGCCCTTATTGTAAGGGCATAACAGCTTCAAAGAAGGGGGGGGGGCGAGGGAGGCGGGGGTAATTTGATTGATTGGAAGGCGCCAGATGTGGGGAGACTAACAATCCTACAGGATTATTTTGTTAGTTATTGTAAAGGGGTTGTCGTGGATAGTTGATTGTAGGAAAGCGACGGATGCGGGGAGCAGCCTTACAGCTGATGGTTTATTGTTAGCTATTGTACGGGGGTTATTGTCCTGCGGACAAGCAGTTGAATCTTGGAAGGCTCCAGTAGATGTGGGGAGTCAAAGCTAGCAGACGTGCAGAATTGTTTGGTTAGTTACTGTATTGCTGTTGGGTTGTCCTGGATAAAGGGTTCACTTTGATAAAAATGACCATATCTTACACTGGAGAAGTTGCGACTTGTCGCGGGTTGGGCTGTTTTTGGAGACTACTTTTCAGGTAGGGTGTACATTTTTCACAATAATTATATATTATTATTATATATATTGTGCATCTATTTTTGGTAAGCTTTTATAAATCTGTAATCTCAAGGGCAAGGGCGTAGGTAGGTGTAGGTGTACGGCATTCAGGACCACCAGCACTGGTCACGATTATCTCGCCACCCATCTGCATGGGCAGCAGTGAGGTCTTCCAATCAGAAGTGAGCCCCCTATGCGACGAAACAAAGATGGATGCTGCTCGATCACACTCTTATAACTGCCCTGCCCTGACACAGACTGAGGGCAACAGCTTCGTAAAGACATATCGTCTACACTAATACATTAAATACAGCGGGTTCCATCGTTGCATTTGCTGATGATACATGACTTTGTGTGTCACTTGCACTGCCAGAACCAGTGAACGATTAGAACATATACACCCAATACCTAACGTAAACACAAAACTGGCTTAGAGAAAAATAAATTTTATAAAAAAAAATTAAACAAAACAAAATGTTAACATAAAAACATCCCATAGCAAAACAATTCTATTAAGGCTAATCGCGTGTAAACCAGGGACAGATCCAGCCCATTGAAGGATGGGGGGGGGGGTTAAGGGTCAAAATAAGAAAAACATATGTAATATCGATTAAATGAAATCCTAATAAATTAACTTACAAAAGTTAACTAAATTTGGGAGGGGGCATGCCCCCTGTTTCCGTCCATGGTACTAACAATTTAATGAGTGTATCAGATTAATATCTTCCTCACTAAGGGACCTATAATAGGTCCTTGTGTCGAGTTACGACACGTCTCCGCTCGCAAGTTGTGTAGAGACTCGCACAAGTATACAAGCACGCTACCACCTTGCCACTGAAGTCGCTAAAATAGGTACTTACATACCGGTAGGCGTAACAATCAATGAACGCGTATAGGATTAGATGAGGGACACATTCTACACACTAAAAAAAGTAAGGTAACTTATTTATAAATTCGTCCAGTTCAGAAATAGAAATTTATTGTTTCTATTACTAAGCCAACCTAGCGGAGTTAGGGCTGTAACTGATTTCCAGTTTAATTATTAAAACAAATAGTACCGGTACAATATATTAAATAAATAAATAAATAAATATCGACTTTTTTGTTCTATTACTAAGCTAACCTAGCGGAGTTAGGGCTATAAGCCCTCTCCTACACTCAACTAGGAAAGCCCGGGGCCACCAGCTTTACATGCCCTCCGAAGCATGGCCAGAAAATATAGCAAGTGTGGGACTCGAACCAACAACCTTTCGGGTGGAAGTTGGAGTCCGTTTCACTACTCTACATGTCCTGACTATATTATGCTCTAGACCAGCCAACCGTAAATTACGGAAATTTTTAGCATGGGGAGGGGTCTTTAAAAATACAACAGAACAATTAAATTAAATTAAGAACAAATTCCTAAAAATAAGGTTCAGGAAAACTAGAATCTTTCCACCTACAGAACTGCACGAATTATCTACTGCATCACAGACTGTAATGAAAACAATTGTTTACAAAAGAAAAATATTGCACATAGCCTGGTTAGATTCAATATTGGACATTTGGACATCTTCATACCTCGAAGGTCGGGTACAGAGGGTTCGTTTGAATCAGGACAGTGGAGACACAGTTCAGTCGGAATGGGTACCAGTAGAAAGGGGCGTCCCGGCTGGTTCAGTTTTCGGTCCAATCCTGTTTATCTTATTCGTAAATGACTTGCCTGCGTCCATGCGCCCCCACTGTACACAGTGCACCTTATTTGCCGACGACACCAGCCTGTTAGTGTCAGGTAATAGGAACGCAAATTTAAGTCAGTTAACTGAAGTTTCGCTACTGAAGGCACAAGAATGGTTTGACGCTAACCAATTGGTGCTTAATACTAATAAAACGGTGCTTGTGAACTTCACAAAAAATGATATTTCGTCGTCATTGTCAGTAAATGGTCAGGTTCTCGCGCTTAGTGCAAAAACTAAATTTCTGGGCTTAATTATTAACAGTGGTCTAAGCTGGACTGATCATATTGACGCACTTAGTGCTAAGTTGTTATCAGGGCTGTATCTTCTCCGTACGCTTGCCAGTCAGGTCAGCAGAGAGGCTCTTAAGCTAGTATACCATGCCTGTTTTGAGTCCCATCTCAACTATGGAATAATTTTTTGGTATGGCTCGCCTCAATATGTTTTAAATCGACTCTTAGTGTTACAGAAACGAGCCATTCGTACCATGTGCCGCCTCCATCCTCGCACCCATTGCAAGCCATACTTTAGGGATCTGGGGATTTTGACACTGCCAGCACTCTATGCGTTAAACCTACTTATGTTCGTGAGAAAGGACCTATCAATTTTTGATACTAGAGATGGAAGGAACGGTAGAGTGTTGCGGGGGTTGAGAGTGCATTTTGAGAGCTTTCGCTTTTCCCCGCAGTACCGGGGAATAGCGCTCTTTAACAGTCTTCCTCGGCATTTGAGGGACGAGCCTAGTGTCAAGATCTTCAGAGTTTCAGTTAGGGAATTATTATTAAAATTGAGCCCATATGATGTGCGTTTCTCCCTTGAACAGTGAATCTCTTATATTTTTAAAATGAAATTATTTAATATATACACTGTGCAATATCGTTGGTTTTTAGGTTTTAGCTTTTGACTACATATATATACTGTATATACATATATTCATATTCCATAAGATTGTTTGACTTAGACAGTAAGGGGTTGGAGAAATTTTGTTACATTGAGTATCTATCCTCTGTTGCTTGTCCAAATATATACATTACATTACATTACATTTTGATATTGAACAATATTGAATATTGTAGGCCTACGGTAATTTTTCAGATGGAGAGGCAGCATTTACAAGCTGCTGTGGCAAAATCTGCTACTGTATTCAGTTCTGTATTTTGGGCTCAGCGCTACCTATCGCTTTCTTTTGACCGATTCTCAGAGGGAGTAAGTACAATATGATTGTATAAGTACCTGTATAGCTATCACACTGTAGTCGATTTATTATCCGGGTCTGGTGGGACATTTGTCACACTGAAAATAAAACAATCACACCCACCCTAAACGTTCTTTTGTATCGAAAACATGGCCGATTGCGGATAATAATGAACACTACAGTGTTTTTACATTAAATTAATGTATAATCTCTGAATTTTGATGACAAAAAAACTAGCGTGTTTTTAAATATTTACAAAATTTACAAAGATCTCGGGGGGGGGGGGGGGGGGTGTTGAAACATCCACCCGGTCGGCGGTCCCCCTATAGCCGCACAGTTGTCCTGACAACAACTTATTGAATTACAGTATGTCTTAGTATATGAACGTTAAGGTTCCATTATAGCTTACTACAGTTGCCACCAGACGGGAGCCCTTTTAAATTAATAATCTCAATTAGGCCTACCTGTTTTAAAGCAGTACCTGAAAAGAAAAATAACAAAAATAACATTGGGTCTTTTTAGTATATGGCTCTTCCGGATGATTATGAAAAATCAGAAAAACATGATTGGTCTATTATAATATTACACATCAGTAATTGGTCAGTTTGACGAACAATTATTATGTAATAAGCCATACAATAATTTACTGTCAATGAGATCAGTGTTTTACAAATTTGCATAATTTAAAAATTGCAGATGTTAGAACATCTTTTGTGTAATTTTTGCAGAATTTTTGAAAAGACATCATTACACTGTCAAGTTTACGGAGATTTGATTCCTGTGTCGTTTGTGCTGGGGTTCTATGTGTCACTGGTCATCAAAAGGTGGTGGGACCAGTACCTCTGTCTGCCCTGGCCAGATAATCTGGCGCTCTTCGTTAGTTCCATCGTCCATGGACAGGTGAGTACGTTTTTCCTTGTTATTGGGGAATCCGTGGGTACGTCCTGGCGTACGAACTTGAGACTTGTGGCACATTGTGCCTCCTGTCAGCCTCATCGCGACGTACTATATATAATATAGAGACTTTTTTCGCTGGGGTAAAGTTATTGCTTTCCAATGTATACGTAGGCTATAAGGAAAGCTTTGTGATGGTCGAAATTTTCGATTCCGAGATTTCAACGGATTTACACGTTTTGAGGTACCAGGAACCCAAAAAAGTGATTTTTACGAAATGTCTGTCTGTCGCTCTGTCTGTCTGTCTGTATGTCTTGGTGTATGTCTGTCTGTATGTCCGTCTGCTCATCGATATCCGGGCCAACTACTCGGCCGATTTTGATGAAAATTTGCATACAAAAATCAAGCCTCAAGATAATTTGTTTTATGATAGGCTAACTCAATTTGGGGGGGGGGGTTTATTCTCAAAAAACTAAAAAAAAACGCCAAAAAAAATTATTTTTCAAAAAAGGCTCCAACGATTTATTTTAAATTCACATGTATTGTAGTCGTTATTAATGTTAACAAAATGCGAGGGGTCACTTGCCCCTTGATAGTTTGCTTCTGGGAGTAAAAAAATAGAAATAACTCAATTTTCATGAAAAATGACTGAAAAACCTTTCTACCTTCAGGTCTGTTTTAGGTGTTCAATGGGGTAACAAAAACGGACAGGTTGCACTCCCAAAAAAATATTTGCTTCTGGGCAAAAAATTATTTTTTGAGAAATTATGGAAAATTCACGCTCCAATACATTTATTTTTATTTATTTTATTTTATTTTAATTTTTATTAATTGGGGTACAGGTGTTACCTGTGTGCACTTAAGCCTATTGGGCCTATTGTGCCCTCTACAACAAAGTATCTACATCGCTTCCTCGAGGCCTATTTCCCTCAGGAGAGCCAGGACCTTGAGGGGATTTAGAAGTGGTAGGTCTTTTGCATGTAATTGCAAGTTTCCCAAGCAGTGAAGGAGGATATGCTCGGGGTCCTCCTCTCCTTCGTTACAGAATCTACATGCTCTAGACTCTCTGACACCTATGTTGGTCAGATGTCCATTCAAGTTGCAATGCCCAGAGACGAATCCTGTGGTCACACGCAGATGTCTCCTGTTCATATTAATGCATACTTGGGCTCTTTTGCGCTGGTGGCTTCCCAGGAGCATTTTGGCTTGCCGAATGCCCGGCAATGAGGTCCAGTATTCAGCCGCTTTCAGGTTCTCCTTGCCTTTAACAAATCTGCGGGCGAGGGTTTCCCCGACACCGCAAAAAGGTTCGGGTCCCGTAAAAGGGGAGGTAGCTCCCCTTTTTGTAAGCTGGTCAGCAACCTCATTGCCTTCAATGCCTGTGTGCCCAGGCACCCATACCAAGGTAACCTTATTCGCACCGGACAGTATGTCCAGTTTCAATCTACATTCCCACACTAGTTGTGAGGTGATTTTGTATGCTGTTATTGCTTTAAGGGCTGCTTGGCTATCTGACATGATAACAATTTCTCTCGATCTATACTCCCTGTCGAGATTCATTTGCATACATCTGTCAAGGGCACATAACTCAGCCAATACATTACGTGCCATGTGTCATTCTTATTACTGTTACAATGTATTGGTCTGTTCGTTCCTGAATTTGCAATTAAGTTTTAAGGGGTTTTTAATATATTGAGGTGGAGTGGAGTGTTTGCATTTTGACAGACAATCTCTAACGTGTACATGGTCATTATATAATCAATAGGTTGCTGCTGTTGACGAGTTGCTGTTGATGGTTGAGCAACGGAAACTAACATACTTTGACCATGTGATGAGGAACAAAAAGTTCTCCAATTCATGGGAAGATAGAATGACAGAGGGCTCCCAACAGAACAATAATAATAATAATACGCCTAATGCCTGTATTTATCAAAAAAGTATTACAATTTTTACTGAAACCGGTGCTACAAAATCAAAAAGGCGCGTTGGGATCACCACACAATTTACTGTAGTAGATGATTTACTTGTTCGTCACACTAACATTACTTTTTAAACTGTAAAAGAAGAACATCCTATAGTTGAAAAACCTGAGGCAGTGGTTCGGCAACAGCACGACTTCTCTTTTCAGAGCAGCAGTCTCAAAGGTCCAAATATTGTTGACTTGATTCATCTGGACTCTGGACATTTTAACTTTGCCTCGAGTTTAATTAATTAATTGTGAGAGATTATATGGCTTCTGTTTCGATCACAATCAAGAATCGCACCCTTTCACGCTTTATTTGGTTTCCCATCAACAACGCCGAAGCCGTATAGAAAACAATGACTTTGGATCTCTTATTATAAATCAATGCGCCGTAACCTTTTTGAAACTTGTATAATATTACTTGTTTGACCTTCATCGTTTCGGCATATACTGTAATTCGCCTGTTTCAAAATATGTAGCCTAATTTATTAAGTGTACGTATTTGAAAAATCCGTTCTATGGTATATTACTATTGTTTAAGGATTGTGGCTAATTTTTATTAAAAAAAAAAAAAAAAACGGTAAGAGTGAACCCGTTCATGATTTCTTATTTATCAATTAGTATATATATACTGATATAGGTAATATGAATAGTTTTATGGGAAATAATTAAATTGTCCTAGGGTTAAATTTCGAATTCCCTATCCCAATGCAGTAAATCGATCGATTAGACGATTCGTAAAAACCACTTTTGTTTGTTCCTGTGACTTCAAAAATCCCTTGGAATCTCGGAATTGGTCATTTCGACCATCTCAAAGCTTATTTCCTTATTCTAACTAACGCAGCTTGGTCGGCAACCCAAATTGGCTTTGGGCTCTCAGTATGGCGGTTCGGCAAAACTTTACTATTTTAACATTTTAACCATATAGACCTAGAAGAAGAAAGGATTATTCTTAACATCGACTGTATAGACACCCCCATATTCATGTTTAGCTTACGAAGGGGCTAACTATTGTACTGTTACATAGTGACGGCATGTCATACCATTTGTGATTTCTGTTGTGTCTTGTTTATCACATGACACAATTCACAAGCTAGCCGCGCAATCTCAATTTTTGGTGAATATCGTGCTGCAATTGTTTGCGCTTTTGGAAAGGGCTCACTTGTACAAAAGGGTTGCCAACCACTGTGCTAACGTAAGGTATAGATCATAGGAAAGCAAAAAATATGATGACGTGTAAATGCTAAATTTGCTCAGGACCGTCTAAAACAGTGTGCCCTATATAACATATACATATCGTATAATACAGTCACCGCAATGTACAGAAAGTTTCACTCTACACTAATGTGGATGTATCCACATTAGCCTATATGTAGGCTACTTGGATTTAAATGCTGTAAAGGTTGGAAAGGTTCGATCAAAACGATTGGTTTTCGCTGGTTAATTTGAATTTTTTGGAATATATACGATCAAACCTTATTCATTATATCAAGTTTTAATTCCCATTACATTTTATATCGCGTGTAAATGCATCAAAGGAAAAAAAATTCTATCTCGTTAAAAATCTTTAGGGAAGCGGGGGGGGGGGGGCGTGTCCCACCGGCACCTCTCTGCCTAACCCCGCATGTTGTACATCATGGTGTTCTGTATTGTTAGAAAAAATGTAAAAAATATTCTTAAGGCGCCCATTCCACCGACCGGCTAGGGCTATTTACAAAAACGTTGACGTGGTAGCAGACATTCAAGACTTAGTTGGCGTTTCCACCGACCTCGCATTACAGAATGCAAATAACATTGACGGGTCTACTATGGCAATTACTATTTCCCTATTCTTGGGGTTTAAAATGTAAAGTAGGCCTAATCAATTTTGTGTAACACTTTGTATATTCGACTTTTATTAGTGTTCCAAATGTCATCCTATCATGGTCAGGTAGTACGTAATGTATTTCAACAAATAAAATTAATTTTACTTCATAAACCAAAAACATAGGGCACCCCCATGCGATAGACACATCGGTAGATTACAAGTCATGATTATCTTTGATGGGCGGACTCAGTCAGAAATATTTATCGGGGAGGGGGGGGGGGAGGTGGTTCCATGCTATGGTAACTATTTAAGTTTGTTTTTCTTGGCAAGTGCACTTTATCTAGTCTTCACTGGTTTTTGTCCCCCCCCCCCCCTTGGGGCCGCCACTTGTATTGGTGGTGTTTTTTTTCCTCGCTTGTTACTCCACCAATGTAATATTGAAAAAATAGTGCGTTACAAAAAGGATATCAGCGAGGTACCTCCGGATGCAACATCCAATGGGACCCTGGGCCCAAACAAATACATTATAGCCCCCTCCCCCAAATTTGAAGGGTCGTACGTCATAAGTAAAATGAAAGTGTGAAAATGAAGATGAGAGCCCAACCTTCGTGTTCGGTAGTGATAATAAGCCAACATCTATCGAGTACCGTAGTTGGGCCCAAATTGAGTTACAGACCGACAGACAGACGGACCTCCCCCGCCCCCCCCCCCCCCCGAAATAAAAGGGCAAATTTAAATTTGATTTTATATTTTAGGAATACAATTTGCGCAAATTTATTTGAGTTTGAACACTGGAATGGACTTTCATTAATGAATTAAGTTAAACAATTTTTGCCCCCCCCCCCCTGAAACTGAAACCTGGGCACGGCCTTGCAAATACGTATCTATTTACTATCACGAGTTCAATGGCCTGATATTATGTCCATTGTGCGCCTAACATTTCGCAATTATGCAATTCTGCAGCTTTCTGTTAACTGTGATGTAGGACGACCGCGGCAGAATGATGCGGCGGACCATCATGCGCTACGTGAATCTCAGTTTCCTATTGACTCTAAGGATGATCAGCCCTGGCGTTAAGAAACGGTTCCCCACACTGGACCATGTTGTCGAGGCTGGATGGATGTTGATCGGGGAGAAGAAGATCTTTGAAGACTTGGAACAGAAAACTCTGCATGCCAAGTTAGTATGGTTTTAAAAGAGGACTAGCATACTTGATGCGTCTTTGACTGCGGCCGCGAGAATTGCTTTGCGACTTCGGTGACGTAGTGGTAGCATGCTAGTACTTGCGCATGCGTGCGAGCCTCTAAACACTTTGCAGTCAGAGACGTGTCATAACTTGACACAAATACCTATTAGGTGACTTAGTGAGGTTATTGAAGAGGTTAATCGGATAAAAATTAAAAATGATAAAAATTAATAATTTGGAAAATTTGACTAGGCCTAGCCTATAGTAAGTATAACATGGTACAAATTCAGAGGAACAAGACGTAAATAAAAATGCCGCTGTTAACTACCTCGAAATAAGGGATATTTACAGTTTAACGAATAAATAAATAAATATTTGTGTTAAATTATACAATGAAAGTACAATAATTGACAAGAAAGTATAAAGTAAAATCGGTCAAATATAACCTACAATATATAAGAAACCCTAATGTAAATGGTGCTTTGATGACGTAACAATTCGCCCAAGAAGAAGATTCGATAATTCCGAAGAAGACGTGGCAGCAGAAATTTAAAAAATCCTTGACAGGAGTAATAAAACTTCTTCGGTGGCAAGGTGGTAGGTGCTTGTACTTGTGCGAGTTTCAACACACCTTACAATCGGAGACGTGTCGTAACTCGACACAAGTACCTATTAGGCGCCCATTCCATTGACCGGCTAGGGCTATTTCCAACAACGATGACGTGGTAGCAGACATTCAAGACTTAGGTGGCGTTTCCACTGACCTCGCATTGCAGATTGCAAATGACATTGACGGAAATGTTTGTTTTTCTTTTTATAGAAATCTATTAAAATGTTTGTAAATAACATATCCCGTGAAGCCATTTTTTTATTTTAGTTTGTTTGTTTGTGATTTTACTGTATGATCATTGATCAATTTTAACTATGGCATAGAGGAAAATAAACATTTCCGTCAATTCTGCAATGCGAGGTCGGTGGAAACGCAACCTAAGTCTTGAATGTCTGCTACCACGTAACCGTTGTTGGAAATAGCCCTAGCCGGTCAATGGAATGGGCACCTAAGGTGACTTAGTGAGGTGATTGAAGAGGTTAATCGGATACAATTATTCATTAAATTTAACCTTTTTTTTTAAACAAACCAAACAAAACTTATGAATGGATATTATGTTATGCAAGCGGGGCTTGGGACCATTAGACATCACGCAGTTCGCCCCTTCGGGGCTCGCATGACACGTGAGAATGGTCGTAGTGGCCCTATTTAGCTGTTGAACCCAAACCAAGCAATTACCTAACAAAATGAAAAATCTGGCGTTGCACACCACTCCTATTCATAAGGGTCAACTCACGTCACTCCACGATTCGTGACCCCTCCAGAACAGTCCCCTGCACTTAGCTTATGGACATGGAAGTCTCCAACGGAACAAACCAACGATTATAAACTTCAATTTCCAGAATTTTCTAATTTTCTAATTTTCCGCGCAATTTTTTAATTTTTTTCTGTCATAAGAAGCTTCTCCTGACAATAAAATAAAAAAAAATAAAAAAAAGCGTGCATGTATTGGTATACACACGTAAGAAGTGAAACTTCCTTATGGCATCATTTTTCGAAAAATTATCTACTACAATATATTATTTACAACTTTACAGAAATTGGTAAAGTAAAGCTAAAGTAGATAAGTTTTAAGTAAAAGGCTTTTATTACAATAAACATGTATACAAATAATTCAATTATTATATTTTACCTTATTGTTGCTAAGATTATAATAGCATTTCATTGATTATATTGGTTGTCTGTAAGTCGGTTGTAAAGTCGGTTTACGGACGATAGTTTAACGTGACAACGCCTAAATTACTAAATTTCACTTACATAATATATGGCTGGAAAGAGAAAGAAATGTGGAAAAGCCCTTAAGTAGTTTGAATTTTTTAAATAAATAATAACGCGGCCGAAAGAGGCCTATTTTTGTTGAAAATCGTGCGCACCCCCTGACGTTTCACACTCCCAAAGCCTTGCTGATCACCACAAATATAGCATGGCCTGAAAGAGGAAGAATAGACGAAGAAATGAGTATAATTTAAATTAAGATAGGCCTTCTAAATCTGCCCAAAAAATTGCTTTAAACCCGCCCATGCAATTCAAATGGGATTGCGGAATTGAATTTTTTCACGTCATTTTTTAGAAATTTTGTGTTCCACTCGTGTTTAAGGGGTGAAGGGGTGAATTTGAAAATATGTGTTCATACTCGTTTGAAACCTTAATTCATACTGCTTCTAATGAGAGATTAAAAATTAATTTCGGTTGAAGGGTGTGGAATTTTTTGTACTCTATTCATGTAACTTCAAAAGTACCCTTTGAACCTGTTTTCCGACGAAACACTGATGGCTTACCAACTCACCTGAGCCTGAACGAAGAGACGGATAGTAAAAGTGAATACATGTCTAGAAAGAGTAAAGAAGGTGGAAAAGAAGTAATGTAGTTTGAAGTTTTTAAATTGATATTAACACCTCCAAAAACGCGGCTGAAAAAGGCCTATTTTGCTGAAAATTTGGGTGCACCTCCTCACGTCCCCCCCCCCCCCCCCCAAGTCGAACCCTTTGCCCTATAGAAATAAAAATTAGAGTAAGTAATAAATATAATAAATCAGTAAATTCTTTAGACTGGCCTATAAATGCTTAACGAAGATGCGTAACCAAGATGGCGCGTAACAAGATTTTTCTCCCTACGTCGCTAAAGAAGTTTCACTTTTAAAAAAAATAGTGAAATCGGTCCAGCCGTTCACGGGTGATGGCGTGACCAAGGGAAATAGGGATTCATTTTTATAAAATATAGAGATTTCACGGGTTAGCCACGGACCGGTTCCCTAATCCCCACGCGCTGGACGTCGTTATGGAAGCTGGATGATTGCAACAGAAATCACTGTATGCAAATTAGAACATGGTCATCAGGTCTGGCACAAAGCTCTATACAGGTGAGATGGCACATTCACTTCTCGCCAAAAACGTTATTTAAATTTCTGGGGCCACTCGCCACGTCTTTGTAAAACGTAGCAGGTGGCCCCAGGACTTATGGTGCACTAGAATGTCCCATCTCTCCCATAGAACTCTGATAGTGTGGCATAAAAATGAAAGGCCACGGATTGTTTCGCTTGTATTGTAACGATTTAAATCATTGTTTAAATTTAAACACCGATTTAAATCGTTACAGCCAATATTGAGAATGAAAAAATAAAAACATAAAAGTCTAGCAATGGTGCATAACCATATTTCTGCAGATATTTATATGTAATGCTCTACAGCCCGGTATGATTTCTATAATTTTAGGTACTGGATGCCCCTGGTTTGGGCTTGTGGGGTTGTAACTCGTGCCAAAAAAGAAAATCGTATTAAAGATGATTTCGGCCTGAAAACCATTGTGGACGAGCTGAATCATTTTCGAGCTGGATGCGGGGGTATGCTGAATTATGACTGGATAAGCATTCCTCTGGTCTATACGCAGGTGAAATACATTTTTAAGACTAATTTTGCAAGTATTTTAATAGAGTAGAGGAGACAAGGTTTAATAATATTGTTATTTTTAAAGCTGCAAAAAACATACGAGATAGAAGGCTGGAATACATACTGTATGTAAAACAATGCTTCTCTCCTTACATCCGTTATGTCTTAACAAAATATGGTTTTAATTTTTCTACTCAGGTTGTGACACTAGCTGTTTATGTATTTTTCCTGGCAACTCTTATGGGGAACCAGTACCTGGATCCTACGAAAGGCTATCCAAAACACGAAATCGACTTGGTTTTCCCAGTTTTTACGTTTCTACAGGTACGCTAATATAATTTATAATAAGTAGCAGCATAGATATGATGTCAAGCCGTCACATCTTATACTTCAACATAAACATCCCAAATATTTCTTGGCTCGAATTAAATAATATTGGATTGATTACACACTCCAATATTTAATATATTCGAGTGTGTAATCAGGGCTATTTATAAATTGATATCAGCAATGCTTTGGGATAAAACATGGAGCAGCATTTTTCTTTATTCGTGACAGCCAGCAGCCTAACAGCAATGCATCCAGCCCTTCTAAATCCTCTACTTATACTATAAGTATATGCTCTGATTGACAAGATTCATATTATAGGCGTAGATTGAGGGTTTGATTCCTTGAAGTCCTGTTTCTCCATCTCCTCTCTATAATTTCGGTTTCCCAACCAAAAAAGTTAATTTACTATATTAACACCATGTTATAATACTGCAATGTTTTGAATTATTATTCTTAATCGCCACTCTTGTAAAATAATTTATTATTTTCCAAAGGCTATATACATGTATGTGAGGAGCATGTAAGCCTATGCAAAAGGCGATTTGTCGCAAAAAATTATTTTTCAATTGGGGTATTTGCATTATTATTATTGCATTGACTACTACAAAAAAATTTAATTCCTTTATTATCAAAGAATATTAATTAAAATATTACATATCCCATAATGTAGAAGCATTTGGATTTTAAAAGTCTTTTGTTTCTCTTGCATTTACAGTTTAAAGTGGCAAATCGCCTTTTGCATGCATTCTCCTCATATATATTGCAGATCTGGGCCTGACACTGAAACTCTATTTATCACTTGATTATTAGGCCATAATTCATACCCCAAAGAATCTTACATGTATCAAATCATCATTATTTGCTTACAGTTCTTCTTCTACATGGGTTGGCTGAAGGTAGCAGAGTCGCTGGTTAACCCTTTTGGTGAGGATGACGATGACTTCGAACTAAATTGGCTGCTGGACCGCAATCTTCAGGTATGTTACAGTCCTGAAAATATTGTTTAGCATTTGAAATACTATAGTATGTCTACCTATATTACTATATTAGATACCTTTTTTTTTTTAAATTGTCTGTAATTCATACTATACTATATGTACATTTGAGATACAAAAAATACTGTGGACCCGATAGGACGTGGCCTGTGATGGGTCCAGAACAACTGTTATTGTTAATACTAATTATAATAATAGTTAATAGGAAATCCAAACAATAAAATAGGAAATATAAATAAGTTAGTAGGGAGCATAATATTTAATTATTGTAGTTAGGAACTATTTGTGATAAATATTCTGAGTTGTTAGAATTTAGGAATTGGCTGATTTGAGTCCGGAAATATTTAATATTTGATACCTGCAGTTGTTTTATTTCATCTGGTAGCCTAGTGTAAGCTAAGATAGATAAATATGCATGAGAATGTTGAAAATTGGATGTTTGATACTTGGGTATTTGTAGATTGTTATTCACACCTAACCTAGATTTGAACTTGGCAGCGTTGCAATAATCCTTATTCGCCTTTACTCTCCACTGGCCCATGTTGGTGGCTTAACCCATTTCCACACGTTTATAAGTTTCCTTCTCAATACAGTCAACCTGTTTAAATAATTTCCAGATATCTTACGTGATAGTTGACGAAATGCACCAGGAACACCCAGAAATGCTCAAAGACCAGTACTGGGACGAGGTGTTCCCGGCAGAACTGCCCTACACGGCAGCGACCAAGCAGTACCAGACGGGGCCCCCTCAGCATTCGGCCGAGCCTCTGCAGGTACCCAGCCACGAGGCAGAGTTTATGCCACTGGACATGTTGCAGGACGACAGATCGGTGCCTATGCACGAGTGCAGAGAAGAGGATGAAATGGACCCGGACTCGGAGGTAAAATACCATGTTCAGTTGCTTCTTCTTCTTCTTCTTCTTCAAGTTACAGCCAGCTGGCTGGTTCGTAGCAACATGTGGCATCGATGCCTCCACTCCCCTTGACCCTGCCAAGCCCTCTTCAGCCCCATGTATTGGCCCATACGTTCTCCTCAGTAGCTTATAGCCGCTTAACTATACGAGGCAGAGGACGACAGATCGGTCCCTATGCATGAGTGCGAGGAATAGGATGAAAGCGATACGAATAAAGAGTACCAGACGACATGTACTACGAGCGGTCTCGGGCCAACTAAAATTATGACAATCTCACCTGGGGGACTGCAATAGCATCAGGAAGTGTTGATGGTCAGAAGTGAAGCGTGGAGGAGTATATAAAGGAATGAAAACGGCTCAAATTATATAACACCTGGGGGACTGGACTGACTGCTGATTATATAGGCGATAATTTAGACTGCAGTACTGCAGCAAGATAGTTGACTACGGACTATGATACACAGATGCACTAAATTAGTCTAAATCAGGGGTTCCCAAACTGTGGTCCACAGACATATATCAGGTGGTCCATGGGCCAAAGTAGAAGTAAGAAAATAAAACAGCTGAGTTATTGGACATTTGAAATAAAATACAGTAGTCTTGGCACTGAACTTCAAAATCCGCCCGATAGCAGTTCTAAACATTTAATCAAATGTTAGCAACTTAATCTTGGGCCTAGAATTTAACGAATTTCCCATCACAGCCATGGGTCTCCATGGAAAGTCATAAAAATGATCTATTGGTCCTCGGACAAAAAAATTTTGGGAACCCCTAGTCTAAATCGTCAATAACATGATGAGCTGCAGTCCCCCAGATGTGATATATGACTTTTCAATTGCTGCATGCTTCTTTATCTTTAGTCTATGCTCATACCCCTCCATGTTCATCATCCAGCCACCAGCATTTACTCCTGTTCCAGTTCCACGCAGGTGAGGTCGTTTTAAATCTGATCCGTCCGCGCTGTCTGAGCCCGAACGCCTCGGAGACGAGCCACTCGGCTAACTATATTCGGCAGTTTTGGCCCGCAGAAACAAGTTCCTTATTCTACAATATATTCAATAATATTATATTGTTTAAGCAAATCCTCATTTGGCACATCTCTATTGTAGCAGGAGCCCTCCACCCATTGCACCCACACGCAACCCATGAAGATCCGTCGCCGTCCGCGTTGCTTGAGCCCGAACGCCTCGGAGACGAGCCACTCGGCTAGCTATTCAGCGGGAAAGAGAAGTTCCGTTATCAATATTCTTACGCGGATTTTCCATCCACAAGGAAGCCTACGGGATGAGGTAGGCTGCATATAGCATTATAATATTCTATTATAATATATACTGTATATTATACAGGGTGTCCAGATTACAAACCGACAAACGAATAGGGTATGTTATACAGTTGAATAGTTGGTAGGTATTAGTATTTTTCTTATTTTGAGGTCCCAGGAACTCAAAAAAGTGGTTTTTACGAAATGTCTGTCTGTCGCTGTGTCTGTCTGTCTGTCTGTTCATCGATTTCCGGGCAAACTACTAGGCCTAGATCGATTTTGATGACATTTTGCATGTACAGCAAGTTCACAAAAATCATGCCTCGGGACAGTTTTTATTTATTTTCAACTAACTCAAATTTGGGGGCTTTAATAATTTCATTCTCGAACAACCCGAAAAAAGCGTCTAAAAAATTTATTATATTTATTATTATTTTCTTATTTTTATTTATTTTATTATTATTATTATATTTATTTATTATATTAGGCTATATTAAATATTTCTCGAAAAAGGCTCCAACGATTTCTTTTAAATTCACATAATATATTGTAGTCGTTATAAATGTTAACAAAATGCGGGGGTCGCTTACCCCTTGATAGTTTGCTTCTGGGGGAAAAAAAATAAAACTAACTAAATTTTAAGGAAAAATTACTAGAAAGTTAAAATTAAGCAAAAATTACTAGAAAGTAATTTTTCTGCAAAACCTTTCTATCGATGATTTCTACCTTCAGGAATGTTTTACATGTTAAATTGAGTAATGAAACCGGACAGGTTGCATTCCCAAAAAAGTATTTGGTTTTGTGCAAAAAATTATTTTATGAAAAAATGATAGAAAATTCACGCTCAAATGCATTGCGTGCCCAGCCATTATTACTGTGTGGTAATGTACTGGTCTGACCTATCTAGAATTTACCTCACCTCCAGTGATGTCAGGAGGACAACCCCCCCCCCCCCCGCCCTCCGAGACATCCGAAATTTAGCCATAGGAAAATTATTTACCATGAAATTACTCATCTACTAATTAATAAATTGGAAAGCATGTTCGAGTAAACTCGGACCGGTTCTTTATTGCAACAATTGGCGGGTCCCAACCTTTCTGGAAGCCGGAGGGGTTCCGGGTCGTTGGACGACCGGCACACTGGCAAATGCTGTGAGGTACGCGCTGCGGTGTACGCCTATGGCCTACAAGTTACAAGGACACCGTAGATTAAAACCGCTATTAGTACCAACTCCACCACAGCGCGATGGTGGTGTAATGGTCAGCATAGTTGCCTTCCAAGCAGTTGATCCGGGTTCGATTCCCGGCCATCGCACGTTTTTTTCTTCAACAAAATATCGTAACTTGTAACGTTTGATTTATTATTAGTTGTACAGGGCCAATTGGCAGGCAGTGCTTCAACTTCGTGTTTTCAGTGGTCGCAATATTTTTGTATCTTTTTTCACGTTACCCAGTATAGAATGTAAGTAGGCTACTCTGGGATGGTAAACAAGGCGGGAATTGTAAACTTATTTGTCAACGGTGAAATATTAAAAGTATTGCGTGGTATTTACTGTACATTTGGATAGGCCTAGTGTTTTCATATTTTTTTGGAAAGTTATAACAAAACTACGGCGGCTACAAGGATTGCCAAAAATATTGACTTTTTTCTAGTACTATGCCAGGCTATAAAGCCCTACTCTTACACTTAAACTAGGAAGACTTAAACTAGGAAGACCCAGGACAGCCTGCATTACATGCCCTCCGAAGCATGGCCAGAAAATGTAGCAAGTGTGGCACTCGAACCAATAACCTTTCGGGTGAGAGTCGGAGTCTGCACCACTACTCTACATGTCCTGACCTTGCCTATAAGTACCTATAGTGGCCTAATTAAAAAAGAGACAGCCGGGCACTTCATTATAATATAGACGTTATACTTGTACAAAATCAAATGTCATAAAATAGAGCCTGAGTTGGCCTGTAGTAGTTGAAGTAGTTTTATACAACTTACAAGAGCCAAATCTTTAATAACTTGCTTTGTTAATTAATTAAAAAATAAAAAGTCAATAAAAACAACAAATTTTGGGGAGCTAATTTCTATGTAGGATGCCCTCTTAATAAAATGTAATTCAACTCTTCTTACTTCTTCACATCGCCTTTTATGTCATTAAGGACCTGATGGATTTACCATGTCTTTTGCAGATAAACAGGTCCGTGAGTATAGCATCCTTCCGCAGTCCCAACACTCACCGCTGTACGTCCGTCTGTCCCTCCTTCGCGCCCAGTCGCTGCTCATTCCAACCCGACTTGCTGTACCCCGAGCCTGGCGTAGAGCACGACGAGATGTTCTCCATGTCCGATCTGGACCTCGTCAACAGAAATGCGATAGACACTAATGTAAGGTAAGGTATGCTAAATAATCGTTTGTAATTACGCTTTCAGGGTGACCACGGTCCATCAGCCCGGACTCTATTTTTTATAATAAATCCTGTCTAAAGTAGTCATAGTATAGGTACCTAGCCTAAACGATATTGTCCATTTCCTGCCTCGTATCAGTATTTGTTAAGTCATGCTTTCGCCTGTTTCATTGCGTCAATGGTAAGCTTGTCTCAGCTTGTCCATTATCGCTTGTAATCGGTGTAGGTTGACATCAGGAGCGTATACCAGTGTGCCAATAGCCAAAAATTCATACGAAAACAATACAAATAATGTCCGAAATCTACGGGGTTGTTGGCATTGGACAACAGACCACAGGCCACTACAAGTTGGCCTGGGCCCATAAAAATTATTTGAAACAAAAACAAAAACCAACCCATTTCCTTGTTCTTCATAGAAGAGGCTCCTCGCCATGTGGACGTCAATTACTTATTCAAACCATACAACCCGGACCTTCTAACGTCTCAGACGCTTTTCTTGTGGTTAGGGAGTCGAAGCCCGGGAAAACAGAACCTACTGTTAAGTCTACAGCCACGAATTCAACTAATGGAGCTCAGCAGGTATGTTTACATCCACTAGAAATATTTCAATTAAACTATCGCTGATATGTACAGTTATAAGTAGGCTAAGAGAGATCCATAGGCCCTAATTTCGCTGTACGTGTACATTACTATTTTTTCAATAAAGACTTTTGATAATAATAAAAATTATTAAATACAATATTTACTGCACATAAAGAAAATGATTGCTTCTAAAGGTGGCATTTATTTTATATTTGGAGAGGATCCCGGTAAGGCGCCCATTCCATTGACCGGCTAGGGCTATTTCCAAAAACGGTTACGTGGTAGCAGACATTCAAGACTTAGGTGGCGTTTCCATAGATCTCGCATTGCAGAATGCAAATGACATTGACGGGAATAGGAATTTTTCTTTTTATAGAAATCTATTAGAATGTTTGTAATTAACATATCCCACATGGCGCCATTTTTTAATTTTAGTTTGTTTGTTTTTGATTTTACTGTATGATCATTGATCAATTTTTTACTATTTCATAGAGGAAAATAAACATTTCCGTCAATTCTGCAATGCGAGGTCGGCGGAAACGCCACCTAAGTCTTGAGTGTCTGCTACCATGTCACCGTTTTTGGAAATAGCCCTAGCCGGTCAATGGAATGGGCACCTAAACCATTCACTACTGTAGGCACTGTAGCTTATGTTAGATATATGTCGATACGATATTGACATAATATAGGCTTCAGGCTCAATAGAGCCGCCGTTTCATTATTGTATCAAGAAAAATGAGAAAAGGGAGGTAAACATAAAACCATTGAAAGTATTTTTACCACAAAGTTGAAGTTATTAAGATCGTAGACAGCTTGAATGCAATTTCATCAGTAGCATCACCGTGCTGTAGCTTGTGTTGGGTGTCGCAGCTCGGAATACCCAAATTCTTCTACGTCACATATTGAAGCCCTAGGCCCCGTTACCCCAGCAGCAACCCCTATATATATTATAGTGCATTTTATGCTTAAAATAATGACCTGCATGCACCAAGCTGCACATATGGGGTACCTACCATATCTATACTTTCTTTCAACCCCCGGAATAGGCTAATTGGAATTCGTCAATTTATTGTAAGAGTGGGCCAAAGGAAAATAAAGACAATTTTCTTTCTTTCTTAAACAAGTCATGTCGTATTTAAATGGTTCATATTTAATTGAATCGTTCTTAAAACTTATTCATATGTACAGCTCACAGCTGTAAAATTCAGCGAGTGCTCGCTCGGGACCACTAGTTCATTAATTATTTCCCATTTTGGGGTTCTCATTCAGTAGGCACTCAATCAACTGGAGTACACATGCGTCTTGTCAAATGCAATGGAGCACCCATATATTGTTGTCTTCTGCTGGGTTAATTGTAAGAGTGGCCCAAAATTCGCCCATATGGAAAATAAAGACAATGTTTCTTTCAATCTTTCAATCTTTCAATCTTTCTGCTTTTGTTCTTTCTAGGAGGATTTGAACCCCACCGGTGCAAGTCAACCGGCTGTGGAACTGACACCTATTTCCGAACATGGGGACGAAACTTCACCAGTCGATCCATCAAAGAAAGAGTATTGATGTAGTCATTCTCAGAATGTCAGAAATATACAGTACTAAATGAAATATCTGCGTATGGTATTTCTTGCGAATTAGACTAATTATTTTATCACTTTTGTACGTAGGTCTAATAATAATTAGAATGGCTTTTGCGGCACGGAGTCAGATAATTATAATGATGCAGTACCTATAGTATCCGGGCTGATATATAAATAAATAAATGACTAAAGTTCTGTAACTAAATCATCGTGGCAGAGTTAGGGCCATAGAGCCCACTCTTACACTCAACTAGCACCTGTTTGCATGGTCAGAAAATTTGGAAAGTGTGGGGCTCGAACCAACAACCTTTCGGATAAAAGTCGGAGTCCGTGCCACAGCTCTGCATTCCCTGACTATTTACTGCTCGGTCATATGCCTCCAGCCGTGAAAGCCTTTGTAATTAATTATTATAAGGAGAACCTGCAAAATTACGAAACTGGTAGAAAGCTGACAAATTTCCTTCTTTGACTGACCATAGAGGTTAGGCTACGCTAGTTTATAAAAAAAAATCAACTGTCAATTTAATAAAACAAGACACTTTTTACTTGTAATTTACAACTTAAACCTATAATAACGCAAATGTATAGCAATGTCCTTAGGTTGTGTTCGATATGAGTCTGATAATGTGTAATGAACGCTAACTGTCAAGTAGGTGCCAAATGCCGTATATTATTAATGATCGACAAGAATGGTGGCACCCTTTGTTTTGGGTCATTGGCATAAAAATATCAGAATACGGCATGCCGAACAAGTCAAACGTGACGGGACGACGACTGAAGGGACGTCCTTGAAACTGTTGGAAGAACAAATGAAAAAGCTGAAGATGGCTGGGACACGTCGTAAGAATGTGAGACGACCGCATGCCGAGAAGATGTAGGCCTACAATGCAATCTTGACAGGAAAACGACTGGTCGGACTTCCTCGAAAATGATTTAGAAACTTCGCGAGTTAGGAGCCCGTATATTGTGGAGCGTCGTACAAAAGCGTGATGACTGGAGGAGTTTTGTCGAGCATCAAGGGCTGTAGAGCCGGGAGAAGAAAAAGATGAAGAAGAAGAAGAAGAAGAAGAAGAAGAAGAAGAAGAAGAAGAAAAGAAGAATTAAAAGAATAGAAGAATAAGAAGGAGAAGAAGAAGAAGAAGAAGACAAAGAATTCGTTAATTGACTATTAGCCTAGCATACACCTTATCAAACTCACTCCTAACACACTCATAATGTAAAGCCCTTGTACGTTATAAACTACTGTAAAATACAGTATTAAACTACAAATTTACAAATTTAATGGACGGATTTCTGATGTGCTTGGAACCTGAAATTCCTTTCTTTTTACTTAAATCTAAAAACTAGACCTAACATACCATGTATAAAGTAGCTTCTTAAAATATAATATAAATTTGAACTTGTAAATTAAATTATTAGAAAAATAAAACAACGGTAAAGCGTGCGGTAAAAAAACTTGGCTTTAAATACTCGTATGCTATTAGTGAAGCATTAAAATAATAATGATGATCGATATACGCACTACTACTATACTGTATGTACTTTACATAGGCCTATATGCTAAAGTTTTCAATTAATTAATGAAATGTCTTTCATTACTATCGGACCTATACTATTGCATGCAATGAATGAATATAGGCTACGTACAGTATTGTAGGTTACATTTTACAAGGCTATATGATATTATTGCATTATTATTGTATAGCACATCTGCGATTTGTTAACTATTGTCTATTGGGTTACTTGTCACTGAATACTTTTGTGGTAATTTTATAGCAGCGAAATTTACCTAATAGAGTTCAATGTAGGAGAGATGGGAGATTCGCTTCGCTTCCCGCCAAAAAAATTTCATCCTTGGGCCTCCTGCTTCGCCTTTCCACTGTCTGGTCATAGGATACGTGTTGGGTGCCCCCAGAAAGCTATTAAGCTATAGTAAAATAGATAGCCTAATTATAGTATATATTTTCCTTCTGTAAAAATAATGAGCAACTTTTAGGACAACCAAGTCGAAAATTTGCTAAAACTACAACTAGAAGCATTACTGCAGAAGTAAGGTTAATGCAATCAAGTAACAACTCTCTTGATATTTTTCTTCACCATTGTCAAACTACTTTGCATCTACATCTAACCATAATTACTTCAGTTTATTTGCTTCTAATGTAGTCTTAATTTCAGTAGACCCTAGCAGATTTACAGATCATAAAATATTCTTAGCTAGTGCCCAAGCCGTGAAAGTACAAGTTAAAAATATCCAAAAGGCGGGAATTGAACCGGAAGCGCTGTTGCAGCCATCTTCAGAGCAGACGTAGCAGTAATCTTCCTCGGAGAAGGAGTCTTTGCACGCATTCCCGTTGAGTTTTTCCCAGTCACAAGACCTGTCGACCATATCCTTTCCGTTAACTGAAACAAAATAATTTAAATGATAGGCCTAGATATATTTTTTCATCTCACCTCAGCAGTTTTCTCACGTTACAACTGGGATGTTAATACCCCATTATATAGTACATCATCGCTTGAAATTTATCAGAAAGGAATGCAATGCGGCACCGACATGCGACTTCGGTGGCCAGGTGGTAGCGTGCTTGTACTTGTGCGAGCATCTACACACCTTGTGGTCGGAGACGTGTCATAACTCGACACAAGTACGTCTCATTAGGTGACTTAGTGAGGCGATTGAAGAGGTTAATTGGATACATTCATTAAATTGTTTGTATGCAATTTAACCTTTTTATTATAAAGAGAAAATAAAGACATATGCATTGGTGGATGAGAAAGCAGTGCCGACCAGGGCCCACCTAAAGAACTCTTGGTAATCGTTGCTGACGGTAAAAGTTACCCCCGCAAGTAAGCTTGGTCCTACCGACAGTTACTCTTTACCTACAGCACACATCTCAACGTAAACATTTAAGCCAGTCTGGTTACAGCTGATTGGTATCTTGAATTTTAATAAAACCGGACTGATTTTTAATTTACTTATATTTTAACATCATTACCAAATTTATGAATACCGTACATAAATTATTTAAAAAATATTACAGCATAGCGAATAAGGATGGCATTTTCCCAATCTGTTAGGGTGTCAGCAGAACCAAGTTTCCTGTGGGTATGGGTAACGTTTACATGGAGGAATGTTTACCAAGAGTTACTGCTGGGAACGGTCCATAGTATGGACACGATAAAATTAATTTTAGCAAGATACCTAGGTATAGTCATGCTAAGTGTGTTGTAAGCTTGTAGAAAAAGAACTGTAAGAAAAACACCTAGCCTATTAATATCATAAAGGAAATGTTTTTTTTTTAAAGACGCCCATGGATAGTTTTTCACGTTTATTACGCTAAAGGTCTACACTGAGGTTACGATATTGATGGGGAATTTAATGCTTAGATTTGCAAAGCTGAAAAAATGAAATTATTTGTTACTTTATTTTGCTGTATATAAGTACAACTGCAAGCTAACATCTAGATTCGCCAATGCAATGCAATGGACGAAAAAGTTAAGTATAGCAATCCATGCTATAGTTCTAGGCCTTCAATGGCCAGGTGGTAACGTGCTGGCACTTGTCACTTGTGCGAGTCTGTACACGCCATGCGATCCGAGACGTGTCGTAACTCAACACGGGTACTAACCTACAGAGGCGACTGAAGAGGTCAATCGAAGACATTCATTAAATTGTTTGTATGCGATTAGTCTTTTATTTAAAAAAAAAAAGGCGGAAAGCGAATGTATAGAACTCTAATCAGCAATGGAAAACAATAATGGACGCCACTTAGCGATAATTGATTTTTTCTGTTTTTTAGGCTAAAAACTTAGCACAGTGGTCAGTGGCCTAAATACACACATAGGACAATGCAAAACACAATATTAGTATAGGTACATAACAGGCAATAGCATAGATATAGGCGTAAAATAGGTATTGCGCCTAGTTAAGACATGCATGTTATAATATGTAGGTTATCAACAACTGGCATTGCAGGTGGAAAGGAAATGTGATTAGAAAAATATGAGGTAGACCATGTCACCGGAAACAGGCCTACAGGTCAAAACAAGCGGAAACCAGCTGCCATCTATTGCAAACTTTAACATATTCCCATGCATAGCAATTTGAAGTAATTATAATAGCCTACGCAGGTTGCAATGAGGACTTTTGTATGGAAATCAAACATGGCAAAATGCCCTACTGTTATTAGCGCGAAAACCAGGACGCCCTAAAGCCCCTAATAAATCCCAGCCAGTGACAGTCTGCGGACCACTCAGGCCGACAACGTGTCGCTTCTGACCACCCCTTACATATATTATTATCATTAATGCTTTCCAATTTATACGTAGTATAAGGAAAGCTTTGTGATGGTCGAAATTTCCGATTCCGAGATTTCAACGGAATTACACGTTTTGAGGTCCCAGGAACCCAAAAAAAGTGTTTTTTACGAAATGTCTGTCGCTCTGTCGCTCTGTCTGTCTGTTCGTCAATTTCCGAGCAAACTAGGCCTACTGGGTAGATTTTGATAAAATTTGACATGTAGGGTCACAAAAATCATACCTCGAGACCATTTTTTTATTTAGGGCTAACTCAATTTGGGGGGGTTTTATTCTCGAAAAACACAACAAAAAAACGTCTAAAAAATTATTTCTCAAAAACGGCTCCAACGATTTTTTTTAAATTCACAAATATTGTAGTCGTTACTAATGTTAACAAAATGCGGGGGGTCACTTGCCCCTTGATAGTTTGCTTCTGGGGGTAAAAAAATAAAAATAGCTAAATTTTAATGAAAAATGACTTAAAAATAATTTTTCTGCGAAACCTTTCTATCGATGATTTCTACCTTCAGGCATGTTTTAGGTGTTAAATTGAGTAACGAAACCGGACAGGTTACTTTCTCAAAAAACTTTTTGTTTTGCACAAAACCAAATAGATTAGATGGACAACCCCCCTCCCCCCGAGATATCGGAAATGTAACAATAGGCAAATTATTTACCATGAAATTACTCATTTTCTCTATCTACAAATTTTGATAAATTGGAAAGCGTGCTCGAGTAAACTCGGACCGGTTCTTTTTTAAAGAATTAGAAGGCTTGCAAGGATTTCACTATATTTTGCTTATAGTATGATTTTAATGTGCGACAAGGTTATTGTGAAACTTGGGCACACATGTGTTTTTACAAGTTGTTGTATTCTCGGCTTTATGTTGTTTATACCAACTCTTAAGTGACTGCAGGCATTTTCGCTCACCACAGGTTGGGAACCACTGCCTTAAATAGGCGGGCTGTGGCCGTACCGCCGTCCCCCCGTAGGGGTTAAGGAGCGGTAAAATAAGATCCCCCATACAAAACTTATAGTCACTGGCAATCACACTGCACTAAACAGAGCGATGGACGTACACTTAAATGCTGGCCTTGATCCTAGTTCTGCGCATGTGTCAGGACTTCGTCGAATTGGCTCTAACCCTCCAACGAGGAAGGTGTACAACTTACAAGTTCCAGAATTTAAAAATATAGCCAAAAAGTAAAACGTATAGGTAGGTAGGTATGCTATGATCAAAATCTAGTACATACTGGTTGTATTTAGGCTTATAATAATGTTTAAGGACCATGAAAATTGATAAAAATGAGGTTTTACTTTTAGGCTATATTTTAAAATTCTGGAACTTGTAAGTTGTACACCTTCCTCGTTGGAGGGGTAGAGCCAATTGGACTAAGTCCTGACACATGCGCAGAACAAGGATCAAGGCCAGCATTTAAGTTTTCGTGAGCGATGGATCTCTCTATAAGATAAGTATGAGGGATGCACCGCGCCAATCACAAGAGTCTGGCCATGTTGAATAATTATTCTATAGGAAAGTTCTCCATTTTATGAACGTCGAATGTTGAGTTATTGCATGAACGTAAAATGCAGAAGATGCGTCTTTTAAAAGTAAGTTATTAGTGATTGACAGATAGGTTAAGATATTAGGCTATTTAATGAGCAAATGAATGAATGAATGAATGAATGAATGAATGACATTAATATTTTGCTAACAATAATACCGTACGTACAAATCAATTAATATTGAAGTCAGGAAGAAAGTTATACTTTTTTGGCACAATCTTCCGTGTAAGCATAAAAATATTATTTTAATTTATAAGGATCAAACTTCAAGCTCATGCTTCAAAAGCCAGGGTTACAAAACTGCTACCATCACTTCCCAGTGATTCCATACTTTGAAACTGGCATACAGTTCATTTACGTATTCTGGGATCATCAATTCATGCCCTCATCATTTCATGCATATGATGGAGAATAGTGGGGAATGCGATTTTCTCCATACTTGATGAAATATTATAAGAAGATTCACCGTAACCTCGAAGATCCCACGTATCCCTGTTTTCTAGGAGTAATTGAGTGAGAAAACCCTTCCATTAGTGACTTACTCAAATGTGCCCTAGCTATTATCAAAAACAAAATTAGCCTTTATTGTGCATTCGTCGTGCAGTCATTATTTGAAGAAGGATCTATCTCACACAATATGCGTCCATGTTCCGTAAATTTACGCACGAGCGAATAAGTGAGGGAAAAGGCACATTATAGCTTGATCGCTCACTACTAGGGGCTTCCTAAAACGCACGATCTTTATCAGTTTCTGTTAAAAGACTTGCACGCGTGGACCTTTTGGGGTTAGGATGGATCTTCTTGCAGGATTTCATAAAGTTAGAGGAAAAGCAGAACCCCCTCTATTCTGTGTATTCTGTAACACGAGCAATTTCATAACTTGCAATGACCGCAGAATACGCACTATAATAAGCAGCGAATTATGAATTTTGGCGTTCCTGTCACCAGAAGGGTTCGTAGCCTTAGATGTATCCTTGCTCGGAGCACCCGGCAGAACATCTACCCCTCTTATAAGTACGGTGGCTTCCGTTTATTCCAGAACTTTAATAACATTGAAAAGTAGTACGGTACCATCATTACCTATCGTTAACCTACCTGCCAACACCAGATCTGAACACGAATTGGTAACGATTTAGAGGCACTTGGCTGTAGCAAAAATGAGTGCCGTCGTGACGAGAACCCAGAACGTTGGGCTGGTACCGGCAGCGCCATTGCAACCGTCGTAACGACAGACGGAACAATGTTCGATGTAGTCGCTAGAATAGCGGTCGTTATAGCCGCTAGCTCCCACAGCACACGGGTCCGTGTTGTAGTAGCTGCCCTCTATCGCGCATGATCTATCGATGATTACCATCCCGGTGTTTGCTGCAAAAATGATAAGCAATATGTCAAATGGAATTGCAAGTATTTGTCATAGGGATTGAAGGTTCTAGCTAGTCACCAGAAGAAGAGGCCGTTATATAGCAACCAGCACCCACTGCACACGGGTCCGTGTTGTAGTAGCTGCCCTCTATCGCGCATGATCTATCGATGATTACCATCCCGGTGTTTGCTGCAAAAATGATAAGCAATATGTCAAATGGAATTGCAAGTATTTGTCATAGGGATTGAAGGTTCTAGCTAGTCACCAGAAGAAGAGGCCGTTATATAGCCACCAGCACCCACTGCACACGGGTCCGTGTTGTAGTAGCTGCCCTCTATCGCGCATGATCTATCGATGATTACCATCCCGGTGTTTGCTGCAAAAATGATAAGCAAGATGTCAAATGGGTTTGCAAGTATTTGTGATAGGGATTGAATGTTCTAGCTAGTCACCAGAAGAAGAGGCCGTTATATAGCCACCAGCAACCACGGCACACAGGTCCGTGTTGCAGTAGCTGTCTTCTAGCTGTCGCGCATGATTTATCGATGATTACCATCCCGGTGTTTGCTGCAAAAATGATAAGCAAGATGTCAAATGGGTTTGCAAGTATTTGTGATAGGGATTGAAGGTTCTAGCTAGTCACCAGAAGAAGAGGCCGTTATATAGCCACCAGCACCCACTGCACACGGGTCCGTGTTGTAATAGCTGCCCTCTATCACGCATGATCTATCGATGATTACCATCCCGGTGTTTGCTGCAAAAATGATAAGCAAGATGTCAAATGGGTTTGCAAGTATTTGTGATAGGGATTGAAGGTTCTAGCTAGTCACCAGAAGAAGAGGCCGTTATATAGCCACCAGCACCCACTGCACACGGGTCCGTGTTGTAGTAGCTGCCCTCTATCGCGCATGATCTATCGATGATTACCATCCCGGTGTTTGCTGCAAAAATGATAAGCAAGATGTCAAATGGGTTTGCAAGTATTTGTGATAGGGATTGAAGGTTCTAGCTAGTCACCAGAAGAAGAGGCCGTTATATAGCCACCAGCACCCACTGCACACGGGTCCGTGTTGTAATAGCTGCCCTCTATCACGCATGATCTATCGATGATTACCATCCCGGTGTTTGCTGCAAAAATGATAAGCAAGATGTCAAATGGGTTTGCAAGTATTTGTGATAGGGATTGAAGGTTCTAGCTAGTCACCAGAAGAAGAGGCCGTTATATAGCCACCAGCACCCACTGCACACGGGTCCGTGTTGTAGTAGCTGCCCTCTATCGCGCATGATCTATCGATGATTACCATCCCTGTGTTTGCTGCAAAAATGATAAGCAAGATGTCAAATGGGTTTGCAAGTATTTGTGATAGGGATTGAAGGTTCTAGCTAGTCACCAGAAGAAGAGGCCGTTATATAGCCACCAGCACCCACGGCACACGGGTCCGTGTTGCAGTAGCTGTCTTCTAGCTGTCGCGCATGATTTATCGATGATTACCATCCCGGTGTTTGCTGCAAAAATGATAAGCAAGATGTCAAATGGGTTTGCAAGTATTTGTGATAGGGATTGAAGGTTCTAGCTAGTCACCAGAAGAAGAGGCCGTTATATAGCCACCAGCACCCACGGCACACGGGTCCGTGTTGTAGTAGCTGCCCTCTATCGCGCATGATCTATCGATGATTACCATCCCGGTGTTTGCTGCAAAAATGATAAGCAAGATGTCAAATGGAATTTGAAATGAATGGGACAGGGTTTGAGGGATCTAGCTTTAGCCACTATATAGAATAGTACAGTCGTTACAGCCGCTAGTTTTCCACAACTGCGCGCACGATCTATCGATAATTACCAGATGTTCCCTGCAAAAATTATAAGTAAGATAGATAACATTGTAAGTAAACATGACAATAAAATGGGATATTTTGTAAGAAGTGTTAGTCGCTAGAATACAATAGTGATCGTCTTAGCCGCTAGCTCTTGCCGCACATAAATGGTGCAGTCTGTCTGTCTTCTATCGCCATGATTAATCTATGATCACGATGTTTGCTGTATAAGTAAGTAATAAGCGAGATGTCTGATTTAACTAAGTATTTATTTTAGTATTTATTAGCGATGAAGATACTTCTTACAAAATGATCTGGATGTATATGAGATAGTTGTAAAGAACTGAAGAAGTCAAATTATACATTTTTTATATAGCCTAATTATGCCAACAAATGCAAGATTTATTGATGACACATACCAGCGTGTTTTGTGCAAAAATGATACAGATAAGCAATAGTTATCAAGATGTCTTATTATGTCTTAAGTAAGTAATTCGATTAAGAGTAGGTTAGTTAATGTTTTTTGTAGCTGGTCGCACCGGAATATCGGGTCCTCATATAAAGAAATGCAAGACTAAAAGTATATACAAATCGCAGAATGCACTAAACATTATTACAAGGTAGAACCACAATAAAAACAAAAACTGGTATCTAGGTACTGCTGGACTAATCACTAATGATAGTCCGGAAATAATAGTTTTTTGTGGATTAAAGAGATTAATTTAATTAGTAGACATTTTCAAGTCGTATTATTTGTATTCAATAGAATTAGTCTGCGTAGTGGTTCCCACAGGAGAATGACATTGTATTTTTGCAAGGTGACCAGGCAGGTGACATGTGACATTGCAGGCACCAGGAAAAGATAAAAGAAGTGCCAGCAACAGCCAACATGAACGTAAGTTACCCATTACGGTTAGGTGGACCCACATCTGGTGGAATGTTTTTCCTTTAACGAGTTTCGAACCCCGACCTTGCTTTTCATTGTCCAGTGCTCTACCATCTCGATTTTTCCTGACCAAACCTTGACGGGACCAAGTATCTTACATCCGAGTACTAGAGTACTACAGTAGGCCTATATGCTTGAAATAAATTCTAAGAGACACAAATAGTTTTGCCACCATGACTACCATGGTTTAAATAGGCCGCAATCGTCACGCCTTCTGCGTTTACCTACATGCAAGCACGTGAAACTTCCAAGGTCTTTCGCGACAATTTGTGAACTTTTACAGTCCTGTACTGCGTATATACAACATTTATACGCATAACCTTCAAAGGATTTGACAAATTAGCGAAGTTACGGCAAAAACGGCAGTTGCTAATTGAACCATTCACATAAGAAGTTGCGGATGTTGTTAGAAAGATACGCTCTGCCTGTGGCAAATTAAGGCTTTGTTTAAAGGATTTACCTGGAAAATTAAATAACAAATGAAAATAAAAAGGGTGTACAGCATGTGAAAACATCTACAATCAATGACCGACCCCTTTCATGTTGGCAAATGTTGGCGCCCAACCAATCAGATCATGCCGTGCCTAATCAATCACAATATTGGGATTTTACGTCATTTCTCAGTGGATTTCGATACGAAAGAGCTCAAAGAGGTTCGTTGGTAACATATTACTAACCTATAGCTTATTTCTAGGCCGGAGTCAGATTATTAAACAAAAGAACCCGAGGTAATGCCCCGTGGTCGACAAGGGTCGAAAATTAGGGGGGGGGGGTCACAAGTTTTTTTTGTAAGTTTAAAAGTTATTTTTTTGTTGAAAAGTAAGTTGAGTTTTTTTTTTTACTAGGTATCTTATGAATTTACTATGAATTTACCCCTGACCCCCCCCCCCTGGATCCGCCATTGTTGGTGGACAATTTAATTTCGAACTCAGCATCCGACTTCAAGATACAGTGCCACTGAACACACCGAAAGCAGCTTTTGACGAAACGCATTGAATTACACTATCAGATGTAAGGACATGTATAGAGTAGTGGTACAGACGAATTTCACCCAAAAGGTTGTTGGTTCGAGTCCCAGACTTGCTACATTTTCTGGATGGCTATTTGAAGCAGACGGCCCTGGGTCTTCCTTGTTGGCTTAGTAAATACTATAGAACAAAAGGCAATAATATTTTTATTTATTTATTTATTTATGAGATCGACCACGGTGTGCATCAAGTCGGTTCCTATCATTTCAGCAGAGGTAAAGAAAATGAGTCTCTAACAGTCCCCAGGACTAGACGTTTAAAAGGGGTGTCGGTTTTTTTATACAAGAATACTGGACTAGCAGAAATTTTATTACAGAATGCCACGAATTGAAGTAGGCTACATACATTTCATGATCCAAAGTAGGCCAAGGAAAAGCTTGGCTTTTGGCTTGGAGTTTAGCTTGGAAACAAACCACACACGCAAATCATGATTTTTCCAAACCAAACTACAAACGCAGCTCCTCTCTTTTTTTTCTAAGTCAAACAAACATTTAATAAAACATCATGACTTTGAATAGCTAGGGTCTGTAATTATAAAAATCTCGTGGCAATGGTAAAGTTTCAAAAGTTTTGCCCCCCTCCAATAAACAATCTTAGATCCGCCCATGGGCACTATGATCTAATACTCACAACATCATATATTTTGTAGATTACAATGTAATCTGTACTACATCTCGTACAGTATAGTAGATAGGAGGTACTCGTAGTACACATAGTAAATGCCCACTTCCTTATTATGGACAAGGTTCCCTGAACTCTCTCTCTGCAAAACTACGACGCCATTGCCTACCTATACCTGGACCTTTTACATTGTGTTTTGGCCCTACGTCGACTTTTAGACCATTCTATCTTCTTAGATTAAAACGCTAACGCCCGGGATGACTTGACTAGATGACGTACAATTTGCTTTCACTTTTTCAGATTAACATTCTTTTATATTGTAGATCGTGAAACATTCAACAAGGAAGGTATGGGCTACGGAGGATTTTATTGTGTGTTCAAGTATTTCCTTGCAGTGGCGCAATAGGTTTATGATTCATGAATCATTTGGTACCCCCCATTTTTAAAAAAATGTAGAAAAAGAGGAAAGCCGTTCTCACTAAGACTCATGGACGTACGCAGCTTTTAAATTAGTGGACATGTTTTTATAGTGCCCTTTGCGTGGGTCCGTGAGGTCCGGGAGGCCTAAACGGGGGCCTGGCTGTTTCTCTCAAAGGAAAATTTTGAAATAACTGGGTCTCAAATAGTGAGGTTTTATGCATATTGATAGTAATAACGTTTTGATGAAGATTAGAAAAGGGCCTCCCCCAGGCGATTATAGGCTCCAAATTCCCCAAAAAACAAGAAGCTGCATACATTCCCCTCTATTCACTGTGTGCATGAAATACAGGTATTTTCCGCCACAGAATATGGGAAGCAACTATACTACTACAGTCATTAATCGCATGTAATGACTTGGAAAGTCTCTATAGGACTTCTGCTCAGGCTCTTGATGGGTTGTCGGGCCATTGCGTTTTTTATCAAGAATTAATTGACTTAAATCCATACTATAGCGTTGAGTACTCGAGTAGCCAACACATTTTCTATATCCTGATACTGTAGGCAGGATACATGAGCTAAATTCCTATTAACCTACATTGTGGACCAAGGTTGACAATTTCCTGTGTTTCAGAAAGTCTTCTCATGACCAGTTAAATAATAATAAATTGAGTAACTAACTCACTGCTTACAAAAACAGCCAGCAAACTTTCCCTTTAGACGCCCATTCCACCGACCGGCTAGAGCTATTTACAAAAACGGTGACGTGGTAGCAGACATTCAAGACTTAGGCGGCGTTTCCACCGACCTTGCATTGCAGAATTGACGGAAATGTTTATTTTCCTCTATGCCATAGTTAAAATTTATCAATGATCATACAGTAAAATCACAAACAAACAAACTAAAATTAAAAAATGGCTTCATGGGATATGTTAATTACAAACATTTTAATAGATTTCTATAAAAAGAAAAATTCTAATTTCCGTCAATGTCATTTGCATTCTGCAATGCAAGATCGATGGAAACCCCGCCTAAGTCTTGAATGTCTGCTACCACGTCACCGTTTTTGAAAATAGCCCTAGCCGGTCGGTGGAATGGGCACCTTATAAAGCGTTCTGCTGTATATCATAATCATAAAGCCCGTGCTCAGTGGTCCAAGATTTTTCACTCGGTTAATTGTGCACCTTCTCTGGAAAGTGTTAAGGAATCGATGAAAAACTAACGGATCTAAATTGAATTGATGAAATGGCATTAAGGGAGTATCTGGCAAATTTCCAGTGTAAACTCAGCGACCTACAATTTGTATTAACAGAGGTAAAAATTGAAACGCATCGTGAACTAGTCAAAATCTGGCTCTGTCGGAATTTTTATTATTTGACCACTGTTTTCATGTCTATATTGGCTATATAGGGTGGTCGAACCTATTTTAATCTGGGTAGTAGAAAAAAATCCTCCTTTGTATCTTAAACTTGTACCTTAAATTTGAGAGAATGCAATTAACAGTGTTAGACGTAAGGCATTTTGTCCAAAATAACCTTCTTTTTATTGGCAGAAATGCTCCCCCACATTTCGATACATGACATGTGGCCTTAACCTAACCTAACCTAACTTAACTAACACCAATTGGCCACAGTTCTTGAACTCCTTTCAGGGAGTTACCAAGACATTAGTTTTTTGTACAAATCAAAATCAATAATTGTGGCGAATTTAGTGTTCTAGAAATAGGTATACCTATAGAAATGCTCAGAAAAATGTCTTCTATTTCCTTGTCAGGTCTACGATTGATATTTCATGAGATATTTGATATTATAAGGTTTTTCTCCCTCCGATTGCCATTTGTTACATTGTTAAAATACTGAATAAATAAATTGCATTTCGTTGCTTCGTTGTTAATAATGTTACATGAAACGCCAAAATTCCCTCCTCCAACAATTCCCCGCGATTCGAAAACACTGCCTGATGCTGATTTGTGGAGAGATGTCTCATTCAAATTGAAAATATTTACAATACGCTATGTACGAGCTAGGCTCGATTCTGAATTTTCCCATGTCGGTACTATTTACAGAATTTTAAATAACCCATCGCCTTTGCAATAAGGTAAAGTCGGGATGCATATTGTAAGGGAATTAAATGAATGCCTTGTCCAGTTTTTAAGTTTCAATGTACCAGATACCTGCAGATGGTAATAAAAACCTGGCAGAATTCCCAGTTTGAGAGAGCAGTCAAAAAAACTGAATGACTATGCAAAATTCCTGGCTTGTATTAAATTATAAATAAACGTGAATAATCTCGGATGGTTTCGGGCTACCTAGACTATCTATCGCACCTCAATACATCAGTCATACCTTAGGATCTTTGTTCACATGGGACCAACGCTATTAAAGTAAAATTAAGTAAAGTAAAAGAAGTAATGTTAAATAAAGTAAAACTATTTTGGATGGCATGGACTTTATTGCGACACAGCGTTGGCAGGGGAACATGGAATTAAGGCGCATATTCCACCGACCTGCTAGTGCTAAATACAAATACGGTGACGTGGTAGCAGACATTCAAGACTTAGGCGGGGTTTCCACCAAGCTCGCATTGCAGAATGCATATGACATTGACGGAAATTAGAATTTTTCTTTCTATAGAAATCTATTAAAATGTTTGTACTTAACATATCCCATGACGCCATTTTTTAATTTTAGTTTGTTTGTTTGGGATTTTACTGTATGATCATTGATCAATTTTAACTATGGCATAGAGGAAAACAAGCATTTCCGTCAATGTCATTTGCATTCTGCAATGCGAGGTCGGTGGAAACCCCGCCTAAGTATTGAATGTCTGCTACCACGTCACCGTATTTGTATTTAGCACTAGCAGGTCGGTGGAATATGCGCCTAAGGACATGATTACGCGCTGAGACTATACCAGTTAGTTTGAGTGCGTGTCGAGTCCTGGTCACCTCCGAATTAATCGTGTGACTTTACTATGTTCCCCAAGTAGTTTGGAATCCATTTAAATCAGCAGGTCTTCCCTGTCAGTCAACTTCTCATCTCCCTTATGTGATGGAGCCTGCCCATAGGGTGCCTCAAGTTGAGAAACAGACTCACTCCCCCGCCAGACTGACAGGGTTGCTTAAAAGCAGAAATGCTGAAAGCAGGCGTTGGGAAACAGCAAACAAACAAACTTTATTGCCAGCAGTGGCGAGTATAGTTCTAGTATGAAACCCACATCTTAAGTAATCTTAAGTAATCCACCCCTCTGCTTTCATGATCTTCAAACAACCTTATAGCGTACCTTTCTTCTTACAATGCCCGCAACCCCGCGCAATAACGTCTATGATCTTAAACATACTTCTTGACTTGAAAAGCCTCGGTAAGGAATGTTGGTTTGGAATTGGTGCCATCCAGTTTTGCTCATTCAACAGCCCTACGCCAGATAAAAGTATTATTCTTACATCGTGTGATGGTCTTTTTGCAGACGGATCGCCTCTCCTCGTAGGGTTGGTTCTGCGCCCTCATGTTCGGATTGTGCTCGCAGTCGATTTGCGGGAAATGGCCGTAGAAGAAGGGATCTGCGCATGTGTAGTCTCGCTGTGAGTTGCATGAGTAGCATTTTATTGCGCTACCTGAAAATTAAGCAAAATAATAAATAAATAATGACAACTTTCAAGTTCAGTGCTGTCGCTTAGTAAGCATATCCTGAAGGACCTTTTTATGGACCTAGGCCTACTTATCCTTTTTCCAATGCCAAAGACAAAAAAAAGTTTCGGAAAATATTTATTGTTTCCATAAGAATTTTGGGCCATTGGCAAACTGGTAGACATCCTCGATGTCAACCTACAAGCGATAATGGAGAAGCTGTGACAAGCTAACATTAGCGCAGTGTAACGGGCTTGATGACTTAACCAAGTATTGATACGAGTCAGTGCTGTCGCTTCTTCGTATGCTAAAACCAAAAACCAATTACGAGTAGAACAGTATAATATATTCAGTACTCAGTGTATAGTATAGCGTATAAACAAACCTACTTTAAGGGACTTATTTAAAAATATTTTGTATACAAGAAAGGGTCTTTAATATCTGACGAAGTTAATTAGTTTCTCGTTCCAGATCTCGTTGGAAAAATATGACAGCGTTCAGATGGAAACTTCATTAAAATAATGCATGATTTCGAAGGAAATTTACATATTTACTCACATGAAATATTATTAACCCCCGGAAAAACCCAACAAAGTGCAATTATCAGATTTTATAAAATATCCGAGTACCTAAGTAGACCTACTTGGTCACGCTGCGTTCCGTGCATGCACTCTGTGTATTGGGATAAAAGAACGTTTTTTTATGATTTAACTGGATAAGACCCAGTTGGCCAGCCCCGTGACGTAAAACCATATTAATTGCCTATATGTAATGGCCTACGTTAACTACTTAACGATTATATATTATATTATGCATACTTTATAGCCTTGACTGACTGAATAATTACGGGTGAGCGATTATTCCAATAAGTACAACAGTACGTAAACAAGTAATTAGAAGTTTAGTACTTGTCGATACGGGAGAGTAGGTATTTGGGAGGTGCCTAAAAAGACAGGAAGCCATGAATTATAGCCTGCCAAGTCTGCCAACCTCATGTAAAACATTATTCGATGGTATACACTTCATGATAATATAGAAATAATAGGAGATTGTGGTCCCAGGAAGCAGGTGCGGAAGATGACGCTGCCGAGAAAGATCTAAGCAGATGTGAAAACACTCACACTCATAAGCCAGGATGCCTAAATAGAGGGCAGTAGAGGCGCCATTGCAGTACCGCCAGGGGATAGAAGAAGCAGAAGAAGAAACTTTATCATAATTGTTAGTAAATTTGTTGGTAGTTGGTAAGTTGTAAATTATGTACATTTAATGCACACTAGTATTGTAAAAGGTGCCATGCCTTCCACTGGCAAATCAGGTCAGGACATTTAGAGTAATGATACAGACTCCAACTTTCACCCGAAAAGTTGTCGGTTCGAGTCTCACACTTGGTGCATTTTCTGGCCATACTTCGGGGGGCATGTAAAGCAGGCGGTCCCGAGTCTTTCTAGTTGAGTGTAAGAGAGGGCTCTATAGCCCAAACTCCGCAAGGGTGGCTTAGTAATAGTCGAAACAAAGTCAATATTTATCTATTTATCAATAGAGGGGGTCACGGGGTCATGACTCCCTTCAAGCATGAGGCAAATTTAGTGAAAATAAATATTATATAATTAACAATAAATCGGTAATAAAAAATAGGCTACCGTATAATTTGTTTAGCTAAGGGCGCCAATTTCAGCCATGACCTCCTTCAAATAAAAAGCTGGACGCTTCATGTCTTTTTCGATTTAATTTGATTTAATTATAAATACACCTTGTATAGTAGCAGTAGGTACCCAACTTCAATTAAGTAGCCCCTAAATGGCGGATATTGCAATTGGCCCTGTAAAATACTCTTTAGATCTACCTATCTGAAAGGGTCACCTAATTTGTCAGCCGAATATTCTTTAATTTGATGATTCTACCATTTTTGCTTCCTTTATATCCATATATAACACACACCCTAGCCTTGAACGAAGCCTGTGTATTTATTTAAAGATTTAAATAAAGAATAACCAATTAACAAGTTACTAGAAATTGAAAAAATGATAGACATTATTGTGAAACTTGCACCAAATTTCGGTTAATTAGTGGCCCACACTCGAATATTAATTGTTTGAACCAATATATTTTGGAATGTTTATATGCTGTTGAGGCATACGGTTTGAATCTGAATTTAGCTAATACACTTTCCAATTTTTTCTTAGACCCATATTTATTGGATCGATCAGGTCCCATAATATGTGCCTTGAATGTCAATTTTGATACTAACTAGTTTACAGTAAATTTATACTATATTATTATATATATCATTTAAATTTGATTTTCCTGCAAAAATACAGAATGCAGAATAGGATGACACTTGGAACACTTGTAAAAATAAACTCAGTGTTCCGCTTATGCAAGTTTTCGAATAAACAAGGTGTTCCAAATGTAATCTTATCGTGGTCGGCTGGTACAATAATAGTACCCATTCTACCAAAAGTGTCTAACATGCCGAAAATTGCGTTCAATAGCCGCTATAGATAATGCACTTTTGAACAACATTGCGTGCAGAAAACAACCCTTAAAGAAGGGGTGAGGTGACGCTATCATTTCAATCTACACTGAAATTTAAAGGTGGAGGCCTATGGGAACATTGCGTGTTACTACTGACTACCCATTATGCGAACAGTTTGGCCTATTCATCACCAAATGTTTTAAACACACGTGTGGAAGATACCAGTTCTAAACGTATATCTGTATGTCATTTGCATAATGCTACTTACTTCCCGACCGCGATATGATGACAATTGAAAGTCTTGGAACATGCACTTGTTTTGTTAGAAAACGTGCATAAGCAGAACGGGTTCAAATGTATTCCCTGTTTATTAGTGTTCCAAATGTTATCCTATCGTGGTCGGGTAGTACGTAACTTAATTGGGTAGTTTTGAAAAAAGCACAAGGTTAATAAATAGTTCTATACTGTATATATCAGCATAGTATTTTTCACATTGATGCAGGCTGCCCCCCAAAATTAAGTAAGTCTATTGTAAGTTAATTTATTTATATTTTCAGATATACATGTAAGCACCGCTACTATACCACCCAATGAAAGAAATAATAGAAAGAAAGACTATTGCCTGCTCATTCTGGGATATAGCAAGGCATTTGCGCCTTCAATTTAAAGTACCTACATGAAGTGTTTAACTAAATAAATATAGTCATGGTTGGTAATGTGTCAACAGAGTTTATAAACACACAGATTGGCTAAAACCCACGTGCAAATGCTAACAGTACCAGCTTCATCGTACCTTCTTCCTATTGGCCAGCTTTCACTTGCACGTGGAACCGTGGCTTTTATTAGAGTTCAACGACCCCGCCACGCAAGTTGGCTACCTTCGTATAATGTTCTTTATCAGGGGAAATTATTTGCAAACAAGCCATAGCTTTGCCATTCCCGGGTGGTAGCTGGCCGCTTCGCGTCTCCCCTTCCCTACTTCCATACTATTGCTATTCTGAAATAAGCCCGAATTATAGCAGTATTATAAAGTGCTATATGAATATCTATCTTATTGATAGTAAATTTTCATGTTATGTTATGTTTTTCTTTTTATAATTTGATTGTAATTGTCTATAAATCTAAGGGCTGCAGAATGTTTTGCATCGATGGTTTGATGTTTACTGCCTACTGTATATTTTACATAACTTCGTAAAACAAATACAGTATGTACCATGAAGGAATTTAAATTGTACTCAATTTTCGGTTCAAGATTGGCATTGTTTTTTACTTTTATGTCTGTTGGCAAATAAATGATTATTTATTTATTTTATTTTTACATGTCCTCAAATTGTCAATTTTCCAGGTACGGTACGAGTTGTATTATAAAATAAGGTGACTTAACAATCTCAGGCAACGCACCACCAAATGTGTGTGCGTGTTTTCTAATTTTGTTTTGTTGCTTCACCCTTCTGGAACATTAACTTTATTCACTGTTTTACTATCCACATACTGACATACATACATGTGTACTGTAGTATATTATCAACGTTATCCAGGGATTGAAACATATTTGTTGGGCTCCATTTTATATAGGTATAATAAAATAAAAACCGAAATGAAGGTGAAATTTTATATTTTTTAAACTTCACATACGAAACCTGGAATTTATGATGTAATAAAATAGCATTAATTTTTATACAGATGAAAACTACCTACAATAGATTCATTTGATCACTCCCCCGGGGCTCATTTTAGGGGTCTGGCAAATTTTGGCTCAAGTTCCAAGGAAAATAAAAAGGAGATATAGATATAGATATAGCCTTTGCCGCTTTGCGGTATTCATTTCTTCAAAAATTTTAATGCCTCTCACAAACAAATACTGCTATATAGGCATGGGCGCCGAGTTGTAAAAATTATTGGTATGGCCCAACATTCCAACATTGCCCGAGGAAATCTTTTTTTCGGGGGGAAGGAGTCAATTGCCCCCCCCCCCCCCAATAAATATATGGCTTCACTCTGTAGCTATCATTTCAATAAATCTGTTGACTCCCGCCAATTTCGATTTAAATAATCGATTTGACGATTTCATTTCCTTTAATTTTTAATTTTTATAATAAATTACAAGATTTGTTCTAAATAAGTGTAATGTAAAATAGTGAATTTATTTATCAAAATACACTAAAATATGAAGTGGTTATTCCTAAAATTATTGATATGGCTTAGCCATACCAATCTGAATATTGATATGGCCCGGGCCATACCAAGCCTTATGGAACCGGCGCCCATGTGCATATAGGCATACACGCAGGGACGGATCCAGCCCATTTTGGGGGTGGGGGGTAGTTGGGGGTCAAAATAGGAAACACATATGTCTTCTTCTTGAGTTGCAATCTAAGGATTGGTTTGCAGCGAATGTTGTATTTTTCTCCCCCACTCTTGTCTGTTTTGTGCGGTCCTCTTCAGTTCTTTGTAGGTGTCGCACCCTAGGTCCTTCATGACATCTTCTAGGTACGCCTTCCTCTGTCGTCCTCTTGAGTTGATGCTTTCAACCATACCCTTGATTATGTTCTTGAGGAGCCCTTCGTGTCTCAGAGTATGCCATGCCCATATGTATGATCGATTAAATCAGAGCGTAATAATTTAACTTACATTACATTTACTAAATTTTGGGCCATTGCCCCCCCCCCCCGCCCCCTTGTATCTGTCCATGTATACATGTTTCAATTAAAAGGAACCCATCGATTGCTTTAGCAACATGTCGCATCGCAGACCTTGGACATTCTAGGCAACTTATTCAAAAAATATTTTTTCCTCAAATTCAAAACCTTTATTTGATTGCAAAATCAGCCTGTTTTGTTTTGCTAATCTATTTAGCACCTACTGTATAACATGCCTGAAGGTAGAAAGCATAGAGAAATAGGTTCCTCAAAATTATTCTTCAACTTATTCATCTTTCATGAAAATTGAGCCTTTTTTAGAGTTTTGGTCCCGAGATGTGAGTTTTGTAGGCTTAGCCTACTTGCCGAATTTCATCGAGATCCATTGAGTAGTTTGTCTAGAAATTGACCAACAGCCAGAGATTTAGTAAAAACCAATTTTTCTGGTACCTGATGTGATCTCTAAACCTGTATATCCATTGAAACCTCAAAATCGAACATTTCAGCCATCACTAAGCTTTCCTTGTACTAAGGTATAAATTAGGAAAGCAAAAATCCAATTTTGATGTTGTTGTGTGTACTCACCGTAAGTGACAGCAAAAGCGAGGAACACTACGACTACAGGTACACTCAACCTGGCCATTTCGGTACAATAATTCCTGAACACTAGCGCACACTTCAGAAGCACACCACTGACTGGCGGGCTGTACAAGAGGGCACCGCCAATGCCCCCTCCCCCCCTGTAGCCTCGCCTTTGCTGTTTGGACTAGGCCCTCGACCTTGGATGGTTATATACCTGAGTGCAGCCTATAGGACCATGGTATACCTTCAACAGGCCTAGCGTGAATATTGTAAGAAATTTTATTTTTCATTTTCATTTCATTTTCAAGAGCAAATACCTCAGTACGCATTTTTTGTACCAAGTCAATTTACACCGAAAATATTGATCATAGAGTCGTTAAAATAGCCGCTAAATTAGAAGTAATGCTCCTCTACATGTCAATATATAACATGTGGCCTTGACTAGCATCAATTGGCCACAGTTCTTGCACTCCTTCCTTTGGGGCTACCTCACCAAACGTTTTTCTACAAGTCAAATTCAATAATTGAGGCCAATATCTGTGTTAGAAAGTGGCACAAATCATACATCAAATGCTCAGAGAAACGCCTTCTGTTTGTGCTGATATTTTTGACATATCTGCGATTGATATTTCATGAGAAATTACTCTTACTCCTTCTCATTTTCACTTAATTCTTTAATTCTATTCTATTCTATATACTCTAATTAATACTAAATTATATATTTTATATATAATATATATATATAGGCTACTGTGTCTGCATATTACAAATAATCCACTTATTTACAGTTTAATTAATAAATTTTTGCTAGTAAAATCTATAGTTATTTTTACTTTGAAAGTGCGAAACTGCGAAAAATCCCATTATTTCACACCCATCAAGTTTGTAGTTATATGAACTTCCGTCTGTAAAACTCTGAGCTTTCTTATACTATTAGAATAATTAAGTCCACCAATTCCAGCTAACTTTTACAAATATTTTCCACTTATTGCGCCTCGCACCAAAACTTTCACAAAGATACAAATGACATAAAAAACCAACTCCACCAAATTAAAATCCTCCATACCGTACGTGTCAACTGTCAGGGTGCATCCTGGTCTCCGTGCGTCAGGATTAACTTATAGACTTTTCTACAATTAATTCTTATGCATGTTCCTCCTAGATCAGACACTTGCATTGCCTTGACAATGTGAATGTAAACCACATTATGTCATTATGTCGTGCAGAGCGAAGTAGAAATTTACGATATAATTGGAGTAGCCAACCGCGCGGGTAATTACTTCGTCAATTGGCTAAGAATTTATATTCGGTCTTCCCGTCTGAAGAAACATGCAGCAATTTAAATTTCCGCTTAACAGGTAACATAGTCTACATGCAAATGTCCATGAAGAGTTTTGCAAATTACGTACTCAATTAACAGTCCTATTATGGCGATTTTGGATTAACGTAACACCGGAATTTATTCAACAATTTTTAGTAATGAGTGCAAAATGCGCGGGAAATTCAAACCGATAAATTAATCCTTGGCTATATTTTTGATGAGTTATCAATTTTTCCTCCCCTAGATGTAGACACATGAATTAAAATTCTTATTATATTTCAAAATTCTACCTGTACATTTTAATGTTTATTAGTATTTCCTTCCATTATAAGACAATGCAACCATTCTCTTGTATTCCAATAATTGATTAATTTTAATCTCCCCCGCATATGTTAACACCGTCACGTGACACCTTACTAATGCACCCGTACCGTACAAAGAACCGGTCCGAGTTTACTCGAACATGCTTTCCAATTTATCAAAATTAGTGTATAGAGAAAATGAGTATTTCATGGCAAATAATTTTCATATGGTTAAAAAAATTCCAATACCTCGGGGAGGGGGGGGGGGGGGTTGTCCACTTGACGTCACTGGAGGTGAGATAAATTCTAGATAGGTCAGACCAACACATTACCACACAGCAATAATGGCAGGGAACAGAATGCATTTGAGCGTGAATTATCTTTCATTTTTTTCAAAAAAACGTTTTCTACCCAAAACCAAATACCTAGCTGTTTGGGAAAGCAACCTGTTCGGTTTTGTTACTCAATTTAACACCTAAAACATGCCTGAAGGTAGAAATCAGCGATTGAAAGGTTTCGTCGTAATAGGGCTGCAGGTACTCTATATGCAAATAACTAAGTAGCCATTCCCTGCATCGTACTATCGTGCACAAATGAGGTTCAAGGGCAAATCTTCCCCAAACTCAGCCGTGGTTCATAAAAAAAGACGTAACTGGCATAAAAACTAGTTTGAAGTTATGGCCCTCTGAAATCTACTATCTAGGATAGTACTGCAAATGTTGCTAACTTCTTCCTTGTGATTTTATGGTGGTTTTTTAATCAATATGGCACCACACTTTATAGAACCGGTACCAGTCCACCCGTACATGCTTTCCTATCTATCAATTAGGATAGGTATCGTAATACTAGTAGTTCATTGTTAAATAATTGTCCTAGGATCAAATTTTGGTTTAGGTTTAAATTTCGAGTTTCCCTATCCCAGAACACTGTATTGATTGTTGGGACGAATGTATATTTAAGAATGGGCAGACGGCAGATGGTATATTCTCTTCCCACCATTTTAAATTTCTGATGCTACCGGTTGCCACGTCTGCTGTGACGAATAAGTCACGTTTTGGACACATATAAACAGCAACAAACCTTGACGTGGCTGCAAGGCGCGCTTTGATTGGTTGAAACAAGACATATCAAACAGCCGAAGCCCTGATTGGTAGAAGAAGCCACTACAAAATAAAATAAAAATATTCCCAATGTCCGTCGCTCATTATACAAATATATAAATACTGTAATAATAATAAATTAATACTGTAACTCAATAGATATGACTTTTTTCTGCCAACATGAAACGAAAATGTGGCAGTGTTGTTTGTTTTTCTGTGTCGAAACTGGTCGCTTATAATATACGGTATTTTAGTAATACTTGACAAGTTATTTTATTGTATTTAGGTACTATGAATTTACTAGATGGCTGCCTCCTGTACCAAAAGACCCGTTTCCCCCCTGTCCCAAGCAAAACGTTGTACAACTACTATAGTAATTACAGTGTCGGTCCGATGATTGGTTGTGAAATTCAAGACAGGCCTCTATATACCGGAGACATTGGTGTGCCGGCGTGATTTACCCTGTCCCAAAGCAGTGGCAATATCAGCCGGCGTTAATCTTGACTTCTTCAGTGGGTCCAGGTGGGACTCATTAGTATTGGTCTGATGATTGGTTGTGAAATTCAAGGCGGGCGCAGCTCAATATACCGGACCACTGCACTCCCTTCCTCGTCCGCGGTCACATTATTTCTTCTTCATTAAACAGAAAACTTTTATCAGCGAGCACTCCAACGAGGTATATCTCTAACATAAGGGTTATTACAACTAAATAGCCTTTAGCCAATTTGGGCTGATGGGCCGTGGTAAAGAGAGCCCAATTCACATGACACTTACTACCTGCTCCAGTATCACCATATTAATCGTTCTTCTTCTTGGCCTGGCTTTAGGTACCCTACAGGGACACAGTCCTTCACCTCATGAAGAAAGGGAGTTGACTGACAGGGAGGACCTCCTGATTGTGGATAGTGGATTCCGAACAGCGTTGGGGAACGTGGTAAAGTCACACGATTAATTCGGAGGTGACCAGGACTCGACACACACTTACAGTAGAGTGACTGTGGTAGTCCCAGCGCTGCGTGTTATCATGTCCCACCATCCCATGTTCCCCTGCACAAGTTTGCTGCAGGCTCTGTTCTGGTGGATTGAACTTGGTAAGGCCGTTGGAAGTGACACCAACTCTGTACTAAATCGTGATGAAGTGATAGCCCAGCTAGTGTTCTATTCTGCGTCCGACCAGTATATCTTCTTGACACGTCAGCGGTCGAAAAAGACCTGCCAGGTACCACCTGAAATTGAAATATCCCATGCTCACATCTCTCTTGAATAGAACCCATTGTTTCCTTATAGATGAATCACCAATATTTTCATCTTAATTGATGTTGCTAAAAAACAGTGAAGATACATATTTGAGTGAGTGACATAGAAACTCATTCTGTAAATTAAACGCTCTTTGTACAGTAATCACATTTTTTACATTGCCTCACATTACATAAGCCATGTTTGTAAAAAGATTATTAACAGCACGTTTTTTTTTCCAGTTAACAATAGGAATTAATTTCCATTGGCTAGAAGCCCCAAGGACGTTGAACAATATGTAGGTGTAACTCATTTGCTTATTGAAGGTATAAGCCTGGTCTCCTATACCTATTTCTGCGATAGGCAATCTGGCAGGTACAGTATATTAGCTACTGCCCATCGTTTTCGCGCCTTGTTTTCCTCTACTTGGTTTGTAAAGCTTGGATTTACTACTAGCTGAGATGACGTGGCTGGAGTGGGTGGGGTCACGACCTCGGGTCAACTCACAATGGCCTTGGCAATTAAGACGAAGCCTCCCTCGTCAGGGAATAAATGAAATCATTGATGCTACGCTGCGTGGGCAGCCAATGAGCTTTTGTAATTGTATGGTTTGATTGAAATTCCGTATTGTCATTAGGGTATTTAGGCAAGGTGGTCTAACTCTTTTGAGACTTCAGTGCATGAAGCCCTTCGTTTCTTTCCTATTTATGTGTAGTAGTATATTGATTCTTCTTCTTGAGTTGCAATCTACGGATTGGTTTGCAGCGAATGTTTTAGTCTTTTCTACCTTCTTGTCTGTCTTGTACGGTCCTTTTAGTCCTTTGTACAGGTGTCGCATCCTAGGTCCTTCATGACATCCTCAAGGTACTCCTTCCCCTGTCGTCCTCTTGAGTTGGTGCCATTCAACCATACCCTCAATGATGTTCTTGATTTGTTATCAGGAAAGCTTTGTGACGGTCGGTTTCGAGATTTTAGTGGATTTACACGTTTTGAGGTACCAGGAAGCCCAAAAAGTGGTTTATATGAAATGTCTCTCTGTCTGTGGGTCTGTCTGCTAGTAAATTTCTGGGCAAAGTACCCGGTGGACTTCGATGAAATTTGGCATGTACGCTCACAAAAATCATACCTCGAAAATTGTTTTAAATTATTATTTCTTAATTTTGGTCTAACTCAATTCTACCCTCAAAAAACATTTTAAAAAACGACTACAAAATGTTGTTGTCAAAAATGTTTCAACGATTTTTTTTCAAAATTCACGTACAGTACATACACTGTAATCGTTATGATTGTAAACAAAACCCACTAGGTTGCTTCATCCTTCATAATTTGGTTCTGGGGGCAAAACAATTAAATAGACTAAATATTCATGGAAAGTGGATGGCACATTCTTGCTGAGAGTCACATGAACGATTTGGCGCCCTAGACTGGAGCATCTAGGGCAGAGGTTGTCAAAGTGTGGGTCGCGAAAAATTTCCAAATGGGTCGCGGCGTGGTCTCGTCGGCCAGTTATACACTAGATAGAATTGAATTGAATGACAAGTATTTTTCAATTTAAGTCATATATTTTTTAAAGATTGGCGAGAACCAAAGATATAGGCCAAAACCGATAAAAAAAGGCGGAAACCCACCATTTTCTGCTTTCAGTTTCAAAAAATTTCCTCCTGGGGAGGAACCCGGGCCCCCTTTTTAGAGTCATAAAAAGAATGCGTGGAAACCCGTTTCCTTATGCCTATCTTTTGAATAATTTGCCTCGGGGCGAGGTATCATATTTATTGGTCGCTGGATCCACCCCTTGGCGTGCCCCCCCCCCCCCCAGCTTCTAACTGTAAGGCTATTTTTTAGGAAGGAAATCGAAGAAAAAATTGAAATGTAGAATTTAGTGGGTCGCGACGCAATTTTATATCATTTAGGAGTTTGAGAACCTCTGGTCTAGGATGCGCTGTTCTTAATGACGGTTAGGCTCCAGTAATCCAACCTGCTGCCATAGCAACACTCCCAAAAGCAATAGAACTAGAGTAGAACAGCAGGGGGACCAATTGTGGCCTGGGTCCAGAATCCAAATACGTGCATACCTGTATGGTTCCTCACATATTTTTTAACCCCCCCCCCCCCCACAAAGGTAGCCTATGCCATTTTAAATCATAATGTACTGTAGACGATTCTTTAAAATATACGTATTGTACCTAATTACTCTGAAGTTTCGCCTTGTACCTGTAGGTTCCGTGCCACAGGACGCTTTGACCCTGTACCTAGTTAACTATATTTTGGCTACGCCTCAGCTCATTGCAATTAGGTACCTACCGTAGCCTATACTGCGGTGGTATAAAGTGGCTTCTACAATACAGGAACATTTTATAATAAATTAACAAAAATTTACTTTTTTTTCTCTATTATACTAAGCCAACCTAACCTTCCCTTTGTAATTAGAATTTTTGGAGGACTATTTATAAACCCAGGCCTACTTATAGTGGCCAATGCCTACGACCCCGTGGATTCTGGACATAATTTGTATTGTTTCCGTATATGAATTCTCAAACCGGTATATATTCACGATGCCAACCAACACCGACTACAAGCGATAATGGACAAACTGAGACAAGCTTACCTTTGACGCACTGAAACAGGCGAAAGCATGACTTAACCAAGTACAGATGCGAGTCAACGGGTCTTCCCCTACATTCAGCTGGAACTGACCAGATCACCTGCTTTACACGCCCTCCAAAGAATGGCACGAAAATGAAGCGTGGAATTGGAGCCAGTAACTTTTCGGGTGATAGTCACAACTCAAACTACTTTACATATCGGGTTGTCCTGACTTTAGCGAGGTTACTCAGGAAAATACAATACGATAATATTATCCTATACTACTGTATATTATACTGCATATTATTAAAGTTTACAGTAGTACCTATTGTATAACAAAAACTGGCTTCTTATGTATATACAGCATTCTTCAGTGTTCCGAATAAATCAGCCATGAAGCGTTGTTCTGAGGTACTTTTTAGGAAGACTTCTGCGTGGCTTTTGAAATCGATTTTGACCTCTCCGAGCACATTAGGCATCCGCTTCAGGATTGGTTGAAATAACTAAAAATAAAATAAAAAACTGCAAACACTACAGTACAACCTTTATGGGAGAGAAAAAAAAAAGGGACGCTATGTTTCATTTTTATTTTTTATTTAATAAAAAGGTTAATCGCGCACAAAATTTTTAATGAATGTATCAAATTAGCCTCTTCAATCGCCTCACTAAGTAACCTAATAGGTACTTGTGTCGATTTACGACGTGTCTCCGATTGTAAGGTGTATTGAGACTCGCACAAGTACAAGCACCTACCACCTTGCCACCGAAGAAGTTTTTGCTTTCCAATTTATACGTAGTATAAGGAAAGCTTCGTGACGATCGAAATTTTCGGTTCCGAGATTTCAACGGATTTACACGTTTTGAGCTCCCAGGAACCCAAAAAAGTGGTTTTTACGAAATGTCTGTCTGTCTGTGCATCGATTTCCGGGCAAACTACTCGGTCGATTTCAATGAAATTCGGCTTGTAGGTTCACAAAGATCATACCTCGGGATAACTTTTTTTTATTTGGGGCTAACTCAATTTGGGGGGTTTTATTCTCAAAAAACTCCAAAAAAACGCCTAAAAAAATTATTTCCCAAAACGGCTCGAACGATTTCTTTTAAATTCACATATATTGTAGTCGTTATTAATGTTGATAAAATGCGGGGGATCGCTTGCCCCTTGATAGTTTGCTTCTGGGGGTAAAAAAATAAAATAAAATGAAAATTTCATGAAAAATGACTAAAAAATAATTTTTCTGCGAAACCTTTCTATCGATGATTTCTACCTTCAGGTATGTTTTAGGTGTTAAGTTGAGTAACGAAACCGGATAATTTGCGTTATTTGATTTTGTACAAAAAAATGTTTTTTTTTTTTTTTTAAATGATAGAAAATTCACGCTCAAATGCACTGCGTGCCTTGCCAGTATTGCTGTGTGGTAATATGATGGTCTGATCTATTTAGAATTTACCTCACCTCCAGTGACGTCAGGTGGACAATTGGAAAATATTTTACCATGAAATTACTCATTTTCTCTATCTACTAATTTTGATAAATTGGAAAGCTTGTTCGAGTAAACACGGACCGGTTCTTTTACTCCTGTCAAGGATTTTTTAAATTTCTGCTGCCACGTCTTCTTCGGAATTATCGAATCTTCTTCTTGGGCGAATTGTTACGTCATCAAAGCACCATTTACATTATATAGTCCAGTCAAATAAGACATCAGTGCTTGCAAAAGGTCATGTAGTTCTAATTTTTTAGTATGTTGTTAGGATCACAACCATTAGTAAAAAACCAACTTTGCCCCCCTTAAAAAGTTGTGCGACCAGCGTAATGGCCGAAAAACTTCGAAATTTTCGGACATTTTTTGGTTTTTGGTTAAAATCTCCCTAAATATGCGTTGGACCGAAAGAACCCCTATATGTAGTATTAAACTGCATTTAATTATCTACCATTTGAAACCAAAACCAAATCCGTAGGGCAATTACTTTAGAAAATACAGCATTTCGGAAACAGGCAAAATTTTCGGACATGTGGAAAATTTTCGGTTTTGCATTGTTTTTCTTCAAATAACGTCAAAAATACTCATTCCACAAGAAAGTTACTTCATACAAATTTAAAGATACTTTAATAAGCTTTCATTTGAGACGAGATAGACACCTATAGCCCTATTCGTACTAATAAATTTCAGATAATCAGCGGAAACTGTGTAATGCGAATTTTGATACTACACGTCCAGAAATAGCAGTAGACAAACAATATTACTTTACTTATGTAGGCCTATATATTTTAAATGTACTTGAACAAATTTTTTTTTACATTCACATTTTCTTCATTTTTGACGGGCCCGGTTCATGAGAGTTCCCAACAATAGGAGTCCCATCAGTGCTGCCTACATCTATTGAGGATGTCATATCTTCTTCCTCGTCGTCTGAATCGTTAAGGTCAATTGTAGTAGCATTGGTGCATGATTTGCCACCGCAGTTTTGACACAGAACGGAGCATTTAAGTCCAGTTTTACGGCAGCTGCATCTACCACTGCACCCCTTCTTACACTTGCAGGATATTTTCCGGAGGAGCAAGAGAGGAGCGGGATCCATAGTTGTGGTAATTGGGGCAAGCCCATGGTGGTCTAACTTCCACCCCCAATCCTTTGGATTTAGGTCTGTCCCCAACCACTTCTGCACTTGATAATAACACCTGAGAGCGTGAAGCCCAGCAGTATCCTCAGTTGGAGGTAGACGCGCAAGGTTAATGTTACCGGAGGTGATGAATATCTTATACCGAAGATGATTCAATATGTCAGCTTCTATATCACCCCCGTACAGAGCCACGAAGCACTTGATGCCGGCTAATTTCACATCGTCTTTGGTGGACTGGGATTGTAGAAAGACATCAGTCATTTCAGCTAGTTTTTGGTCCAATATATTAGCAAATTTGTTTTTTCCCATGGCAAACGGTGCTGAGGTAGTGTCACACCCTGTGAAAGCGTGGGTAAATAATACCGTCTGTGGAGAAAGACGGGAACTTCGAAAGTTGTAGGAAGTCGTGGAATAGTGACAGAAGCCTTCTTCACTATTGTCACTTTTTTGAAGGTATACGTTTGTCTCTCCAGTACATAAACCATTCAGCAGGACAAGTAGGTCCACGTCTTCTCCTACAATGACCACTCTTTCGCTTGAAGGGCTTTTTGATAATGCCGTGACAATGATCTCTCGGTCGGCGTCTTCCTGTGCAACCGCCACCTCTATTCCTTGCTGCTCAAAGACGCTACATAGAAGTGCTATCAGACGACGCTTATTCTTCTCATTACCCAACACTTTATCTTGAGGGATTTGAATTACAGTGGATTCCTCAAACGATAATTCATAACTTGTCTGAACAGAATAGCGACGGAGTCGCTCAGCTGTTTTCGTGTTTCTTTTAGTGGCGTCTTCAGGGTAGCCATCAAAAACGATTGAGACGTTCTTTCCAAAGTTATTTTTGACGTAGGTAGTGTAGGCCGAGACAACGTCTGCTACTGACGTTTTACGTCGCCACACCACTTTGTGTAACAAATGTCCACCATCTAAAACGACGTAGGTATTGGCATCTATTTTCGTGCGACTCGAGAGAGGAGTGAAGGCAGAATAGAATGTGGATTTTGTCCCTTTTCGCATCCCCTGTTCATTAAACAAGGACGTTGGGAAAGGGGCTAATTCATACTTGAAATGCTCTTCTAAATCCTTTTCTGACTGCTTTGTTATACACAAACGCTGAAAAATTGAAAGTGGATCAATGACTAGTCTCTTGTCGTTAACTTTAACAGAACAGGTTGTCGATGCTAGCGTGGCTACTTTGTTTTTCCTTTTGAACGCTACGCAGTCAAACGTTTTCCCAATTATGAGCTTAACTCCAGCAGTCCCAAGCTGTTGGGCCATGTGACAATTAATGTTTGGACCTCCCACTAAACCACTACTGAGAGACAGCAACCTGTCAGTAGTGGGGAATGGAGGGTGAAGAGCGAACCAACTACTAAGTTTCTTAGCATCGTTATTATCTCGGATGATGCGAGCAGGTCTCATATCCACATGCTGCTCTCCAGTAGGACAGGAAATGCGACAGAAACTCTCTAATTCCTCGCATATATTTACCATGGATACCATGCCTACAGTCCATCTTGCCAACACGCTGCTGGAGATTCCACGCCCTTGGGTTAATCCACCGCAACTCTTCATTGACCTCATCAACTTCTGTTCAATTGTTAAATCTGACCATAGCCCAGACCAAAACTTGTCTGATCGGCGGATAGTAAAATACCCATTTGTGAACATATCATATTCAGATTTATCCATCACTTTTTCTAATGCCATCATGTCCTGTAGGTACAGATGGGTGCTCTTTGCGTACAAATAATGTCCAGCTGAATGAAAGAAAGGCATAATTAAATGGACGCTATACAAGTGAAGGTCCCAATCACCCATCCGTTCTGCCTGGATAAATAGTTTAAGGAGAGTAGTCATCCTAAAGTATTGGACCCATAACTGCGAGGTTGGGCCGTTTTTTTCAATTTTATCCAATGCACTTTTGAACTTTGCGTTGAGGATTTGAAATATTTCAGTTTCCTTTGCAGATATGATGTGAGACCTCTCACTGATCCACAACAAGTTTTCAATTTCGTTGATCTCCTCAGCAGTCAGATGCACTTCATCCAAAACAATGCCAGCCAATGTAAGGTTTGTCAAAATGTGTGCTCGGACTGCTCGTGAATATGCATGGCCATTTAGCATTTTATCAACACTATGATCTGCGTATATAGTCGTCAGTAACTCCTTCAATCCACTACCAGCCATTATCGAACCGATGCAACCCATGAAGGACATAAGGAGGTGGAAACCACCAAGTCTCACAATCACACAACTTAGCTCCGGATGTTGACCACTTTGAACAATGTCTCTTGCTTTCATGAATAGCGGCTGATCGAAAGTAACAAAGGTGAATTTCTGAGAACATGCTTTACTTCGCCTACTTGCTTCAATGAGTGAAGTGAATACCGTATCGTAGTCCGTAGGGGGGGCTCGAATGAATGGAAGGAAAAGGATTTTGGAGCGTGAAAAGTCAAGTTTTTCAGTCACTTGCTCCATAAACCCATTCCATCCTGACATACTTAGAGGTTTTCTCCACTTTCCAAACAACCAAAACAGGTCTGAGGCTGAAGGCAATATTTCCCCGTCCACTTTATAAATTCCCTCTAGGTCATTTACCACGATTGTTGATAACCCTGAATTTTTCCTTATATTGCAATGTTTTATTTCTATGTCACTTTGAGAGGTAACTTTGTCAGCGGGAACATATTTCTTTAAGCGTGGGATGTTTTTGTCCCGCAATACAGCAGTGTAAGGCGTTACGCACATAATGCCCCCCATTTCATGGAATGTATTTTCCCCGTCCAGAGTGTTTACGTTTACATCTGCATTGTCGAAAACAAATTGCACAAAAGCTCCTGCCTCGATGGATGGTAACGATTCAGGCCGCAATATTGCAGAACTTTCAAGCTGCACGACATCATTATAAGAGCAGGAGAACCCTAGTGCGGAGCACATGTTCACAAGATGCTTGGAACCAAATTTTCTGTAAAAGTAGGTCCCAACACCGATCAGTAGAGGAGACACAAAAGATCGCGGTCGTACAGCTGATATGAGAGCGTGGGAAAATGACACACACTTCTTCTTCCATGATTCCTGTAGACCACGCTTGTTTTTTAGGACAATTGTTTCATAAAATAGAGTCACAGACTCTGGGATAACTGAATCAAGATTATTTAAAAACTCATCGGATGGAGGATAGTCACTTGTGTCGTAAACTTGAGAGCGAATGTCTTCTAATATTATCTCTGCCGCTGCCTTTACCACCCTCAATCGCTCTTGTTGCTTATCAATCTGTTTTGCAGTATACCAATTATCGTACAAAATTTTGTGACCCGTGTGTTTGAAACAGACTACTGCTCCCTTGTTAGCGCCAGCCTCAGATATAACGATGTCATCGCCAAAACGTTTGATAAGGCGAGATTTTGCAGTGCGTGAGTCAGGAACGTAACCACCTTCACATAGTTTTAAGAGATCATCTAACGAGAACTGGCATTCATCACTGTTTTCCAACAGATATTCGTATATACCCTCCATTGCTTCTTCTATATCATTGGCTGGGCGATGCCCCCTCTTCTTTCCAGTTATTGACGGCATGGAAAATAGCTTTTTATAACATAGACTGTGATATCTTGCGTCAGCAGCTACCAAGTCGTCTTCACTTGCACGAAGGCGCATTTCTATACTTCTCCCCCATTCATCACCACGGCGTTGGGCTGCATCCAGCACTGTTTTTCTGACGCCCAGCTGCTCAACAGTATGGATAATATTCCTTCGTGAATAGGGCAATTTCTGTTGAAGCTTGATAAAATCATCAGTGATATCTTCACCACACAAAAAACAAATATTTTGCAAGTTGAAATGGACTGCACTTGATGCTCTTGAAGATCTGCATGCTTGTGGAGCAGAATCCCGTTCTCGTCGACGAACTGAAATATCAACATTTTTTTCGGTTGCATACCTCTTTCTGCACGCCTCATGAACTGTGACTTCATGGAGCCCTTGAAGTAAAGTTTGAATATCCGTGAGACCACGCTTCACACTCGCTTCAATGAATGATTGAACACCCCGTTTTTTTACGATTGCAATAGGGCCTTCATCGAGAGACCTCCGGCAAATAAAACAAACTCCCGCAGGAATAGACATTCCACTGATTGTTTTTCACTACTTGCACGTTGCACAACACGAACAAACTGAGTAAAGTATTGCATTATTATACTTGGCATAGAAATGCTGACGTTTCTTCATTAGACTTAGTCGCTAAGGTGGAACTGCTGTCGTAAGGTAAACAAGAGTGTAAGTGCTATAGTAATTCATTGTTCATTCTGTTAACTCAGTCATAATAAGGCTGAATTTCCAATGAATTATGTATTATGTCTTAATTCATTTTACATTAACACTTATGAAAACCCAAAAGGTAAAGGCATTGAGTGCTGCTGATAGTGTGAATCACGGGATCGGAATGCGGGAGGAGGAGCTTCTATAGTTAGAGCAGACCTGCAGGAGCAAGGGAAAGAAACAGTTTGCATTACACTGTTTCCGCTGATTATCTGAAATTTATTAGTACGAATAGGGCTGTAGGTGTCCATCTGGGCTCAAAAGAAAGCTTATTAAAGTACCTTTACATTAGTACAGATTAACTTCTTGTGTGATGAGTATTTTTGACGTTATTTGAAGAAAAACAATGCAAAACCGAAAATTTTCCACATGTCCGAAAATTTTGCCTGTTTCCGAAATGATGTATTTTCTAAAGTAATTGCCCTACGGATATGGTTTTGGTTTCAAATGGTAGATAATTAAATGCAGTTTAATACTGCATATAGGGGTTTTTTCGGTCCAACGCATACTCTGGGAGATTTTAACCAAAAACCAAAAAATGTCCGAAAATTTCGAAGTTTTTCGGCCATTACGCTGGTCGCACAACTTTTTAAGGGGGGCAAACTTGGTTTTTTACTAATGGTTGTGATCCTAACAACATACTAAAAAATTAGAACTACATGACCTTTTGCATGCACGACCCATTTTTAATGTACAATTTGACTGGACTAATAGGGTTTTCTTATATATTGTAGGTTGTATTTGACCGATTTTACTTTATACTATCTTGTCAATTACTGTACTTGCATTGTATAATTTAACACAAATATTTATTTATTTATTCGTTAAACTGTAAATATCCCTTATTCCGAGGTAGTTGACAGCGGCATTTTTATTTACGTCTATTATCGATTAAATTATAACGTAATAATTTACATTGACCTACAGACGACTTATTAATTTTTTTTTAGGGGGAGCTACCCCCTGCCCCCTCTGTCTGTCCTTAGTGCACAATAGCCTACTTGACAATGCTTGAAACCTATTTTAATGTACAAGTAGATTTTAATTTATATTTTTTTTCCTGAACAACATTACTATTTAGTAGGGGTAGGAAAAAATATTTTTCCGTATCAAATTATATTAGATGGCTAGAAAGAAGTCAGGTGACGTCAGAACGTCACGTCATTTGTGACGCGGCGTTTCGGCTCTTATTAAAAACATCAATATGCATTTATTTATTGGCAATATATTTTGCAACACTTTTCTTCATACATAAAAACATATTGTAGCCTATTACTAATTTTAACCTTTAAGCTACGTTATCTAACATGTTTTATCTGTTATTGTTACAACTGTCATGTAGCCTATTGCATAATTGGAAAACTGCAGGAAATTAATGCGAACATCTATGAATATGAGGTATAGAACATAATTTGAGGGAGGTATTCAATTAAATAAATAAAAATAAATAAATATTGACTTTTCTGTTCTATTACTAAGCCAACCTAGTGGAGTTTCGGGCCATGAAGATGCCCTCTCTTACACTCACATTAATGCTAGAATGAATTTGTAATCTAATAAGATATCTTTTGGTAATGATTTTTGTTACGGAACTGGCGGACAATTCACACATACAGGGGCGTAATGTTGGGGGGGGGGGGCACGGTTCAACTTGCCCCCCCCCAGCTCCTTTTGGGGGAAGCCCCCCCCCCCACCCTTGAGCATTGTAAGACGTAGTTCATACATCATGGTCCCCTTTGCAGCAATATTAATGTAAGCATTCCTGTTTTAGCGTTGTAAAATCTACAGCTATACTTTAAAACGATTAAAATGCGTAAAACCCTACTATTTTGCTCAAATATTTTCAAATTTTCCTTAAAACCTGCCGGATGACGTCATTAGGTCTACTTTTTTTTGCCCCGCCATCATTCTAAAACTTTACGCCTCTGCACACACACCAGTATGTATAGGGGGGGGGGGGTTCAAAAAAGGGGTCCTGTTATAAAAAGAAAAAAGCCTTACCTCGTGATCCACGAAGTCGTCGTTTGGAATGTAATATACTTTAGTGGGAGAGTTAATACGAGTTACGTCATAAAACGGTTGCTCGCCTTCTTCAAGTTGCAAATTTGGACTTTTCAGGAATACGCCATCTAAAAAGTTTGATAATTAGCCTATTATTATATATATTAGTTAGCCTACGGACTAACCGAAATTAGAGGATATAGAAAAACTGGGCTTGGCGGGATTTGAACCCACGATCTACACCTAACTGGGGGACCACACAAGAACAGTAGATGTACATCCTCGACTTATATGCTCGTACTGACATGATTCGTATTGCTAGACAATTTTTCTATACACTTTATCGTAGCATGTAGGTAGCCTTCTATAGGTCTTAATCCATTTAATCAGATGAATTAGCAGGTGAACTGAAAAATGAGCAATAAAGTCCTGTTTTCGAATTTCACTATGTAACAGACGCATACTCGACGTCTCCAACCATTCTTAAAGCGCCCATTCCACCGACCGGCTAGGGCTATTTACAAAAACGGTGACGTTCAATACTTAGGTGAGGTTTCCACCGACCTCGCATTGCAGAATTGACGGAAATGTTTATTTTCCTCTATGCCATAGTTAAAATTGATCAATGATCATACAGTATAATCACAAACAAACAAACTAAAATTAGGGATGGGATATGTTAAGTACAAAAATTTTAATAGATTTCTATAAAAAGAAAAATTCTAATTTCCGTCAATGTCATTTGCATTCTGCAATGCGAGGTCGGTGGAAACGACACCTCCCTAAGTCTTGAATGTTTGCTACCACGTTACCGTTTTGTAAATAGCCCTAGCCGGTCGGTGGAATGGGCGCCTATTGGGTACATTTCCTTCATTGGTAGGCAAGCCAAGCGGGCATTTAGCTCACCTTTCTTTTGGGTGCATTGAAACGTGTCTTGCATGGAATCCACATTTTGTCCTAGTGGTGCCCTTACAGCATATGTCAACAGAATTTCCTGAAAGAAGATATATTAATGTATCATACTATTTGCAATGTGTTTGTATTAATGTACTATAGTATCTATCGTATCTATAGTAAACGCGAAGTGTCCTGATTGCCTGACTGACTGAATGGAGGAAAATATATATTAACCAGGTCAATTGACATGAATCTTTGCAAAAAAGTATAAGAAAATATGTTTGTTCTATTAGGCCTAAGAAGTCCTCTCTTGCCCGCCTGCTTTGCATGCCCTCCGAAACACTAACCTTCAGAGTTCAGGTCAGAGTTCGTGCCACTACACGTACTCTATACGTGTCCTGACGAAAAGTTTGGTTTAAGCTACCGAGTAGGAATAAAAAGTGGTTTTAGAACATTTTAGGTCTACACTCTATAAATTTATTACAGCAGAATTACTCCAACTATGCGAATCACAGATAATATATACAAAATAGGTACTGTCAGAAATGTACCGCAATTATCACGACTATCTGATTCTGTTTTGCACGCTTTGATGTCCTTCCCCCTACACAAAGTCCTTGTAGGTGCATGCAATAATATTTTTTCTCTTTTTAATTAATAAAATGTACCCAATATAAGTTCATTTTCTCCAAAAAATTGGACCCCAATCCAATTTTCTTAAAGACTCATTTGAAGAACCAGTAGAATCCGGCCCATCAGCCCGCAGATTCTACTGGTTCTTCTTTAAAGATACCTTGGAAATATTGGATGATAGCCTTAGGATATACAGTAGGTATAACAACCTCTTCGGGAGAATTTTCCAATTTTTCGGGAGATACAACATTATACTGTAAATACCTACCGATGATATGTCTGCGTTGACTGCGTTGACAACAATATTAAAAAATGACGGGAAAACAACATGCAAAGTAAAGTAAAATCTTTTAATAACCGCCGGTATTGGAGATTGAAACGTGTCTCTCAGGTATCTCACCGTACCCTGAAACATGGCACAAAATAATTACAAAGGAAGGAGTTACGTGACGAAGCAGTAAAATCTGGGATGATGGAGCCTCCAAGATAAAATATTAGACGTCTACGCAGTTCCACTGAAGATGTTGACCGCAGATGTTGACGAAAGGCTTGGAAGTACGATTTCAGAACGTCCACGGCCTATCTTCCCAGTTTCTACTGCTTCGTCTAATGGCACCAAATTAGTTTTATCCACAACATAAGCTATGGAGAACAGAATCAGTGCATGTGAAATGTTGATATAGTACACACGAAGTCTGCGCATATTCTGGAGAGATCGTGTCCCTAATGCTGAGGTCCGAGTGGCCGCCGATGGTTAAGAAATAGAAACTAACATACTTCGGCCATTTGATGATGAACGAAAAGCTTCGCTTTCTACATGTAATAATCCAAGGGAAGATAGAAGAACAGGGGGCTCCCGGCAGAAGAAGAACATCCTGTTTGATAAACCTAAGGTAGTGGTTTTGCAAGAGCACGACGTCCCCTTCAAAGCAGCAGTCTCCAATCCAAAGTACAAATTGTCATGATGATCGCCAATCTTCGATAGAAGAGGCATTTAAATAAGAATTGCAATATAACATGGTGTGCCATCATAGCCTATAGGGCCACGTCGTTAAATTAACTTATGTTGAAGGCCTATAAAGGTTACCTTATAATTTACATACTGTAAATAAAAAACCGAGTGTGTGCTAAAGACCGCACGGCAGAAGTGAAACTTCATTCATCATTGGCAATTCCAATCAATTTATAACTTATGTAAATAGTATGTAATACAATATTATGTTATATATAGTATTAATTTCTGACTTGTTTCTCATTCAATCTACGAGCACAATCCCTAATACTACATAATGCATAATATTATTTACTACACATACGTACTAAAACTGTACAAAATTGATTGGGAATGCTAATGAATTAAAGGTTTCACTTCTGCCGTATGGTCGTATAAGCACACGCTCGGTTTTTTCAATATATATTATTTTTCAATATTACCAAACCACTAAATACTCAAACTAGCCTCACAATGTAAAACAAATAATTGTTTTAAGTAGTTAAGTTAACCCGCCCATGCAATTCAAATGGGATTGCTGGAAATGCGTCTCAGTTTACTAATTTTGTGTTCCACTCGTGTTTAAGGGGTGAAGGGGTAAATGTGAAACTATGTATTTATATTTGTTTGAAACCTTAATTCATACTGCTTCTAATGAAACATTAAAAATTCATTTCGGTTGAAAATTGCAGGTTGTGGAATTTTTTTACTCTATACATGTAATGGTAGATGTACCCTTTGAACCTGTTTTCTGCCGAAACACGGAAGGCTTACACACTCACCTGAGCCTGAACGAAGAGGCGGATAGTAAAACTGAATATATGTCTAGAAAGAGTAAAGAAGGTGGAAAAGAACTAAAGTAGCTTGAAGTTTTCAATTGATATCAACACCTCCAAAAACGCGGCTGAAAAAGGCCTAATTTCGATTAAAATCGGCAACTTTTGGCGCACCTCCTCACGTTTCCTCCCCCCAAAGTCGAACCCCTTGCTCTATCACAACAAACAACAAATATAGCATGGCCTGTAAGAGGAAGAATAGACGAAGACATGGGTATAATTTAAATTGAGTTAGGCCTTCTACATCTGCCCAAAAAGTTGCTTTAAACCCGCCCATGCAATGTAATAGAGGTGTTCAGGCACCCCATCGAGCGTGTTGCGCGTCGCGCCACAGGGGGACCTTCCCAACTCACTGCCCTGCCAAAATCTGTATCTGGTGCGCCTAAAGAAGTTTCACTTCAATCATATATATTTTAGCAATGTACCTATAGACTTTAGCGTAGGCAGTATGACGACACATTTCGGGCGATGTTGGCCCTAATACACGAAAAACCTTCGGAGTTGTCTGGCAAGTGTAAGAAGCTAGGTACACATGGACTTTTTGGAGGCTAGTGTCAGTTAACTTATGCTCTTACGTGTGAGATATTGGTTTCATGCAAGAAGGACATTATTTTAGCCGAAAAGTGCCTGCAAAATTGGAGAAGATGCATTACAAAGGGCAAAATGCCTATTTATGGAATACAAAAGCAGCTAAATAATTACAATGTGTTGCTTACTTACCATGACGTTATACACTGTCGTGAAAAACACCTGCGTTTGCCATTTGAGATGTTCACTTCCCTTGTCAGGCCATGTGGTTGGGCAAAGATGGACTGCCACTGCAATTTTCTGATTATATTCTGGCCGCTCTGCTAGGGCAATCATTAGCTTTGCAGCACCACAAGAGTGCGTCACTACAGAAACTTTGGGGTAGCCGGTCGCGTGGGAGACAAAGTCGACGACTGCTGGAACGTCGTAGATGCCTACTTCGTGGAGGCTGAAAGAAAGATTATTGTAAGGCGGCGTTTCCATTGACCTCGTATTGCAGAATGCACACGACGTTGACGTGGTAGCAGACAAGGCCAAACCGGAGGGGGTCACGGGACTGGCCTGGAAATGACTTTGCAGGGGGTTCCTAATACACGTTTTAAACCGCAGGGACATAGTAATAATCGATAGAAGGGACAAGTATTCGCGTAGACATGCTTACGCCATGCAATTGTACAAAAATTACTATTACTATAGGTCTCAAATTCGTGCATGAAGCATTTAAAAACATACCTCTTAGAACATTTTTACGTGCCCCACAGGGATGAGAACCTCCAAATTTTCTCAATACATGCTTACAATTGACAATATGAACACTTAATTTGACAGTAAAGCGCCAGCAATATGTAAAACTGCAATTACTTGAAATAGTAAAACGTGAAATACAGAACAGGTACGCGACGCGGGGCTTTATTTATAAAATGGATATTTAACCATCCCGTGGCTACAGACCGTTATCAATATGGCTGCTACGTGTAGCCTGCATAAGATAAGTACGCAATTAGGCGGGGAAATAGCCTGCACAAGCTAACTACTAAACTACAGAGTTTTTGATCGGGTCCAGGTATCCGCTTTGCTATGCTGCAGTGTGTAAGACTTCGATATTTTTTTCGTTGGTACTTATCTCTGATGCTCAATGTTCAAGGTCAAAAGTCGCCGGTTTGACCTTGTGCATTCTGCAATACGAGGTCATTGGAAACGCCGCCTAAGCAAAGAGTTCGGTGAATGGGTCAACACCGAGCTCCAAACTCTGTATACAGAGCGAGAATGGAGGGCTTTGATAAATTTACATAATATGAAAAAGTGCCGGGAATTGAAACTATAATATACAATAAATTAAGATTGTAATGCCTTTATTTTTAAAAAGCAAATAAACCGGCGAAAACCAATCAATTTAATCAAACCTATGAACCTGCTCTCACCCCCCCCCCCCTGGAACCAATTCAATAATAATAATATTTATTTCATTTACTAGTTCTATGTATAGAAGCGGTAGAACATTTCCAACCAAAGATAATTTTTAATATTAAGATCAACACACAGAAGTAGCCTAGTAGCCTGGACTGAAAATTTTTTTACGTGTCAGGTTGACCTTGAAAACTATCCTTGGAGGCAAGGCCGTAGCCAGGATTTTTTTCGGGGGGGGGGGGGGTTTAGAAATTTCATTGGGTATTACATAGTGGTTTTCATATTTCCTCTCAAAATCCGATTCTATCTAGTATCAAGCCATTTAATTTCGGGGGGGGGGGGGGGGCTACAGCCTTGCTTGGAGGAAAGGAATATGCCACCTCTCCTAAATTGAACATTATTTGTTATTATAATTATTATATTTTTGTTTTGAAGGAAATAAATTTATTTTTACAATTCTTACTCTTATTTTATTGCCCCCCTTTCCTGCTATTTGAAAAACCGTACGTCTCGTATAACCATTGAATATATATCAGTGTTATATTACAAGTATAACTATACCTAAGTCCTTACAGTGTTGCATAACTCAATTTTCGCAGAATTGACAGGCATAAAATCTGATCTTTTACATTGAGTGTTGAATACTCACCCAAACCTTTTGTATTTTGGAGGAGTTGGGCTACTACGGAAATACATGGCTGTTCTGTCATTAAATAGCCAGACGTCGATGCCTTTGTCCGCTAGGGTGTAAACTAAAATAATAAAAGTTTTGGAATTTAATATACAACCGAGTACGAGTGAACCCGGACATGTTTTGCTATTTATGAATTAGTATACAGTAGGTACTCAGATAGATAGTATGGTAAATAATTGTAGGGTTAAATTTCGGGGTCTCCATGGGTTGCTGTGCCATGGCGTTCCCCCCACTCTAAAACTTACTGTTAAACCTGGGGGAGTTACTCCTTATATTGCTCGTGCTAGTCTATAACGTTTATGAGTCATCTCATAAATTTACTCATTGTATACCTTTGTATACAGCTTTGTCCTGAATACCATGTGACACTAATCTCGTCATCAACACATAGAATTCAACGCGTTATATTATGAATACCCTCATTGAATTTTTCTATTGTCATGCTCTTGGATCATACCTAGACTGTGCTCTGGTCCCACAATGATCGAAGTATCCGAGCTACCAAATAATCCCTGGACCATTATAGCCGGGGGTCCCTTGTTTGCTGAAGTTTTCCCTTTTGCAAAAAGACGAAATATTGTGGTTGTCCCTCCGTCAAGCGTTGTAACATTGTATTCTTGCATTCCATAGCCGAAGGAAGCTGCGAATTGGGACTGAAAGAAACATTCTTCTGCTTATGATATAAACTAAAAGGTAACTTTATTTTTTAAAGTGAATTCCATTGGGGTGCAAGTGACATATTTTGCGTTTTGTAGTTAAGTGCACCATGCTGTTACTCTAGCTGCTCTTTGTCGTAGAAACCAACAGAAACGTCGGGATCTGTCATTTTGGCAATGCTATAATTCATGTATATTTTCAATTAAGTTACAAACTTTAGCCTCAATTATTTCGAATGTTTAGTTTTGTCACTTTGCACCCCTTGGGCTTCAATTTGAATCTTATCGTTGAGCATCGATTATGGTATCTGGTCTAAGCTGAGTGTGGGGGCATCTGTTGTGTAGTGGTTGACACATTGCCCCGGTATGGGACAGATCGTAAATAAAACTGGGGGACAATGTTGCTCTCGTCCGTGATCCGTCACACGCGTCCTCTGCGGGTAATGCAAAATGAGCAACCACGATTCGCCTTCTAACGCCCTGACCACATGACTTTGCAAACCCACACGAAAATCGCAAGTCGCTACTGGTCAGCGCGTCACCATATGGCCGACATGCCCACGGTGGGCGGTGGGCAGTAAGTAAGTATCGGATAGTAAGTAAGATAGTAAATAAATGACCTGGCTACACTAAATTTATTTCGGATGTAAAGTCTTAAGGAGGTCAAACAAAAGTAAATGAAGGGTTACATTTGATAATTACAATATGTACCTGCTTAAGCAGAGTTTATTATTATTTTAATATTATTTTAAAAATCTTACCGTATTGTAGAAATAGTGTTCAGGCACTTGTAAATTAACAGCTGCATAGTATAAATACACAATGTGTGCAATTGCTATGCACGCTAAACCAGAAAGCACTATGCTTTTCAAAGACATTGATATGTATACTTTTTACTTATAAATGCAAGAATATATATTAGAACACTACTGTAGTAGTGTGCCCGAGCTAGTGATCTGTGATGTAATTGTAAAGTGTGAGTGTGAGTGCAGGTGCCAGGATGACAGAAAAGCAAATATAGACTATATAGTTGGTCGATCTTTCTAGGGATATGTGTATGTTGGAGAGATGGTATGCCTACATTATAATTTTAAAATTATTGAAAGTATTACTCAAAATTGCTTTGTTTACATTGTTAGCCCTATGAATAAGTTAATACTAGATGACATAGTAGGCCCGCTGGACAATATTTTTGTGAAACTACCTGCCAAATTTCAACAAATTCTATTTGGTTGGCCCCAAATCGATAGACAGGCAGACATTTCGTAAAAACTACTTACTTCGGTTCCTGTGACCTCAAAACCTTTACATCTGTCGAAATATCTAAATCGATAATTTCGACCATCACAAAGCTTTCTTTATTAACGTATAAATCGGAAACCAAAAACGTTACCGTGCGAATTAGCTGGGAGGTGTATTGCTGCTTGTAATTTTATGTCCACCTGTTTGTTTTGTTAAGAAATACACGGTTTTCTATCTATCTATCTATCTATACTCTGATATATTTTTTTCGATCCAATATTTATTCAATTGAATGTTTAAGTGTAGCTTAATAAGTAAGTTAAGTATGTCTAATTGAATTTTTCTTTTTTATATAGTTTTAGGGTAGGGTAAATCGTTATAGGTCTTCTTGTGGGGCTTTACAATTATTGTGTTGAAATTGTTTCTATATTTAATACACATTCATTCATTCATTTAGGTATTACACTTTCCTATTTTCTACCTATTGAGATGGCGACTAATGTTCAGCTTTCGGAAAATTTCTTCATAACTTTTCATTTCATGACCCCCTGAGCCTAAAACAACCCTCCGTTCAAAATGTTAGATATATAGGCCTATATACATATACAGTATATACAATATATACAGTATGTATGTACATATTGTATGTGTATCGATTTTAGGAAGCACTCTAACTTCCGTAAATATTATCCCATTTTGGTGAAACTTGGCACAAACATTGGTCATACAAATGTCTTGATCGAGTGGGTTATCCACTATTTAGTTACAAGATGGCGGCCGATTGAAACCTTAAATAATTCATTTCTCAGTTAATATTAGTCGCAGAGGAATGAATTAAAATCTGACTGAAAGCCCGTATTATTACATACTTTTACACTTTTTACGACAAATCAACGATTTCAAGATGACGTCCAGTCAAAGTAAAAATAATTTAATAAGTGAAAGTTCATAGTCGTCATTGTTTGGAACACAAGAGTGTTTTTTGTGTTGATGTTGTGGTCGGGAAAATAATGAAGCATTTTTTTATTTTTTATTATACATGTACATAGCGTAGGTAGCGTAGAGGAATAGCAAGGTTCTGCGGAATTTCTCTACTCCTGATCGGCCAGAGCCGAAAGGGATTTTTCTTATACACATAGTATTTATTGAATCGAATATAGAAACAACATTCGAATGTGTAATACAGAGGATTATGTATTTTATTAAGTATATGTACAAAGTATATAATAAAAAATATGGAGATATACAAATAAAGGTGAAAGTCCACTAGCTGATAATAAAAGTGATTACTTTTGTTACTTTTGAATACTTTATTATTATAAATAAGACAAGACAAGATTTACGTTCGACAAACAAGTTCCAAAAAATAGCGCCAGAAACGCTATCTAAAATACAATATAAATAAGCTATATTTAATGTTGGAAATCGACAGTACTGTCTTTTTTAAACTGAATGCACAGTATTGCAGTTAATTACTAGCAAGGGCGGATCCAGCGGAAAATTTAGGTGAAGGGGGGGGGGGGGTTACAAGTTGTTTGGAAGTTGAAAAGGTTATTGTTTGGTTGAAAAGTTGAGTTTTGTTACTAGGTATTTTATGAATTTACTGAAATAGGGGGGGGGGATCATGACCCCCTAACCCCGCCCCCATGCATTCTATTATTTGTGTCAGGACCAATAGTTTTTCAGATCGAGAGGCCGGTAACCTACAGGATCCTTAGCCTGCCCAAACCTTGCGGTCCAGACAGGAGTTTTGGGCTTTTTACGGCCCGGCTAGCCTACAACGTTAGCCGTAGAGACGCCCCCAGCCCTCCGCACACAAACCATGACTTGGCATAGTGATTGGAGCGGCGTAACTCTACGTTGCCCGCAGGGGTCATGCCCCCTAGTCCCCCCCCCCCCCGTGGATCCGCCATTGATTACTAGCCTGCATGACACACTCCTCTAGCTATATAATAAATATCATAGCTGCAAAATATCTACAGTATTTACAATTCATTGAAAGGTATACCACGGTAGGCAAATACTAGAGTATGTCTCGATCCCATTGCGTCCTTTCAGTAATTCATAGATCAACCTTAAGGGGGGCGCAGGAGCTCGAACGTACCAAGAGCTGAAGAGGAAGGTGCATGATCAAGACAGCTGGATGATGAAATGCAGGCAGTTGCTGCCAACCAATCGATGGGATTGCGACCGCAGAAGAAGTTCGCATTAATTTATTATTATAGTTTTTATGGGCGCGGGTCTATTTGTAGCGTGACCCATTGAAACTTGCCCTGTCAACGACCCCATTGGTTGTTTGTTATTGTATCCGGATTAATTTCTAGCCTGGTTCAATCCACTGAGCAATGAGCTATTGAAATTGTAACAGGGGTTAGCTCGACTTAACCAAGTATGGGAACGAGCATATTGCGTCCTATACTACTAGCTAGGTTACAATCACTAATTGTAAAGTAAGGAATACTGTTGTCCATGTTCCTATATGCGTTCCGGTTCGGTAATTTCTGTTATAACGAGGGGGTTACCTACCTCTTCAACCAAATTTAGTTTAATGTCAGTATTATATTACCAGGACATGTAGGATAGTGGTAGAGAATCCGACTTTTACCTGAAAAGTTGTTGGTTCTAGTCTCAAACTTGCTACATTTTCTGGTCATGCTTCGGAGGGCATATAAAGCAGGCGGTCCCGGGCCTTCCTAGTTGAGTATAAGGAAGGGCTTTATAGCCCTAACTCCGCTAGGTTGGCTTAGTAATAGAACCAAAAAAAGTCAATATTTTCATACCATATAAAACTGCAATATACTCCGTGGTGGTGCCGTGCAGTATTTCTTACCGAGACTTTACGTGAGGCCCACCCTTAAGCCTGTGCGATAAAGTGTCTGGAAGACTGGCTAATTGCGGTGATGGTTGCTCTTACGTCAGCATCAACCCTTTTCGCTCACTGGTCAGTGTAATTTTGTCATTGATAATAATTTTAGCCTACCATATAGGACACACGTCATGGAACTGATGTTGAACACATGGGGGATAGCTTATGTCTGTTGCCAAACATACAACATTTAAATGAAACCTAAATTATTCATTCATTATTACGCTGACACAAAGGTCCGAACATGTCGATAAGAGTTCAAAATCTCCACCAATATGCAAAAGACTACCTATTCCTTAACCACTACCCATTAAGCAGAAATCTAGGAAATCTACGGAGTACATATATCTATCTACAAAAATCTACAACTCTGTTGCACCGGGCTTCTACTGCCTTTACGTAATATGCCCAAGTTTCACAACCAGCCCCGAAACTCCACTTCCCCCTCACTGATATCTCAGAATCATCCACACTGTCCCCAACAAAATGGACAGGTCGAGCGCCGACACGTAGTGTGAACGATTGCAGGAGTCCGTTTTGCAGACGCTGCAGTGGTAAAGGTCCGAAGGGTTGGTGAACTGTCTGCGAAGGTCAGCGCAGGGGTCGAATCTACGGTTCTGTGCCTGAGCGCAGCCCCGAACAATTGCTGTTTTGTTGAAAGACACTGGAAGAAAGTTTACCGGGAAGTTAAAATTCTCTAAGCCTGATTGTATAACTTATGTGACTCAGACCGGAAGACATTTTCAAGAATTAATGAGCATAAGAGGTGTGAGAAAATCTGAATCTGCTTCCGCGTACATACTTGACAGGCTATCTTTGAAATTTTAGTTTTAGTTTTAATTCAGTTAGTCAGTCAGTAAGTAAGATAGAGCATGTAGAGGCAGACTTTCACACGACTTGTGTGGGGCTCAAGCACCCCCAACTTACAAGGAAAGGGGGCTGAGCACCTCTAAATATCTTGCAGACTAAATTGGATCAAATTCATGTCAGGACGGAATCTGACTTTCATACAAAAGGTTGTTGATTCGACTCTCACACTAGCTACATTTTCTGGCCATGCTTTGGAGGGCATGTAAAGCTGGCGGTTCCGGGTCTTCCTAGTTGAGCGAAAAAGAGGGGGCTATATAAACATAAGATCGCTAGGTTGACTTAGTACCAGAAGAAAAAGTCATTATTTACTTATTTATTTATTTATACGTAGTCAAGAATAAACTGGTGGGCACCACCTATATATCCAGTTTGGCCAGTTCTGGACTGCTTATTTAGCCCTGACCCGCTCGGTGGCTTTGAATCTCATGCCTTCATTAAGATGATGGGTCGTGGTCAATATGAAGTTCAGTTTCATATCAACCACGGCCCATCAGCTCGGATTCTACTGGTTCCTTTCTTGGCCTATGTTGGCAGTGCTGGCGCCCTGGTTGATCATCATAATCGTGGCGTTCTTGAAGAGCAACTTCAGCCTGCCATTTTTCTATCGAAACCTCCCTGAGCACCCGTCCATCTAGCCATTCCTCGAATGCCCCAGTAGTGATCTTCGTCTGTGCTTGTGTTTAGAACTTTCCTGCTCATTCTAGTAGCGACATTCATCCTCTTGACATGCTCAACCTCAGCATGCTAGATAAGTCCATCTATAGTCTTTTTCATAGACCCAAACTTTAGCTTACGTTTGCATTTTATAGCAACCTTTTTGTTTGTCTCCTGAACTGCCCTTTCAAAGTACTACCTATGTCAAATTCTGATTGAAGTAGACTAGAGAGATCTCAGATTATGGTGTAGGCAATTTTACCTTTAACTTCAGCCTTCAAACAGTCAAAGTTTCCGAACTCATCTGCGGGAGTGAGGAGATCATGTTTGATCCGGGTCAGGGTGTTGTCCACCAGGTTCTGTGTGCAGTCGATAGGCTGATCGGACTCACTCTGGTACGAGAAGTATGCGCTCTGACATCGGGAATCAGTTATTGAACTGCAGAAGTAGCATTGGATTCCATTGCCTAAACAGAAAACAGAAACCTCGTCAGCACATTTCATAGCGGTAAAACCACAAAGATGGTCGCGGTTTAAGTCAAGGTATGGGTTTTGAATCTTTGGTAATAAACTTACATAGTACAATATAAATAGGACATGTAGAGTAGTGGTAAAGACTCCGAAAGGTTGTTGGTTTTCCGGCCATGCTTTAGAGGGCATTTAAAGCAGGCGGTCCCGGGCTTTCCTAGTTGAGTTTAAGAGAGGGCTTAGTAATACAAAGAACAAAAAGTCAATTATTTATTTATTTATTTAATATTGTTATAAATTTATTTTTTGCATTGAACTGGAGGGCCGCAACTTTGCATTGAAAGATCCGTGTATGCGATACTCAAGACGCAGGTTTCCGACCCCTGGCGTGGCTTAAGCTGCGAATGGGGTTCTCTTATAGCCTATATTTACCGACGCGGGGCATTAATTATCCAATTAACCCACCACGAAGGCGTACTTTGTCAATGGGCCAAAACAACTGACGTTCTCAAGCCCTGAACTATGGCGCATCAACTCTAGTCCGAAAATTGACAAGTGACGTGGATGAAAATAATGTAATAAAAAAATTTATTGTTCATTATTAGCACTGCTGCTTTACTGTGGCAAGATGGGTGATAGGATATTGCTCGACATGCATGTATTTTGTTTAAGATTTGAGCCCATCAAAACAAGGTAGGATTCTTGAAACAATGTACCCCAATATATTTATTAATTATCACAAGTACCTACCTTACCTGACCACATTGAATGCAAATAATATAATTAAGATTGGGTATAGAGTCCGGCTCAACAGTGTATTGGATACACAGTGTTTTCAGATTGATCCGACTGCAGTCGAGTACAAGTACAAGAAACACTGTATTTACACAAGCTATAACCAATGACTGACAACCGAGTTTCTAACGACGCTTAAAATTCTTCCAAAAGACAATATTTATTTTAATTTTTTTTAATTGTTGTATAAAAATAATGTTAATCGCGTGCAAACAATTTAATAAATGTATCCGATTAACCTCTTCAATCGCCTCACTAAGTAACCTGATAGGTATTTGTGTCGAGTTTCGACACGTCTCCGACCGCAAGGTATGTACAGACTAGCACAAGTACAAGCACGCTACCACCTTGCCACCGAATCCTCCAGATCCGTTTTCAAAATGATACCAACCAATAAACAGGACGGATAGTGAGGGAAACAAACGTGGGCGGAGGTCTACAACGTTCATTAGCTTTGTTTGAAGTCAACAGAATATCCAAACCAGAAGTGGCATTTCCCGCAAGTGACATTTTCAGCAGCGGGAAGTCAGCTAAAGGTCAAGGCTTTCATTTCTGTTGTATTATGACGGGATCTCATAATATTTAGCAACAGCACGGAATGCCGTCATCATCACAAAATCCGAATAAACTATAAATTTTATTAAATATGTAAAATACAAATTTCTTGGATTGTAGGTGTAATTTTGTGCGATTAAACTTTACAGCACCGATCATAAATGAAGACGTCAGGGGAAAAACTTGAAAGGTGCACTTTTGGTCGAAATTGAGACCATTGGTGACATTCTGTTTAGTTTTTAATGCAGGTAGTTTTAAATGACCTGTAGGAGCCCCACAGACTTAACAAATCTGGAGAAAACCAAGTAAGGATGTGTACAAAGTGCGTGGGAAAAAAACAGTATACTGGGGAAGACTCAAGATACGGCTACTTTAAACTTTAAAATTAGATTTCTGAAAATCAACTTTTGATCTCCTTTCCGGATTTTCCCTCTGCCGTCTTGAAATTGTTTAAAATGGGGTAATTGCATGTTTTATAATTTTCAAACAAATAATATGATGGAAAGGTATATATTTTTTTTAAATCAGTTTAGTTACAAATTTCAGTGTTCCACAAAATTAATCTGAAGAACATTCATTTATTATCAAATTAATATCGACAATTGGCCTTCTCTATGATGAAGCCGGGTCATGAGAAAGTGAATGTTTTAATTTTCAGTGTCAAACCATTTTTTTATGCTTTATGACATTTAATTTATGGTTCTCCAATAGTATCGACATTTTCTGTGAAATTATTTTTTTTTATAGCCGTAAGGTGTTTTTCCAACCTCCGAGGGTTCGTTCTAACAATCTTTCAAATGAATAATTCACTTCAGTCTACAAAATCTATCTCATTTTGTTAATTGTGTATTCTTATAATAACAGCAAGCTATACAATACATATCTGATAATAATGTAAAAACCTATTCCATCATGCATTGTGTAGCTTTCCGACTATTTGGCAAAATTTCAACATTTCGATTGCTGAATATGTTTTAGCCCGTAACATTATGCATTATTATTGAGTTTTACCATTACACATGGGAGGTTTTGTGGAAAGTTTCCAAGGAAATGAAGAACAAAAGAGCTTAAAGTTGCTGAGCTGTTTTGACCTTGGGCAAAATATCAATAGGAAGTGTAGTGAGAAGAGAAGAATTCTAAGAGAGATGGAGCCACAAAGTCTCAAAGAGATGGAGCCACAAAGTCTCAGAGAGATGGAGCCACAAAGTCTCAGCAAGATGGAGCCACAAAGTCTTAGAGAGAAGGAACCACAAAGTCTTCGAGAGATGGAGCCACAAAGTCTTAGAGAGATGGAGCCACAAAGTCTCATAAAGATGGAGTCACAAAGTCTTAGAGAGAAGGAGCCACAAAGTTTTAGGGAGATGCAGCCACAAAATCTCAGAAAGATGGAGCCTCAAAGTCTTAGTGAGCAGTCTGAGAAACGTGGGGAAGAAGCCATCTGCAGATGCAATTCGAACTCTGAACCTCCGTGGCATCAAGTTCTGTAAGATTTATTTTATCTTACCCAAGTCGATGAAGCCTAGTTTCGTCACTACTATAGTATAGTAGGCTACTTGTTTAACCAATCATAATTATTAGGCCCATATTGTATTGGGTAATGGGTATAGTATAAGTTCAATTACTTAAATTAAAATTAATTTTAATTGCTAAAAATAAAAATAATTTCAATTGAAATTCAATTTGGTATAGCCTATACAGCTTCATAACTGCTTAATCTTAAATTTAGGTTTATAATCTACGTCATTTTCTCCAATTCAGTGATTGTATATGTTGAGCATGTTGAGGAAAGTTTCATTCTAAATTGGGACATGGTTTTTCAAAGCATAACAATAGTAACTATTTGCTACAATACAGCATTTAAAACCAGTCCCAATTTAGAGTGAAACTTTTTAACTTGTGTTAAATTAAAGAATTGACATTCAGCAATACAAGTTCATCCATAGTGCTAGATTTCTTTGCATGTACCGCATGTTATGAATGATGTAGCATTACATTTGTATTCATTCATTCATTCATTCATTCCTTCATCATGGCTTACCTATATGAAATTAGGTGACTGCAATAACCTATTTCGCACCATAAAACTAGGAGTTCCCCTTTAAAGACAAACAGCTGAAAACTATAAATCTTGACCCATTGTAGTAGCCGAAAACGTGAAAACACTATAACTTCCCAAAAAATAAGCATTAAAGTAACGAAGGGCGTCCACCCTAGCTCGTGTAATTACAACCCCCTCCCCCCCCCCCTCCGTGGTGAACACGTGGTGGGGCACGCACTGTTTACCAGGTGAGCGACCGAGGGAGAGATGGGGGGATGCAAGGGGTAGTTGATAGATTGCTAGGCATTGTCAGCTTGTCATTTACTGCCCTTGAACTAAAAACATCCTCAGAACTTTCCTTCCTGGGTAAATTAAAAAGAAAATCATCGTTGTTGTCATCGAAGCACTACCTCCCTTGAAGAGTCTTGGTCACAGCAATCATTAGGTCATCATTCTTCCATCAATTTAGTCTCGCTTTTCTGATTGCTCACATTGAGCTTCGTATGATCTTGTAAGACGTCGCTATCCGTCGTTTTCTTGGACGCCCCAGTGACGCCTTGTCTTTAGGACTGTCTTGAGTATTGCGAGAATTTTCTTGGACTCCCCGGAACTAGGGCGGATAGGCCTACAGTAGGTTTCTCGGATTGGTCGAGAAGTGGGAGTGGGACGGGTATTCTGATCCAGACAATCAAATAAACTGATTTTCGCAATGAGGATGATCTTCATTGTTTGGTCTTATTTTCCATCTATACGCAATGCAATATTGATTATATTGCTGAAATGGATCGGTAAAATTAAAAAAATAAACCCATTGAGGCGTTATTACCATGCCCGGCATCCGCATCCGCGTTTCTCCACACCAATGCAGCGAAGGTAACAATTATGGTAGAGTTGGGTGGTTTACCATACGTCTAATTTCGCACCTCAACCTTCCGTTTTTTAGCTCAGTTCAATAGCAACCGGACAATTTTGGTCATGTATGCCCACCTGTAAAAGTTGTTTTGCCAACACTGAGCATGAGCATACATACGGTACCTCTAAGTAAGTGGAATAAACGGGGGTAAATGGGTTTCTTTAAGTGACAAAGAGCCCATTGGCAGAGAAAATTATGGGGGTTCCGTCTCCAAGGAGGCGCCTCCCAAATATCAATACACCGTCCCCAGTGCATCTTTTTTTGGGGGAGAGATTCTGCGGAAAACATTTGCATATATACTGTATGTCTATGGCACATATAATAAGTAAATACGTAACATTATACGGCTAGTATGGGCTATCTAAGTAACCTGAAGCCAACAGTCTAGCCTAATGTACCTTACAAATTACGCCTACTTCAGTCAGGTGTGTAGAAAATAATAAAGCTAAAATGGAAGATACAAAGGTGTTCCAGTGTTCCGGAGTGTTCACACAACAGATGGGTTTAAAATTTAGAGAAGGAGTTAGGTCTACATTTCGCTGAAGCCAACAGTAGCCTTCATATGCACCTTAAAATGTACGTCTATTTACAGACAGGTGTATAAAAAATAAAAACAATGAAAACATGAAAGACACAAATTCAATATTATTGATCCAAAGTGTTCACACAATAACAAAGGGTTCAAAACATCTAGAGCAGTAATTAGGCCTATACTTGGCTGAAGCCACCAGCAGCTTGATGTATCTTAAAAATTACATCTAAGTTACTTACAGACAGGTGTGTAGAAAATAACAAAAGCTAGATAAAAGACACAATTAATTCAATAGAACAAAGGGTTTATAACATCTAGAGCAGTTAGGCCTATACATGGCTGAAGCCACTAGTAGCCTAATCTACCTTAAAAATTACGTCTACTCACAGACAGGTGTGTAGAAAATAACAGAAGTGAGATGAAAGACACATATTCAATAGTGATCCAAAGTGTTCACACAACAAATGGTTCAAAACATTTAGAGCAGCAGCCTGATCGAGGCGATTATTATACCGGTATTTATTTAACCCCCTGGTATTAAAAATGTAAACAAGATAATTTTATATTGGAAAGTGCTTTCAAAATTTGTTAGTTTACAGTTATAATCCTAGTGTATTTATTAAACCCCGGTATTATAAATCGCCTCGATCAGTCTGCAGATAGGCCTATACTTGGCTGAAGCCACCAGTGGCCTGATGTGCCTTAAAAATTACATCTAAGTTACTTACAGACAGGTCTATAGAAAATAACAAAAGCTAGAGAAAAGACACAATTAATTCAATAGAACAAAGGGTTTATAACATCTAGAGCAGTTAGGCCTATACATGGCTGAAGCCAACAGCAGCCTAATCTACCTTAAAAATTACGTCTACTTACAGACAGGTGTGTAGAAAATAACAAAAGCGAGATGGAAGATCCAAAGACAAGAATGATCCATGGTAGTCACATACAATACAAAGAGTTACAAACTACTAAAGCAGTAAGATGGGTGAAGGCGATGTGAACGGCTACAAAGGGGTCAGCAAGAGTTTGCTTTTGCGCACAACACCGTAAATAATGTTGCCGCGCTTTCTGACATTTCAACTGATTCATTTTTACCCTGTTTTGCGGTGTAACCTATCCCTAGAATAAGGGAGTTCATTTTAGTAATGGAGAGGGGTTGCTTCGTGTTCACGTTTTAAGGGGGACATAGCTTTCATGGCAAGACATTTTGTACACACTACGGACTCTGACTTTCATCCATTTGCATTTTGTATTTTGTTGTTGCTAAATATTTTTGAAGAGATACTGACACATTAACATTTTTTTTCTCTAGGTCAAAACTGACCGGGATTGGTAGCCTTTATACTCGCAGGCATTAAGGCTGCGGCGTAGCATTTGAATTTGGCAAAAGCGCGGGAAAAGAACCCCAAAATTGGATACATCGGCTTATCTTAACCCAGTTCACCTTCATTTTGTACTTAGGTACTGTGCGTTTCGCTTTGTGTTCCTCTATGGCTATCTTTAGCATCAGGTTGCTCCTAGACTAAGTTTTTGCTTCGGCACAGTCCAAGAATCATTCATCCCTATAGTGTTACCACTCAATAACTCTCTTGCAAACTTACCTACCAACGCCAGTCAGACCTGAAAGTGTTTTACATATTCTGATAGGGTTTTTGTCACTCTTTATCATTTTTACATAGTTATTGAGACCATCGAACATAGCAGTAGCAAGATATCTCAAACACAGTGTTTAGATTGTTCACTTTGACCAGATGCTCCAAATGAGCAAGCCAGATTGTTATGGTCTATATTTTCCCAGGTAAGAGACTGTACACAATAAAAGAACTTAGGCCTATGATTAATATTTATTGTACAATATACAATAATACACAATGACTAGTTTTACCCTATTCACATGGCGCAGCTCTCTGTCTCACGTCTCAATAATCTGAAGTCGTCTCGTCTGGGAATTGCCCTCTATGCGTTAAGCCGCTGTTACAAGACGCAATAAAAGTCTTTTATCACTTCAGGGGGCCTACCCATCAGTAAGTTAGTCTAAAAGACGTGTAACTAGCACTCTGATTGGCTAATAATGGCGCACGTACGAAAGAATATTGAAAATCCCATGGAGAGACCACATAAACAACGAAGAAGTGCTCCATAGAATAAACAAAAAAAGAGCTGTTAGGGCCACCATTTCAACAAGAAGAGGCAAATGGATGGAGCATATGAACATCATTGAGGGTATGGTTGAAGGCACCAACTCAAAAGAACGACAGAGGAAGGAGTACCTTGAGGATGTCATGAAGGACTTAGTGTGCGACACCGATAAAGAACTGAAAAGGACCGCACAAAACAGATAAGAGTGGAGGAGAAGTATACAAGGTTCACTGCAAACCATTCCCTAGATTGCAACTCAAGAAGAAGGTGCACATTTGTGACAGCAGACCACAGGTATACTGGTACAATCGTCTTTTGACCTAGCTGTCCAGAGTGAATCATAACTATGCAATTGAGGACAATTGTCAGCACAACAAGATTCCAAAAAGAAACAAAAATTAAAACGATAGCTTACTGTAACTTAGGTACCTACTAAAATTATTAAATGAACGTTGAACCTTGTTTCTTTTATCAGTGGCCTGATATGGTCAGGTCCTGTACAAGTACGATCGGACTGCCAAGCCCAAACAAACTCATGCTCGGATGTGTTGGAAATTGGCAGGAGTGTTTAGGCGGTTATTGAATTCCATATCTTCAATCTAATATTTTTATATTCAGAGACAATGACTCCACTATTAAATCTTGTCCTATCATTGTACATATCCCACTCAACGTCAACAGCGCAAAAGCGTAATACGCAAATCGACAAATTGTCGACTTCATAGCATACTAAATGGGATTCCGTTCGAAGGGGTTAAACCATAGGCGTGTGAGGGGTGAGTTCATTTCAAATACTGAATGCGTATACAAGTGCGTGCGTATTAAGCAAGGGGAAATCTACATATTGTATATCCACCCCTATCAATACGATTATGTTGTTTCGCTCCGATAAATTTAACAGTTTCACATTTAATTGTTATGTAGTAGGCAAATTGGTGGTGATTAAAATTAAAATTAACGTCGTTAATTGTAGAGCTATACAAGAGGTGTCCCAAAGTAGAAGAAATGTTCCTCCACATTGTTATGGAGCTTAATTCTTTAAGGGGCGGGATCAAAAATGTTAGAAAGTTTGGTTTTTTATTTCGGATTTACTTTGCTGCGAACTTTAATATTTCATGTTTTGAAGAAACTTTTCTCGTGTTTCGCTGCTCCTTGCGGGATCTAGGTCCAACGCTCGTTTAGCTAGTTTGTCCAAGGCTATCGAAATATACCCCGGGCCCCGGACCGGATTATATTTTGACCATGACCGATGTTTTTTTTCAATGATGCCCATGACATGTCCTCTTCACAGTCCTTAGATCAGGTGCCGCCGGCTTTTGCAATCGTTGCGGCAATATTTTCTTCTGTTTCTGAATTATGCGACAATGGTAGGGGTGACATTGCCCAGGATCTGAGAATAGAAGACCCAAAATAACACTTCCAGAAAAATCGAGCACCGCCTGAGAAGTGTTGCCTGAAACCGGGTAGGACTCCCTCTGCAGAGTTATCTGGAAACGCCCCTGCCGTGCCGCCGGCCCTACTTGAAGACAATGGCGACGTAAATGTAAAACTAAGTAAGTGTAAGCTATGTTGGACATATAAGGACATGTAGCGTAGTGGTACGGACTCTGACTTTCACTCGAAAGGTTGTTGGTTTGAGTCCTGCCCTTCCTATATTTTCTGGACATGCCTCGAAGGGCATGCAAAGCAGGCGGTCCTAGTTGAGTGTAAGAAGGCTTTATAGCCCTAACTCCGCTAGGTTGGCTTAGAAAAAGAACGAAAAAAGGCCTTATTTATTTATTATGTATATAGATACAGATAGATAGACAGATAGATAGATATTTCGTGTATTTTCACATCGTTTTGCAAGAGCATTATGTCAAAAACAGTGCCCCCCCTCCCCCCTCAAGCCGGAGCGTGTAGATTAGGGTGGCACAAGCTACCCATTCATTTCTGCATTGACTTAAAATATGTTGTAAGCAGCAAGGTGTGTTATCTGATGCTGAGCGTCACGTCATAAGACTAATGCGTTCTACCCCAGGCTTCCCCCCCCCCCCTCCCCCCGCCGTCGACCAAATGCCCCGCTTCCGGCACAAGACATTAAAACATTTTCAGCAGTCATCAACCTTGAACTCGATCTTCCGCTACGTGTCCAAGAAATTTGTCCTCCACCATCATATCAGTCATTTTTTCACCATTAAGGGCTTGACTTTGATATAACACCTCCAACACTATATTGCGCAATATTGCGTTTTACACATATTGCTGCAAAAATAGCGCCATGGAGGCATAACTATCGAAAATCTATAGACAAGAAGTGGTCTCCCCAAGACTTAAGTTTTAGTTTGAGTTTTATATCGTACCCATACAAGAGATGGGATATTCGAGCCGCCAAAAATAATTTTTGAAACCTGCTACATTACGTCTTTGCAGTGACAATGGGAGACTTGACCCCAGAAATAAAAATATATATTTTTTTTTTGATTAGAATCTTTCCCCATAGAACTCTAGGTTCTGACAAGGTAGAAGAAATGTGTTTTGCGTATTGGTACCTGCTACAGTAGACTACCTACAGTAGCATTAATTAGTAGTAAAACAATGAGTTGTTGCGCATTACATTCCTTAGGCGCCCATTCCACCGACCGGCTAGGGCTATTTACAAAAACGGTGACGTGGTAGCAGACTTTCAAGACTTAGGAGGCGTTTCCATCGACCTCGCATTGCAGAATGCAAATGACATTGACGGAAATTAGAATTTTTCTTTTTATAGAAATCTATTAAAATGTTTGTACTTAACATATCCCATGACGCTATTTTTTAATTTTAGTTTGTTGGTATGTGATTTTACTGTATGATCATTGATCAATTTTAACTATGGCATAGAGGAAAATAAACATTTCCGTCAATTCTGCAATGCGAGGTCGGTGGAAACTCCGCCTAAGTCTTGAATATCTGCTACCACTTCACTGTTTTTGTAAATAGCCCTAGCCGGTCGGTGGAATGGGCGCCTAAAGACCCCCATTCTACAATATATTCCTAACGACCAATCCATCAGTCCAGTGCTACACTCCAAATTGCACATAATAATATGCGGATCGTTCGGCATTGGAGAAGTAGCGGATACGTAACCGCGGTAGGCTACCAAAAAAGAAGCTGCCCGGCCTTTGTTTACCTTGCTAGTTGCTAGGTTACCAATAAGCCTATCGTAGCTAGTTATACACCCTGTTGATTCCCATACATTGTATAAATGCATGTATTTCCCAATAGCAATGTGATGACATACACCTTACCTGACGAATTTCAGAAAAAAAGGATTCACTTGGAAGAACTCGGACAATGGAAAACATGGAGAATTTGTAATTATGGAATCGAAAACCTATCTTATATGATTGGTGGGATTATAGGCTATATTAACCAGTCTTCAAAGTAGCTGAGCTTTCTGGGTAATGCCTTATGGTCTCACTCAAAATCCTCAAAATTGGCAACTGTACAGATAGGGGACCGGGATAAGCGATAATGTATATTTTGAATACAAAAAACAATTTGATCCTTCGACTTTCAACACCTTTACCTGACATACTCGTATTATCCACTTGGCCATCGAGTACATAAAACAACATTTACCAAGCACGTAGCCAGGATTTTATTTCGGGAGGGGCTAACTACCAGGGGGTTGGGGGGGGGGGGTATGGAATACCCTCAGTAAAACGGCGGGTCAAGTCTTCCGTAATCTGCGGAAGTATCTTGCACTATCGAATCTACTGTATATACACTGGATCGAGCGAGAACAAATATAAATAAACTAAAAAAATCATTTTTTCCACTTTTTTTTACATTTTGAGAGGGGCTTCAGCCCCCAAAGCCCCCTCCCTGGCTATGTTCCTGACATTTACTGTCACTTACAGAAAATAGTGTGAAATGCTTGTGGAGCTTCAGAAGGTTGATGGCGAAATTGAGGGGAGCAATGCGGAATTGAGGCTGGTGCCTGAGATTTGGAGACTAGAGCGGCGCCAACCCCCCAGCCATCAGGCGCCACAACCCCTAGCTAGCTCTCTGCCCCCCTACCCCCTCCTCCCGCAAATCCTCTCTCTGCTGCGCTTCTGGCCCTTTGTGTACACTTCTGCATAAGTCTTTTACTTTTTGCCATTTGCCATGGTTCACTTCTCACAATGCGTTTATCATGCTCCATCTTATATTGCGTTCTCTCTCGTTCTTATTAAGATAAATGACGACGAAAGTACTGCAATTTAGGTTTATTGGAAGATGCACCTTGTTACGAATCAGTAGAACGGGATGATAGGCCGTAGTCGTTCTGAAAGCGTACTTCCAGACGTTTCGTCAACATCTCCGGTCGACCTCTTCAGTGGAACTGCGTAGACTTCTGAGATTGTGTAACTGCAAAGGCTTTCACGGCCGGAGTCAAATGAAGAACCAGTAGAATCCGGGCTGATGGGCCGTGGTCGAATTGAAGGTGAACTTCCAAACGTTTCGTCAACATCTGCGGTCGACATCTTCAGTGGCGCTGCGTAGACTTCTAAGGTTGTACCTCGGTGGCTCCGTAGCGAGTGACTGGGTAGGGGGCTGCGCACTGACCTTTATACCTGGACGTTGTTGTTGTTTTTGTGTTGAGAGCGAGGATTTGCTCGCCGGATACCAGAGTTTGTTCACCTTTAAGCCTTCTTCCTTTCTGTTGAAATTGTGTTGGTGCTTGTATATTTCAATTGCTTCTCTGTATAGTCTGGGGAAATATTGAGTAGCCCGTGACAAGACAGTCGCCTGTTTGTAGTGCACTGTGTGTCCAGTTTGTGTTAGTACGTGCTCTTCTGAGATTGTGTCCCGGAGGCTCAGCAGCAACTGTTTGGGTAAGGGGATATGCACTGATATTTATACCATGCTGCGGGGAAGGGGGGGAGAGGTAGTTTTGTTACATTTCAATCCAGACTCAGTATGTACAAATATATAGTTATAAATTTATTAGTAAACCACGCAAATGCTCTAATAATGCAGTATTGAATTTTTCAAAGGAGTAATCTGTAATAAAACGATTTAGGAAAGCTGAAATTCCCTACAGAATAGTTATTTATCCAAGAAACCCTCTACAAATTTGATGTCAAGGTAATTAGCTTGGATGTTTCTGATTTTTTATGCGGGAAACCCTCACTATAGATACAGAGAAATGTTTGGATAAAAAAATTTCTAAATCCTCTTACAGTGGGGTTGCTTCTACGGTAACAAAAATGTATTTAGTTCTTACTATTAAACCTTACTATAGGATACTAAAACTTACTAGGCCTGCCAAACTAATCACATTGGTCTTACATGAAATTTTGTAGGAGAGTTTCTAATGCTTATAACTTTTTCTGTAGAGAATTTCAACTCGACCACCCAAAATCGGGCGTATCATTGACTGATTGACACACGGTTTTTAGTTTATTACAGCAGGTGAATTGGGGAATTGTTACAATTGACTACTGGCTATATAATAGGTTTTTTGCCATGCCATGTGATCGTATAGTCAGAGAAACCTACTTCACTGGGGCTCAGGCGCGTTTTCCCACCCGCGAAGAGTGGGATGAAAATCTCGGAGAAATAGTGTCAGGGTTCGACATTGTTCTCTACACAGACGGTTCGAAAATGAACGGGAAAGCCGGTGCAGGTATCTTCTGTGAGGACCCTCCCATTGCTATCTCACTCCCCCTCGGTGACTATGCGTCGGTCTTCCAAGCTGAGCTATTTGCTATACATGAAGGGATAAAGTGCTGTGAAGACTTTAGTGGCAAGGCCATTGCAGTTTGCTCCGATAGCAAATCCGCAATTCAAGCCCTTCAACGGGGCTGTGCTACCTCTGCTGTTGTACGGGATTGTAAGGCTGCATACATGTCATTGAGACACCATAATTCCGTAACGCTGGTGTGGGTTCCCGGTCACAGTGGAGTGCTTGGCAATGAAAAAGCGGACGAACTAGCTCGTGCAGGATCAGCAGTTTTTCCAGTTGGTCCGGAGCCTATTCTCCCGGTCCCATGGAGGGTTATCCTTAACCAGGGGAACTGCGTCATGAGGGACAAGTGGAGCTCGGTGTGGTCCAGTGCAAGCGGAATGCATCACTCCAAGGCATGTTTGCTCGGACCGGATGAGCGGCTAAAACGAGATGTCATCTCCAGCAGTCGACGAGCAGTACGCGCTGCTGCTGCTATGCTGACGGGACACGGCCCCTTCCGGGTTCACCTTGCTCGCTTGGGTGTACAGGTTCCCACGCAGGATTGCCGCTTCTGCGAGATTGGCGCTGAGACCGGGTGGCACGTGCTGATGGACTGCCCGGCTGTCTGGCGAAAACGTCTTTCCTCGGTCGGTTTTGCTTTGGGAGGACTACAGGCAGGGAAACAGCTTCGCCCAAAGGAGGCGGCGCGCTTCGCGACCGCAATCGGGTGGTACGAGTGAGCAAGATGGGGCGTGTGTCCTATGGGCCCTCACCGTGGCCTGGGACTCTGCCAAAAATCTACTACTACTATTAAACCTTACTATAGGATACTAAAACTTACTAGGCCTGCCAAACTAATCACATTGGTCTTACATGAAATTTTGTAGGAGAGTTTCTAATGCTTATAACTTTTTCTGTAGGGAATTTCAACTCGACCACCCAAAATCGGGCGTATCATTGACTGATTGACACACGGTTTTTAGTTTATTACAGCAGGTGAATTGGGGAATTGTTACAATTGACTACTGGCTATATAGGCCTAATAGGTTTTTTTTAATAATTTGAAGGTTTCCTACTTATATGTAGGCTATAGTAAGAAAGATTTGTAATGGTCGACATTTTTTATTTCATGATTTCTACGGATGTATTCACTTTGATATCTCAGGAACCCAGTTTATTTTGTAATGCCTATCTATCCATAGTCTGTCTGCTTTTAGATTAGATTTAGGTACGTTTGTAACTCGACTTGGGGACAAAATACAAGAACCGGTCCGAGTTTACTCGAACATGCTTTCAAATTTATCAAGTAGTAGCTAGAGAAAATGAGTAATTTCATGGTAAATGATTTTCCTATAGTTAAATTTCCGATATCTCGGGGGGGGGGGGGGGTAGCCCACCTGACGTCACTGGAGGTGAGGTAAATTCTAGATAGGTCAGACCTACAAATTACCATACAGCAATAATGGCAGGCCACGCAATGCATTTGACCGTGAATTTTTTGGGACAGCAATCTGTCCGGTTTCGTTACTCAATTTAACACCTAAAACATGCCTAAAGGTAGAAATCATCGATAGAAAGGTTTCACAGAAAAATTATTTTTTAGTCATTTTTCATTAAAATTTAGTTATTTTTATTTTTTTACCCCCAGAAGCAAACTATCAAGGGGCAAGCGCATATTTTCAACGTTAATAGTGACTACAATATATGTGAATTAAAAAAAAATCGTTAGAACCGTTTTCGAGAAATAATTTTTTTAGACGTTTTTTATGAGTTTTTTGAAAATAAAACCCCCAAATTGAGTTAGCCCAAAATAAAAAAAATGGACCCGAGGTATGATTTTTGTAAACCAACATGTCGAATTTCATCAAAATCGACCGAGTAGTTTGCCTGGAACAGACGAACAGACAGACAGAGCGACAGAGCGACAGACAGACAGACATTTCGTAAAAACCACTTTTTTGGGTTCCTGGGACCTCAAAACGTGTAATCCGTTCAAATCTCGGAATCGAAAATTTCGACCATAACAAAGCTTTCCTTATACTACGTATAAATTGGAAAGCAAAAAACGACAACAATTATTTCTTTTAAATGCACGTACATATACCTATAGTATTGTAGTACTACTAGGCCTAAACTTATTTACGTAATATGTACCCATTAACCCATTTTAGGTTGGACCCCTTGATAGTTTTATAGTTTATAGGGTGTAAAAATATTCAAAGGCTTTACAGACGTCACTAAATATATAATTTTTCCCAAGAACCTTTCTATCGACGCTTTCTAATGTCAGATACGTTTCTGGTGCTAAATATTATAACAAAACCGAGTAGGAATGAATGGAATCTTCAGCAATAGAGTTTTGGCAATTAATATTATGGTCTTCAATTTGGAATAGAACAGACAGAACCACGGAAAGGAGTAATTTTTTTTTCTCAATGTTCCACACCAAAATTTTGGTGAGAAATCGGATCAGCCCTTCTAAAGAAAAAAAAAAACGAGAACCATTTGTAGGTCAACGGAACTTTCCACCAAAAAATACATGATTTACTGAACTGATATATCCGCTTAACACAATTCACAATAATTGCATATTCTAATTTTTGCAGAAATAAGAAGTTTTCCAATGACCCTTTTTTAACATTAATAATAATTATTTGTTGCAATATTGAAGAAATGCTTGGATTGTTTATGTAGAAACTATATTGAATCTGTAATTAGGTATTATAGTATCCAATTTATCTTAGACCCATAGCCTATTAATATTGGATCGAAAATTCGTGTATGTAATAGGGGGAATTAATATTGTTTTGAATTACCCGGTAACCTACACCTATGGCAGTAGGCTCGGGGTTTTACATTTATTCCAATATATTGAACAATAGTAGATCTACCTACAATATATCTACTTTATATATATTTTTTTAAATACGACACTTTACTATTTTTTGTGTTTAATTATATTTTTTAGTATGATAAAGTTTCAGTTTCATCGAAATTCGTTGAGTAGATAGCTGTTTCTCCATAAATCGACGAACAGACAGACCGACAGACATGTGGGGACCACTTAGTCCCACATGTGTAATAACCAGTCTGCTTCCAGCTTCACCTTTTTCCCGGTAGATGGCGCTGTTCACATTCAGATAACTCAATATTCCTCAATCTTCCTTTTACGTATTTATTTCTCTTATTCAATAATATCTTTAATCTACCCTCTGTGTCTCATCAGCTCCTTTAGCTGTGGACACAGAGTTGGTTTTTCTATATGGAAGCAGGCTGGATCAAATTCAATATTAATTGTAAGCATGTATCGTTCTCGTCTCACAGCTCATATTGTAACCACTGTGTGTTAAATTACTCTAACTTGAGTCGAAGCACTGCAATACAAACCAATTCAAGTCTACACTGCCTATTCAATTGCATCGTCCTTCGACAAGCTACATTGGTGACCCTCGACAACGGAACAAGCAGCCTTCCAGATTCCAGTTCCAGCTCCAGTTCCAGCTCCAGTTCCAGCCAGTTCCAGCCAGTTCCAGTTCCAGCCAATTCCAGTTCCAGCCAATTCCAGCCAGTTCCAGTTCCAGCCAGCTCCAGTTCCAGCCAGCTCCAGTTCCTGCCAGCTCCAGTTCCAGCCAGCTCCAGTTCCAGCCAGTTCCAGTTCCAGCCAGTTCCAGTTCCAGCCAGTTCCAGTTCCAGCCAGTTCCAGTTCCAGCCAGTTCCAGTTCCAGCCAGTTCCAGTTCCAGCTTCCAGCCAGTTCCAGCCCGTTCCAGTTCCAGTTCCAGTTCCAGCTTCCAGCCAGTTCCAGCCCGTTCCAGTTCCAGTTCCAGCCTCCAGAACGTCTCATCCGGCCATAGGCGGTGGAAACCACCCCGGAGCAGCTACATTCACCGCAGCAGCACAGCCACAACCTGCAAGATGCCGCAGACCACAGCCACAACCCCTACAGCTACGACCGCTACAGCTACAACCGCTACAGCTACGACCGCTACAGCTACAGCCGCTACAGCTACAACTGCTACAGCCACAACACCGACACCCACGGCTACAACCCAGATGACAGGCCCTGCTAGTACGATGGCAGTCTCGGTCAAGCTTCCACCCTTCTGGACACAGTCGGCCAACCTGTCACCGGCACTGTGGTTCACTCAAGCGGAGGCTCAGTTCGCACTTGCTGGGGTCACAATGGAAACGACGAAATATTACCACGTCCTTTCAGCGCTCGACCAAAGTACCCTCAGCGAGATCTCAGATTTGTTAGCTGCCCCAGTACCAGTAAACCCATACACTGAGCTAAAAACGCAGTTAATCCAACGAATGAGTCTTCCAGCAAGCAGTCGCATTCAGCTACTAATGTCGGAAGACATAGGGGACAAAACTCCCAGCTCTTTTCTCCGGAGACTGCGGGCCCTCGCAGAGAAAGCCATATCAGACTCGGTTTTACGCACCATTTGGACGTCTCGCCTCCCGCACGCTATACAATTGGCAATCATCGGTCATGATCACCTGTCACTAGGTGACGTCGCGAACCTCGCCGACAAGATGGCCACCATCAATTCAGCAACACGTGACCGGATTCTTGAGTGCACAATGGCCCCTGTGGACCTATTGAAGACGTTAACAGAGAACGTCGCGGCTCTACAGGCACAGTTCGCCGACAGATACGGACAACGTGCCACACAGCCACGGTTCCAGCGCCAGTTCCGTTCACCAGCGCCTAAACAAGACCCAACTTGGTGTTTTTACCACCAAACCTATGGGAGGAAGGCCAGAAAGTGCCAGCAGCCATGCAGATTTCCGAAAAACGACGATCGCAGCCAGTAAAGGCAGGGCCTGCCTGCGCCACTACACACCTGCTTAAAACCTCACATCGCCTTCTTATCACGGACCCTTGCACCAAGATACGTTATCTCATTGACACAGGGTCCGACATCTGCGTTTTTCCACGTGCCCGTCTCAACCTACCGCTCCGTCGTACTCAACTCGAGCTGACTGCCGCCAATGGCACAATCATCAATACGTACGGAACAACAGCTCAACAACTGGACCTGGGATTACGACGCAGTTTCCGTTGGAATTTCATCATTGCCGATGTCACGCAACCCATCATCGGTGCAGACTTTCTCGCAGCCTCTAATTTGCTGGTGGATCTCCAGAACTCAAAGCTGATCGACGGGACAACGCATCGCAAGGCGAACCTGTGTCAAAGCCCCTCCAAGCAACCTAGCGTTTCTACCTTAACAATACCGCACAGTACCCCGGCCAGTCTAAAAGTAATAATTGAGGAGTTTAGCGACCTCACGCGGCCGAGACAACCCACAGACCAGGTCAAACACTCCACGGTCCACTACATTAGAACGACAGACGGACCTCCCGTCTCCGCTCGCCCACGCCGGTTGGCCCCGGACAAGTTTATTATCGCCAAAAAGGAGTTCAACGACATGATCCAGACCGGCGTATGTCGTCCGTCCGACAGCCCATGGGCCTCACCATTACACCTAGTACCTAAAAGCGACCATTCATGGCGCCCATGCGGGGACTACAGACGGCTCAATGCTCGAACAATTCCTGACGCGTACCCAGTCCGCCACATCGCAGATTTCAGTGCAGAATTGCGAGGAAAAACCGTATTCAGCAAAATAGACCTGGTCAAAGCATTCACCCAGATACCAGTTTCCAATGGTGACATTCCAAAGACAGCAATAAATACTCCGTTCGGCCTTTTCGAATTCCCATTCATGACATTCGGTCTTCGCAATGCTGCTCAAACCTTCCAACGCTTCATGGATAACATCCTACGCGACCTCCCGTGGGCATATTCATACATCGACGACGTACTGGTTGCATCGAGTGATAAGCAGGAGCACGAATCACACCTACGTCAACTCTTCCAACGATTCCGAGAATATGGCCTAGTCATTAATCCTAGCAAGTGTACCCTCGGCGTTGGGTCAATCAGCTTTCTTGGTTACCTCGTGTCAGCAGAAGGCACACAAGCCCTACCAGACAGGGTAAAGGCACTCACTGAATACCCTCTTCCAAAGACATTCAAAGATCTACGCCGTTTCCTTGGCATGATTAACTACTACCGCCGGTTCCTACCAAATGCAGCCAACGAACAAGCACCACTCAACACGTTGTTATCTGGAGACAAGGTAAAAGGGAACGCTACGATACCATGGACAACAAAGCTTACCGAAGCTTTCAGCTCATGCAAACACAGTCTGGCACGCATCACCCTACTCGCGCATCCAGATCATACGGCTCCGATTGCACTAGTCACAGATGCATCAGACACCAGTATCGGAGCTACAGTCCAACAACGGGTCAACGATCATTGGCAGCCATTAGCATTCTTCTCGCAGAAACTTAAAGAAAACCAACGAACATGGTCCGCCTACGATCGCGAATTGCTTGCGGTACACGACGCCATTCGTCATTTCCGTTACCTGCTAGAAGCGCGCGCTTTTGTCGTGTATACCGATCACAAACCGTTGACGCACGCTTTTCAGAATCCAAAAACAAGTTGCTCACCTCGCCAAATGCGGCAAATGGAATTCGTCTCTCAATTCACCACGGACATCCAATACATCGCTGGGCAGGACAACATGGCCGCTGATGCATTCTCAAGAATCGAAGCAATCTCTACTCCCGTGTCTCCTGAGCAACTTTCTTCTGCTCAGAAAGACGACAGAGAACTCAAAGAGCTTCGGTCCAGTAGAAAGACGTCCCTCATCCTCGTTGATGTTCCCATTCCGGGCTCTGATTCAGTCCTTACGTGCGATTCTAGTCAAGACATACAACGCCCATTTGTGCCCAAACCATTACGTCGACAACTTTTCGAGCACCTACACAGCCTACATCACCCAGGAATAGCAGCGTCTGCTAACCTGGTTGCCCAACGCTACATATGGCCTTCTATCCGTAAGGATTGCCGCGCTTGGGCTCGTCTGTGTGTCAACTGTCAATTGTCCAAGATACATCGACACACCCTCACTGCGATTGGAACCTTTACTCAGCCTGACCGACGGTTTCAGCACATACACCTCGACATTGTAGGCCCATTACCACCGTCGGAAGGCTACACGTATTTGTTAACACTCGTTGACCGTTTCACGCGATGGCCGGAAGCCGCTCCTATGGTGAACATCACCGCCGAAAACGTCGCCAGAACCCTCATTTCCTGCTGGATCAGCCGGTTTGGGTGCCCGGAGACAATTACTACAGATCGCGGCCGACAGTTTGAGAGCCATTTGTTTGCTGACCTGGCCCGATTATGCGGATTTCACCATGCACGGACTACCAGTTACCACCCTGCATCCAACGGCATGGTAGAGCGTATGCACCGCTCACTCAAAGCCTCCATTATGTGTCATGCCAATGACAAATGGACGGAAGCCCTTCCGCTAGTTTTACTGGGCATGCGCGCCACTCTTAAGAAAGATCTTCAAGCTTCTCCAGCAGATCTGGTCTATGGTGAACCATTAAAACTACCAGGACAGATGCTGGCAACTCCTCCTTCAAATCAGAGTCCGGCGGACACTCTCATCTCACTTCGAAGGAAATTCGACTCACTACGCCCCACTCGCGTCAAGAGACACGGGGCTCATCAAACATTCATCCCACAAGACCTTGCCAAGGCCACGCACGTTTTCGTGAGACAAGACCACGTCCGTGCTTCCCTCGAACGTCCTTATGCGGGACCATTCCCTGTGTTAAGTCGCACCGACAAAACAGTTACGATTTCAAGCCGCGGTCGTGCGGTTACTGTGTCAATGGACAGGGTCAAGCCGGCCTACATTAATGCCAGTACAGACGAACCGTCTCACCAGTCTACGATCAACCCCCCGCATCAGCATCCTGCTCAAGATAAACCTCAGGAGAAGGTCTCCTCACCACTTCCTGCCACTGACGTCGTGCCGACACCACCGACTCGCACCACTCGCTCAGGTCGTCACGTCCACGTTCCACGACATTTCTCCGACTTCCAGTCTTAGGAGGGGGGTAATGTGGGGACCACTTAGTCCCACATGTGTAATAACCAGTCTGCTTCCAGCTTCACCTTTTTCCCGGTAGATGGCGCTGTTCACATTCAGATAACTCAATATTCCTCAATCTTCCTTTTACGTATTTATTTCTCTTATTCAATAATATCTTTAATCTACCCTCTGTGTCTCATCAGCTCCTTTAGCTGTGGACACAGAGTTGGTTTTTCTATATGGAAGCAGGCTGGATCAAATTCAATATTAATTGTAAGCATGTATCGTTCTCGTCTCACAGCTCATATTGTAACCACTGTGTGTTAAATTACTCTAACTTGAGTCGAAGCACTGCAATACAAACCAATTCAAGTCTACACTGCCTATTCAATTGCATCGTCCTTCGACAAGCTACAGACAGATCTACAGACAGACATTTCGTATGAACCACTTTTTTTTATTCCTGTGAGCTCAAACGTTTAAACCCGTTGAAATCTCGAAATCATACAATGACAAAGTTTTCCTTACATTGCCTACTCATACTAAGCAATAAACCAAGAATAAAATGACTGTTCTGATCTGAAATACTAGCACGGTGCTCCGGAAAGGGATAGAGCGTGGGTTCGTGACCTGCAGTGCCTGGTTTTTGCTTAACTCTCTGTAAAATATCCTGAGGAGGTTGCCTCATCAACTCAAGTTAATTTAATGTTTGAACCAGACCATTTTGGGGGCGGGGGTAGTTGTGGGTCACAATAGAAGAAACATATTATGTATTATCGATTAAATTAGAGTAATAAATTAATTTACAATAGATTTACTAAATTTTGACTAATAACATGGTTACAGTTGTAGTACCATATAATTATTACATATAACATCACCCTCCTAAGTAGTAAGTAAAGTCCTGTGCGGGCCTACTCTACCGTTTAGTATTAACTTATTCCTGGAGTTAAAATAAATGTAAAAAAAAAAACAATTTTGTATAGCACTTTCGATTGTAAAATGGATGGTCTTGCTCATTACATTTTTAATCCCTGGTTAAGATTAAAGCTAATCGCCACACACAATAGTAGGCCCGCTGTGCTGATGTATCGAAGTCTGCAGCCGACACCTTCAGTGGACTATACAGCATTGGCATGTAGGCTAGGAAGCGAGTACCTACCGTGTACCGTATATATTGTATATTTTATAGAGGGGATCTGTAGCAGATAGAATTAAAGTATTTTTATAAAGAAATAAAGAAATAATGACTTTTTGCTTTATTATTAACAGCCAATAGGATTATAGAGAACGGGCAATGGCGAATAAGAACAAACGAAGAGCTTCGAACTCTCTTTAACTCGCCGAGCGAACTAAGAGCACGGAGACTCCAATGGACCGGTCACCTTTCAAGGATGCCCTCGACCAGGGCCGCGGCTAGGGTGTGGCAAGCCCAACCAGCAGGAAACCGACCACAGGGGCGACCTAGGAAGAGATGGTCGCACCAGCTCTCCGAGGATTTGCGAGCCTGCAGCATCCATTTCGACACATGGAGGGAGTTAGCGGAGAATCGCGCGCTTTGGAGGGGCTTGGTGCGACAGGTGAGAGGTCCTCACGGGCCGATGGAGCCACCATAAGTCAAGTAAGTCAATTAACAGCCAACCTGGTGGAGTTAGGGCTATTATATTATAAAGCCTTCTCTCACACAGAACTAGGAAGGTCCGGGACTGTGCAGCTGCTTTGCATGCCCAGAGAATGTAGTAAGTGGGGGACTAAAAACCAAGATCAACATAACTATTCGGTTGAAAGCAGAGTCCGCACCACTACACAACATGTCCTGAAATCAGAGTCAGATTTATTGACCGCGTAATAGAGAGAAATACAACATGATAGTGCGTCAAGTCACAAGTGGTTCGGAATGCACTATAATCAGGAGGTCCACCCTCTCCCTGAAGCGAAGGAGTCTGCCCTTAGGGTGCCTCAAGTTAAGAAACTAGCTCACTGACAGGGTTGCTTAAAGCATAAGTGCTGAAAGCAGGCGTTGGAAAACAAACGAAACAATGATACTGCGTAACTATTTAACTAAAAGTTCATTCTATGCAGCTAATAGTCTACTTAAGAAGGTTAAAAAAACCATGATATCGATTTGTATAAACAGACATTATATTAGTGTAAGTTTAGTAATCAATTCAGCTGCTGCTGCTTTCATAATTTTAACCAAGTCAACTCATTATCATAAATGCTCACCTACATCAGTAACTGAGTTTATAAACATTTCTTATTTAATCAACATAATGACATCCAGCAAGCGCCACTGTACATATACAGGTTACGCCCATTGTAGTTCTAATAAAGTCAATAACATACTAATAATAAATAATCATTAAAATTAATATCATGATCATCAGATTGGGTTTGAGCGTCGAAGATTTGCTATATTGGGATCTATTGTACTTTCAACATTCCACTGCTGTAAAAATTCCGTTTGAATATTGGATGAATTTACATGTTACATATTGCCAAGAACCTATTTCCTCAGCAGAAATGACACTGAGGGGGGTGGGGGCACGATTGCATATACATATTAATACAGAACTTACAATAATACTTATCAGACGATAGCAATTGATCTGCAATACAAAAGGTACTGGTCATAATTTGTTTAAATAAGTAGCCGTACGTATTATAGTTTCTAATTTCTAATTAGGCAGAAATGAAAAACAAGTTTCAATAAGGCTATAGAAAAAAATTTCATTTTATTCAAATTATTAGCCATGAGATTACAAAAGGAATCAGTGTCTACGAAGTGGCCGCGAACCACAAACCACTGTCACTCGTCATTGTCGTTGTGAATAGGCGCCCATTCCACCGACCGGCTAGGGCTATTTACAAAAACGGTGACGTGGTAGCAGACATTCAAGACTTAGTCGGGGTTTCCATGGACCTCGCATTGCAGAATGCAAATGACATTGACGGAAATTAGAATTTTTCTTTTTATAGAAATCTATTAAAATGTTTGTACTTAACATATCCCATGACGCCATTTTTTAATTTTAGTTTGTTTGTTTGTGATTTTACTGTATGATCATTGATCAATTTTAACTATGGCATAGAGGAAAATAAACATTTCCGTCAATTCTGCAATGTGAGGTCGGTGGAAACCCCGGGCGCGGAATGGGCGCCTTAGCTAAATTATTTCAATGCTGGTGATCACTAAAATGGTTCATATGGACGGTAGGAACCCTTATTATAATACCTTCAACTACCATCTTCAGCCATTATAGGCCTACCATTATATGCAGTGAGCCAGCTGGAACAGTTTAGCTACGTTCATAGAAATAGCCATGAGATTATTAAAGGAAGTAATGTCCACGAAGTCTCCCCGATACGCCAACCACTGTTGCACTCGACATTACCACAAGGAGAGCAGTTGTGAAGAACTATGTCCTTACATTATTTGTAGCAGTGCAGTATATGGCATATAATCCTGACATTAACTTGGGTTGAAGAGGCAACTACTGTTGCACTCATCACTGTGACAGAGGGGGCAGTGGTGAAGAACTAAGTCATTGGTGGTGATCACTTCAACGGAGTCATGCTGAGAACGGTAGTCTGCCCAAATTGACTTCGATGAACATCTTCAGCCAGCGATTTATACCACCATTGGAGCACGAAGTGGTTTAGCTGGAGGCTAGTTGTCTATATACATACATATATCCATAGAATTAGCCATGTGACTACAAAAGGAATTAGTGACCACGAAGTAGTCCTGATACGCCAACCACTGTTGCACTCGACATTATCACAAGGAGAGCAGTTGTGAAGAACTATTTCGGTATATTTGTAGCATTATATGGTATATAATACTGACGTTAAATTAACTCAGGTTGAAGAGGCAACCTGCTCGTTACAACCGAAATAATTATAGAGAATTCGAACCCACGATCTATGCCCGGCAAGGCATAGACTGTGAGTTTGAATCCTGTCTAGGCCAGATTTCTCTAGGTCCTCTAGTTATGACTATGTCCTTGCTCGTGATCACTTGCATGGCTCACATAGACGTTATCAGCCCATATTAACTTCGACGAACTTGTTCATCCAAATATACTTCTATAGGACGATGAAGTGAGCCAGCCAAATCAGTTGACTGTATTCATAGGAATAGCCACGAGATTACAAAAGGAATTAGTGTCCACAAAGTGGCGCCGAACCGCCAACCACTATTGCACTCATCATTGTCACAGAGGGAGCAATGGTGAAGAACTATGTGTTCGGTGGTGATCACTTTAATGGCGTCACATGGCCGGTAGTAACCCAGCGACTTAGAAGAACATCCTCGGCCAATTACCCGCTCTCCAAGCACTGAAAAAGAAATTATATGGTGTTAGAGGCATCCATAAGTTAAAAGAATATTGTTCTGCTGGAAGGCGTCTACCAACAACGTGTTGTAACGGTTAAGTCACCCGTATGGAGAGCAACACTCAGATCGGGTTGGGAGTTGCAGCCACACACTCGGAAGAAGAGGTCCAGGAAGACCGCGGAAAATGTGACCGCAGGTCAAGCACGAGATATGGCTCTCTGGAGGCAGTACAAAGTCGGGGGAGATGGCAAGACTTTGTAGTATAAATAAATATATAAAAAGATGAGATATCCATGTTGGCATGAAGCGTACCTATGCCAGTGGTAGCGCCTCTGGATGGCTTGACCTACTTTGGGCCTGGTGTGTTGGACAAGCTAACGACCGCTGACATTGAGAGCCGAGTTGGTAGCTTTGTACAGCGAGAGTCAGAGGCGGATAGACGAATTTATTTACAAATTACCCCACCCCCCTGTATCCGTCCATGAGTTAACGGTAAAGTCATAACATTTATTTAATCAGACAATTAATTGATATGAATGATCAAAATTCATCGAAGCAACTATAACAGTCGTAAAGACCCTCATCATTTTCCGCCAACTCACCATTATGGAACCCTCAGCTAGTCGTAACCCTGCTGTTTAAATTACTTTAATCGTTTCATGGCTCTAACCAAAATGCGTGACGCTCCGTAAAACCATTATTTAATGGGTTAAATAGAATTGGGGATCGTTAACGAAGCTTATCTAAATTTAATTGAAAGCTAAGCCTCTCGAGGGGCAAAGTTTATAGGTAAAAATAGTGAGATTAGAGGCGAAAAGAGCGGTTTATATTTACGAGTTGGGAGAATAGCTAACTCTCCCCTATTTTGGACCACGAGGGCAAGGAGGGGAGGGGTAACGACATGCAGATAACGCCGTTTCTGTCCATTGACGGTACGCTGCACTGATGTTATCGAGCCCCACTGTGCGCGTGTGGTATTTTTTTTATAATTTCTCGTTAATTAAACTCACGCAAATGCTTCATTATCAATTCTGGATTTCATTATTGTAATAGTATGGGCAGTGGCGAAACCAGAGAGAGAAAGAGAACTGTAGGTAGGGTATACCTGTCAAGTATTTACACATATAGCCCGTAAAACTTCGTAAACCTAATTAAAGCTTCTAAAAAGCTATTCATTAAGATTCTCTACACAAAAGGGGAAATTTTTGGAGGTTGTAACCACCCCGTTACCAAACTTGAAAACAAAGAGCAGGCTGTTGACTTTAACAACAATAGCTTACTCCAAACATTGAAGAACACTCCAAAATAGTGGTAAACAAGTTTGTGTTTGACAGGAGGGAAAGCGCGCGAGGTATGGTGGGGGGGGGGGGGGCATACTACAGAAAGCACAAAATGGGATCCAGCAGTTTAACAACGCACGCTCTCTCACCAGACTGCGGCAGCTTCATAATTTGCATGTAAACTAATCATATCGTCTTGAGAAGCAAATGAGGCCGGGGGGGGGGGGGATAGGCTCTTTAAATCAGAAAAACATCTATTGTGGCACTTTTGATTCACAATGTTATTCTAATCTAGTTGGTACTGTGGTACACAGTATGGTATACAGTAGTTCAACAGAAATATATCTTTCTTGGAACGCAAACGCAGCTTGTACTCGTGTAGGCTGTACAAGCATATACCTACTATAAATTAAACAAGGATGCTTCAAAATGGTAAATCACATTTACCAGTCAAGACATGTACGGACCCTGACTTTCACCTGAAAGGTTGTTGGTTTGAGTCCTACACTTCCTACATTTTCTGGCCATGCTTCGGAGGGCATGTAAAGCAGGCGGTCCCGGGCCTTCCTAGTTGAGTGTAAGAGAGGACTTTGTAGCCCTAACTCCGCAAAGTTGGCTTAGTAATAGAACCAAAAGTTCTTATTTATTTATTTATTTACTTGATGTTAATTAAATATAGTTGTTGAGGCTCTATGAGGATTCTCTCTCTGATCCGTCTTGCTTGGGGGTCTTCTAATCTTATAAAACGTCACGGTCCACAGTCCTTCAGAACAAATTGCTGACTGTCGTCCAGCTTTCATCATAGTTATACCTTCTATCTCTAGTTTCTGATGGGGCTTAGGAATGCTGTCATTGTTGGCCGAAGCTCTAGGAAGGTACTCCACGCTGCCCCAACATGGTCACCAGAGTCAGAAGGTATAACGGCTAGAACCTATGCCAGGTGTTCACCAGAAGAAACCTCCAACTACATCCAAGTCCTCATAGTATTAACCTTCCACCTCCAGCTTCTGCCAGCACACTTACTTACTTACTTTATCCAACGCCCGAACGTGGTAGTTCAACCATTCGTCGCCGAGCTTCTGCCAGGACATCGGAACGCTGTCGCTATTAGCTGAAACTGTAGGAGGGTACTTTGGGTTGTCTTCCGTGGGGACTTACCACAGGTTGGTAATCAGAGCCAGCACTCCTGCCAGGACCTTCTCGGGGTCACACAGAAGAAACCTTCTGACTACTACCATGTCATTATCTTATTTACCTTCCATCTTCAGCGTCTGGCAGGCCATCAGATCGCTGTCGCAATCAGCTAAGATTCTGGGAGGGTACTCCGCGTTGTCTTTTGTAGGGGGACCTGCCCTAGGTAGGTAATCAGAGTCGACACTCCTGTTAGTACCTACCCGATGAAAAAAAACTGCAGGCTCTTGCCCTGTCTTTATCATATATATACCTTCCATTTCCAGCTTCTGGCAGGCCATCGGAATGCTGTCGTTGTTAGCCGAAGCCTTAGGAAGGTACTCCGCGTTATCTTGCGTGGGGACCTGCCCCAACTTGGTCATCATCGTAAGAACTCCCTGTATGGCCTTCTGCGTGTCTTGTTTCTGCTTCAGATCCATCGTACAGTCCACTGCGTCTAGGCCTGAACCGTGAAACGGGTCCTCACACCGCGGCTCTTGCTTGGAATTGCACATGTAGCATTTTATCGCCAGCGCTGAAACAAAATAGTTGCTTAAAACTTCTATGGTAAGAAGAGGGAAATCATTTTACACCAACCCCTAATCGGCTTCGGTGGCAAGTTGGTAGCGTGCTTGTACTTGTACGAGTCGCTACACACCTTGCGATTCGAGACGTGTCCTAACTCGACCCAAGCACCAATTAAGTTACTTAGTGAGGCGACTAAAGTGGCCAAACAGATACATAAATAAAAATAAAAATACTACACACTCGAACAATATTCGATCCAATAAATATGGGTATATAAGAAGAATTTGAAAGTGTAATTCCTAAATTCACATTCAAACCGTTTACTTCAACATAATCATTGAAAATATTTCTTCAATCGAACTGCAATAAATCATATACAATATTAGAGTATGTGACTAGGGCATGGACTATAGAAACTACTCTGGATTTAGCCTTTAGGACCACCACAACTATGATTCAGAAAGTTGAATCAGTATCTGGCGAACACTGCAGTCCTCCGTCATGTTTTCAAATGCGCATGGTGCAAGACTGCAGTATACGTCGGATTTCCCCAACACATGGAGGTAGTCGTCTTTTGCATCTTTTAATCAATTACCAAATTTCCCCTCCAATTGTCTCTGTGTCAGGGGGGAAGTTCCCCGCCAATACTATTGTATGCTATTATCGACAACATGTACGATGCGTTCTCTGAATTACATTTATATTCCAATTTTCAATCAATTACAAAATATAGAGTGTCAACAAATTATACGAGATTCCCATCTAACAAATTATGCAGAGCACAAAGGAAGGATGCTGAAATGTCCACATGAATTTAATTAATAAAACAAACAAAGGGGAGGGGGCAGTTCTCGGAATTCACGTTGTTAAAGCGCCATCTACCGGAGGCTGCACGAGCAAGCGAATAATGTCGTAAATAGCCGCTTGAAATGCCGTTCCTCAGCAACCTTCTTTAATTAAATTTCAAAATAACCATCAGCAGCTATAATATAAGTGCTAAAACTCGATTTTCATTGCGAATGCATGCAAGGAATTACTTACGTACTTATGCCGATTGCTTGTGCTGAAATCCAACTAACGGAAATTGCCTACTGAAGAAAACTATTATATGTTACTATAATAGCTGTTACGGGTAAGTTGGTAAGTGAGCTTTATAACATGTAATGGATTTTAATCAAACTAGAAGCTCGCATGCCTGTTGAAGTGAATCGAACTGATATCAGCTTTGTAGCGGAAGTGGGGCAATATGTACTGTACCGTATGTCAGGAATATTGGGCAATAGGGGATGAAATTGATTGCATCCTACAGATTAATGATTAATGAGCAAAAGTTTATCATGTAGGGAGTGCAATTTTATTGTTTATTGCCACTTAATGCTCTAAATAGAGGGCTGTGGAGCAATTGCCGTACCGCCGACCCCCCTTAGGGGGTAAGGCGCGGAAAAAGTAAAAAAGTAAACAATTATAAATATCTGGCGTTTCTGCTTCATTATGGATAGGCCTAGATAGAACCCAGCAATTCAAACTCATGTGGGTTCCGAGTGGAGGGGGGGGGGACTTTCTGGAGGCGGGAGGGGGAGGAAGTTGCTTCATAGTTAATGAAGCCGCGGTGGAAATAATTAAGCTATTAATTTGGCCATACATGCTCAGTTTCTGACAGCTTCCTAGTGATTTATCTCTGGCAGTATATAAGTTTAGAGCTAATCTACGATGCCTAGAATAAATGAATAAGATGAGCACTCATTAACGTTATTAGGCCTACACCTTAATTTGAATAAATAAATAAATACGGACATATATAAATAGTATATCCGTTATATTATACCATCAAGTAATCAACAAGAAAGTATAAAGTAAAATCACCAAAATCGGCAAAGTCAGGTGGTTAATTCTGTCATTTTTATTGGGCTAGTGCCTCAGTGACAGTGTAGAAAGCTTTCTCTAAGAGCTGGTCTGTAAGAAATTTAGGGAAGTTAGTAGCATGCCCTCCGAAGCATGGCCAAAAAATGTAGCAAGTGTGAGACTCGAACCAACAACTTTTCGGGTGAAAGTCGGAGTCTGTACCACAACTCTACATGTGTCTTGTTCTTTAGGGTAAGGCTCATATTTGTTGTTGCATAGCATATTTAGGTGTTATATGGCAGGTACCTACCACAGATTCACCCTGACCTCTGAGTTTGAAAAATCATCATCCCTAACACAATACCATACACTCAAATTCAGCTCCAAAATTAGAGATTCAGCCTGGTTCATCTGTATAACCGGGATATCCAAGTTTCAAGGAAGTCCACCCCGCCCCCTCCCCCTTATACCCCCACCTATTAACTTCCTTTGATTTAGCTCACCTGGAGGGGCAGATGGACGTGCTTAGAGTTGTAATGTCTTTATAGTTTCATATCCAGCGCAAAAAGGAACCTACGCCCATTAGCTAAGCATTGCGTGCGGTCCCTTTCTAGAGGATCCGATTAAAGTATATACATGGAAAAGCCACCCCTTTGTTCGTGGCACCCTTAAGACCTTTCCGTTAATGAGTTGTTGTGGAGTAGACCAGTGGAGTACTGGAGTGTCTATACAGTGGGTTCATTAAATCATGGCTCGGATTGCTTTAGGCTTTACTAGAATAGGAAAGGGCTGATAGAGGAGTGGACTCTGAAATAGAAGGTCTAGGTTTGAACTACAAGAAAAGGAAAGATTGGCAAGGACTTTCACCCGAAAGGTTGTTGGCTCGAGACCCACATTCGCACTTGCCAATGGCCATACCAAGTTGGATCAACCAAAACAGAGTCTGTTCCAAACTGCAGCAAGCTTGGTAGTGTGCAAAGCGTTGGTGGGGAACAAGGAGGGACATGAAAACGTGCTGAGATCAATCAATCTAAGTGTGTGTCGAGTCGTGGTCACCTCCGAATTAATTGTGTGACTACTATGTCCCCCAAGTGGTTCGGAATCCACTATAATCAGGAGGTCCACCCGTCCTCTCAACTCCCCTTCTCCCCGAGGAGTCTGCCCTTAATTAGTGTGCCTCAAGTTAATAAACAGACTCACTCCCCCCACCAGGCTGACAGGGTTGCTTAAAAGCAGAAATGCTAAAAGGCATTGGCGTTGGAAAACAAAGGAACATGCACTTGCAATAATTTCTGGTCAAACTAGACTACGCCGGTTTCTGTGATTAATATTTCATGTGGAACTCGTATCTATGGTTATGTCAAGCTTCCGCCTATTAGACTGCGCCAATGGTAAACTTGTCAAAGCTTGTCCATTATCGCTCGTAACTGGTGTGGGTCGACATCGAGGAAGTACATACCAGTTTCCTAACGGCCCAAAATTCTTAAGGAAACAATATAAATGATGTCCATAGTTCATAAAAACGTCCCTCAGTACATTATAAATGTCTCTAAGGGGGGAGGGATCGTTTTGTCTCTGGAACAGCACATTGTGAATACCCCGATTAATGTAAATGATACAATCCACTTGATCACCTCTGCTGAAGGAGGCAAACAGGAAAAGACTGGCAGTACTCAAGGCAGCTGAGCTACAAGTAGGTGAAAAGTAGGGGGGGGGGGTTGTGCCCCCCCCCCTTCCGCACCCTTCACGTTGCTCACCCCTCCAGGTTGCCCCATTCAGCGATTCTCAAGAGAGCGTCGATTGATCAAAGACTTAACGTCGGGGCAACTTGTTTTGTGGGCGCAACTCGACCGCGAGCGGATGATGTATCGTCGGCTGATGGTCCTCTGTCGCGGGGGACAAAGGGATATGCCAACCTTTTTTTTAAAGAAAAGTTTCCTTTTATATGGAGTGACGTTAATGGAGCGAAAAATCAGGTCTTGAATGTCCTTTAAATTACACAGCAGGTATCTTGTTTAAAGAGAAACAAAAAAAAAAAAAAAACATGGAGCCCCCCTAACGCAGTAAGTGGGAATAGGGAGGTAAAATAGAATGACGAATAAAAACTTGTTTACTACTTTATTTATGTCTTCTAATTTCCATTTTCCAGGACTTTTCGCACTTTGCCGTGCTAAGTGATTGTCGTTGGACAAATTGTAAATATACAAATGTCACAGGAAATATTGATTGTAGCTATAGAGTTGTCATTGCGATAATCATAATAATAGTCGTGTCCTGTGGCCACTTGGGACGCTGCCTCAGCGATGTCCCGGGCAAGTTGCTGGGGATGGGTTTTTCCTATAATAATTCGGGAAACTATTCACTGTTTTTGATTATGTGCAGTGCAGCAGTTATGAAAGCCGCAGTAAGCGTGCACATTATTTTCACTCCTTGATAGTGACGGCAACACACTGTACACATCAGAAGTATTTTAAAATATAGAATCAAGAAAAAACGGGACACTGCGGGATTTGAACTCATGGTGTATACCTTTTCTTGTATGAGGAAGGCTTTCTGAGGCAGCCTTTTTAACCTAGTCCAATTAATGCTATAAAACTTGCGTAGTATTCCTTTGTAACAAATCAAATAAAACACTGCACGTGCATTGTCTTGAAGAATGAAATAAAATTGATTTGATTTGATTCCTATGCCCATGTAACTGGTATTTAAGGGACAGCAATGCAGCCAACACAACAGCGTGCTCATCAAACTAAATAAAGTGAAATTAACGTTAACGAGCCCCCCACGGGCCCGACATTGAGCTAAAACCGCGGAAAATTACGCAATGAATTTTTATCGGTCTCAATGGAGCCGTTTTTGTTTTGCATGATTTACACATCACATTCGTCAGTAACTCCTCGGAGTGCGGTAATTTTTGGTTGCAGACTTACAGCGCAAGATCTTTAGGGTACTTATAAATTTATGGCAAAATTAAAATTGTTTTTAATATCTGAAGAGGGTGAACAAATTATCAAAAAAATTAAAAATTAGGATTAGGATACAGTATAGGTTAAATTAAGTTAAGATTTTGGGCTATATGGGCTTACGCTCATTGTCGTCAATGATGTACTGTCGGAAATTTATTTATTTTATCTTAAATGTATATTGTAGTTGTCAAATTTCTGGTCAATACACAATTTCTATTATTATTATATTGCAGTATTATATGGAGTATGACTTTTTAAATTAACTTTGGTTGAAACTGAAAATAGAGGATAGATAAAATAGTAATTATAAGGCTAGCTAAATAAGCTAGAGTCGTTTTACGCAAAGCAAGATATTTAGAGCAACAAAAACCTACAGTTGCGATTGACCGCGCGTACGGTGGAATACCAAATTTTATAATGGCACAACCTAATCGTCTCCCTTGCCCCACTCGGTGGCGTCTCGATTCGTATCTCATATACTGATTGCTGACGATATATCGCTGCTTCACGACATTTGCCTCGACCGCGACCGAGGACTCATAGGAGATCCAAGCTAGTTATGTATTTGGGAGTGATGCCCACCAGGGCAAGATCGCGGAGGTCATGTCTCCAGGTTATGTACCATACTCTGAAAAGTCGCAGCCCGCACTGTTTGCCAACCCCTCCTGTGCAACTTTGGCCTTCCCTGATCTGCCCAAAATTGGTTTAATGCCACTGTAGGCGTTGGAGATACATTCTGGCTACTTGCACGCTTGGATCATCGATGATGCCTCCAATTATCGGTCCACTCATGGCTCCACTTTTCTTTCCACTTGAGTACTGTGATAATAATCTATTGGAAACGAGTTTTCGTATGATTTCCAACACATGGACGTAGCCACCTTAAAACAGTAGCCTATAGGAATTTCTCCCTTTAAAGGAAATAAAACAAATGAAACTTGTCAGCAAAACCAGAAACTTTTGATCAGGAAAACAGAGCAAACAGTTAAATCTACCTGCTAAACTTGGAGTAAGAAACCTATAGGCGTTGACAGATCCAGCTATGGGATGAGGTGGGGGGGGGGGATAACTTGAAAAATGGTCCCTAGGTGGCGCCTGGGAGCGGGGAGGGATGTTTCGCATGCATCATTAGAGACTTTTTAAATAAATCATTCTTTCTGCCCCCCACTCGACGTCTTATCGCTTGCGCCTCTTGCCCCTTTCCCCAGGGCTTGGATCTGACTTCTTTTGTTACACTATCCAAACAATTGTCTTTTATATAGCAGGAATAATAGAAATCACTCATATTTTAGGGGTTAAGGGCTCTTTTATAAACTGCATCGTAGAGGTAAAGTTCCATTGCCTCCGCTGTTCCGTGACTTTAATGAGTTACTTCTAGGAGAAAATCACACCCCCACCCCCTACCTCCGCCTATCAGCTTTTTACACATTTAAATTTTCAGAGGAAAAATTGATCGTCACCAATCTCCAATGAGATCTGGGCCAGCCTGATCATTAACCCAATTCCAAGGACATTGCCAGGGCTGCAGGTGACGCTGCATTCAGGACTACGACTGGGCACGACTACCTCGCCACTCATCTGAACCGCATTGTGGTCCTTCAATCAGAAGCGTCTCCCTATGCGACGAACCAAAAATGGACGCTGCCCACCTACTGCCCAGCCCTGACACTCGACACACCGGCGGAGACCAACGGCTTCGTGCGGAGACATCTTTACTATACTGCGCGCGTCACCACCAGGCTAACCCGCCAAGGGTGGGCGTTGGCTAGCAAGTAGTAATTAAGTAATCTCCAATGAGATGCCTTCGAAGAAGTGATTATACAGTAGAATCCGGACTAATGGATGGGCCATGACCAGTCTACAAGAATACTTCCAAAGTTCCAAACGTTTCGTCAACATCTGCAGTTGTCACAGAGCATCCGAATTACTTTGAAGTGTACGTTGTGCCGCTGAAGAGGCCGACCGCAGAAGTACCAGTACCGAGGATTCTATTTGGGCCTATTTTCAGTTTTTCTGCTTTAAGCAACCCTGTCAGCCTGGCGGGGGGAGTGAGTCTGTTTACTTGAGGCACTCTAAGAGCAGACTCTTTCACCTCGGAGGAAAGGGGAGTTGACTGACAGGGTGGACCTCCTGATTATAGTGGATTCCGAACCACTTGGGGAACATAGTAAAGTCACACAATTAATACTGGTTTATATAGTCTCAGCGCGTTATCATGTCCCACAATGTTCCTCTGCCAACGCTGTGCACACTACCATGTTTGCCGCAGTTTGAAATATATGCTCTGCTCTCGTGGATTCATCATGGTAAGGCCGTTGGCTGTTTGGGCCCATGGGGGGTCTTCATATAAATTATAGTCGTGGGAGTTTGGGCTCCAATTTTGTGTTCCATGTTCAATTAATTTAGGGATGGATTAAGTTCCAATGGAAAGCGGAAATACTGCGGGCTTATAGTGCTTAATCTTTAGGAATCAGTGACTATCAGATCAAACAAAGTTTCCTTTGAACTGCTGACGCTGGTCCAACTGAAGGTGTTAGCTAATATCGTTGTATTCTATGCCTTGGCTAAGTCGAGCTAACGCCTGTTACAATGTCAATGGTAAGCATGCCTCAGCTTGTCCATTGGCACTCGTGGTCGGTGTGGGTTAACATCGAGGAGTAAGCCAGAACGCCAGTAACAAGTAGATCATTCACCACAACAGTTGTGGTGAATGATCTCCTAGCTTTGGTGATGGTAATGACGATATTGGTGTTGTGGCACAACACCAGGTTACCAACACGGCAATACACCAATAATGTTATTATACCGATTCTACTACAAGTCTACAAATTAGCGTGACGTGGACATGTAAGTATAAGTAATGTAATATATACTGGCTACTATATACTACTCTGAGGCCAGGCACCCTAACTCCTGCCACGACACTTACTCAATATACAACGTACTTAAATGTAAAATAATGGCAGGTAAAACTCCCCCCCCCCCCGCCTTGGAGAAACTCTTCTGAAAGAACCACTGCCCGGGTCGGAGTCCATGGAATCGTAATGGGTAAATTAGCTTCATCAGTAGGAATGGGGGGGGGGGGGGGGGGTTAAAAATGAATAAAAATCTGGCGTTGTAAGGGTAGTAGTAGTAGTAAATTTGGAAATGTCCGAAGTCACGGTGAGGGCCCATAGGACACGTTGTAACTTGTATCTATACAGAATAAGCAATGATAACCAGCCCCATCACTTGATTGGGGGAAAATCCCAATAGAGGCAATTTATGTCCATCACTGACGGATACTTCACTAACAGCCATCAGCATTATGAATCTCTGACGCATACTGAATAATTATAAACTGTAATCAATCTGACGAGAACATCCCAATTGCAAGCTATCAATAACGTTCCAAACAAACGCAGCTGTAGGTGATGCGGAGAAGCAAAGTACTCCTTTAGCATCAAAATGTAAGTCTGTAAATCCACTGAAATCCCGAAATCGAAAATTTCGACTATCACATAGTTTTTTATATACTCTACGAATAAATAGGAAATCAGAAATAGCAGTATATTGAAATCATAACGCTTTCAGATTGGTCGGTCTGCATGTTCCTGCAAGCCAAATACCGATAAGAGCACATGCAATGAGCATAATATTTACTCTTTTTATGATATTAATATTATGTGTAAGACTGATAGGCTTACCAATGACCCTCCAATGACTTTTATACAATACAGCACGAACAGATGTTGTAGAAAGTATATTGAAGGAAGAAAATGAAAATCGTGTGTCATCAACACAACAGCATTTTTCCAGTAAAGTGAACTTTTTCATAAACTTGAAAGAGTTTAGTCGTAAAGCGTTCGGAACAAGTTGTATTGTCCCAAACAATGCACATCCTGTACTTGCTGCTCTTTTATATATAGTAGTATACAAAATCTCGTTATCTCAAAATGGCTGCGTTTATTTCTTATCTATCTGCAGCTGTTCATGTGATAAAAGGACGAAACCGTTTTTATTGGCCCATACTATTTTCTTACTTACCTTACCAAAGAGTTCACTAAATTTTCAGACATTTATGGTATTGTTTTTGTATAAGTTTTAAAGTGATATATGCAGTGGCGGTGGGCCTTCCCTCAAAATGCCGGTTCAGGTATATGAACTGAGAATAAAAACAATGGTACGGTATTTGATTTGAGTAACTGAAGTTTTTCTGAACAATGCTGCTTGCTACATCATACAAAACGACACGAAACCATTAAAAGAAACTTATTACGTTACAATAACACATTTCATCTTAATGTTTTTAAAAAAAATATTAAGTTGTCATTTTGCTACCTTTAAAAATAAAATTGGGGTCATAACCGCCATGACACCCCCCCCCCTCCTCTGTGTCCGCCACTGTGGAGAGGGGGTTTCCGATGTCAATCCGCACCAGTTACAAACGAAAATGGACAAGCCGAGGCATGAATGAATTAATGAATAATTATATTGAAACAACATAGTACAATGCAATACAATACAATTATAACTAAACTAAAAACACTTAAAATCCAATATTTAACTTAAATAACTAACCATTTGCACAGCGTAATAGACGTGCGCTGTAGAAGATCTACCTAGACCTGGAAAAGCCCACGCCTGCCTCATTTCTAAGAGAAACTGAGAATGTGCGTTTGGAAACTCGTGTTCTCTCCATGTGCGTGCAATATGCGCATTTTTACAGCTTGAAACGCCTGTAGAATACATCCATCGACTATATAGGCTCCTATACGTGTGAGCAAACAAATGATTTACCCATGGTCTCGGCTTCTGAAATTGGAGTAGTTAGAATCTAATAACGCAAGCAGCTCGAGCTTTCAAAAACAAGATCGCCCCGAGTTGTGTATAATACCAGTACAGCTAGTTTTATTCTTGTAATGAATGAAATATTGCGTAAGCTGGGAAGGAGATTTCAGAAGGGAATTTCAATATCTGCGTCTGACACAATTCACCGGAATAGGGATTTTTTTTAATGACGTAACAATTGACTTTCCGAACTTGGTTATTAATTTTTTAAAAGCTTTCATAATCTTACTACATGTTTTGATCAGCTTTCAAGACCAGCAATCAGTTGTAGCTAATTTCGTTAGGTTGGCTTAGTAATACAACAAAACCATTACTTATAACATTATTTTACGAATCGCGAATGCGTCCTTCGCAGAAAATGGCTGTCAATGTATAACATATGTCACAGGGGTGCTTAGGGGGGGGGGGGGCGGCGGCAGGCAGATTTAGTGAATTAATATAAGGGGGATTACAAAAACTTTGCTTTTGAGAAACGTTAAATGGGAGTTCCTTGCATAAGACCCATCAAAATAAGGGATCCCTCCGCTGAGCTAAGGCAAATGCCCCCCCCCCCTTTTAATCCAGCGTACCGTGCACCCCCACACTAACTTTTATAGCCCATTGCTGACTTATTCAGCAGCTGCTTATTTGGAACTCCATGTAAGACTTGTCGATTTCAGTATAACCTCGCTTATGAGGTGAGGCAAATCCCCCCCCCACACCTTACACCAGCCCTCATAATCCATTGCTGCCTTATTCAGTTGCTGGTTACGTGAAAATAAGAAACTGTAAGGAAGAACAGTAAGAATTGGGAACCCCCAGCTGAGGTAGGTAGTGACATAACCGCTCCCTCAACTTCACTCCAGCGTTCACTAGGCTACCATTACGGTACACCCATTCGCTGACTTATTCATCTACTGCTTACATGAAGCTGACAGGTCAGCAGTCTTAAGGTCAGATCGTGGCATTTGCGTGCTGCGTTCGCAACGCTGTCAGTGTGCCTCCATATTTTATCATCTTGTCTTGGGTTTTGGGTTATTTTGGGTTAATGATGTTGCCGAAAGAAAATGTAAGATTGCATGTATGCATTCAAAAAACATGAGTTAGACTTATAGGAGAGATGGGACAAGGGGCTCGGACCCCATCCCCCTTTACACAAAATTAAATTAAATTTTATATTTTAGTGATACAATTTATCATTTTATGTAAACCTGTATTGTTTGAAGAACTTGAATAAATTTATTTGAATTTCAAATAGAATAATCAGATAGAATGGACCTTCATTAATAGAATACGTAAAAATATTGGACCCTCCCCAAACAAAACTCTGGGCACGGCCTTGGGCCCTATACCGCCGTCTTTCAATGAGTTATCTCAGTAGAAAAATTAAAAAAAAATCAATTTTTGGCGGGAAGCGAACGTCCCCTCTCTCCTATTTAGAAAGAACTCTTGTTAGACCCATAAACAAAATCTGGTGAGACAGTGAGCTAGACTATTATTAACGTATAACCATCCAATATCTCGAGAGTCCGGTATATCGGAAACTTATAGAAAATCCCCGTAATGGGGATAAGCATGAGATATGCTCCATTGTCGGGAAATGGCGGAATGTCAGTAATTGAGTGCCTGCCGAGCGAGCAAGACCCTTCGCAAACATCTTATTCAGCAGTATACAGTTCAGTGGTTGTGCTCTAATCTACAACAATTCATTAATTAAATACATATTTCCCGTGTTTTATAAAATAAGGGTTCTATTAATTTCTCGTTGAGGCCTTAGTTATGAGTTAGGCGCTTATTCCACCTACGTCAATGGTCATTAGTAAATGTGGCATTGACGCGGTAGCAGACATTAAAGGCAGTTTAAAAATGTCTGCTAACCCGTCAATACCACATTTACTATTGACTATTGACGAAGGTGGAATATCCGTCTTATGTAAATATGTACGAATTAATTGACTTAAAGATATTGCGTTTATCTTACTATTGATTGGGCAGTCTTTCCCGAACTCGGTATACCTACCTGGTGTTTTGTTTCATCAGTAAGATAATGTTGGCAGACAGCAGCGGCAGTGTAATATAATAAGAGCAAAAAGACTTAGAAAATTGATAATAATCAAAAACTATAGACAGTTTGGTTTCATGGAAGGAAAGTGATTTGTTGAAGGTTTCAAACATAGGTGGCGCACGCAAGTATCATTAAGCAGCCTACAAAGACTTACATAGTTACATGCCTAGCAATTACTGCTGGAATAAGAACCACCCCAACTGGTGCGATGGAGGTTCTACTTAATCGTCCCCCTCTTCATCTTTACTTGAAGTGCCAGGCATTTCATGCTGCTGTGAGGCTACGACAAATGGACACGGCGGGGCATAAAATAATCGCAGAAAAGTGGAGCCGGGCATGTCCGGATATTCTTATGCCTCAGGACAAAACCATGAGGAAACTGCTCTTTACTTCAGGTATCCCAATCATCCCTTCGAGGGAGGAATGAAGCACCGGCCAACCACTACCTACCGTGGACGATATCACGTTTTATACAGACGGCTCGTTGATTGAGGGGTTAGCGGGGGCGGGCGTAAAGTGTAAAGGTCTAAATGTGGCAAAGTCATATCCACTTGGTGTGTACTGTGCTGTTTTTCAGGCAGAACTTTATGTCATATGCGAAGCTCTGGCAATCTGTAGTGAGAGAAAATTGCAGGGAAAAGACATAACTGTATGCAGCGATAGCCAAGCAGCTATACTCGCCATATTCCAACCCGAGAATAGATCTAAGCTAGTAATGGAGCGCAAAAGACGGTATGAAATCGTCAGTAGTGAAAATGACCTACGAATAATGTGGGTTCTTGGGCATGAAGGCATCGCTGGGAACGAAGAGGCCGATGAGCTCGCCCGTGAGGGATCAAGCAGAAGATCATGCACAGTTGAACCAGCCTTGGGCGTCTCAGGAGCCACAGTGAAGAGATCTATTAACAACTATCTGCAACATAGATTTGAAAGCTCCTGGAAGCAGGTGCCGAGGCAGACCCACTCCAAAGACTACATTGCTAGACCCTGGGAACACTCATCCAAAGTGCTACTTTCTATGAGTAGGTCTAGCATAAAAACAATAGTTGCGCTTATGACAGGCCACTGACTGTTCCAAGAGCACCTATCAAAAATAGGAGTCCTGTAGCCATTGGAGAGCAGACTTTGTCGCCGTTGCAGCTTGGAGGAAGAAACAGCTCAAGCACTGCGCAGCTCTGTGTCACCTTTATATGAAATTCAACCTATTCCACGTCCGCGAGGTGCATGCTCGCAAAAGAAGCCCGTCTGATGGGACTTTTCTAAAACTTTTAATTAAGTGTTAAATGGTGCTCTATGGACTTTATGCGGTCTGCGGTCACCTATTTCCCGTAATAATAATAATAATAATAGGTGGTGCACGAGTCGCCATCGAATTGTGGCGCCAATATTTAAAATTGCGACTAGCCCATTTTCCCACCTATAGCTTATGTTATTCAGCTAAGGCCGCTGGGAGGGTTTGTACTGAAAATGCAGCAAATAACACATATGGTGTATCTTCCCTTTCCTTAGAATCCCAGGAATACGCCAAGCATCTTCTTCTAATGCCTCTTTCATCGAAGATTGGCGATCATCATGGAATGGTATTTATTAAACATTAAACGAGTAAACACGTAGATACCGTACTTCGGACTTCTCTTTTAATACAATAGTAGTAAATCTATCATGGGTAGTACTGAACTGCGTACAAAACAAGCATGACAGGAAGACGACTGGGAGGATGTCCTCGAAAACGCTGGAAGGCTGAGTTGGAAACTGACCGCCGCGAATTGGGAGTCCGTAGATGGTGGAGCGCCGTACAAAACCGAGACGACCCGAGGAGTGTTGTCGAGCATGCCAAAGCTCAACAAGGGCTGTACAGCCAAAAGAAGAAGAACAAGAACTGAACTGCATTTTTACAAAGTTTGAAAATAATTTATTACAATAGCGTGCAAAAGCCGCATTGTCTGAAACAATTTACACGCGTGGCCCCAAAGCGAAATACAATTAAAAGTTACGCTTAGCAAAGAAAATTGTTCTACAATTTAAATGAGATTCACGAGAGGAGAAAAGTTTTTAAAAATTACACGTTTTGGAGGCTGGGACTGTTTTAATTTAAAAACGCGCAATAAATCTTAAAGAACACCCGAACAGTTAAAAAGCAAAGATCAACTATTTTTCCATTTAATAAAGCCGCGTTGGCTGCCATTTTTGCCTCAGTGATGAAAGGCTATTTCCAAAATTAGAAAGGCATCCAAACCATAAATTTTTAACTTTTTTTTAATTTTTTGCCACTTTTTGCTAATTTTTCATTGGCCAACGTTTATGAGACTATCCTACAACGATGCATGGGATAACAACGATAATTATGAGATGGACCCCGAGGTGAAATATGTAACCAAAACCAATTTTTCATAATATTTTGACATTAAATCTCATGTTATCGCAGCTTCTAAACTTGATTTTCCTTAAACCCGAAAAACTTTATGAAGTAAGAAACCTCCTGGGAACTTAACTAACCCATATTAGACTATCAGACCAATAATTTGCCAAGTCAATCGACTGTGAACGAGTTCGGAAAGTTCTCAAGGACACTTGGCTAACAAAAAGTTTCATGAAATTTTAAAAGAAAAGTTCATTCTTTCAAATTTATAAGAGCCCCTTGACTATACCCTTTTGAGAAATCCGAGAGGTATTATTTTCTCATGACTTTGGGGTACGATTCTAGATTTGTCCCCGTCAGATTTCGTACCTATTTAATGGTATGTCTAAGAAGCATTTTAAGTTCAGGAAGGATGTCGTGTCTCTCCCAGATAGAACTCTATGTTATCGTAGCTGACTATGTTGCGTAAGCGACTTTTTCTACTTTTGCAGGAGAGATACAAAACTGATGCGCCATCAATTGCGCCTTCTGAAGCGCCGTAATGTTTCTATCAGCTTTCAGTTGTGTTAAAAATATTCTTATGTTCAGCTTACAGGGCGTTGCGGACTTAAAAATCATAGCAAATCAATTTATAACTTCGATTTCGAAAAAAACTTTCGCTGTTTGCATAGTCAGCGACTTTATGAAGACTGGTTCTGGTCGTGGCAACAATTAAGTCTTGTATTACCTTACAAATAGTTTATAAACAAGCCTGTAAACCTGCATCGTAGTTGGTTTAACACTTTCGGCACAGAATAGGTTTTTATTCACTTTTTCTCATTTTTTCGGGTCTATCACTGAAATAATTTCGCCAAATTGCATTTTACCCCTATGCGTGGGTCACCGGTGACCCATTAGGTATTTTCTTTGGGACACATACAATTTATTGGGACATAAAGTGGAACGGAAATTCAAGGCTAGAGGATATAGAAAAACCTGGACTTGGCGGGATTTGAACCCACGATCTACGCCAAACCGGGGCGCGGTCTTAACCGCTCGACCACAAGCCCGACAGGTGCATTTCATTCTAAATCCTTTACTTATATGCTTTTATTGACATGATCCGTATTGCAAGACAGGTTAGCACAGCTACACAACTATCTAACCGAAGAGATCTGTGAGTGTTTATTCCATAAACGAATATTTTTTAGTGGTCATGGAACACATATTGTATTCCACAGGGGTACTTTCCCGTTCGAGCGGACCAATTTTAAGTAATCAAGTAAAGCAAATACCTCTGTTGTGCAAAAGAAGCTCAGCAGGTGCACATGATAACGTCTCGACACAATTACAGGGTCTTAAATTACAAGCGAATGTAGCAAACAGAGATTCCTTACAAGTTCACATAATGCGATGACGTATTTCAACAGAGTGTAAGAGACTTGTGTCTTTAAGACGCGTCGAGATGAGCACTTGATAGCACATCACATTGTTACAGCTGAGCTGCAAGTATTTCTTTCCGAATTTAGGAATAGGAATGAACGAATGACTCGTATCTGTACCTGGTAAGTCATGCTTGCGCCTGTTTCAATGCGTTAATGGTAAGCTTGTCGCAGTTTGTCCATTTTTGCTTGTAGCCGGTGTGGGTTGACATCGAGGAGACAAGTACCAATGGTCAAAAATGCATACAGAAACTATGGCAATAATGTCCGAACACACATGGGGTCGTTGGCATTGGGCAGGGACCAATAATTAGGCCTAGACCATTCCACCAGGGCATTATTATTATTATTATTTTATTTTTAATTCCATCAGTAGGAGAAAAATGCGGCTTTCGGGCATGTTGCTGAGTACAACATCTCAAATGGAGTATTCAAGAGAAAGGTTCATTTACCAGACCTAAGGTTTAGATCCCATTGGGATGGCGAACCATTCCGTTATTATTAAAAAGAACCGGTCCGAGTTTACTCGAACATGCTTTCCAATTTATCAAAATTAGTAAATAGAGAAAATGAGTAATTTCATGGTAAATAATTTTCCTATGGTTAAATTTCCGATATCTCGGGGGGGGGGGGGGTGTCCACCTGACGTCACTGGAGGTGAGGTAAATTCTAGATAGGTCAGACCAACACATTACCACACAGCAATGCCAATAATGGCAGAGCACGCAATGCAATTGACCGTGAATTTTCTATCATTAAAAAAAAAAAAAAAATTTGCACAAAACCAAATAGTTTTTTGGGAAAGCAACCTGTCCGGTTTCGTTACTCAATTTAACACCTAAAACATACATGAAAGTAGAAATCATCGATAGAAAGGTTTCGCAGAAAAGTTATTTTTTAGTCATTTTTCATGAAAATCTAGTTATTTTTATTTTTTTACCCCCAGAAGCAAACTATCAAGGGGCAAGCGACCCCCCGCATTTTATCAACACTAATAACAACTACAATATATGTGAATTTAAAAGAAATCATTGGAGCCATTTTTGGGAAATAATTTTTCTAGAAGTTGTTTTGGAGTTTTTTGAGAATAAAACCCCCCAAATTGAGTTAGCCCCCTAAAAAAAAAAATGGTTCCGAGGTATGTACTTTTTAAACCTACATGCCAAATTTCATCAAAATCGACGGAGTAGTTTGCCCGGAAATCGACGCACAGACAGACAGAACGACAGACAGACAGACAGAACGACAGGCAGACAGACATTTCGTAAAAAACACTTTTTTGGGTTCCTGGGACCTCGAAACGTGTAAATCCGTTGAAATCTCGGAATCTAAAATTTGGACCGCACAAAGCTTTCTTTATACTACGTATAAATTGGAAAGCAAAAATATATATATTATAATATGATGTTGCCATAACCTGGGTAAAGAGGAACCAATATTTACGAGGATCAAGAAAAACCTGGATTTGATTGACGCTATTCAAATCCAGCCAAGTCCAGGCGTTTAGATATTTGTCGATTCTCTAATTTCTGTTTCTTCAACCTAAGTTAATTCAAAAGTCAAAATTCACCCCTGGATGACTCCGAATTTTGATCTCTAGGATGACACAATAGGTTGCATTCCAAAGTCCAAACGCACCCTCAGTCCAATGTTCTACTGACCTTCAAATGAATTCTACCAAAAAATGTCCAGATTATGACACGTTTGCATAGTAATATATTTGCAGGGGAAGCATTCTCACTATTATAGTAAAACTGCGCTAAGTTAAATCCATACGTCACAGCAAAAAATCACACTAAGTTGACTGAGGCATAATGAGCAAGTATGCGCAACAGTCATCTTCCAAATAATGTGTGCGACGCGAGCATTCGTATATAACATTTTGTAAGATAATTGTTGATCATGTTATACTTGCACAGTATGCATTGGCCACACTCGGGCATTTCCCCAGTGGCGTGATTTCTATAATTTGTTATTGTATTGTGTATTGTTGCATCGTATTGTATTAAAACTTATCCATTCATTGGTCAGCTTACAGTGATGTTTCTGCTGTTAAGTCGTAAGGTTTTCCCGCCATTTGTGATTTAAAAGGGAACAGATTGTTGTTGCACGTTGGAATTTCGGGATGATTTACTTTTGTTCTGTTGCCTACGGTGTAAGTTTGTTGTCTCGGAATAAAGTATAAACCATCCCGCGGCTGGAGACCGTTATCAACATGGCTGCTAGTGTAGCCTGCCCAAGAGAAGTACGCAATTTGGCGGGGAAACCCAGTGATAACTGTAGCCTGCACAAGCTAAGTACAAAGTTTTTGACCGGGTCCAGGTATCCGTTCTGCTTTGCTGCAATGTGTAAGACTTCGATATTTTTTGCGTTGGTACTTATCTCTGATAGTTGGCTTATGGTTAACGGGTGCCTCGTAAGGCATATTATGGCTCCCACCGCTCCAGTTAATGTATTTCCATTGTATAAACATTAATGAAGCATAAACTTCAATAAATTCTTTCATTATTATTAAATGCGTTATTCTTATTTCAAAGCAAATCAAATACTTAAAATCTGCTGTGATGTTTGGCTTAACCCAGCGTAGTTTTACAATACATGCAACTACATGCTGCAGTAGGGGCGGGGTTCAGGACATCCAATTCACTTAATAGCTAACCTGCAAATGCGCATGGTGACCGCACAGCTCTCTCTGGATTATATTGATGAACACAACACAATAGTTTGGCGTTATATGCTCGGTAACTCATGGACACCAGCATCTGCATGCCATATATAATACAGTAGATACGAGGCTGGCTGATATACGACGTGACATCATGACTGTGCAGTACATGTGACATGACCCGGTTACTGGTAATGCAGACAATCATCACTATTAACTATTAAGCTGAATCCACACCTTACATCAAATTCATTGCGCTTCAGTAAAGCCGCCATGTTTTTTTTCTTTCCAATTTATACGTAGTATAAGGAAAGCTTTGTGATGGTCGAAATTTTCGATTCCGAGATTTCAACGGATTTACACGTTTTGAGGTCCCAGGAACCCAACAAAGTGGTGTTTACGAAATGTCAGTCTGTCTGTTCTTCGATTTCTGGGCAAACTACATAGTTGATTTTTATGGAATTCGGCATGTGGGTTCACAAACATTTAACATTTAACATTTTGTTGTTGTTGGAATATTTCAATTGGGGTTTATTCTCAAAAAACTAAAAAAAAAAACTTCTAATCAAATTTTTTCTCAAAACGGCTCCAACGATTTCTTTCAAATTCACATATATTGTAGTCGTAATTAATGTTCACAAATGCGGTGGGTCACTTGGCCCTTGATAGTTTGCTTCTGGGGATAAAAAAAAAGAAATGAATAAATTTTATTGAAAAATGACTAAAAAATAATTTTTCTGCAAAACCCTTCTATCGATGATTTCTACCTTCAGGCATGTTTTATGTGTTAGATTGAGTAAAGAAACCGGACAGGTTGCTTTCCCAAAAAAGTATTTGGTTTGGGCGAAAAAAAAGTTTTTTGAAAAAATGATGGAAACTTCACGCTCAAATTCATTGCCTGCCCTGCCATTATTACTGTGTGGTAATGTGTTTTAAATATATTGAGGTTACTTCACCTCCAGTGACGTCAGGTGGACACCCCCCCCCCCCCCGAAATATCCGAAATGTAACCATAGGAATTAATTATTTACCATGAAATTACTCATTTTCTCTATCTATCTACTAATTGATAAATTGGAAAGCATGTTCGAGTAAACTCGGACCGGTTCTTTTCTGTTGTCTGAGCGTTAGCTCCAACTTATTCCTTATTAAAAAATTCGATATTTTGATACTTACTTTACTTTTTCGTGTCCGAGGTAGAGACTCCTTGTTTCTGGTCTCAGCCAAACCGACGCCATCGTCGGTGCATTCACAAAAGAAGAGGAAGGTCACGCCACTGTCGCTGCATTTGGTTAGTTAGTGTTACTATGGCAGCTACCCCCCCCCCCCCAAAAAAATTAGTTAATCTATTGATAGTTAATATATTACCCTCTAATTTAATCGATACTACATATGTTTGTTCTATTGACCCACAACTACCCCCCCCCCCCAAAATGGGTTGAATCCGTCCCTGCCGCCCACCTGCTGGTTTATCCACTACTACCATCTGCACGATTGATGACCTGCATGAAGCAAACGACAAAGCCGTCCAAGCTGCTCAATTTTTGACAACCCATTAAAATCATTAAATGCGTGTCTCCCTGGACACGCGAAGTATGGGCGTAGTGGGACTGATCGGACATTAGGCAGACTATAGGCAAACGGAGGTATGAAATAGGAGTAGTTTCGGAAAATACGCCCTAAGGGAGCAGAGTAGTATTTACGTAATACTTTTCTTTCTGCTTCTTTTGCATTGTTGTTGTTGTTGTTTTCTAACGCCTGCTTTCAGCATTTCTGCTTTAAGCAACCCTGTCAGCCTGGCGGGGGAGTGAGTCTGTTTGTTAACTTGAGGCACCCTAAGGGCAGACTCTTTCACCTCGGGGAAAGGGGAGTTGACTAACAGGGTGGACCTCCTGATTATAGTGGATTCCGAACCACTTGGGGAACATGGTAAAGCCACACGATTAAATCGGAGGTGACCAGGACTCGACTTATACTGCCTGAGCGAGTTATCATGTCCCACCAGGTTCCCCTGCCAACGCTGTGCACACTACCAAGTTGCCGCAGTTTGAAACATGCTCTGCTCTAATGGAATCAACATGGTAAGGCCGTTGGCTCTTTTGCATTGTGACTTGTGAGTGAGTCTGTCCCCGGCCCCCACAATGCAAAGATCCCCCCCCCCCTTCAGTTGGCTAGCACAATATTAATTAATAATTAATCATTAACATCGTGGTGCTATGGAGTGCTCTACTGAATAACTGTCAATGTTTACATCAAGGCCGGGTCGATACACGAGTAATGGCACTGTATGTAATTTTATCATCATTAAATGTGGCATTGTATCAACAGTACACTGTGTCTATTTTCAGTATTGTTCGTATAATACAATAGATCCCATCAAAGCAGTGGCGCATCTAGGAGTATAGGAACGGGAGGTTACCGCAGTTCACCTTTTTTTGGTGAAGTATTGACAATTTGATTTCTTTATTTCAGTGGGATCAATCTTTACACTAAAAACTTCGCAACGCCCATACACTTGTTCTGTGGGGAGTTGGAAACAGTGTGAGGCGGTTGTAGGCTACGCTCTGTAAGGCCGGCTACACACTATTCCTTTTTGCCGTCGCGCCAAAAGAGACTGGTTTGAAGGGATGGCATGAATGCATGGAGCCTAATGAGCACGGTCACACTGTTCCGGTGGCACCGTGCCATCGATTATCGACCGGATAGTGCTGCGGCGGGGAATGTAACCGGACACCGGGGAAATAAATAAACATTCAGTTGAGTGAGGCAAGATAGCTTTTCAACACATGCGACACTGTAACTTGAGTAAGATTGATCGGATCAAGACTATAAAATACTAACATCAGAAATTTTTAATCAGTCGCACCGGACAGTGTGTCCGCGTCGTGTCATTCCGCCAGAATGCATCCCTCTCAGCCGCATACGGCAAAAAGGGATAGTGTGTCGCCGACCCGCGGAGCAAAAATAGGACAATCAGGAACTTTCGCTTAGTAATTCAGCATGGCAAGATGCTCTCCTGTGATTGGTACGGCGCATCTCCATACTTACAATTAGCAAGTTAACGCCCCACCAATCACAGCGTTGGATCATTAATTCATAATATACGACAGTGATACGATGCACCTCCACTGTTCGACCAGCCGTTGATTATTATACACAACAATATTATAGTATTATCAGTATAAGATAAGTATGGGGATGCGCCGCGCCAATCACAGAGAGGCGGAGGCCGCCATCGTGGATTAATCCATAGTTCAGGGGCTACAACAACTACCTGAGTTATGGGGAAAGTGCAATGTAAATGGAAATTGTAACACTCTTTTAGAGGGCAGAAGGGCCAAACCAAAAATTGTATAACCCCCCCCCCCCCCCCAAACAAAAAAAAACTGATAATAATTGAATTGGCCTACTACTCTGTCTCCATCTCCGAGCCCCCCCCCCCCTTCCTCGCCGCCTCCCGATATCGGACATCGCTGAAAACAGGATTACTGCTGATAAGTAATGCAGGGGTGTCGTTTTTGGTCTCAGCTGGAGTAGGCCAAATGCACCAATACGACATTCTCCCTGACTAACGAGTGAATCGTTCAACCTTGTTTTAAAATGTGCCTAATTCTTGTCATATTGCCCCCCCCCCCCTGAAAAATATTAAAATGACACCCCTGAAGTACTAATGCAAACCAAAATATGTACGCAGTATAGACTTACCAGGCTGGATGAAAGCCAAAGCGGACGCAAAAAGCACAGCCGAACACCACATCTTGCCTATCTCAGAAACAGCCCGTATAAACTCCTCCAACAGCAGCAGCTGATGTCATTGATGTGCAAATTCTTCAGAATATAAACAAAAAGTCCAAACAGCAATCAACCCGTCGATTCGATAATCTTCATCTCCAATTGAATGCTGCTGAGAAACCTGAAACAAAGCGCTGAAATTAATCGAGAGTGACTCGAACCTGCCTTGATTGAATTAGATGAGCTTTACAGCCGAGAAACCGAGATTGGTACGATAAATTCCGCAAGTTTCTGTGAACTGGAAGTTTGTAGGCAATTCCGTCTCGAGCATTCGAATAGTGTACCCCTCGGGCTATGGGCATAATAGCCTAATTACAGTTGCTTTGGGGTTGAAAAAATTAACAAGTAGATTAGGTTCAAAGTACTTTCCTTGTCATTTTTCGATGTCCGTGCCCCGGAGAGTCTACGGTTTCGGTTTCCAGATAGACTACGAGATAATGTGTTTTTTTTTTGTTCTTTTAACGTGTTGTAGATTTGAGATTTTGCTATTTCGAGTGAGAGAACAATCGTAACCGAATTATTACTCAGATGTTAAAACTCAATGTTATTATACTAGTAGTAGTTTAGAAGGAAACTACTACTGAGTATATATATACAGGTATTACAAGGAAATCAATAGAGAATTCTAGTGGCATTCCTGGGAAACAGTGTGTGACCAGGTAGCTTAGCAACAAAGTCTATTGTTTGTTGACGAATATGCTTCCAGATTGGTTGAACAGTGTTTTTTTTATCGTCGTTTCGTTCGCAGTACCATTGAATGTATAACACTGTTATATATATTCAATGGCAGCACTAACAATAGTTACAAAAAAGGGGTAACAAGGAGTGGTTTGTTTCAATAATTCGACACTTGGTGACAGCCACTGACAATGTGAAAGATTTTTTTGTCCCTCTGATTACACAGTCACCTCCTTTACTAACGTGGCTGTGGCAGCCCATGGACTATGTCATGTTTTTTCATCGCTATTTAGTCTTCAAAGTAGCTGAGCTTCTGAGTAATGCCTTATGGTATCAGAGGCGAAGACGCCAAAACCCTAATATCTGTACCTCATCGTGGTGAAGATGGAAGAGCATAATGGCCACTGGAGGAACAGATCGGATAAGCAGAAAACGACAGTCTTTTCAGTACAGGACACTCTTTTGTCCTAGGGTTCGCAAACTGGCCCCGAAGGCGGAGGACATCAATGAAGAATCAACGGCATAAGAATGCAGAAGGCAACGGGAAACCACTGCATTACAATTCCCTAGCATCTTCGATAGAACAGGCATAAATGAGATATAATAAAATAGAAGAAAAATTGTCCTCTACACCTTGATACATACAGTATGTAGCCGTCACTATCACAGTTTCACCATAATTTTGGAAGGCGAAACCTTTTCAGGCCTTCCAGAACGGGATACCACTCCATTACAATTCTCTAGTATAGTCATCACGGACTACCATTGCCATGATGATCGCCGGTTTGCAATAGAAGAGGCATTACAAGAAGTATGTAGGATGGGTATCGACTCTAGTAACTATTAGGGCTCTATATTAGACAGGTATTGTCATCCGCCATGTTGTATCCATTATAAGTCTTGTGTATAAGCCAAGCATTGGGTGTTTCCCTATTTATTTTTTGAAATTTATCGTTGTTTATTTATTTTTATTTAAAAAACGTGCTACCAAGTAGGGAAGTGTATAATAAAAAATTACTAAAACGTGTATTAGTTTTTTTCAATTTTTTTCAATCTTTTACTTTTCTTACAATACTTACAATATAGGAAATATGGGATACAACATGGCGGATGACAATACCCGGGTATATAGTGCCTTAGTAACTATGCCACAAACAAGTGTTACAGTAGTCATTATCATGGGCATAGTTGTTGAGCATAGCAGCAGTAACATGCTCAGGAAAAGCTTTATTACCGTTAGGTTGGTTCTTCGCTTCGCTTCTCGCTTCTCGGCCTTATGGCTAAGATCAAAGTGTAGTATCTGTTCTTATCAGCTTAATATCTGATACGGTCGGCAATGCCGGCCCAGAATATTAAACTGATTTTTGGAAATTGGTGAGGTGTTCGGGGCTTGCTCCACCCTTACCACGGGTTGCCTCGGTATAGCACTACCTCCGAGTTGAGCCGGCCGCCAAACCAAGTTGAATCCAGCGGACCAGAGCAGGTTCAAAGCTGCAGATGACTTGGTTGTGTGCACAATGCCGGTAGGGAAACATGGTAGGACTTGTCCTGGTCACCTCCGAACTAATCGTGTGACTTCACTGTGTTTCCCAAGTGGTTCGGAATCCACTATAATCAGGAGGTCCACTGTCCTATGGGCTGGGGCATAGGACAGTCAAGTCGGGGTCGCTCTATGGGCCCAAATTTGAGGCCTAAGTCGTTATTAACCCGACGAACACTACTACTACTACTACTAGGTTGGTTCAGTAATGGACAAAATGGTTAAGTGCTTCGTCTTAGGCGCCAATTACACCGACGTCAATAGTGATAGTACTGGTGATATTGACGTGGCAGTGGACATTAAAGACAGTCTAAAAATGTCTGCTACCACGTCAATCACGTCAATATCACCAGTACTATCACTATTGACGTCGGTGTAATCCCCGCCTTAAAAAGACGTCTGAAGGGTGATAATTTATTTTCTCCCCGCGGATCCGTGACATTAGTATAACAGAGTCCGATGGGGTAATACGCGTGGAGAAAGAGGGTTAGAAAGTTTACGTGCTAAAGTTTCTGGTAATACCTTGTTGCTTGTGGAAGTGGTTACCTATGGAAATGAGGTTACAACACGCAAGCCAGCTCCCACCTCACTCAAACCCTCCGGCGCTCAGGGGAGAAAACTCGAACTGAGAGAAACGAAAAAGGGCGGGAAATTGACGGCTTTTCCAACACTTTTTCGACAATGTTTGCCAATCTTCTTGGTGGTGAGCATGTCAAATGACAAGGAAAAAGAGAATCAAATAATTTGAACTCTAAAAAAAGAGTGTAATTAGGAAAAAAGTTTGTTTTCGGTACTCTTTATAGTGTGTATACATCCTTTATATGCCGGTACTAAATGAGTATCAGTATAGCACTGTAAATAAAAGAAAGTATAGGTTGACTGAATGGGTTTGAAGCCTATATGTACAAGTGATATTTTCTTACTTTTTGAGATAAGTGCACCATAACTATCACCGAGAGTTAATCCATCTTTCTTCTTTAAATGCGTCTTCTAGATTGGTGGTCATCATGCCAATTGGGACCTTGAAGACTACAACCACCATGTTCTACTTCTGCCGGGAGCCCTCTGTCCTTCTAGGCGATACTTTTCTTTATTCATCATCACGTGGTCAACATTTAATCTTTGTGAGCAGCCTAACGGTATATCTCTATCATACATTTTTGTTGAGCTATCCGGGCCTAAGGGGGTTGCAAATATTGCCCATCGTGGAAAGGTTACGGACCATCAAACATTATCGTATACGAGTATATACATAGGTACTTCATATACTGGCAAATATCGTCGTATCTTGAGTCTCGTACATCGCATCAAACTTTTAAACGGCATCATGATTCATAAAGAATACTGTAGTAATTATGTATACTTAGCGTCAATTTTTGGTCAAGGCTTCTATAACTATACTAATTAATTGACACGAAGAGTGTGAGGGATCAGGGGGATGTACCACCTTTCCGGACCATATTGTTCTTTCGCTTAAGTTAAGCTTCTAGGATTGGATGCTCGAGTGAAAGAAATAAATGTCCATTGATGAATTAAAGGGGGACAAAGTACTAGATAAGAATAGATAATAAGATGAAAGATGGAGAATGCATAGAATGAATAGAATAGTTTAAACTGCCCCCCCCCCCAAACAAAAGTTATGTAAACGCCGTACACAGCGATTGCTGATAGCTGAGGATTCTAGCAGACGACTGGTAGAGGCACTATTTGGGGTGTTGTCTTCAAGAGCCGCGTTTTTTCTACCGGTATGAAAGAGATAAAATGAAAAATAGAGCTAGAAACACTGGACCATATGACATTAAGATTATAGGTCAAATGAACAATGAAACAAAAATAAATTTCCGAGACAGTGGCTCACACATTTTATGTACTGTATTCATTGTTTAGCAAAAAAAAAAACCATCTTATTTATTTTCTAACACGTTACAGCCCTCATGAAAAAAGAGGCAAAAGCGGGACAAAAGTTGAGTGAGGTCTGACACTTTGTTTTTTATATCCCCCATTTTACCTCTTGTTTATTTTTAAATCCCTGTCACAGCGCTTACCCCTTCATTGTCCAGTTTTGCCATGTTATGGAAAAAATTGTACAGTACAGCCAAACAGGGTAATTGTGAAATTCTTTCTGTGCATAATACAATAAAAGCGAGAAGCTACAGTAATACGATATATTCGACCATTGCATTTAGCGGTCATTTGAAGCAATGACAATGGAAACGTTTTTCCCCATAGGCCTACTTGAAAATGAAATATTGAAAGAAACAATAATAATAAAGTATATCGTATAATAATATGTATCATATATAATATATAGCATCGTAGAAGTCTACTTAGGTGCCATTCCACCGACCGGCTAGGGCTATTTACAAAAACGGTGACGTGGTAGCAGACATTCAAGACTTCCAGGTTTCAAGGTTTCCACCAACCTCACATTGCAGAATGCAAATGACATTGACGGAAATTAGAATTTTTCTTTTTATAGAAATCTATTAAAATGTTTGTACTTAACATATCCCATGACGCCATTTTTTAATTTTAGTTTGTTTGTTTGTGATTTTACTGTATGATCATTGATCAATTTATATGGCAGAGGAAAATAAACGTTTCCGTCAATTCTGCAATGCGAGGTCGGTGGAAACCCCGCCTAAGTCTTGAATGTCTGCTACCACGTCACTGTTTTTGTAAATAGCCCTAGCCGGTCGGTGGAATGGGCGCCTTAGTGTTACTGTCGGCGTTGTAGTCCACTGTTGGCGGTCGGCCGCAAATGCTGTTTAATGTTAGAACTTGTTTGTTTAATACGAGTATGTTCTTTAATGTTTAATAGTTCCCGCGTTTTTTTCATTCCTTTGTTCAAAACGTATTTATAGCTGTGGGCCCTTTATTACAATATTAACTTAACTTAAGATTAAAAATGTAAACAAGATAATTTTAGAATGATAAGTTGTTTTGTTTACATTTTTAGCCCCCTGATTAAGTTAATACTAAACCGCATAGGCTAGTATAGTAGGCCCACTGATAAGTTAAAAGGTTTTAATCCTGCCACGACGCCACGTGACACTTTCGGGATTATTTACAATAATTTAATCCTATTCCCAATGTCAAGTTAATCTGTAAACCGCATTGTAGGGATCCTGGATAACTAAGTAAGTGTTTCATAAAAATTTCCTGGGAACATAAAATCTTCAATACACTATTATAGCACTAACATACCATAAGCAAAGTCTTTGTAATAAAGGCACAGACCTTTGAAGTCGCACCACTGCGTCGACAAAATCAACAAACACGCAAGAAAAAAACGTTGAAAATGATGACGAACCGCTAACCAGTCGGGTTGTTTCGTTAATAAGAATTGTGGCGGACATTTCCTATGATTATTTAGCAGATACTACAGTAGGCCAGCCTAGTTCCACTGTCCGGCACTGTTGCTTGATAAAATCTTTGGAACGCAACTGCAACACGCGACGTTTTCCATTGATTGTCTACAACATACGTAGCTGGTGACTGGTGACCTTTTCATGTCACGAAACAGAGCCGCCAATTCAACTTTATCCTTGGTCCAGGGCAAAGAAAATAAGTTCACTCAAAAAGCCCTTAACCACCTAGTGAACACAAATTGCCAAGGGCATATCTAGATTTATTTTTTTCGAGTGGATGGGGGAGAAAAAGAAATTATGTCTACTGAATTTCCCTCTTAGTGCCGCGTGCACCCGGACCCATTTCTTAAATAAATAAATAAATAAATATTGACTTTTTGTTCCATTACTAAGCCAACCTAGCGGAGTTAGGGCTATAAAGCCCTCTCATACACTCAACTAGGAAGACACGGGATCGCCTGCTTTACATGCCCTCCGAAGCATGGCTAGAAAATGTAGCAAGTGTGCGACTCGAATCAACAACCTTTCGGGTGAAGTTGGAGACTATACCACTACTCTAAATTTCCTGACCATATTTCTTATACTACGCTATAAAATTTGAATGAAATAAAAGGGGTGGACGGGTGATGCGATTGACGATCGTTCACTACTCTACTGGTAAAGGTTAATAGCAATGGTGTAGTATTATTTGAAGAAAAAAAACTCAATAATTCAGAAAAAATACAACACCAATTTGTCAATCAGCAAGAAACCGTCAGTCCTAATCAGGACTAAGCCTGATGATGGGACTAGCACCCACTCCCAAAACTCCGCCCTAATTATTCAATGACTGTGAGGCCTTGCCCATTGCAATGTAAGTCCAACTGGCCCTTTGTTAAATAATCGTCCACTACAATATGTATGCTGCAGAAAATACGTAGTTGTAATTGAATTTATTTATGTATTTACAATTAATGTATTTGTTTACTTTCTGGGACATAAAAGACGAAGGCGGGTCAGCCCGTACATGCTTTCCAATTTATCAATTCATTATTATTGGTACAAAAGCATTATTGAATGTGATTGGTACAAAAAAAAATTGGTGTGGTAGTCCGAGTGGAAAAGTCCAGTGTAGCTACTTCGGTGGCAAAGTGGTAGCGTGCTTGTACATGTGCAAGTCCATACACACCTTGCGGTCGGAGACGTGTCGTAACTCGACACAAATACCTATTACGTTACATAGTGAGGCGATTGAAAAGGTTAATCGGATACATTCATGAAATTGCTAGTACGGGTTTAACATTTTCATAAAAAGGAAAAAACATTATTGAATGTGATTTGTAAAAAAAAAAAAACTATTGCTGCGGTAGTCCGGAGGAAGGAGCTCAAGATGAGTTTTGCAATCTTTGGCGGCTCTACAATAGAAATTTCCTGTGAAAATCGACTTTGTAAATAAAAACGCGTAGTGACGTTCGCTGATTTGCTATTAAGCGTACCTATTACCAGCAAGACATGAGAGATAAAATGGAAAACAATATGATGGTGGGGAACACGGTAAAATATGTATGGGATAATGGAAAACGATCGGAAGAGGTAATATAAAATCGGTTTATGTAAAACGATCACATCTTCCCGCATTGGGGCTCATATTTTTCGAGTGATATCTAATAAAAGGTGTTCCAGGCCTTGAAATCGAACCTATTGCGGAGTTTTTTCTTCTGAGGTCACAATCTCAACGATTGGTTGGCAGTAACTCCCTGCATATAATCTTCCAGCTCTCTCTGTCCTGCGCCTTCCTCTTCTGCTCTTGGTACGTTCGGGCTCCTACGTCCTTCTTCAGTTGATCCATCAATTCCTTCTTCCATAGGTTCCTTCCACTGTGCCCTCAATGATGGTGTGTACCAGATTTTTGTGTTTTAATAAATGTCCTAACCATTTCGCTCTTCTACTTCTTATATGAGGTAGCCGCAGTCTCTTTTCTTCAATGGCCTCTAGCAATCTTTGATTTGTCACGTGGCCCCTCCAGCTGATCCGTAGCATCCTTGGGCAACACCATGTTTCAAACCACTTCAGTGCCTTATCTGCTATGGCCCAGGTCTCAGTCACACCCGTTTAATAATAAAACGCTCCATACGCAGGCTTAAAATATAACAGTCTAACAGAAAGTCATAGAAAAGCAGGCATGAAGAACCGGTCCGAGTTTACTCGAACATGCTTTCCAATTTATCAATTAGTAGGGAGAGAAAATGAATAATTTCAGGGTAAATAATTTTCCTACGGTTAAATTTCGGATATCTCGGGGGGGGGGGGGGGGTGTCCACCTGACGTCACTGGAGGTGAGGTAACCTCAATATATTTAAAACACATTACAACACAGTAATAATGGCAGGGCAGGCAATGCATTTCAGCGTGAAGTTTCTATCATTAAAAAAAAAAAAAATTGTGCACAAAAGCAAATAGGTTTTTGGGAAAGCCAACTGTCCGGTTTCGTTACTCAACTTAACACCTAAAACATGCCTGAAGGTAGAAATCATCGATAGAAAAGTTTCGCAGAAATATTATTTTTTAGTCATTTTTCATTAAAATTAAGTTATTTTTATTTTTTTACCCCCAGAAGCAAACTATGAAGGGGTAAGCGACCCTCCGCATTTTATCAACATTAAGAACGACTAGAATATATGTGAATTTAAAAGAAATCGTTGGAGCCGTTTTTGAGAAATAATTTTTTTTGACGTTTTTTTTGGAGTTTTTTGAGAATGAAACCCCCCCCCAAATTGAGTTAGCCCCAAATAAAACAAATGATCTCGAGGTATGATTTTTGTGAACCTACATGCCGAATTTCATCAAAATCGACCGAGTAGTTTGCCCGGAAATCGATGCACAGCCAGACAGACAGACATTTCGTAAAAACCACTTTTTTGGGTTCCTGGTACCTGAAAACGTGTAAATCCGTTGAAATCTCGGAATCGAAAATTTCGACCATCACAAAGCTTTCCTTATACTACGTATGAAATGGAATTGAATATGGATTGGAACCCAGAACTTCTTCCTTGCCGGGGTGATCTACAAATCTCTTCCCTGGCGTTTACTGCTCCAAAAATATGGCTCCACCTGCAGCCAATTAAAACTCTCGGTGGACTTCCCTTTAACCGGATGTAACTTATATCCGGAGAAGAATAGATAAAAAATTACATGAAAAGCTAGCCTGAAGGTAGGTAGGAAACTAGAAGATTTCCAGTGTTAAAGTATTAAAATGGCCTTTGGAGAATTAACGTCGTTATTCGCCGCCTTTCCATTTTGCTGCATCTGCAAAAATTTCTCTATTCTTTCATCGCTTGAGGATTTCATCGCTATTTTCCCAGCTGTTGGTTGCTGAACGCATAAACACTTTATGGCGTATTAAAATGCTTCTGCAATATTAAATTTTGTTTTTGGAGCCGGAGATAGAAAATATTGGAATGGTCTCGATATTGTATCTATTAGGTTTGGCAAATTTTCTTATTAGGCCTACTTTGGCATTCAAATATAAATGACGGCGTTTTTTTTCAAATTACACCCCGCTTTTTAATGTTTTAATTTTTATTTCAAATTATTTCTACCCCGATCGCAATACAACCAGAATGAAATAATGAAATTTAACATGCCGAAATATGGGAACTATACGAGTATTTCTCCACACCCCCCTCCCTCCCTCCCTAGAGCCGGGTTTAATCATTTACCCCACGCACCCCATGAAAACCACCAAAAATAATTCAATTAAGTTTAAAATAAAATGTGTAAAAACCCTCGCAAATTTTCCAAGAGACCAAGGATCCCCTGTTTCCAGAAATAAGTCTATAAAGTCACAATTGTTTTGTTGATATTCATTAGTTAAAAATGACATTTTTAACAATGTCCCTTGAACCCTTGGACTCCCCTCGTTGCCCTCCTGAAACTCCTGGCTTTATACCTGGAAGGTATGCAAGGACAATGGAGAAAGGAGGTACTGGATACGAAGACTTCGTAAAGCGTTGAATTCCATTTTCTTGTAATTTTACTTTTCGGGGCCCTGTAGGATCCCCTTAAGGAAAATCCTGGATCAGCAGCCTGATCGAGGCGATTATAATACCGGGGTTAAATAAATACCCTAGGATTATAGCTGTAAACAAACAAATTTTGAATCGCACTTTCCATTATAAAATTATCTTGTTTACATTTTTAATACCAGGATTAAATAAATACCGGTATTACAATCGCCTCGATCAGGCTGCAGCCCCTGCTCGTGGAGCTTTATAAACAAATAAATAAATATTGACTTTTTGTTCTATTACTAAGCCAATCTAGCGGAGTTAGGGCTATAAAGCCCTATCTTACACTCAACTAGGAAGACCCGGGACTGCCTGCTTTACATGCCCTCCGAAGCATGGTCAAAAAATGTTGCAAGTGTGGTACTCGAACCAACAACCCTTCGGGTGAAAGTCGGAGTCTGTACCACCACTCTACATGTCCTGCTCGATTTGATTTAATAGTTAACAGCTGGGAGAAGCTCCATTCATTCTCTTGAGTATTCCCCAGTGAAGTCTGCTGAATTGCCTGGCAGTATTGATGAACTTTCCCCAACCCGCGACTATATTGTTCTTAAGTGCCCACGGGTTGCAGGTAAAGGGGTTGACTTACTGGAGTTAGAGACAGAAAGTTCAACCCGGGGTGGTTCGACTCGCGAATTTATAGATGATGATTTCATTTCACTTAGGGCAGAATATAATGTGCTCTCTATAAAGTTGTAGCATAAAATAATAATGATTATTATTATTAGGGTATTATCTTAGTAGACAAATGCTGAAGTCCACTTTGGAAGGCCAATTCGACAATTGATAACGGACTTTATTGGGGAGAGAAACCTCGATATGGTGAACAATATGTAGTGCTTAATCAGTCGTACTGTTAATGACTTTTTATGGATCTTCCCACACTTATAGTGGCCGATTGGTGCTTTTCCCAAAACCAACGACTTCCTAACTACAATAAAACTGCTGCTATTCTTTTTTCCAGCCTGGCGGGAGAAGTGAGGCAGTTTATTAACTTGAGGCACCCTAAGGGCAGACGTCCTTCACCTCGGTGGAAAGGGGAGTTGACTGACAGGATGGACCTCCATATTATAGTGGATTCCGAACCACTTGGGGAGCATAGTAAAGTCACACGAATAATTCGGAGGTGACCAGGACTCGACACGCACGTAAACAGAATGGTTTAGTCTCAGCGCGTTATCATGTCCCGCCATGTTCCCCTGCCAACGCTGTGCACACTACCAAGTTTGGAGCAGTTTGAAACACGCTCTGCTCTTGTGGATTCAACTTGGTAAGGCCGTTGTCATCCATAAATAATTAATCGGCTAAAATTATTGAACAAGCTACAGGAGCTGCCAAGGCAGGTAACCATAAATGAACTAAAAACCCTGTATACAACCCTATTAGAAGAAGTAAGTAACAAGCGATAATGGACAAACTGAAACAAGCTCACCATATTGACACAATGTAACAGGCGTAAGTATGACTTCACCAAGTTCGGGTGCGAGTCTCCTGATTATCAAACAATGGCAAGAGCTTCATTTTAGATTTTGACAATAATTCTCAGTTGAATACTTGAATAAAGCATGAATCAAAGCAAGGTACCTTGTTAACTGAAACCGTAAGACTTGAAAATTTCAAGAAGACGGCCTTTGTTGCCAACAACGCAATCCTGTCCTTTGAGGAGAGAGGGGGCGGGGTGGGGACTGACAAATGGGGTTTAAGGGCTTCGCTGAAAAGTCCATTATTCCTTTGATTTTTTTCCATTGAAAATTAATAAAATCCCTAATATTACCTCTTCAACTTGCGAAATAATTTGCCTTACACACTTAAGCTTGACATTCATGTTGTACTCAGTTGTAAAGGTTTACGACAAACAATTATGAAAACACAACCGGTTTAATAAATAAATAAATATTTATATAAGAGGATATACTGTATATATTTCTATTAAATTTTACAATCAAGTAATAGTAACAGGAAGGCATTAAAGTAAAATCCACAAAATATCGTCAAATCAGGTAGTTCTGTCATTGTCATTGTGCTAGTGCCTGGAAACAGGCTGGTTGCGCTTTGTGTGTAGGACAATGACAAAACATTTAAACCGGTAGCTCCAACAAGGGGGAACTACTTAAAAATGTTATGCCATTAAGTAAGGCTATGTTTTGAGCAATAGCTTATTACCGTAAATTCCCAAAATTTCTGGGGGGGGGGGGGCTTTACGACACCCAAGACTTGGATTAATTATTCATTCACTTCTGAAGTGAGAAAGAAGAAAGGGGGGAGTGGGGGTCTCCCCCGGAGAAAAAATTGATAAATAGGCCCAAATTAGTGAGGTGTTGCACATGCTATACCCTAGATATAGGGGGGCCCGGGGGTCTCCCCCGGACAAAAATTTTGAGAAAATAAGTCTGAAATATTGGGGTTTTAAGCATTTTGAGTAACATATTTTTTGTGAAAGTACTTGGTCAATATGTGGATTTTTTTTATGATATCTCTAATGTAAAATAAGCATACCATGAATTAATTTCCCTTTCGTTATTGTGGATGCTATCCCTTTCGCCTCCATAACGTCTTTGTCACCAGAAATCCTGGGGGGGGGGGGCTACGGGTGCCTCTGGGGGCTTAGCCCCCCCCCCCCCCCAGGACCCCCTATTTACGCCAATGGCTTAATTATCAAACCTCAATAGTTTCTAAATTATTAAGTAGTTAATAATTAAATAAGGAGAATTTTCTGTGCAGGCTATACAGAATTGGCCATAACTTTTGCGATAGATTCTGTGCGTTTATCATTTTCCAAACAAAATTATTTCACCTCAACGAAACTATATTTGATATTGCGAAAAGTACCTCACTTTTTCAACAAAAAAAAACTTTGAAATTGGATCAGTGGTTTCAAGAGGATGTGCTGAAAACGGAAGTGGTGGAATGGTTGGAAAAACCTTATTACAACTCTTGCTCACAAATGTTCTGCTTCTTAAATAATAATCAAGTATGTACTGCCTGTAGGTGCTGAATTGCTCATGGGAGAGTAATACAAAGCATGTTTCAAAACATAAAACACACGAGCAGCATTTTAATTTTAAAATGAGGACTACAGTTTCTATAATAAAGGGTTAATTTACTTACATTGCCAGTTGCGTTAATAGTCATTATAATAGAGGCAGGGGCCCCATAGTCATCGAACAATTAGGGTGGAGACCGTTGTCTGAGGACGAAGGTGACGTTTCGGGAGCAGGAGCTACTCCCATCATCAGGCTTAGTCCTCATAACGACTGATGGTTTAGTCAGCTGATAAGGATAGATGGTTTCTGGGTGATTGACGCATTGCTCATAGCATTGTATTGTTCTCTGAATTATTGAGTAAATCTGATCACCTTGAGGATTCGAACTACCGCTCTCCCAACTGAAATGGAAACTCTCTAAACGTTTTACCAGGGACCTCCATCCCGGGGCCCCTTCTTTTTTATTTGGGCTAAACAAAACTTAATAGGTCTTTTGCCCCTTGATAGTTTGGTTCTGGGGCAAAAAATAAAAAATAAATCAATTTTCATGAAAAATGACAAAAAAATAATTGTACTGCAAAAAGTTTCTATCGAAGCTTTCTAACTTCAGGTACGGTGTAGGTGTTAATGACCATGCTTCGGAGGACAAGTAAAGCAGTCCCAACTCCCAGGCCATCCTTGTTGAGTGTAAGAGGGGGCTTTATATAGCCCTAACTCCGCTAGGTTAGCTTAGTAATAGAACAAAAAAATCAATATTTATCTAATTTAAATAGAGTAAGAACCCGAACAGGTCACATTCCCAAGCAAAGTTTTTTATTAGATAAAATATTATTTTTTAAAATTAAATTATGAATAATTGATGATGATGAGCAGGTGCCTTATACGTTATTGACGGATCTACGACCAATATTTCCAGTTTAATTGTTAAAAACGGACTGTGAAGGGTGGGGGTCCGATTTCCTTGCTAATTAAATCAAAAATCTGACCCCACATTGGGTGACTTGCGTACTCAGGCACTTGACTCAACAACGTAACCGGAGAAGACGGGGGGAGGGGGCTGAAGTAGGTCACCCTTCTGACAGGCTCCTCAGGGGGGGGGGGGCGAACCAAAGAGCCCAGCAAAGCATGGGAAGGGGGGTCCTCGAGCAACCCTTAACAATGAAACCTCCTGACAGCCCCTGCCATCCTGGTAACAAATCTTAATCTCTTCACCCCCAATTTCTAGCGCTCTTTTCTATTTGCCGTTATTATTTTGGACTGGCTTAAGACGGATCACCACTTTTGCCGGGCATTTTGAAGTCAGCTAACATGGCTCTAAATCCTGCTGGATTAGCGAAGTGATGGACGCTCATTTTATGGAGAGAAAATTTTCTGCTTCTAGGTTTACTATCCCCCTCGTCATTATTGTCATTATTACTGTAGCCTATTTACATTATTACTTCAGGTATGCTTTAGGCGATTAATAAAGTAACAGAACCGATGGTCGCTTTCCCAAACTTATTTTTAGTTTTGAATAAAAAATATTTTTTGGTGAAATTACGGATAATTCATGCCAGTTATGCATCCATACCCTACTCGTATGTTGTAGTATATTGGTCTGTCTGTTTTAGACAATTTTTCATTCAAGCACTCAATTGGACAATTGCATTACAAACAGCTTACTTTATTGCATAAAGGCAGATCGAGGGTTTGAATCCCGCCAAGTCCAGTTTTTTCTTTATCCTCTAATTTCGGAACCAACCAAGTAAACAGGTCAACAACCTGTCCAAACCATCATTGATGGAGACACCTTCTTGCTGCAATGCTAGGACCAAATGCGCGTCTCAGCCGGGAAGTAGAGCGTGTATTCTAGAGACCAGCTGCTGAAGCAACCCTCTTACCGAGAGACAGAGAGGGGAGAGAATATTGTACGTAGCGTGTGCAAGCAGGACGGAGGTATAGTGTGGCTCAGCTGCCGCTCAGGGGCATTCTTAAAAGGATTGTTAGTACGGTATTTAGTTTGGTAGACTCCTCGGGTTTGCCCAGCCATAGCACCACGCTTGCTCACATTACGCCGAATCTAGCAATAGCTTTTGTGCTCTTCTGTACAGGCCCTGACCTTGGGATTTCACCACCCTGGGCAGCAAGTCTTCCAGCGCCCCCTACCCGATTAAAACAAAATGTTGCGAAAGGAAATTGTAAGAAATACGACCAAAGTACATATAAGTTGTAAACTCTCAAGGTATACTTTAGTTAACTTGGGTAAACACCAATGCTAAAAAATAGACGTCAAAGGCAGATAAGCAGCCTGATCGAGGCGATTATAATACCGGGGTTAAATAAATACCCTAGGATTATAACTGTAAACAAACAAACTCATTGTTAAAATTTACTTCGTATAGTCTTACAATAAAATTAAATTAAAAACACAACCGGTTTCGGCTCACGCCATCGTCAAGTGCGATTGAAAAAAGGTAAACAATAGGTAAGCAAGCTAGTTGGTAAGGTAAAGGTATGCTGTTTTAGCTTGCATACCTTTTGTTTACCTTTTTTCAATCGCACTTGACGATGGCGTGAGCCGAAACCGGTTGTGTTTTTAATTTAATTTTATTGTAAGACTATACGAAGTAAATTTTAACAATGAGTGACAGCAAGTTTTACAAAGTTACTAAGGAGACTATTATGTTTATGTAAACAAACAAATTTTGAATAGCACTTTCCATTATAAAATTATCTAGTTTACATTTTTATTACCAGGGGATTAAATAAATACCGTATTATAGTCGCCTCGATCAGGCTGCAGGATTAACACAAATATGTCCTTGCCTTTCATTCGGCAAAATTTTTGACATTCTTAGAAAAGTCAGTACTTTCTTCAAAGCCATTACAGCGTCTACTTCAGCCGACCGTCTGGCTTCTGACAAGGATTGAACAACAGGGGTTTTACTTTTAAAAAAAAAATGAAATTGAAAATCGTATATTTAAATACATAAGTGTACAATTAATAATAAGGTAGTTTTACAATTGTGAAGGGGGGATCCCAAAGGAATGGTTCCCGTGCTGGGCCCCCCTTTTAAGTATGAGCTTTTTTTTCATTTCGACTGGCACCCTGGGCAAATCCCCAGTCTGCCCATTTGTAGGACAGGACCTGCTTCCACCATAATGCATAATGCAAAAAGTCCTACTTTTACTCAACTAGGAATAGTATGCTCTACATATCCTCCGAAATATGAGTTAAAAATGCAACAGGTCTGCTTAAATAGAGCAATGACTTTGGTGCTAATCTGAAACAGGGTCGTAAAGTGGGGGGGGGGGGCACGGTCCAACTTGCCCCCCCCCCCCCCAGCCTCGAGCAATGTATGGTCCCCTTCGCAGCAATATGAATGTAAGCATTCCTATTTTAGCTTTGTAATATCTACAGCTATACTTTACAACTATTACAATGCGTAAAACCCTACTATTTTCCTCATATATTTTCAATTTTTCCTTATCCTGCCTGATGACGTCATAAGGTCTACTTACTTTTGCCCCCGCCATCATTCTAAAGCGTTACGCCTCTGATCTGAACCATCACAATGTAGCTATAAGACATACTTATACTGACAAGTTCACAATTAGGGGTTGTGTGCTTCACATTTCCAGTGGAACATGCGATAAAATACAACATGTGTAGGACTCGAACTAAAAACCTTTCAGGTGACAGTCAGAGTCCATACCACTAGGATACTTAAGCTTATGCGTACACTATATGTTGCACGCAATAGACAAGGTCGTCGAAAACGCTGGAAGAATGAGCTGGAAACTGACCTTCGCGAGTTGGGAGTAGATGGTGGCGCGTTGTACAAAACTGAGATGACTGGAGGAGTGTTGCCGAGAGGCCAAACCACATCAAGGGCTGTACAGTCAGAAGAAGTAGGACTCGAACTAAAAACCTTTCAGGGTGACAGTCAGAGCCCATACCCCTAGGCTACTTAAGCTAACGCGTACACTATACACTAGTGCGTTGCACGCAATAGACAAGGCTGGGCCGCTGTAACCTTGAGCCGTAACACTGGACAGGATAATTGGAAGTAGTAGGCTGTGGTAGGTAAAGCAGGTACTTTCGGAAAACCCCATGATGGATGAGCTGGTATTGGTGCGCAGTCCCGTTCCATTGCATTGGACTGGATGGAGCCTGAATTTTCTGGAATTATTCCAGAACTTTGCCGATACATGTAATTTTGCGATTCACTTTGTCGTATTGCCCTTGTAACACACTTAACTCACAGGAAATATTGAATGTAAAGCTATCAAATCCTTCTCTGTAATTTGATAGATATAGCGTGTGACGGTCACTATATATCACCGTTGGCCACAATTCTTCTTCTTCCAATGCCTCTTCTATTGGCGATCATTATGGTAATCGTAGTCATGACGACTATACTCAGGAATTTTAATACAGTGGTTTCCCGTTGCCTTCTGCATCGTTATGCCGTTGACTCTTCATTGAGTTCCACCGCCTTCGGGGCCAGTTTCCCAGGACAAAAGAGTGTCATGTACAGAAAAGACTGCTTTTTTCGCTGATCCAGGCTCAATCTCGGCCCTCTATCGGTTCAGTCGCCACTACGTGCGTCGTGCTCCATCTTCACCACAAGAAGGTACAGATTAGTGATATTCGCGTCTTCACCTCTGAGGCCATAAGGCAATAGTCAGAAGCTCAGATACTTTGAAGACACCGTTATGGATCACCAACTGCGAAGGACCGATGAAGCGATGAGTGGACGCAGACCAGATCCCATGAATTTATTTAGCCCATAGGCGGGGGCCAAAATGGACATTGTTCCCAATCTTTCCTATGTAAAGTATACTTTATCGGCAGGGCTGCTGCGAAGGAACATTTTAAACAAAAATAATAATGATTAGCCTACGTGCTTGTGCCTACATGTACCTACACTTTTAATTTCTCTACATTTTTTATGGGAATTTAATATTTTTCATTGGGGGGGGGGGAGATATTTCCTCTATGAAATGAAATGAAACACGTCTTTATATCAGGCAAGCTTTAGCCCCCTAGGGCTACTCTGCCAGCAAACCTGTGGCACACTCTATAGGCACACCCTTGGGTGTTGGGTACGGGCCTGAGTCGACTATGCCTCGGAAAATATATTATATAAAATATGTAATGTATGTACCTCAATGACTGCGCAGCAGGAAAGGGGAAGAGGCATTGGGTGAAGAATGGCGGACTGATGAAGATGTAGTTATGGTTAGTATTCATCAGTATGATGAAGATATAGGCTATGGTAGGCGCCCCAGGGTTTTCGAGACTCCTGATATAAAATAACCTCTTCACTTATACTAGTATGTGATCGGCCGCCATACCAAGTTGAATCCAGCGGACCAGAGCAGGTTCAAAGCTGCAGATAACTTGGTCGTGTGCACAGTGCCGGTAGGGAAACATGGTAGGACTTGTCCTAGTCACCTCAGAACTAATCGTGTGACTTCACTGTGTTTCCCAAGTGGTTCGGAATCCACTATAATCGGGAGGTCCACTGTCCTATGGGCTGGCGTAGGACAGTCAAGTCGGGGTCGCTCTATGGGCCCAAACATGAGGCCTAAGTCGTTATTAACCCGACGAACACTACTACTACTACTACTATACTAGTATGTGAAGACGTCAGGGGAAAACCCGGAAAGGTGATCAAAAGTAGATTTTTCAGAAATCTAAGTTTAAAATAGCCGTTTATTCCCCTGCAGACTGTTTTTCCTCACGCCATTTGTGCAGAACCTTACCGAACTTGTTTTTCTCCGGTTTTGTTAGTTTATATAAAACTACGTTTTTTTTTGTTTTTTTTTTTAAGATTAATCGCATACAAACAATTTAATGCATGTATCCGTGTTGAGTTACGACACGTCTCCGATCGCATGGCGTGTCAAGACTCGCACAAGAGCAAGCACGTTACCAGCTGGCCATCGAAGTCGAACTGAACAGAATGCCACCATAATCTCAATTTCGACCAAAAGTGCACTTTTCCATTTTTTTTTTTTTTAATTTTGATACTCTTTAAGTTGGGGGTCGTCAATAAATTTATATTGTGCTTGGTTTCCTACCTCCCCCCGTATTACAATTAATTAAATTACAAGTTTGCAAATTCTTTGTTGCCATGCCCTTGAAAACGTCATCGCGGCAAAGACAAGACAATCACAATGGAACTTCAGAGTCATATAAAATAGGCTACATATTTACCATTTTCACTAAACATATAAGAAACCACAATATTCCACTGATCAACGCAACGATACATACTTAACGCTACAGGCTGTATAGCCTAATTAAACTAATAATAAGCCTCAGAAACATGATGAGAAAAACACCAAACCAATTCCAAATATCTTAAAGATTTAGCCTAAATAAAATCAGAATTGTTTCAACAGTGTTTAAAGCAAGAAAAAAAAACTAGAACATGATGTACCCATGACCTGTTGTACTAACGTCACAAACAATTAAAATTTACTTACGAATTAATATGCTATAATTTCCTGTATGTCGTAGTTTGCGGCGAACTTTACCGACTGATCTACTGCCACGTTCATGTGAAGTCTGCGAATGCCGAATGGCAAACTTGGGCCACGACTGACACCGAAGCGGACATCTTCACAGCAACCGAGCAACATCGGAGTTCTTGTGGCTTCAGACGCCAGCACGTTTTAAAAATAACAACACGGACTTTTTATAATTTGTTGGCTATACTTCATCCAGGCACGTAGCCAGGGAGGGGGCTTTGGGGGCTGAATCCCCCCCCCCCGAAATGTAAAAAAAGAAGAAAAAATTCTTGCATTGTTCAGTTTTATGTTTCACCTGTAATTTTTTTCTTTCTCTAAAAACACTGAAAGTGTGTGTTTTTGCATGTAAATTCATAAAAAATTTCCGGGGGGGGGGGGCGACCCGTCTTTTTACTGGGGGTATTCCATACCTACCCCCCGCCCCGACCCCCTGGTAGTTAACCCCTCCCGAAATAAAATCCTCGCTACGTGCTTGACTTCATCAGAGCTCATAGGCCATAGCAAGAGCACAGAGCAGCGGCGTCGATTGGGGGTCCTTGGGAGTCCTCCACCCCCTGGGACATCAGAGCTCATAGCAAGAGCAGTGGCGTCGATTGGGGGGTCCTTGGAGGTCCTCCACCAAGGCTTACCGAAAATCACTCATATCAGGCACAATATCGTACCATTCACGAAGAAATATGTGTTACATGAAGAAAATGTAGCTACTGGACCTTTCAGGGATATTTATTATTCAGGGATATATATTTAAGTGTTTGCTGTCTCTAGGCAGTGAAGTTTTTTAATAACTCAAAATTAGTTGTAAAAACTTTATTTTTTTGGGAGATACCCATATAATTTACAGTATTTTATAGTATTTATCCACAAAAAATTTTCGCATCAAAAATATGCCACCCTTAGCGCGCGCGTAGCCTATTCCGAAATACATCACCTGGACCTGCAATACCTGCAGATCATCGCAGAACTATTTATTTTCACTCCTAGTATCATAGGTCTACTTAAAAAAAATTAAACTAGTAAAAACCCGACTTTCTAGAATGAGGTATATAGAAAAATAGCATAAGATAAGATAAAGCACTGCATCAAAACTTAGAAAGGTGGAAAAGTCAAAAGAAATGAAATCTCCCATGAGTTAAAGTAGAAATGTGTGGCTTTTTCACATCAATCTCTACAGGAAAGTCATAAAAATCATTGAGGAAACCTTCGGTTTGGGATAGAACAATAACTTTTATTTTAATAGTGTGAAATTCATGTGGCATCCGACAGAGCCGTATCTAGAAAGGTTTTTCGGGTTGATCTGAAGCTTTTGAATGCGTTCGCGATACGTCCATTGACGCCTCACTATATAATTTGGATGAGTACGACCCCAAGAGCTGGACTATTTATGTACCTCCTCCTTTTTTCGTACAAAACCCTCTCGGGTCGGCCCGAAATATTTGCTGTGTACACTATAAGCAGAATGGGTTTTTAAATACATTGAAAGAAAATCACATGAACTGAGCATTTATTTTGAAAAAAAAAGTCCGATGGACATCCCCCTCCCCCCGAAAAAATTTCTGGAAACGATCTTGAAAGTAACGTTATTTTAATTTCTGCTGTACTACTTCGGCTGCACCTACTGATATACGGTACAAGATTACACACCATTTAATAATTTCAGTCAATTTATTCTTTTGTAATGTTAGACCCCCAGCTCTTTTCCCCATTAAACGATTCTTTGGGCGGTTCTCACTATCGCTTGAAAACTCTCAGTTAGGAATACAGTATGGCCCGGCCATACATTGGTTATTCGCGGTGTACAAAATATCTTAGACACCTTAGGCGCCCATTCCACCGACCGGCTAGGGCTATTTACAAAAACAGTGACGTGGTAGCAGACAATCAAGACTTAGGCGGGGTTTCCACCGACCTCCCATTGCAGAATTGACGGAAATGTTTATTTTCCTCTATGCCATAATTAAAATTGATCAATGATCATACAGTAAAATCACAAACATACAAACTAAAATTAAAAAATGGCGTCATGGGATATGTTAAGTACAAACATTTTAATAGATTTCTATAAAAAGAAATTTCTAATTTCCGTCAATGTCATTTGCATTCTGCAATGCGAGGTCGGTGGAAACGCCACCTATGTCTTGAATGTCTGCAACCACGTCACCGTTTTTGTAAATAGCCCTAGCCGGTCGGTGGAATGGGCGCCTCAGACTTTATTCGCCTAAATTTCAATTCATTGGGCGCGTTCCTCTGAGTGACAGATGAAAACATTGATGGGTGTTGCGCAGTCGCAGTCAAATTATTAAAAAACAGGTATGTCTTCCTTCTCGGTTTTATTAATAAATTCGTGAATAGCTTTTCCTAAAGTTGAAATGAAACCATTTTCAAGCGATGCAATGGGGGACCAAATCTACTGTATATTGTAGCCGGTAAAACGGCGAGGACCGTGGTCGAGGGGTTAGAGAGCTTGCATTTCAATCGGTAGAACGGTAGTTCGAATACTCAATGGGATCGGATTTCCTCAATTATTCAGAGTAGAATAGAAGAAATATTTCAGTCAATCGTCCAGAAACCATCATTTCTTCTCAACCTGATGGTGGGAGTAGCACTCACTCCAGAATCGTCGCCCCTTACCCTGACAATAGGCTCTGGTCTAATTGTTCGATGACTATGAGGCCCATACCTCTAATGACTATTAAGAAAGCAGTCTATGTATGTTTAGTCCAACTAACCCTTTGTCAAATACTATTTACACTGTGGCGGCGAGGCCACTACTGTCACGTCTAGTTCTTCTGCTAATTTTTTTTTTTTAATTTTTGTTTTCAATTTAAGTTAGAGCTATCAATTTGAATAACCTTAAAATAGAGCTATAACACCATTGCCATTAACCTTTACCAATAGATTGCGTAAAACGGGGGCTGGACCCCTTAATACGGCACTGGAATCCAGTTTTCCCCCCCATTTTAAATTTTCAAGGTTTCAATATTTTCTAGCCTTTTCCGCACTCGGATTTCTCACATTTCACATCAGCGGTTTTCAAGTTTGCGTTCCATTATTTGCGGAATCGATCCTTCAGATTGCCTCAAGTGGATAAACTCGCTCTTTTTCAGGCTATAGATCTTCTTTTGAGGGGTTAATTTTCCTTTTTTGTTCTTTTTTTTTTCATATTGGATAGAAATTTAATGGGATTGTGAAAAAATTTAATTGCAATTGTCTTAGGCGGCTATTCCAGTCTTGTCAATATTCCGTCATTTATGCATCAATAATAAGTCTCCACCATATTATAATTTAATTTATAATAGATAACAAATAAATCTCATCAAGTATTGATACACAAATGACGGAATATTGACACATGGAATAGCCGCCTTAGCATCCAGCATAATATAGAGTTTTAGTAGGATTATACATGGTTTTAGACTATTTGCTAGGTTTTATGTTACATGCTCCTAGAATATAGATCATTAATAATTGAAGCTATTGATAGGCAACGTAACAGTCGTACTAGCCAATGCGACGAAATTTAATTATTTCATCGTTCTAATAGACAGTATATAAGCTGGCCTTTTTTCATGTGTTGTTAGTCTGATGGTGGATTTTATCCGAAACCGGTCACTATTAAAGTATTTTACTGTGGATCAATGCGTTCTTCTTCCTCTACTCATGATGTTCTAATAGACACATGGAAAATTGTTTAAAAACTTCAAACTTTCGCAGTAAATTTGTATGTCAACACCTGCGTTTTGCGTTTATTAGCGTTATTGTGTTATTAACTTAATTAATCTGGGGGTTAAAAATGTAAACAAAACAAATTTGAATAGCCTTCGTTTCGACAATTTTTATTTTATATGTTTTGTTATCAATATTTTTACGGGGCTATTCGTAAATTACAATATTATTATGAAAATAAATTTAAATTTGTTCACAACTGTAGGGCCTAATTAATATTTGGCTCTTTCCCAAACTTGGTTTAGTCCAGCTGACGCCTGTCACAATGTCAATGATAAGCATGTCTGAGCTTGCTCTTGAGCACTGGATAGTCCGTGTGGGTTTACATCTAGGACTGAACCAGTTTGCCAATGACTGGAAATTCATTAGGAAACAATACCAACCATGTCAGAAAACCGATGGTGTCGTTGGCAAGGCGAAGTACAATGGGCCACATGTCTATCCTACCTACCTACTATCTATTGTAATTTATCAGCTATATTTTAGCTATACTAAATACTGATTTCCAGTTATAAGTGCCAAAGCATTTCAGAGAAATGTGCCATTCAATAGAAACACAAAGTAGCCATCAGATGATATACATTTCCCAAAATAAAGACAAATTGAAAATATGCTGGCAAAAAAATTCGAAATCGATACATATTCTGCATTGTCCAGCGACACTCGCGATGACCACATTTTATGAATTATCGTTTTTCTCTGACCGCTTGCTATTTTCCAAAACCGTTCATTTGAAAACCAACCCCCTGATGTAACGTATACAATTTGTAATTTTGAATATTCCATATACAAAATGTGTTTTATTTTTATTTGTTAGCAGTGGCGAAAATAAGTTCAGCTGCCCCCCCCCCACCTGCTGCAAGACCTTTGGTGTGCCCTACCGTGTCTCATTATTTCATTTTTTTTAATGAGTGATAGTCAATAGTGCAATGGGAAGATGAAGCATAAATAATAAAACAATAATGGAAAACGTAGGCTACTAGAACAAAGTTACAGCAAAAGCAGCATGTAATTATCTTCAACTTTTAATAAAACATTCCTCAGGACAACAGAAAGTTGATCAATTTCAGATACATCTTGAGTTGTAACAAGGATAAGACTGAAATACTGGCATGATTTCATTTCAGCTATAATTTTTTTTTACCACAAACCTGGAACTGTGAGCCGAAGTGCACCCCCAGCAATGCTGTTCTCTCCCCCCCCCCCCGCACCGCGGGGGTTTCGGGGTTGTTATTTACCCACTGTTTGTTAGTGGATCAATTCTTCATCATCGCTTACTATCCATGTTTTTAGTTCTGTAAATTATAAAACTCATAGTAAAATAATTATAACAACAAAAATTAAAAATATAGTGTATGAAAAAGTCCTCTACTGTACTGCTGTATTCAATCAATCAATCAATCAATATATTCAAAATTAAGAATACAATACAAAATATACATATTAGAAAATGAACCCTATAGGCCATGTGGCCCGTGTTGGGTTCTGTCTTAGTTGCTAGGTTGGTATTATAAGATGTTAATATTAATTATAGAATAATAATTAAATAATAAAACTAGGTATGCGGTACATTATACATTATTTGGTATTACTAAGATAGACCTAGTCTTCATATCTAAGGTACCGTAAAAATGGGTAAACATAGGGGCGTATGCATGTGCGAATGGGTGCCAAACTTAGTTGTTAGATTTTGGAGCCAAAATATAGCTTCTACAGAAACGAAATTTTATTCCATCCCAAAATAATCTATCTATCGAACAATCTGTCTTTCTAACTATCAATCTGTGAAATATCTATCTGGTGACTTCGGTGGCAACGTGGTAGCGTGCTTGCACTTGTGCGAACATCTACACGCCTTGCGGTCGGAGACGTAACGTAACTCAACAGAAGTAGGTACCTGTTAGGCTACTTACTGAGGCGATTGAAGAGGTTAATCGGATACATTTATTAAATTGTTTGTATGCGATTTAACATTGTTAATAAAGTAGTCTAAAGTAAATCTAACAGTCTGACATTCCGATTCACCCACATGAGTCCATATTCCGCGTCTTACGGTATTAAATTAAATAAAAAACATATACTAAAATATTTTGGGGTGATTCTATATAAGATAATCATAATAATATACTGTAGGTATATCCACGGTCAGCTTCTTCTTGAGGTGAGATCATAGTCATCAGCACTATTTGGGACGCTGCTGTGCTCAACTACATATCCAAAAGTCACGTTTTTCCTCTACAAGTTGGACATGCGTTGGCTCGGACGCCCTATGAGGAAAAGTCAGCATTTTATGCCGAACCTTGAACTTTGACCTTCCAGTTCATAATATGGTAGTCTGTTTTATTACTTTTATTTAATGGTTGATACAATTTAACTTTGATAATGGGAGGGGGGGGGGGATAGTTATTGCTTTCCAATTTATCCGTAGTATAAGAAAAGCTTTGGGACGGTCCAAATTTTTCATTCCGAGATTTCAACGGATTTCCCAGGCCAAAAAAGTGGTTTTTACGAAATGTCTGTCTATCGCTCTGTATGTCTGTATGTCTGTCTGTCTGTATGTCTGTATGTCTGTATGTCTGTCTGTATAGGTGTATGTCTGTCTGTCTGTATGTCTGTATGTCTGTCTGTATAGGTGTATGTCAGTCTGTTCATCTACTGCCGTGGAAACTACTCGGCCGATTTTGATGAAATTTTGCATGTAGGTTCACAAAAATTATGCCTCGAGACAATTTTTTTATTTTGGGCGAATTCACTTCTATTCTCAAAAAACTCCAAAAAACATCTAAAAAAATTATTTCTCAAAAACGGCTCCAACGATTTCTTTTAAATTCACATATATTGTAGTCGTTATTAATTTTAACAAAATGCGATGGGTCGCTTGCCCCTTGATAGTTTGCTCCTGGGGGTAAAAAAAAAATAACTAATTTTTAATGTAAAATGCCTAAATAAAATTTTTCTGTGAAACCTTTCTATCGATGATTTCTACCTTCAGGTAAGTTTTAGGTGTTAAATTGAGTAACGAAATTGGACAGGTTGCTTTCCCAGAAAAGTATTTGGTTATGTACAAAGGAACCGGTCCGAGTTTACTCGAACAAGCTTTCCAATTTAAAAATTAGTAGATAAAGACATGTGTAATTTCATAGGAAATAATTTCCCTATGGTTAAATTTCAGATCCCTCGAGGGGGGAGGGGTCCACCTCAATATATTAAAAACCCCTTAAAACTTAATTGCATATTCTGGAACGGACAGTCCAATACATTGTAACAGTAGTAACAATGACCCGTGGTGACATGGCACGTAATGTATTGGAGAGTGAATTTTCCATAATTTCTCAAAAAATAATTTTTTGCACAGAAGAAAATATTTTTTTGGGAATGCAACCTCTCCGTTTTTGTTACCCTATGGAACACCTAAAACATACCTGAAGGCAGAAATCATCGATAGAAAGGTTCCGCAGAAAAATTATTTTTTTATTCATTTTTCATGAAAATTGAGTTATTTTTATTTTTTTACCCCCAGAAGCAAACTATCAAGGGGCAAGCGACCCCCCGCATTTTGTTAAAATTAATAACGACTACAATATATGTGAGTTTAAAAGAAATCGTTTTAGCCGTTTTGGTGAAATAATTTTTTTAGACGTTTTTTATGAGTTTTTTGAAGAATAAAAATAACAAGTTGAGCTAGCCCAAAATAAAATAAAATAGTTCCGAGGTATGATTTTTGTGAACCTACATGCCGAATTTCATCACAATCGACCGAGTAGTTTGCCCGAAAATCGACGCACAGACAGACAGACATACAGACATACAGACATTTCGTAAAAACCACTTTTTTGGGTTCCTGGGACCTCAAAACGTGTAAATCCGTTGAAATCTCGGAATCGAGAATTTCGACCATCACAAAGCATTCCTTATACTACGTATAAATTGGAAAGCAGAAATATTTTTTTGAAAAAATGATAGAAAATTCATGCTCAAACGCATTGCGTGCCCTGTCAGTATTGCTGTGTGTTAATGTGTTGGTCTGACCTATCTAAAATTTACCTCACCTCCAGTGACGTCAGGTGGACAACCCCCCCCCCTCCCCCCGAGATATCGGAAATTTAACCATAGGAAAATTATTTACCATGAAATTACTAATTTTCCCTATCTACTAATTTTGATAAATTGGAAAGCATGTTCGAGTAAACTCGGACCGGTTCTTTGTACGGTACGGGTGCATATACCTACGTGTAGCTGTGAATTGTGGTTAGAACTGTTGGCACGAAAGGTATTCGAAACCTTTCATTACTCAATTTCTCACGCGAAATCAACAATTCTGAGCTATTTTGCAATATTTCCACAGAATAGATAGCAAAGAAGTTTGCTTTGATTTTGCAACCGTTGCTGCCAATAAAATGTCGTCAGTCTATACAACAGGGCTTGCGGTCCAGCGGTTAAGACGGCGTGCCAGCGTAGATGGTGGGTTCCAATCTCACCAAGTCCAGTTTTTTCTAAATCCTCAGTTACAAAGTGGAGGCTATCTCTTCGACCTAAGTTAGTTTAACGTCAGTGCTATACAACTTATAATACTGCTGTATCTTTATAAAAATCATATTGAATAAAGGCAAATGCTTTATATTGTAGAATAAAGTGAGTTCACAAACCTGTTCGGTTAGATAGTTGTGTAGCTGTGCTAACCGGCCTAGCTATATACATACAACTGGCTGTTGTTTGAACGAATGTCTAAGGTTCTAATGAACACTATCACTATGTGCACTATCTCCTTTCCGAAACACACTATAACAGTACAATGTGCCGTTTACACTGTAGAAATTATACATGTACGTGGAAACGTTATTAAAAAAAAAAATCTCCGATAAGATTGTGACATAATAACACATTGTAACACATTCATAAATTGTGGATAGGTACAATCTTGCAGATGTGACATTAAACTGGACAGCGCCCAGCGGCCATGCCCCCCCCCCCCCGAGAAAAATTAGCGTGCACTATATAAAGTAGGACATTCTAGACAAAAGCCTTAATATGTCTTCCATGTTTAAATTATAAATTTTACTGCTGCAAAAATCGTAAAACCCCACTATTTTGCCCTGATATTTTAAAATGTTTTTTCCCCGGGGGAGGCCCCTGGGCCCCCTGCTTCCAGCAATATGAATAAGCATTTCAGCATTCCTTTGTAAACTTTAAAAAAAATCTATACTTTCCTGCTGTTAAAATGCGTACAACCCCACTGTTTTGCCCTTATATTTTCAAATTTTTCCTCCGGGGGAGACCCCCGGGTCCCCTGTTTCCAGCACTATAATTAAGCATTATTACTGCTGTTAAAATGCGTAAAACCCCACTATTTTGCCCTTATATTTTCACATTTTTCCTCCGGGGGAAACCCCCGGGCCCCCGCCCTGTTTCCAGTAATGTGAATAAGCATTATAGCTGCATTATTACTGCAGTTAAATTGCGTAATGCCCCACTATTTTGCCCTTCTATTTTCAAATTTTTCCCCCGGGGAAGACCCCCGGTCCCCCATTGCTACATATCTCACTTTTTCATGTAATGCAATAAATTAACGCTAAAAAAAACACACCAATTGCACAATCACTAAAAATGAATTTGGCTTGGTAGGTAGGCTACACTACACCCACTTTTCCCGGAATGGCCCCCTCCGAAAATCTGTCCTGGACCCGCCCTTGTATGTTCGATGGTTTCAATGACCGTGTACATGATAGATATGGCCAGTAACCTACCAGACTTGTCACTCTTGCTGGTCTGATGGGTTTTGGTAATTGTGTGAAACGGTTATTGAGTTGCCGGTGAAAGCCATACTGTAGTGGAAAATGATCTGGACTTGTGTAAATAAGGAAGTCACGTGTCCCATTCCCCATTACCGATTCCTCTCGGTCCAATTAGAAATAATTATTCACATGAGAGGCTGAAGCCAATAAGTGAGTCGGAATCCAAAACAAACACATTTTTCATAAGATCGTTTTCATAAGTTTGCGATTGATGTGTCAGAAATACTGAGACCTGCTTTGCATATATAATATTTCGAAATCTTTGCATTAAGATTTAAGAGGACATGCTACGTAGAAACATAGCACCCCAATATTTGTTGTTTTTATTGACTTTTTATTTTTTAATTAATTAACAAAGCAACTTCTTAAAGATTTGGCTCATGAATTTTTTAAATATTGAGGAACATTTCTTTTACTTCATTTTTTTCAAAACTAATTAATTAAACATTAAAGAGGTTGTTTATAATTTAATTAATTTATTTTCTTACTTATAAGCAATTTATGTGGTGGGTTCACAGATAACACACCATCCCTGTTGGTCATTACGGTCTGTGATAAGTAAGTTATTATTGATGCCAAACAATTAGGTGTTTCATGGTCTCTCCACTTTACGTTTGTAAGTTCAAATGTTCTAACTCTGTTTCAGACTTTTGTTGACGTCATGTGGAAGTTAAAGAACACCAGGAAAATGAGGAAATTTGGGAAGCAATACCATCTGATGGCAAGATTAGCAACAACGGATGGGAGTCCGGTGAGCATGAAGATGAGGAGATTTCTGTACAGGAGGCATATGAGAGGAATGAAGGATTTCTATTTCATTGACGCTGCTGTGGTAAACAGCTATAAGAATTACAAAGGGCTGGGAAAAGAAGAAACCCCCAAATCTTAAGTTGGACCTAATTTTGAGCTTGGTTTTTGCCAACAGCCAAGCGCCGAAAAAAGTGGGGGAAGATCCATTGTGTTGGTGAGACGAAACAATCCTACACCCCCCATGGAGAAGATACCTAGTCCAGGGCCGCATTTACCGCAAAGAACCACGAGGAGACGCTTTGGCTTCTGCAGCTCAAAAACCAATGAAGTAAGGACCTGCTGGGCTTGCCAACACTGCGAAATAAAGGAAGAAAAAAAATGGTTTCAGTCGTTTCCATGCATAGGCCTATGTAACTAGCCTAACAAATATACAACAGATATAAAACTGCGTTTCTTTTTCAATTTTCCTGTGTCTCCTTGGTAAGCGGCCATTCGCTCTACTGGGATGGTGGGTCACTGGCAGTCCCACCAAAAAAGGTTCAAAATAATAATAATAATAAATAACAAATGATACACACGTAACCATTAAGCTTTAAATTGCCCCCTCAAAGTCAATTACGTAACTTTAAAAAAAAAAAATTGTACCTGAAAGGGATAAACTCACCTCCTATGGCGTTTGTAGGTCGGGAGTGTCAAATGTTATTGTGATTGCTTTGTTTATCATTGTTTTTGGTTATTTTTGAGTTGTGAGAAAAATACAAATGAAATATTAAAATAAATTATTTCACAGTACCTTAGTTCTTTATAAAAACCGGACGGGACTAAAATTTCGCGAAGTCTGGGATTTTTAGAAAAACTTCAAAACCGAAAAGTAAAAATACCCGACTAAATTTATATGATGCACGAAGCCAACGGCCGTACCATGTTGAATCCATTAGAGCAGAGCATGTTTAAAACTACGGCAAACTTGGTAGTGTGCACATCGTAGGTAGGGGAACATGGTGGGACTATACCATAGTCAGTCTACGTGCGTGTCGAGTCCTGGTCACCTCTGATTTAATTGTGTGACTACCATGTTCCCTAAGTGGTTCGGAATCCACTATAATCAGGAAGTCCACCCTGTCAGTCAACTCCCCTTTCCCCGTGGTGGAGGAGTCAAGTTAACAAACAGACTGACGGGGGACCCCAGGCTGACTAGACGCGACTGGGCGCTAGAAGGGGGTTCAGGAGCACCTTGCGACGTGTAGGTGACGCTTACCGGTACCGGTGCTGAAGTACACTTGCGAAGTAGTCGGAGCCGCCACAGTGTGGTAGGATGAGGTGATTGGCAGGAAGAACGAAACAATAAATAAATAAAGATATGTAAAGGTGAACGCGTGAGCTTAAAGGCAAGACCTGAACTGGACTGCTGCATGAGAAAAGGACGGCACCAAACTCAACTTGCTGAGTTTTGCACCAACATGCTCAACTACCCTCGCCCCACGAAAGGGATGAGGGTCTTATGAATTCAAATAAGACACAGGCGAATAGCGCTTACACTAATAATGGTAAAGAAAGATAATAAACACACAATTGCACACTACCTCAGTGACAAATTATGATAATTATATACATATGTACAAATAAAATAAGCGAGTGACTAATAAGTCAGCAATTAGAAGCCTTAACAGGCACATTAACTAGGTTACGAGCCGCGCGGTAAAGGATGCCCGCAGCGGTTTTCACATCAACTGTTCTAATTTCCCCATCATGACTTGGGTAGGTTTTGCATACAACACCTAAGGGCCATGAGCTGGGGGTAGTTTTGGCATCAGTGATCCAGACAAGGTCACCAACAGCAAGAGAGACACCTGACCGGGGCCATTTTAATTTTTGCTGGAGAGTGTTTAACACTTCTTTGTGCCAACGGTTCCAGAAACACTGGATGATTGCACGAAGACGATCCCACCTATTGTGTAGAGACAGAGGTTGTACATCATTGGGGATTTCAGGGGGTAGCACAAGGGGACCGCCTACGAGGAAACTCGCGGGACATAGCAGTTCCAGCGGGTCAGTAGTGTCAGCAGACGGCGGTAGGTAGGGTCGCGAATTCATTAACGACTCAACCCTGGAGAAAACAGTGCAGAATTCTTCAAAGTACAAAGGTTTCAACAACAATGGCTTCAACAACCTTTTGACTTGTTTGATGAGAGGTTCCCACGAACCAAACCAAGGTGCGTATACGGGAATGTGCGAAAATTTAATTCCGCGTTGAGCAGTAGCAGACAAGATGCTGTCTTTCTCTCTCTCGAGAAACTGAGCACACTCAGAGAGATGCTTGGCGCCAGCAGAGAAATTACCAGCATTGTCAGAGCGAATAAGCCTAGGTAGACCGCGGCGAGACGTGAAGCGATCAAGAGCAGCGAGGTAATCTTTAGCAGACATGGAGGAGATAGGTTCAATGTGAACAGCACGGGTATTTTCGCAAACAAACAGCAGAGCCCAAATTTTTTTAGTAGCAGAGTTGCGGCGAGCAGATAACTTTGCAGCATATGGCCCAAAAGCATCAACTCCAACAACGTCACGAAATGGAAAGCACATTTCGGTTCTGAAAGAAGGTAAGTTAGCTTGTTGCGGGGAAGGTTTGCGGGGGTGCAGCTTAGCGCAAAGCACACACTTTCGGATAGTTGACCGCATGATAGAACGGCCGGAGATTATCCAGAAGCTTTGCCTAGAAAGTGAGAGGCTTAGAGACGAGCCGCCGTGACCTGCAAGGCTGTGAAAATAACGGCACAACATTAGTGATAAGTTGCATGACTTAGGTAGAATCAGCGGGTGACGAGCTGAGTCAGCGATTGGTGCTGACTGCAGGCGACCTCCCACACGAAGAAGACCTTGTTGATCAAGGTACGGTGTGAGTGCAGAGAACTCTCGGCTGAGTTGCTGACTTTTTTGCAGTTTGCCGATTTCTTCGGGAAAGCTAACACATTGCTGTTGCTTGACGACAGCAATAGTAGCAGAATGCAATTCATTAACAGTTAGTGGGCAGCATAATCGATTAGTAGCGGGTTTGCGACAATTAGCAATAAATCGTAGAACATAGGCAGTGATGCGGCGTAGTTTACGAAAATCAGAGCACTTATTAGTAAGCACAGAGATGACGTTAGGTTCAGGTACAGTTACAGTAACATTAGCGAGGATTTTAGCGGGTTTCAACTCGAACAGTTCATTAGTATGTAAATTAAAACTGGGGTTTGTTAAAGGGGGAAAGTTTTCACGGAGAAATGATGGGCCGTGAAACCACATTTCACATTTCAGCATATCAGAAGGATGTAGGCCACGACTGGCGGCATCAGCAGCGTTATCCTGGGAGCTACAGTGCTGAAATACAACGTTGAGGTTTTTCGTGCGTTCCAAAATGTTGGACACACGGTTGGCTGCGTAGACTTTTAGCTTATGGCAGGGTATTTTCAGGTATGAGAGCGCAATGGTAGAATCTGAAAATAAATAAGTACGGTGGATGCGATAGGGTAGATTGCCTGAAAAGAACCAAGCAATTAGGTTCGATGCTAGCTCAAAGGCAGCCAGCTCGAGCTGTGGGATGGTGCGTTTTACACGTTGTTGGGCTAGCCTGCTCCGGCTCATGAGTAGATTGCTGGAGCAGCAGCTGGAGCCTGGTACGTCAGAAGACACCATATAGGCGCACCAGGCTATGCCATTTTCGGATGCGTCGGCGAAAACGGTTAGCCAGTTTTTACCCTCGGGGGCCGCAATGAAACGGGGAATATCCACAGAAGACAATGAGGGCAAAAAATTAACAAAATCAGTCCACTCAGACAACAGATTAGCAGGCAGAGGGGTGTCCCAACCAAGAAGGGGATGAACACACCACAGTGATTGGATAAATTTTTTCATGTAGAAGATACATGGATGCAGCAGACCAAGACTGTCATAGGTTTTAGCCAAGTAGCTGGTGCATGTGCGGCGGGTAATTGGGCCTGAAAATGGCTCAATTTTGAAGCAGAAAACGTCAGCGGCAGGTTTCCAGTACAGACCTAGTACGGGAATAGAAGCAGAGGACACAGATGGATCAACAATTTCAACCTGAGAGGCTAAATCCATATGTGATATCCCTGAAAGAATGTCGGGATGAGAAGCAGCGAATTTGCCGAGTTTGAAGCAACCTTTGCTGAGAAGCTGAGTCAGCTCAGAACGCAGCTGAGAGCATTCATGCAGGGTAGAAGCACCGGCCCAAACGTCATCAATGTAGGTATCTTGACGCAGAGCTTTGGATGCTAGAGGTAAGGTGTCAGCATTTTCGTCAGCGCGTTGCTGAAGGCATCTGAGGGCAACAAAAGGGCTACATTTTAGACCATAGCATAGGTGAGTGATTTTGAGTTCACACACGGAGCCTTCGGGACACACACGGCCGCCAGAGTCAATGCGAGCGAGTATGTGCATTTTTTCGGCGTCGGAATCGCACATTTTGATGGACCTGTAAAATGTTTCAATGTCAGCTGTAAAGCAAAACCGGTTCCAGCGAGACGATAGCAGAATGTAGTTGATGTTGCGTTGCAGGGGTGGACCACACATCAGTAGGTCGTTGAAACTAGCCGAATGATCAGCAGCTTTCAGCGTGGGATCGAAAACTAGCTTTGGTTTACCCGTGGATTTTTTGAAAACAACGTGGCTGTTGAATATGAAATCATTAGACACAGCAGAGGGCAGGATTTGATTTTTGTCGATATAATCTTGCAGGGACGCCTGGTACACGGGGTACGTACCTGAAGGCTTTAAAAGTCGGGATTCTAGAGCGCGAAAGCTAGCAATGGCCCGAGATTTGTTACACCTTAGCGGGGGTGGATTTGGAACGAAGGGTAGCGAGACAATGAATCTACCATCAGCGTCACGTGTGTGGGTAGAGAGAAAATGGTTTTCAATAGCTAGGTACTCAGGATCAGGCACAGCATATTCCATTGTAGGTTCAGGCATCGACTCCCTTTCGAATAACTGTTCCATTTCGAGAGTTAGGGGTTGAACGGGGGTGGTAGCCAAGAAAATGTTAGGCAAAGAATGAGAGGGGGCAATAGGCACGTTGCCCATTATGACGGAACCAAACTGAGTGAAGATGGGCTTAGGCCATTGCTGGGGGAAGTTTGGAACCTCGGGGGGCGGGTTTGACGACAGGCATAAGATGTCCATAGTGCTTGCGGCACTCAGAAGCATATGTACTTCCTTAGCGGCAAAGGAGCGGGGGTCAGCTAAATTTAAATGGGACAATTTAGTGACAAAATCAGGGTGTACGGCAGTAGAAGGTAAATTATTAGTAATTTTAGGCGAAATACTGGCAGTAACAGAGTAGTGAAGATCAGCGTTGGCGCGAGATTGTAGCACAACAGTGACGTCACCAAGAGTACGGAGCTTGGTATCAGCAATACCTGCAATTTCAGATTTACAAGCATTGGAGACATTTAGCCCAAGACGGTTAGCAGTAGGCAGAGAAATCAGATTCTTTTGACTTCCGGTGTCAAGCAAGGCATTCACTTCATGTATGAAGCCAGCACGATCAACAACATGACAGACAATGGTACCCAGCATAGTGGTATACAGAGCTGAGTCAGCAGGAGCGGGAAGAGCAGAGGTGCATGTCATGGTAGGTGCAGGAGCAGAGGCGGTAGTCATGTGTATGGCAGCAGAGGCGGAGGGCACCCGTGGCGGCCCTGGCACAGCGGCGGTGCAGAGAGCAGGAGCAGAGGCGGAACCATTGGCAGAGTAGGGTGCCATAGGCGACGCAGCAGAGGTGGGTTGTCCGCGGTTGGGACACAGCAAGGAATTGTGATTCTTCCCATAGCAGTAGATGCACTGTCTAGTGCTTTTACACTCTGTAATAATATGAGAGTGAGAGAAACAAGCAAGGCAGCGATTAGCAGATTTTACCCAGTTAGTACGAATAGGTAAAGACAGCGCTAGAAATGTAGGGCAGCGGGTAATTTTGTGAGCAGTAGCGCTACAATAAATGCAAGCAAATTTAGCATTAGTAGATTTAACAGTAGCAGGCACGGATTGCACTTGCAACGTTTTCGAATAGTGAGCAGGGGCGGGTTTAGAGGTAGCGGGCTTTGGTTGCGCTTCGGGCGCAGACTTTTCGGCCTCAATCAGCGACATGGAGTGCTGAGTTTTGGATACAAATGCTATAAGATCCTTGAACTGTGGAATAACATGAGCATCAAGTTGGTTCTCAAACAATTTACGCGTGTACGTGTCGAGATTGCGTAGAGCTAGATTAAGCAAAATAAAATCACTTAAATCAGTAACACTAGACATGGTTTTCAGAGCTTAAACATTATCATTTTGCACTTCAAGAAATTTTTTCAAAGATTCACAAGTAGCACGTTTAAGAGGCGAGAATGTGAATAATCCCGATAAATAGGTAGATGCGAGGGTACGCTGGCAGTCGAACCTTTCCTTCAAAGCAGCGATAGCGTGCGTGTAACCATCGTTGGTCAGCGGGTAGTGCTCAACAAGAGCAAGAGCTTCACCGGACAACAGAGACTGCAGATAGTAGAAACGGTCTACGTGTGTGAGCTGAGCGTTTTTACCATATACAGCTTCAAACAAACGAAAGAACTTAGGGAAGCTTTTCACATCATTAGTGAATGGAGGTACGTGAATGTGCGGCAGCCTCACCCCGGTGTGAACAGAGGTAGGAGGGGCGGGGGGTGCAGCAGCGGCAGCAGCAGCGGCGGACGACGATTGACTGTAGTCAACAGCTTCGCAGTATTTTACAGCGATGAACTCAATTAAGTCATCTAAAGCGGTAACCTTTTTAGAAATATCCAGACGATCAGATGCGTTAGGGATAACCGCATTATTCCGATATATGGAATCCTGAATGGCGGGGACCTCGTCACGGAGGGCCCTAACAAGGACAAGCTTGTCCTGGAATAAGGAAACTTTCGTTTTAGAATAATTACTTACCTGGTCTCGAGCCCTAGTGGCACGAGCAAACAGGTCTTCAAAACGCTGTAGAAATACACGATTCTCCGCAATTTCGTCCATTGACATAATGAACGAAAGAAAAAAAATTAAAATAGACAAAGGCAAGTTTGTACACGACAAAAAGGCAAAACACTTACTTAAAGTAAACTCACTGAGATAGTGTGCATTGGCTTACATTTTTTTTTTTTTTTTTTTTTTAATAACAAACAATAAAATGCTTAACTCAACACAAGCGTGTGAAAAAAAAAATAAGAATAATACAATAAGAAAAGAGTAGGGAGCAGGGGCTCAACGGAGAGCAGCAGGAACACAGGAAAAGGGGGTGTAGACCACAGGGGTGGAAGGCTAGAAGGACCACTAGACGCGACTGGGCGCTAGAAGGGGGTTCAGGAGCACTGTGGCTTACCTTGCGACGTGTAGGTGACGCTTACCGGTACCGGTGCTGAAGTACACTTGTGAAGTAGTCGGAGCCGCCACAGTGTGGTAGGATGAGGTGATTGGCAGGAAGAACGAAACAATAAATAAATAAAGATATGTAAAGGTGAACGCGTGAGCTTAAAGGCAAGACCTGAACTGGACTGCTGCATGAGAAAAAGACGGCACCAAACTCAACTTGCTGAGTTTTGCACCAACATGCTCAACTACTGACATGGTTGCTTATAGCACAAACACTGAAAGCAGGCGTTAGAAACAAACAACAACAACAAACAACCAAGGGCGGATTTTAGGGGGGGGGGGGGGGGTCAGAGGGTCCGGACCCGGACCGGAACCAAGACAATATTCTTTCTTTCATTTTTTCTAAAGATCAGTCAGAAACTGGGCTATAAATTCAGTTGTTCAAATGCTTACAAACTCTGATTCTCTATAAAGTAAAGTCAAATCAAATGTATTTTTTCTTCTTACAAGACAACCAAAAAAGAAATATCATACCCTACCCCGAATAATTGCCCCTAGAGATAGGGGTACGGGAGGGAACATACCCCACAATCATTACCATACTTTCGTCTACTGCTTACTTAAACTTTAATTTGGCGCAGTGAGCCCAGTGGGACTTTTGGCCGCTCTAACAATACTGCTCCGCCTTTCGCGGTCCTCAGCCACTGGTCGCCGACATGAAGGAGGTCCTCATGGAACTGGTCTGCCCATCTGCGGCTTGGTCATCTTCTACGTCTTCTTGGTCTACTGCTGGTAGCCTACTTATTTAAATATAAATACAAACTATACAGAGGCATATATAAGAGGCTATACGGTACATCGTCAAAGGTTTTGTACTACAGCATATAGATCTAGCCTATGAAGTGTTATTCCCATTAAAACCGAAAGCAGTAGGCATAATAGAATAATTTTCGTTTAAATGAGCCATAACAAAGAAACGTTTGGAGATTTATGCCTTCATTTATTCGCAGAAAATTCCAATTTTATGTAATCCACAAACTAACCGCGCTATGAGAGAATTTCATTAAAGCACAGGACTTTTTATTACAGTTTTTCATTTATTTCTCAGAATGAATAACGTCATTTAACTCCTTAATCCTCTTCTCACTAATGATTCTTTACATAACCTTTGTATGCCTCTTCTGGTGATATCCTTGGTAATGCATTTACAGTCTAAATTGTAGTCTCTTGCAGGGACGGATCCTTGGGGGGCGGTGGGGGCGGTCGCCCCCCCCCCCCGAGAAAAATAGCTTTATACTAGATAGAATGGACTTTTGAAGGAAATGAAGAGAAATTGTTACTCAAGTAAGGGAAACGCGATATTTTTCAGGTCACCCCCCCCCCCCCGAAAACTTTTTCTGAAACCGTCCCTGGTCTCTTGATAATTGTTACTGAGTGTTAAAACCAATACAATAAGTTTCAAAGGAACAAAATGCAATGTTTGAGAATTTCAGCTGAAAAACGTGATAAATTAATTTTTTGTTTTTTTTTGGTAAATTTTTGTAATTGATTAGGTAACGCTCAAAATGCATTTTTAGACTAGTTAACCAGTGCCGCTGAGTGCTAGAACCAGGAAGTTCAAAAATACTAAATGCAATTTTCTTGAAAATTTAAACTAAAGAATATGAACAATGAATTTTGTGTTTTTGTCATTTTTTGTAATTCAGGGTGAATGACGTTCGAAATTCATTTAGACTAGTTTCATAGTGACACCGAGTGTTAGCACCGATTATTAATAGGAGGTTCAAAAGTACAAAATTCATTTTTTTAATAAATTTTTTATTTAAGCTAAAAGGATAAGAACAATGAATTTTTGTGATTTTGTAATTTTTTTGCAATTTAGGGTGAATGACGATCAAAATGCATTTATAGTAGTCTCACAGTGACACTGAGTGTAAAAGTCATTACGAATAGCTTAGAAGTAGGTATAGAATTCCTGATTAAATTCGTTAAATTTAATTTTTATTTATATCAGATATATTAGTGGTTATTAACCCCAGAGCTCCTTTCAGCTTTAAACAGTTGTAATAATTATTAATGATCCTATTGGAGGATGGACACTGGGTTGTCAATCTATGTAGGCCTACTGCTGATTAATGAGTATACGTCGGAGAGTTTTCCGAACGCACACCTGTGGCCTTTCCACGATTTATACAAACAGGAAAACAGCTCCAGGAGTGGAGCCGTGTACCGTATACAAAGTTTAGAAGAAAAAAATGTCGAAAGCTGGCAGTCAGATCGAGTTATATGCCCAAACTACACTCCATATTAAACTTTGAAAATTGCTTTTCGACTTTCCTTTCAAAAAACCATTTTCGTCACAAAATTTGACTTTGCAATGGTAAACAGCTCTTCACCTTCCTAAGCAATCTAACCTATTAAACTGCTTTCAAATTTTTATAAGTTTGTAAATTCACATTGTCAACTTTTTTTATGATGAAGAAAATTATCTTGACTTTTCTTCGCTAAATAGACGATTGAAAATCGAGTGTTTGCATTTAGTTTTCTGATTTTGAATTTGATTTTTTTTTTCAAATAGAGAAGATTGTCTTATTGAAAACATGTGAAAAGAAGAAATGAACTGAATCTACTGTTAAGTTGTTATTATTGAATTGTACAATATATTTGGATTTGGATTTTTTGGTAGGGCTTGTAGCAGGTGTAGGTTTATTTACATCGAGAACGTATACCAGTTTGCCAATGGCCAAATATCCGTACGGAAACAATACAAATAATGTCTGAAATCCATGGAGTCGTTGGCATTGAACAAGGGACCCATAAGCCACTAGATAAGCAGGCCATAAAAACAGTCCTTAAAAAATTACAATTACTAGTATGGCAACTCATCGAACCCGACTTGGATGGGTAATGTTTGGACTCTCTTAATTTAATTTCTCCCATGAAAACCCTTAAAAAAATTAGTGGAAAGGTAGGCTATCTTAGAAATGAATTAATCTTTAGCACAATACACAGTTTATTTAAAAAATAGAAAATTTATGTATAAACCAGCGCGTTCTAAGTTTAAGAATAGACGCGTGCGCATAACTTGGCATAGGCTATCTGAGAAGTTTTGATTATATTTAATATAAAAATTTCTGTTGCAATTCTGCCGTAGAATTTTCAAGATAACACATTAAATAATTGCAAGGAATTATTTTGAAATTTCTATGCGTGCAGCAGTGTAAGAGCTAAGTTCCCTCACATCCCTAAAATCACCAAAAACAAAGTAAAACAAAAATCGAATGGCAACTTCTTCCTAAAGTGTTTATTTTGAAATTAATTTGTTTTGGAACAAATACATTTAAGATAAAACTGATTAAATTTTGGTTGTTATAAAATAAAAATATATAAGATAACAAGGGGTATCCCGCACGCGCTTTTAGAAAAATTGAGTTTATCAGATTTCTTAAGCATACGATTTACATAAGAACTAATCTTAAAATTATAGTAGAAATAAGCGAAAACACTACGGTTGACTTGTAGGCAGAGGGGGCGTGGTTACAACCATCTTCAGAGCAATGACAGACTCTTTCCTCGTGTGAAAAATTATGAACGTCGTAACAAGCCTTGGTAGGGTGTTTCTGTTCAGCACAGGAGCGGATAATTCTGTCGTGCGGTTTACCTGCTTCTTCCTCTACCAGAACTGCAACAGAAAAGAGACGGCGTTCAATAGATGATTAGACACATTAGGCTATTGCACAACAACATTCCGAGAAGATATGTAAAAGAGGAGGAAAGTGTCCTATGCTGCGGCATTGACCAAATAAAAGTTAGAGTAGTATCTGTGTTAACCAAGGATTAAGACTCAGAACTCAGAATTTTCTAATTTTGATAATTCTTTTCTGTCGGTTATTACTGTAGGTGTTTCTTTCTTCTTGGAGCAGCAATGTGTAAGCTATCTTACCAACAATAATTTCCAATTCTACGGGATGGGGTAAAACAAACTGATCCCGTCGTTTGTTTTCCAACGCCGGCTTTCAGCATTTCTGCTTTAGGAAACCCTGTCCGCTTGGCGGGGGGGGGGGGGGAATGAGTTTGTTTATTAACTTGTTGTGGCACCCGAGAAATGCTACTTCTTCTTAAGGTTACAATCTTAGCGATTGGTTGGCAGCAACTCCCTGCATATCGTCCTCCAGTTTGCTACTACCTTCCCTAAATTGCTTAGAGTCCATCTCTTAGAGAAAGCTTTCTACACTGTCGCTGAGGCACTAACACAATGACAGTGACAGAACTACCTGATTTTGACGATATTTTGACGATTTTACATTATACTTTCTTGTCTATTATTTGAATGTATAATTTAACAGAAATATAAATATTTCTTTATTGGTTATATGGTTAAATTTCGGATATCTCGGGAGGGGGGGGGTCCACCTGCCGTCACTGAAGGTGTTGTAAATTATTCTAGATAGACCAGACCAACACATTAGCACACAGTAATAATGGCAATGCATTTGGGTGTAAATTTTCTATCATTTTTTCAACAAAAAATTGTTTGCACAAAACCAAATAGTTTTTTGGGAAAGCAACCTGTCTGGGTCCGTTACTCAATTTAACAACTAAAACATGCCTGAAGGTAGAAATCATCGATAGAAAGGATTCGCAGAAAAATTATTTTTTAGTCATTTTTGATTAAAATTTAGAAATTTTTATTTTTTTACCCCCAGAAGTAAACTATCAAGGGGAAAGCGACCCCCCGCATTTTATTAACATTAACAACGAATACAATAAATGTGACTTTAAAAGAAATCGTTGGAGCCGTTTTTGAGAAATAATGTTTTTAGACGTTTTTTGGAGTTATTTGAAAATAAAACCCCCCCAAATTGAGTTCGCCCAAAATAAAAAAATTATCCCGAGGTATGGTTTTTTCTGAACCTACACGACAAATTTCATTAAAATCGACTAAGCAGTTTGCCCGGAAATCGATGAACAGACAGAGCGACAGAGCGACATACAGACAGACATTTCGTAAAAACCACTTTTTTTGGTTCCTGGGACCTCAAAACGTGTGAATCCGTTGAAATCTCGGAATCGATAATTTCAACCATCACAAAGCTTTCCTTATACCACGTATAAATTGGAAAGCAATAAATACATAGTGGTAAAAATAATGAGGTATGTACGGACGCAACATTCACTTAACATTCATATAGTTGCATGAGAAAACTATGAAACTCTCCAAACTCTTATCATCTCTGGTGGGATCAGGCAGGTGATATTGGTTGCCAAACTCTGTAGGTACGACAGTATTTGCCATAAAATTATTGGAATACTACCTATATATATCTAGCTAGACCAACTGAAAGCTGCAACGGCGCAATAGCGTAAGAGGTAATTAACTGTTAGGCCCGGACTCGTTCCCATACTTCGTTAAGTTGAGCTGACACCTGTTATATTACAATGTCAATGGTAAGTATATCTGAGCTTGTCTATTGGCACTTGTAGTTGGTGTGGGTTGACAACGGCTAGTGAACCAGTTTGCCAATATCGTCCAACATAATATCATCAATCGACTGACTATTAACTAAACGAAAGACTTTTTTTTTTCTTTTTCTAATAAAGGTTAATCGCATACAAACAATTTAATGAATGTATCCGATTGACCTCTTCAGTCGCCTCAATGAGTAAATTAATACTTGTGCTGAGTTACGAAACGTCTCCGATCGCATGGCGCGATGACTATGGCCTACTTACTTATTTGTCTTCAGCCAGTTTATTTATAAGCTAATTTGACAAATGCTACATATTATGTATAGGTTATAATAATAATATATATATAATATATATATAACTCTATTGTATAGCCTATGGGCTATACGAAATTCCTTGCGTTTATAGTAGAACACATACTGTAATTATAGGTTTTTAATTAGGCCTTAGGCGGCTATTCCACTTAACAATATTGCGTCATTTGTGTATCAATAATTGATAAGGTTTTTGTTTTGATGAGACTATTATGTAGATACTTCACTTATCTGTTATAAAGTAAGTTTATAATAACATGGTAGAGACTTATTATTGATGCATAAATGACGGAATATTGACAAGTGGAATAGTCGCCTAAGTAAATCAAACTAACATTGTTGTTTTCAATGAGAGCAGAAGACACCACAAGATTATGCAATTCTAGTGCCACTTATTCGCTTAAGTTTTACCATTTCCCCGCGGAAATTGAAACATTGTTAGTGACTGCTGAATAATCCGATCCATAGGTACCTTTCTGAAATTATATGTAAATAAATAATCTACTGCTGTCAGTAGCTAATATATTGCCGAGTACGTCATAACAATAGGGGTTTAAAATTTGTTAATTTCCTTGGTTCCGGTACCTATCGTATCCAACGACCAAAATTAATTTGTAACACGATTACTTAAAGCATCATGTTACCATCGCCTTTCTGGCTTCATAGTGAACTAAATTTCGTCATTGGGCCGTCAGTTATTAATAATTTGTAATAGTTGTTCAAGCTTTTTTCATAACTTTCGCAAATATCGTTCCAAATTATGGGTCTACCACCTTGAAGAAGGGGTGCAATGAAATTAAATTAAATGAAATGAAATGAAAAAACGACTTTATTGCAAACAAATGGCGAACAATAAGACTACTGTATAAAGTCTTGTTTTCATATGCTAACCTTAATGCAATAGCATAGGAACATAAAAATAACCAAGCCTTCTTTTCAAATGGCAATATAATTGTGCATCAGTAACTTATTATTAAAAATACACAGGTACCAAGAGGAAAAGGCAAACTTAATAAATCTCAAATTCATATAGGTAATATCATGTCGTTAGGTGCCCTAATAACTCAGAAATAAAAAATTAACACTGTTGTATCATATTAGCCTCACTTCAGAGAGTAAAACATATCTAACTTCGATATTAGGTACTTAGCCACCTGCATGATTATTATTAGTGACCTAGGTAATCTAAAGGTTATCAGTAATAGTTTGAGTTTTGCAATTTTAAAGAAGGATGAGATAGTTCCAAAATCAACGTAGAGATTAACGAAGTGACTACGGAAGAATACGGCAGGCCTATATTACAAGTACTTTCGCGGCCGAAGTTCCAAGATGAAGGAGTAGAAACGTACTTCCAAACGTTTCGTCAACCTTTGCCAGCAACATTTTCAGCTCAACCACGGCCTATCATCCCGGATTCCACTGATTCATCATATCGTAGCAATGGAAGATTAATAGATAGGGTCAGGTCACTAAGTACCCATATTGTAGAGTGCTGGGTTAATTTCAAATTCAATTTTATCGCTAAGAATTTGGTGAAAGCTACCTTTTACGTAATAGTTAATCTTAAGAGCAACTCAGAAAGTAACGAGAAAACTATAGAAGATTCGTAGACAGGGTCAGTGTGTTAAGCGCTGGAGAATCCAGGAGGCGGGTGGGGGGGGGGGGGGGCACGTGCCTTCCCTGAACGAAATATTTTACCCGAACGCTTTCGACAGTTATCTCATCTTCTGGGGGAATTACAAGTGTGCAAGTATCTACTTCTACTTGTGCCGCCGCCACCGAGGAAAATCCTGGGCTTGCACAAATTGCTAAGTAAGTTTTTGATAGCGATCTAATTTAAATTGTATTAGTAATAATTAGGTGAAAGCTACCTTATCACAATTAAAACTAACTTTATGTTAGAGTTAGTCTTAGGACCAATGTAGAAATTAAAGAGATAACTATTGATGACTGGTAGACTGCGGGGGCGTGGTTGCAGGCATCATCTGAACAATGGCAGACTCTTTCTTCGTGGGAAAAGCTGGCGACGTCGTAGCATTCCTTCTTGGGGTGGAGTTTGTGGGCGCAGGCGCGGATGATTCTTTCATGAGGCTCACCAGCGACTTCTGAGATTAGAACTGTAAGAAAAAGAGCGAAAACATTCAAAACTGGCTTCCAAAAAAAGCCATGCCCTTACAAGACGCCTGAACAATTTGTGATTTGCTGGTGCTGTTTGGTCCAATGACTAGGTACACGAAAGAGACTACCAAATAGCCCAAAGAACGAGAAAAACCGTTTCAGGTCCGATAGGAGTTTGTAAGTTGGTCAAACAAATGTATGGTGATCAGGGACTCAAACACCTCAGTCTTTCAAGAGAAGGGGGCAAAGCATTCCTACAGACTTAAATTAAATCAAACTCAAGCCTCGCCACGACAAAACTGTATCGATGCCCCAATGTTTCACCCCAGCAATGTCATACAAAAATAAATTATGATGGTAAATGTGTGATAAATATTCTTAACATAGCGTCAGCTAACAGATTATTAATTGCTACAATATGCATACCAAGGCCATAACCAAGAGGGGGGGGGGGCTATTTGGGCTGCAGCCCCCGCCCCCCTCCCCCCGAAATTAAAAGTTTATAATTAAATAAATCTAGTTCGGTAACATGAATACGTGTTCCTCAGTAAATTATAAACTTTACTGCTGTTAAAATCGTAAAACCTCACAATTTCGCACCTATTTTTTTCCAAAACTTTCCCCCGGGGGAGACCCCCGGTCCCCCTGTTTGGAGCAATATGAATATGTATTCCTTTGCAAGCTTTCCTGCTGTAAAATTCCACCATTTTGGGTTTATATTTTCAAATTTTTCCCCCGGGAGAGACCCCCTGCGGGTTAGATGCAATATCATTTTTATGTATAAGCATTCTTTTGTAGGCTTTGTAAAATCCATACTTTACTTCTGTTAAAATGCGTAACGCCCCACTATTTTGCGTTTATATCTTCAAATTTTTCGTAATGATATCATTGCATTGCATATCCGCAAAATGTTATAAACCTGTGTTCGCACCGAAGCTAAATCCTCCAATAAATTGCCGTTTGATGTGCGTATGCTATCATATATGTATGAGTGACACCATAACCTCTAAAGAATACACTACATACAATTGAATTTTCATGAAATAAATTTACACTAGATAGGATCACAGTTGCCACAGCCCCCCCCCCCCCCCAGAAGAAAATACCGGCTTGATGTATACACTATAGCACTTTTGGAAAAGATAAGCTTATCATACACGACCTGAGGAGTGAGGACTCTCGCAATAAAGAGAAGACGCTCTGAACAGAGTCGTCTGGAGACGCCGCCGACCTTCCTTGTGAACAAAGACGACGTAAAATCAACGTTTTTTAATACTTTAATTAAATAGGCTAGTTCTCAACACAGAAGCCCACTGTTACACGATTGCCTAATTAAGTTACAGCAGGAAAAGAAACCAATCGCTGTTGACCTCTTGTAGTAGACCTTTCACCTGGTCGTTATCGCTAATTCACTAAATTTAATATTACTCTATTGCACTATCTGAAAGTAATGGGTGGCCTATGGTATGTTTCCTGGGCGAATTCTTACTAATTGTACGTAACTTATAGTGGCAACTATAGCATGGAAGTCAAGACTATAATTTGATCATACTATGTCCTATATAGGCTACACTTGAATGATTATAACCTTCTAAAATCAACGTTAAATGCCCCTACACTTGGAAATAGTCAAAGGTATGACATATGGCCATAGACCAATGGCCATAGGAAAAACAATTTACAAATGAGAACTGGGGCAACTGTCACCAAGAGGGCCCCAAATAGCCCAAGAACATAATACAACGTACAGTAACTTTCTACCGTATATACCGTAGAAAATTAAATTAATAATAATATACAATATGTGATTTGCAATCTCCTACTTCTATCTAAGAAGACTTAGAGCGAAATATAGCCTACTCTATTCACTAAACACTTTTCTTGAAGAAATGCAATAAATATTGGCTTGCCCACGGGACGTAGAACAAGATCTACCTATAGCAGACGTCTGGTAGAGGAAAAAAACAAAAAATGTCATTTGTCCTGTTGTGCGCTGTAGCTGCCTGCGGTACAGGTATACAGAGCAATAGACAATATATAATGTAAAGTAAATTATTTATTTAATTATATTAAATGAAGGCGGGTGTCCACCATATAATAACTTCTTCCCTCATAGGTATATCATTGTCCTTATTTTGTATTATTATTCACAGACGTGAAATAGAAAACATGTTGCATCATCTATAGCGTTTACTGTGCGAGTTTATTAACCTTGGGCCCCACAGGGTTTTTCTATTACAAGGGTATAATTAATTATATATATAAAAATATTCCTTCGGCACAGGGAAGAAGAAGAAGATGAAGAAGAAGAAGATGAAGAAGAAGAAGAAGAAGAAAAAGAAGATGAAGAAGAAGAAGAAAAAGAAGATGAAGAAGAAGAAGAAGAAGAAGAAGAAAAAGAAGATGAAGAAGAAGAAGAAAAAGAAGAAGAAGAAGAAGAAGAAGAAAAAGAAGAAGAAGAAGAAGAAAAAGAAGATGAAGAAGAAGAAGAAGAAGAAATAGACGAAGAAGAGGAAGAAGAAGAAGAAAAAGAAGATAAAGAAGAAGAAGAAAAAGAAGATGAAGAAGCAGAAGAATAAGAAGAAAAAGAAAAAGAAGATGATGAAGAAGAAGAAGAAGAAAAAGAAGAAGAAGAAGAAAAAGAAAAAGAAGATGAAGAAGAAGAAGAAGAAGAAAAAGAAGATGAAGAAGAAGAAGAAGAAGAAAAAGAAATAGACGAAGAAGAGGAAGAAGAAGAAGAAGAAGAATCGATTTCCGGGCAAACTCGGTCGATTTTGATGAAATTTAGCATGTAGGTTTACAAAAATCATGCCTCGGGATATTTTTTTTTTTTTTTTTTGGCTAACTCAATTTAGGGGGTTTTATTCTCATAAAGCTAAAAAAAACGTCTAAAAAATATTTCTCAAAAACGGCTCAAACTAATTCTTTTAAATTTATTTATTATATTGTAGTCGTTATTAATGCTAATAAAATGCGGGGGATCACTTGCCCCTTCATAGTTTGCTTTTATATATATAAATAAATAAATAAAAATAACTCATTTTCCATGAAAAATGACCAAAAAGTAATTTTTCTGCGGATCCTTTCTATCTATGATTTCAGGCATGTTTTAGGTGTTAAATTGAGTAACATTACCGGACAGGTTGCTTTCCCAAAAAAAAAATTTTATTTTTAAAATGATAGAAAATTCACGCTCAAATGCATTGGATGCCCTGCCATAATTACTGTGTGGTAATGTGTTGGTCTGACCTATCTATAATTTACCTCACCTCCAGTGACGACAGGTGGACCGACTACAATTTTGTACCAATAAGTAGTTAGAGCCATTCCAGGCAAGTCCGTTGCATATGCATTGTCATTGAATATAGGTATATAACAGAGAATTATGTATAATTATTCAATGTTATTGTTTTACGAAACTAAAGGTTCTACCACTATTGTAATATGAGTCTACCGGTAGGCAATGTTTATCCGTTGGAGCCTTTACTAAAACATTAATAATCATGACTCTTTATAACATTAACCTTTTTTAAACAGTCTTCTTTACCCTTTATCGAGTTCTCAGTTTCAACAGCAATGTAAAAATCTTATTTAATGAACATTGAGTACCTACTTAACGGAATAAAGAAAAATTTAACTAATTTAGCTACATAACAGTCAGAATCAACATAAGCGTTGAGACGAGTGCTAAAACTATAGAAGATGCATACGATAAAGGAGCACTGTTACAGCCATCCTCAACACAATGACAGACCCTTTCTGTATGCGTAAAACTAACAGCATCATAGCAGTCTCTTTTGGGGTGGGTTTTGTGCGCGCATGCGCGGATTATGCGCTCATGAGGCTTCCCAGCGACTTCCTCCACCAGAACTGAAAAAGTAAATATTCAGTCGATTTTAGATGGGGATTTTCACAATTCCACATGCAATCAAAAAGTTGTGATAAAGATATTAAGAGGAGACTGGAGTGGGAAAACATTCAGGGTGAAAATCGATTGGAGGAGTATTAATAAGAGAATTGTCATTAAATTGAAGAAATTTTACTCATCATTTTGATGCGCATTAAGTGGCCGGCACTAACACCGATGGCGGCCAAAGTTATTGAATCTATATTTAGTAAAAAAAATAGGGTGATATCAAGCCGAAGCAGTTCCAAAACTTTGGCAATTGATAACTTTGGTCAATTAATACGGTGATATGTGAGATTTCTCACTATTTCTCATGTGTATCAAAATGTAGAGAAATATTTCTTCTTCATTATGACATTTAATTTATTTGTCTACGATATTTCATGAGAACTTTGACGTTGTGAAAATATTGATAGTAAGGAATGTATGGAGGGGGGATCAATTGGCTCAGAATTGTGTTTCTTATCTGGGCTTCCTGAGCAAAAACGTATGTACGGTAAGTTGATTTCAACAGCGCTTCAGTACAACAAATTTAGCGAAAATTAAAAAAAAAAACGGCGGTAAAAGACCCGAAATCGAAATGCAGTTACAAGAAGACCATGACAGGGGCCTCCGCTGATAGTTACCCATAGGTCCCTTGTCCAATGCCAACGACCCCATGGATTTCAGACTATATTTGTATTGTTTCCGTATGAATTTTGGCCATTGGCAAACTAGTACACGTTCTCGATGTCAACCTACATCAGCTGCAAGCGATGATGGACAAGCTGAGACAAGCTTACCATTGACGCTATGAAACAGGCGAAAGCATGACTTAACCAAGTACAGATACGAGTCGCTAAAACAAGATAAATAAATAAAGAAATAAAGACTTTCCTTCTACTGTACTATACTAAGAGCGGGTTCTAATGCTCCTTAGCGTTACGTACGGTAATAGTCGATAATATTACAATATAATTACAAACGCTTTAATTGCTTTCCAACTTATACGTAGTATAAGGGAAGCTTTGTGATGGTCGAAATTTTCGATTCCGAGATTTCAACGGATTTACACGTTTTGAGGTCCCAGGAACCCAAAAAAATTGTTTTAACGAAATGTCTGTCTGTCGCTCTGTCGCTCTGTCTGTCAGTATGTCTGTCTGTCTGTTTGTCTGTTCTTTGTCGGTTCTTTGAAAATGTAGCAAGTGTAAGACTCGAACCAAAATCTTTCGGGTGAAATTCAGATTCCGTACCGTTCCGTACCACTCATATAAATGTCCTTATAAAAGCGGATGGTTGGAGTCATCCTAAATACAGGATATACCAAAGATGAATTATTGACCAGAACTGATGGTGGCCGAATGCAATTTCCCTTGCCTCCAGAATACTAACTAGATAGCCTCAGCTGATTTTTATGTATAGGCTGTTCTTCCATCTAAAACTGCTTCGATTCCTCATTTTTCGACTCCGACTCTTTTCCAAGGGACGATATACGGGAAAAATCACAGAGATAACCTTGAACCTGACATTACTATTTTTTTTTTTTTTTTTAGTAGGCACTTTATTTGGTAGCAATGTTTCCATTATCATATACAGGGTGTTTCAGGCGAACAGCGAAATTCAATGTGCCACTTCAATGCTTGACACCGCCATGCAGTGGTGGAGTGTGCATGTAAGGCGGCCAATGCCGCATTACACTCAACAAATCCATAGCATGTATTAAGAGCTTCGTTGAAATCTATAGGAAGCTGCGAGCAAATGAGATTGTATGAGCATCATGTTATCTGTACGCAGTCTAAGAAAATTAAGAATCTCGTCACGTTAGAATTCAAATGTTTTCTTTTTGTTTTCAAATTGTTACTTTTTAAGAAGATAGAACATGCTATATAAAATGATGCGTGTTTTTTTTTAACTTACATAAATATTTGCAAGCATTACAATCGCAATTATCCCACACTCCGCCATGTATTAGAACATGACGGTGCCGTCATACGGATAAATAAAAAACTATGCTGACGGGATCCACACTGTGACAGCTTCAGAATATATTGCGATTTTTGTATGCTCAATTTATTTATTTCTGCAATAACTCGTTTGAAACAGAAATCGAAACAGAGTGAATTGCCCTGCTTAATGAGCTACCCTGGAAATGCACTGTACAATAGATTTTCCAATCCATTAAAAACAAAAAGTAAAACATTTAACCGTAGAGAAGCAATTTAGAAAGAATTAAATAAGTGAGCATGTCAGCATAGTGTCAGTTACAGTAGCGAAGTGGTATGTGAAGTGCATTTAAAAGCAATAAAATAAAGTAGCAACCAAGTTAATGGGGTTAGAGTGCTAGGAAGGAGGGGTGTGGGGATGAATGGTGGGGAGGAGGGGGGCTGGTCACTTCCGGTAATTGGATAAAGTCTGAAATGAACAGCCCCAAATAAAATAACTTATAACTTTGCTAGTCTTTAGTACAGAAACCCGTCTTTATGACGATTTTTGTTTAGTTATATACATGGTTTAGAATCCACTATAATCAGGAGGTCCACCCTCTCAGTCAACTCTCCTTCTCTTGAGGTGAAGGAGTCTGTCCCTAAGGTTCCTTAAGCTAATAAACAGAATAAAAAAAAAATACGCAGCCTCTTTAAAGACGTACAGGTACAGTACCGAGTAAGGCGCCCATTCCACCGACCGGCTAGGGCTATTTACAAAAACAGTGACGTGGTAGCAGACATTCAAGACTTAGGGGGGGGGGGTTCCACCTACCTCGCTTTGCAGAATTGACGGAAATGTTTATTTTCCTCTATGCCATAGTTAAAATTGATCAATGATCATACAGTAAAATCACAAACAAACAAACAAACTAAAATTAAAAAATGGCGTCATGGGATATGTTAAGTACAAACATTTTAATAGATTTCTATAAAAAGAAAAATTCTATTTTCCGTCAATGTCATTTGCATTCTGCAATGCGAGGTCGGTGGGAACGCCACCTAAGTCTTGAATGTCTGCTACCACGTCACCGTTTTTGTAAATAGCCCTAGCCGGTCGGTGGAATGGGCACCTTAGATAGCCAATCACAGAAAATGTGAACTTGTTTATATATATTTTTACTTTTTATATAAAAGGTTAATCGCACAATTTAATGAATGTATCCGACTGACCTCTTCAGTCGCCTCACTTAGTAATCTAATGGGATACTGGTGTCGAGTTACGACACCTCTCCGATCGCAAGGTGTGTAGAGGTTCGCAAAAATACAAGCAAGCTAGTACCTTGCCACAGAAGCTGATATACGATAACTAACGTCTATAACAAAGCGTCATGACGTAGCTACCCGACGAATTAAAAGGGAAATAATAGGAATAGGCCTAGTAGATAAAATTACGAGGGCTTCACGAATCAATTTGGTCCCCTGCCAGAACAAGGCAGCCCAATGAAATTGTAACCTACTATATAGTAGTATATTGTACATAGCATAGTAGTAATAAAGATAGAAGAGGGAAAACCCCATCTCCTGAAAAGAGGGGAGGCTCAAGCCCAGGCTTTCGCCAGGACGTATCCCGACTGCCCTCCCGAAAAACATATAAATCGGATGTGTCCTATGGGTCTACCCAAAGGCATTTGACCCCTATCGAAGGATACAGCAGCCTGACTGCGCCTTTGTGCATGGCAGTGGCGTACATATGGGGTGGGGGTGGGGGTAGAGCCCTCCCGACATGGTAAAATGTAAGACTAAACTAACTACTGTGAGTTATTGTAATGCACCCCGTGTTCGAGATCTGTCTTTCAACTATTAAAAATTTAAAAAAAAACTGGCTATATACATCATTTACTGAACGACAATAATGCACACCACATTCCACAGAAATATATAACGTGTAAGCCCCAAAGGGCGTTGCGTTATGATTTATAAATATAAAAAATATATACACATAGTATGCCGCATTGCTTACAGGCCCTCAAGTCCTAAGTCTATTGACAATACATCGACTATCCTACTACTAGGTACTATAAAACATAATTTGCAAGAGTACATACTGTACATTTATTCATTTATTTATCAAGATTCCCGGGTCTTGCCCATTTTACAATTTTAACATAAAATATATTGTATTTAATTAAAATTACATTGTTATTGCCTCGTACTTTCAATTTTAGATCGAAGAAAAATCATATTATTGTAAAATAAATATTGATTTCCTTATCTTGAGGATTGACAATCATTGATTGATCATACCCAACATGCCCAGGCTATAGTGGAACAGGGGAAGATCGGATGTGCCGTCATATGATTCAAAGGACCGTTAAGTAGACTGGGGGTCGGAGGCATTCGCTACGGAAGAAGGCTTCTCTATTAATTATTCCTCCTGAGGCCAATAAGTAAAGTTTACTCACAGACCCAGTCTTTATATGATCCCCAAAGTAAATGATATCAGATTCAATTTTACTATGTTTCGCAATAACAGCTGATGATGGTCCATGGTGTTGGTCCATTTTTTTAATTGTTGTTTGCATTGTTTATTTTGGGTTTGTATTTTGTACTGTATCAAGATTACAATAGGTTGTAATAGTAATGTTAAAAAAAGCTGATTGGTGAATGGGAATCGATTGAGACCGGATAAAATCGAGCCTTGTCAATTTTTGATCCGGTTTAATTTTAGTATCGAGTTCATCCTTACGATTCTGTATACTCGATTCCGAAGTCAAATAATTGGTTGCTGGTGTCGGACGTTCAGACGTTCTTACCTACAGTCAAATTAAATTTAATTGCCAAGTTAAACATACGGAATGAAAAAAGACAGTGGGCAGGGTATGGTAAAGGTAGGAATGTGATTAAGGTATCGGAAAATTTCGGATTATAAGGTGTGTGAGAGGCTGTGTTTGTAAACGAAATTAGAGGATATGGAAAAAAACTGGGCTTGGCGGGATTCGAACCCACGATCTACGCCTAACCGGGGCGTCGTCTTAACCGCAGGACCACAAGCCCTGTGGTTGTGGCCTGTGGTCCAGTGGTTAAGACGACGCCCCGGTTAGGAGTACATCGTGGGTTTGAATCCCGCCAAGCCCAGTTTTTTCCATATCCTCTAATTTCGTCCAAAACGAGGAATTTACCTCTTCAACCAAAGTTAATTTGATCTCAATTTTATATATACCATATAATACGACAATGTATGGTTGTGTTTGTCGCCAATGTCTATTGTCAGCTTGCTGTACAGATTGTACCTACAATTTGATATGGAGAGAGGAAAAAATAAATTAAATAAAACAGAGGATGTGAGAGAATCTACAAATCCAGTGATTACCCATCGCTTATATGCTAAGCCTCGCACGCGGTCATAGCTCATGTATTGGTTTTTATGTGAACATGTAAATTATTATGGGAATTCATAAGTTAAGCATTGGCTTACACATTTCTAGGGGTTCCTATTGTAATATTTTCATTGGTTCCAATCATAAACAAAAGCACAAAATAAATATTTTACAAACCGTTGGCAAATTCGAAAATCACTGAGTTTTTTTTTTTTTTTTTTTTTTTTTTTTAAAGGTTAATCGCATACAAACAATTTAATGAATGTATCCGATTGACCTCTTCAGTCGCCTCGCTAGGTTATTACCCGTGTTGAGCTACGACACGTCTCCGATCGCATGGCGTGTAAAGACTCGCACAAGTGCAAGCACTTTACCACCTGGCCATCGAAGTCGATTCTGATATTATTATTTAAATTTATTTCCTTTAACCATTACCTTTAATTTATTTTTATCTTCATTCGATGGTCATAACCACATTTACCCAAGGTCGTGCTGGGTACCATAGGCAGCAGGGCACCGAAGGGGCGCCACTTGTTTGGTCCTCACTGCTAGTTTTATATTAGCGAAATTTAATGGGTTTTATAAGTATTCCTCAATGCTATTGAACGTCTTAACTTGTATAAGGCCCGTTTCCATCAACTATTACTAAGTTTTCCAATCCTCCTTCTCCCGATTTTTTACTTTACGAAAACGTCTGTCCTCTGAAGGGCGCCATTATGGTTTTTTAAGCAAGGGCGCAGGGGGACGAGCCCCTTCAAGTACGCCCTAGAAAAACAGATTTGGTCGCCAGCAGCCAAGTTAATAAATGCAGTTGTGATACTGTTGCATATTTATGTTTTTGTAGGAGTACAAAATGAAAAAATCATCCAATTAATATTACAAATTACTTTTTAACAATAGCTGATTACCTTTTAGGTGGGTTTTCCTGCAATAAACTCCATCTACGCTGTCAGGGCAGGTCTTGTAGTATTGGCTGTTGATGTCGGTGTTGGTGAGGTCCGAGCAGCCTGAATCTGTGTACGAGTTACATTGGAAGCACGACAGACCGTCGCCTGAAATAGAAACAGCCAATTAAGGACGCTGCGCGCTGTGACATAAGCCTGTAAGGCCCGGTCCCACCACGACTCTAAATGTTTTTGTGAGGAACAGAAGGGGCATGCTATGCATTGGAACATGGGGCTCTTTACCGAGCCATTGTAATGGGGTATGGCGGCACCCCCATGTTCCAAAGCCTAGCACGACCAAGGTCGTGTTGGGTGCCATAAGGGGCGTGGGATAGAGCACCGAAGGGTCGTCAGTTTGGTCCTCACTGCTAGTTTTATATTACTGAAATATAATGGGTTTTATAAGTTTTCCTCCAAGTTCTTGAACTTAACTTTTATATGACTCGCTCCCACCGACTTTCATTAAGTTTTTTTGATCTCCCTCTCCCAATTTTTAATTTTTTTTCAAAAACGTCTGTCCTATGAAGGGCTCCATTATGATTTTTGAGCAAGGGTGCAAAGGGAGGAGTCGCCCTAGTCCTTGTGACTAGCACAGCCCTCAGCATGCCTCCTCTACTTCTCACAAAAACATTTTAAGCGTAGTGGGTCAAAAAACAACACAACATCAACATCAACGTCAAGAGGCCAAGCAACCAGAGAAAATGAAAGAACGCCTGAGTTGCTCAGTGATAAAATAAAAAAGTCGCAACTGAGAGATGGGACTTTTTTCCTTGCGGAAAAGGTCAATCAATCCATCAGGTGTCACATCAATTTTTCACCTTGTCTTTACCTACAGTTTAAACCGCTTTTCGCGTCATAGACTGTAATATTGCCTTTTTTCAACATAAAATGTACAGCACATTGGCTTACATTGTACGAGTATATTGTATTGGATATAGTGCGGCAACTGACAAGGAATTAAAGAAAACGAACACCGTGTTTCTTCGATTTTATAAATGTATGTTTAATACAGTAGTAATAATGTCCTGAAGGACTATTTATGGACCTAGGCCTACTATCAACGGCGGATTTTGCCTCCAATTTAGGGGGGGGGGGGGTCAGTTGGCAGAATCAGTGGATTATAACATTAAAAAACATTATTATTTTTAATTCCCACTCTAAACCCATATTATCTAGTGTAAGTTCATTTTATTTTGGGGGGGATCCAGACTCCAGACCCCCTGACCCGCCCCCCTAAAATCGGCCCTTGCCTACTATAGTGCCCATTGGTCCCTTATGTTTGTGCAGCAATTTATAGAAGCTTTAGGGATGCATAGGGACGACGGTGGAAGGTTAATTGAAAAATGTTACATTTTGTGGCCAAGTTTTTTTCCCCAAACAAAATCAAGAAGGAAATTTAATTATAACCACATTTTTGTTTGTCATAAAAATGTTAAAAAAAAATTTGTTCTTTTAATATGGGCTGTACCTGTAGCCACAGTTACCTGTACACGTGAACGTAGCCTACAGTAACCTTTACACATGCACGTAGTTTATAGTAACCTGGACATGCACACGTAAACCTTCAGTCATAATTCATCGAAAAATTCATGGCGATTATAATACCGGTATTTATTTAATTCCCTGGTATTAACAATGTAAACAAACACATTTTGAATAGCACTTTCCATTATAAAATTATCTTGTTTATATTTTTAATACCAGGGGATGAAATAAATACCGGTATTATAATCGCCATGATCAGCCTGTATCTCTACAATTAATTTTAGATATATTTATATTATAGCCTATATTATTATTATTTTTAACCACATTATTCTATGATTTTTTCTGTACTGCATCATGTATTATTGCTTTCCAATTTATACGTAGTATAAGGAAAGCTTTGTGACGGTCGAAATTTTCGATTCCGAGATTTCAACGGATTTATATGTTTTAAGGTCCCAGGAACCCAAAAAAGTGGTTTTTACGAAATGTCTGTCTGTCTCTGTCTGTCTGTCTGTCTGTCTGTCTGTCTGTCTGTCTGTCTGTCTGTCTGTCTGTCTGTCTGTCTGTGCGTCGATTTCCGGGCAAACTACTCGGTCGATCTTGATGAAATTCGGCATGTAGTAGGTTCACAAAAATCATACCTCGGGACCATTTTTTTTATTTTGGGCTAACTCAATTTGGGGGGGTTTTATTTTCAAAAAACTTCAAAGAAACGTCTAAAAAAATTATTTCCCAAAAACGGCTCCAACGATTTCTTTTAAATTCACATATATTGTAGTTGTTGTTAATGTTGATAAAATGCGGGAGGTCGCTTGCCCCTTCATAGTTTGCTTCTGGGGGTAAAAAAATAAAAATGACTAAATTTTAATGAAAAATGACTAAAAAAATAATTTTTCTGCGACACCTTTCTATCGATGATTTCTACCTTCAGGTATGTTTTAGGTGTTAAATTGAGTAACGAAACCGGACAGGTTGCTTTCCCAAAAAAGTATTTGGTTTTGTACAAAAAAAATGTTTTTTAAAAAATGATAGAAAATTCACGCTCAAATGCATTGCGTGCCCTGCCAGTATTGCTGTGTGGTAATGTGTTGGTCTGACCTATCTAGAATTTACCTCACCACCAGTGACGAGTGACGTCAGGTGGACACCCCCCCCCCCCCGAGATATCGGAAATTTAACCATAGGAAAATTATTTACCATGAAATTACTCATTTTCCCTATCTACTAATTTTGATAAATTATTTTATTTATTATAAATTTGATTGTTCGAGTAAACTCGGACCGGTTCTTTATGAAATTATTGTTTTGTCACAAGTCCCTCTGGGTACTTAGTGCTGAATCTATTTCCATGTACTTATATTATGTGCTGACGATACATTTCATTCATTCATTCATTCATTCAGTAATATGTAGGTATCTCGCAATAAGATTAGCTGTACCGTAACCGTAACCGATACTGCGGAAAAACAATTGCGTACAAAATTGAATATTGATAACATGCCTACTGGCATTAATCATTAGTGAATTCCAATACTGTATCTCTACACAGCACGTGCCTTTCGAAAAGAGGTAATTTTTGCTTTTTCCAGAAAACAGATTAATTATTTACGATTTACATAACGTTACACAAATAAAACCGCCATGACTCGGCCACTCAATGAGAATCTAGACCTAAGAACTCTCATTTCCCACTGATCTATATGGGACGTAATGGTCAGCAATATCAGCAGGGGAGTAGCTATGGGGGGGGGGGGGAGGAGCCAATATTTTGGGATTTGGCGAAAGTTGGTAATTTGCCTATGCTCAGTTGGCAAAAACAGAGTTCCGTGCAAAGAAAAAAACTTAATAAAGTTGGCTTAAAATAAGATTGTACTAATGTTATATTCTTACCAACTTGCCAACTCGGTTCGGCAAACTTAGAAAAAGGCACGGGAAATTAAAATTTAAATTGACAGTAGAAATTGACAATAGAATTGAAAGTATCCAACTCATACAGTTATGTACGTAAACTGTAATAATAAACAGGGGCTTTGTTGGCAGACGACAAACACGTAGACAATCTTCTGCAGTCAGCATCTATTGCCTATCGTCATCACCATCCGAAATGAAAGAGAGTTTAGCCAGTTAAAAATTGTAAAAAGCTATCAAATAACGACAATGCTTCACGCTTGGGAAATCTTATACTTATGAAATGCGAAAAAGAACTTGTTTCAGAACTAAATTTGGGCAACATAGGCTAGTTAAGTTGTGGGCTGATTTAAAAGAACGGCGTGTATAATAAATAATGTATATAAAAATCAGCGTACAAATATAAAATGGGACATTATAAACAAAAACCTTACATGGATATTTCTTCCATCCTTTTTATTTTATTTACTGCTGTAAAAATCGTAATATAGCAATATGAATAAGTACGGTATTTAAGCATTCGTTTGTAAGCTAAAAAACCTATACATTACCCCTGTTAAAATGCGTAAAACCCCGCCATTTTGCACTTAAACTTTCAAAAATTTTCCCCGTATGAATAAGTATTTAAGCGTTCCTTTATAAGCTTAAAAAAAATCTATACTTTACCGATGTTAAAATGTGTAAAACCCCGGTCCCAATCTGCATCAGGCGCATGGGCTTTTCAAACAATGCACTGAAAATTAATGTGCCTAGTTTTGCTAACAAACACACCGATTGCACAATCGCTAAGAATTAATTTGGCTTTGTAGGCTACACCCACTTTTCCCGGACTGGCCCCCTCCGAAAATCTGTACTGGACACGCCCTTGGTAAAACATGAATTTTCCGACCTTTATAAAAATGTAATTGTAACACAATGTAATACAACGCTTACCTAATCATCCCAGTTATTATTTTGGTAGTCTATTTTATGTTTTTTGAGTTGGCAAAATAGACACACCTTCCCCCCCCCCCCAAAAAAGCATGCCTTACCTACTCTCAACAACTTTTTCCACAATACTATAGTTGGAATTCGGGATGGGTGTTCTGGATTGCTATCGAGATTTGAGAAAAGGGTAAACTACTCGTAAGTACCTACTTGAAGTTGTTTGTATTTGGTAAATTTTTCATGTCATCTGGTAAATTATTAAAAGCTATAACGGATAAATACGATGTGAGAATGTAGAAAATGAGATGTTTGACATCTAGGATAAGCTTGTCATTCCGCGTTTACACTGGGACAAAAGTTTCCTTCTTACAAGCCTTGTCAAACTTATCTTGAAAAGAGACTACGTTCTATGTAAATAAACAAACTGCAAGCTTTTCTTATGTTTCTTTTATGGTTGATCAGGCAAACAGCTTACTACAATATAAAAGGGCCCTTTTAGGTAAACTAGCGTTACCGTTAGCTTTCTGAAAGTTGTCTATACTGTATATTTTATAAATTGAAACGTGTGGTATGAAAAATCTCTATAATTTTCTTATTTTCCCCATGGCTTTTCATGTAAAATCTAATTTGTTCCTTACTAATTCAATTACTTAGAATGTATGTTAGAACCTATACCGGCTGTAGAGACAAGTTGAAGAAAGTTTCTCTCTGAATCAAGAATCACGAATATTGACAATGTAATGTACATTATTACATGTATTGTACAATATAACTAGAAACTTGTACCTTACGGCTTATACTATATTCTCATGCAGTGCCATAAGCTGCTGCTATATACATAATTTATAGTACATAAATACTTATAGATGGTTGCTTACCTCTTTCAAAAGCTATCATCAGAATTAGCGAAAATAATGATGACTGTGCCAGCCAATTTGTGAATCCAACCATTTTATACTTATCTGTAAATAAAATACTATGAATACGCAGTATTATATAAATACGCAGTATTATTGTATAATGAGTATGATGAACATACTTTGTATAGAAATCTATAGAGACTTCACAGGATTTTGTGATCAAATAAATTAATTTCTTGATCTACATTCTTCTTCTGGAGTTGCAGTCTAAGGATTGGTTTGCAGCAAATGTTGTATTTTTCTCCTCCACTTTTTTCTGTATTGTGTTTTGTGTGTTTTATGTCATGAAGGACCTAGGACCTAGGGTGCGATACAACGAAAATTAGACGTCCCGGTTCAGGCGCGGATCTACCGGGGGGGGGGGGGGCTATGAGGGCTATAGTCCCCCCATTGGGGTCCTCAAAATTCGTAAAACCCCACTATTTCAGTCCTATTTTTCACAAATTTTCTCCCGGGGGAGACCCTCGGGCCCCCCTTGTGCTCGATTGTATTAATTACCAATAATATAGTACCCTTATTGCTTTGAAAATGTGTAAAACCCCAATATTTCAGCCCTATTTAAAAAAAAATCGAAATGTAATCTTAGCCCCCTCCTTGGTCTCATCCTAGATCCGCGCCTGTCCCGGTTAGGAGTAGATCGTGGGTACGAATCCCGCCAAGTCCATTTTATTCTCTATTCTCTAATTTCGGTTATAACGAGGAGGTTACCTCTACAACCAAATTTAATTTAATGTCAGTGTTATATATACCATATAATCCTGCAATTTAATAAGTGAAACTTAGGTCACTAGTCATATTTCACCACAAACATATATTATATATATATTTTTTTTAAATTTCTATGGTCACCCGCTACGTCCCCTATTGCCCATCGACCAACGTTTTGATCATGGGACATACAAGCTCACTGGATTATTTGCAATTTATCGAAGTCAGGCCAAGCTTTTTTTTGTCAATTATCTCGAAAATGACTCAAATCAAGTTAACCCAGTTCGCGTTTGTACGATAGACCTAATATTTCTAAACCTGGCGTTTGATACTGTATGATAGTTTAAATAATCTAATCTCATCATTGTGGAATTGTTGATTTTAGGAAAACTTCCGGTTGTAGGACGTGTTAAGATTTATCCTGGATCCACCACTAAGCCCAAAAATTATATTTTAATGTAAACTTTTAATTTATAAATCAAATCACCTACCAAAATATAGTATGCCTACGCAGAACTAATTAAAATACTGCACTTGCAAATGACTAGAAATCCCAACACAACTTCCAAAATTCACAAAACCAATCCACAAACCGATCCCGCACAAACCCAAAAACCTCCGAGTTCCTTTTAAGACATTAATGGCTTAACCGTTGCCCGATAACTGAACTTGAATAAGAGTTTGCTAAACTAAGTAATAAACCAATAAAGTCTAGCAGTAACCGGTGCAATATAGTCAGCCAAATTCGGTATGAACTGGGTTCAACTTATCAAAAGGAAGAGCAAATAATTTCAAGATGACATGTCGTGCTTGCAGATAGTAGAAGTAATGTTTAAAAAACTGGTTTACCATGGATATTTATTGCAAGGAGATAAGGAAGGAACTAGATTAGTGAAGATCTGATGAGACGGAGATTTTATTTGTCATGCTAAGCGAATTTTATTTAAACTACCTACCTAGTGGACCCGAGCGAATATTTTCAAAAAGGATAAGTTTGAAGAATGATTAAATTAAATATGAAGCATTTAAATAGTGCGTTAGTATGTTTGGTAGATTCCTGGGGTACTAAGGAAAGTGTAGATACCCCATATGTGTAGTTTGGTGCCTTTGTGGGATAACATAGTCGGGATTTAATTATGTTGCCGGTTGCATTAGAGGTGACTTACATATTTTAATCTCATACTGCTTAAGTATATTCGTAATGCACCTGAAGGCTTCGTGCATTGCATGTTCCAATGCTTGCAGTGTTCGTCAAAGTAAAATCGTTCGAGTTCCGAGGCTTAATTTGTGTGTGTTTCGTAACCATGGGGTCTTTTACGGGCAGGGGGGGTTAGCCCCTGGCCCAACCCTCCTCATTTATCCGGGCTTGGGACCGGCTAGCTTCAGCGTACGTTATTTAGGACTCCACCAGGCTGAGTTATTAGAGATAATCCAGCATATGTTTGAAGGTTTCAGAGGTGAAGGCGGGAATATCCCCAATATGTACCTCCTCGCGGTGATGATGGAAGCGCGTACTGGCGAATGAACAGATATGGAACCGAGTTTGAGCCGGGATAAGCGAAAAACACAGTATTTTCTGTGCAGGGCACTCTTTTGTCCTGGGGTTGGGAAACTGGCCCCGAAGGCGGAGGAAGTCAATGAAGAGTCAATTTCATAATCAAGCAGAAGTCAACGGGAAACCACTGCATTACTATTCATCACTAATTGTTATGATGATCGCCAATCTTCAATAGAAGAGGCATTAGAAGAAGAAGAAGAGTCACGTTATTGTTGTTAATTTTATGTTCTTTCTACGGCGCGAAGTATTGTATGGCCCTCTAGAAGATATCCTGGGTACGCGCCTGTCGTGAATATTAATGAATTAAATTAGTGTAGTGCAGTCGGACACATACCCTAACTTGGTTAAGTCAAGCTCACGCCTGAATTACAATCTGGGAATGGTACGATAAACATGCCTCAGCGTGTCCATTGGCGCTTATTCCACCTACGTCAATAGTGAATAGTAAATGTGGTATTGACGTGGTAGCAGACATTAAAGACAGTCTTAAAATGTCTGCTACCACGTCAATACCACATTTACTATTGACTATTGACGTAGGTGGAATATGCGCTATTGTCACTGGTAGCCGGTGACATAGAGGACCTGTAACTGTTTACAGCGGCCGAAATGCGTACGAAAGACAATACCAATTATGGTCGAAAAATCAGTGAGGTCGTCAGCAGGACAAGTTTCAATGGGCCAAGTTCATTAAAGGTTAGGACATGCAGAGAAGTGGTATAGACTCCAATTTCCACCCGAAAGGTTGTTGGTTCGAGTCTCACACTAGCTACATTTTCTGGACATGCTTCGGAGGGCATGTAAAGCAGGCGGTCCCGAGCTTCCCTAGTTGAGTGTTGAGCATTATAGCCCGTAACTCCGCTATATTGGCTTAGTAATAGAAAAAGTCAATAGTTAAAGGCCCTTCAAATAGTAGGTAGGCTACAGTCTAGGAAATGACCTGAGACAAAAAGGGAGCAAACAAAAAACAATAGAAAGACAAAATTGAAAAAAGATCCGACAGTTATGGACCAAACAAAAGCCCCTTAGTTCTATCAGAAGAGCAACAGATGACTAAGTCTCAATTCTTTTTTCTATAAAGGTCGCAGAAAATCCCCCCTGAGAACACCCAGATGGCGATGGGAGCTGGTTTACCTCGATAAGAAAAAGACTCTCGAGGAAAACCAAACCTGATACAATACTCAGGCTTACTAGAAAAAATCGACTGGATTTAGCCAATTTAGGTATAGACAAGTAGTGTGGGGGTAAGAGCTTTGATTTTTGGTATATAAATAAATAAAATATATTGAATATATTTATATATATATACAGATCTGTTAAATTAAATACAATCAAGTAATCAACAAGTAATCGGCATGAAAGTATAAAGTAAAATCGTCAAAATATCGTCAAAATCAGGTAGTTCTGTCATTGTCAATGTGCCAGTTAATGTTATTTCGAGTCCCACACGAGGTACATCATCTGAACATCTTTCAGCTGTTTTACCCCGATATGAGAAATCCCCTTGAGGAAACATTAAACTGATAAGCTACATTACCCTGAGTTACTAGACCAGCAGAAGTCAGTGGGATTTTGGTTTATATACCTTTAGTGTAGGGTTAGGAGCGTTGATTTCCACCAAAAGGTTGTTGTTTTGAATCTCACACAAAGCTACATTATCTGAACATCTTTCAGCTGTTTTACCTCGATAGTGTTCCTTGAGGAAACCTAATACTGGTTAGGTTCGGTGGTAAAAACTCGTATCTCGTATCTGTACTTGGTTAAGTCGTGCTATCGTCTGTTTCATTGCGTCAATGGTAAGTTTGTCTCAGCTTGTCCATTATCGCTTGTAGCCGGTGTAGGTGGACATCATCATCTTCGTCCAGTCTGCCGAAAAGACGTGGTAGGTCCCACAAGAAAAAAAAAGGAATATTGTCGGTTAATGTCCCATTCTATCATTTCTATGTAGAACTGTAGTAAGAAGTACTAAAACTATTGTACAATACTGCGGACCTTCCTTATCACATACGCCGCAAAATTTCATCCAACTCATTAAAAAAAGATATCTGCAAGCCCTGCTTTACCTCGAAAGTAAAAAAGAAACAAGTAAAAACAATAAATGTTAAGCTTTGTTACAATCGTGTACAATTATCAGCACTGCAACCCTTCTTTGCCCCCCTTGCAATATACAGTAATATCCAAACCGCAGCTTGTACTAAATCAACAGAGTTGGTCGCAAAAAGTTGTAATAAAAAATCGTGTGGACCACAGAGAATAATGGAGATCATTAGCCCGTTGAGCGGTTGATAATAAGTTTTATCTGCTCACAAGTTCGCTGACCGTGTGAGCATTTTTATCTCATTTTTGCGTTTTCGCATGGAAAAGTATCAGGAGTCTAGTATTAGAATAATATTAAGTGGGAGTCAATTTTTTTTTGTAAGGACAGAGGACAAGTGAATGGCAGCATCAAATGCGAGGCGCGAAGTGCCGAAGTGCCAAACTTTCGGCTTCTGCAGGCAAGGGCATGTCGTAAGCAAATTTCTCGTCTCAAATTTTAGCTGTTTACTGTACCTGAACTGAAAAACTCAATTACACCAAGGTAAAATCACCATGTACTCCTATTTTGTCTTTATCAGAAAATCTGGTTTTGACTTTTAGAATTCTGCACACTAACAGCCCACAGGTACCCAAAGTTTGACTTTTAAAGACTCCCTGTACCTGAACCTGTAGGGATACAATCAAAATGTTTGCAAATTATGAATTAATATTAAATACGTTTTCCAATGATGCGCAATTTGACATACCTTTACATTTGATTATTCCGAGAAACAGCATATGGACCCCCCAAAAACCCTCCTTCCAGCTCCCCAAAAAATTCCAAACTAATTTCCAGAAATGCATCAACCCCCACTTTGTAGTGATAAAAAAAAATTCAGACCTCTGACGTCATTCGTTTTCGAGAAAAAGTAGGTGGACGGATGGTCTGGACCACCCTGTATAAGCCACCACAATCATTACAGGCTAATTTTTAAACCCCAGATTTCCACCCTTTCTCCAATTTAGGCTTACAATTAATCAGTTGCTTACCCAACGAGTCCACAGAATAAAATGACACATTCTTGTCGACCCTATCTCCAATCCATGAGGCCAACTCCAAACTAATCCTACCGAGATATGGTAACTTAACGTACCCTTTATCTGGCTCGCTCCATAGACTTTCTCCATAAAGAAAGTTGTCCATTGTTGTCAATTGAAAGAATAATTATATTTAGGTTTCTTATATTATGTTTATAGTTTTCGTATAAGAACATGGAGGGGAAAGAATGGCGTGAAGCGACAAGCTGCAGCCTCCAACAGTGCGTATTTATAAAAGATTTTTGATGACAATTATTGTCTTTCTTTCTTTCTTTCTGACCGTCAGCTTTCTGCAGCGCGTAGAGACGAATTACAATAACCCACAGTTCGTCATACACTTTTGGGAATCTCCAACAGGGCAAGGTGTTGCCTAGTGCTACTACAGATTCTCCCTCCATTTTCTCTTCAAATTTGAATTTTACATTAAGAATGATAATAAAACTGCCGCAAGCTGCGGCTGATGGGATTGAAGACGATTTCAGATGCGGAAAATTCACATATGAATGCAAATCCTCACTGTAATGCGAATGAATGACGCATGAATATTTTACATTTTAATCTCAAAAGTATTACGTTAGCGATCAATAGCAGAGGTGATATTATAGGGGTTGGGGCCAAAATTAACCCGCAAATCCAATAATTTCCGAAAAATCAATTAAATCCGTGCGATACGGCAAGGTTCGTGTAAGCCTACGTTCGTAAAATACCATTTAAAAAACTATTACGATAACAAAATAGTACCTGGACCTGCTTCTCGAGTGGGCCGGCCGCCATACCAAGTTCAATCCAGCGGACCAGAGCAGGTTCAAAGCTGCAGACAGCTTGGTCGTGTGCACAGTGCCGGTAGGGAAACATGGTAGGACTTGTCCTGCCGTCACCTCCGAACAAATCATGTGACTTCACTGTGTTTCCCAAGTAGTTCGGAATCCACTATAATCAGGAGGTCCACTGTCCTATGGGCTGGCATAGGACAGTCAAGTCGGGGTCTCTCTATGGGCCCAAATATGAGGCCTAAGTCGTTATTAACCCGACGAACACTACTACTGCTACTACTACTTCTCGAGTTGGTTCTTTGAACCTAGGCCCAGCGAGACATTTTTCCATCTGAATCCAGTCGCACTTACGATACGTACTATATATAGTTCTACATAACTGGATTACTGGAACTAAATAACTTTGTTCGAGTCACACACTTCCTTTTCTGGCCATGCTTCGGAGGGCATGTAAAACAGGCGGTCCCGGGGCTTCTTAGTTGAATGTAAGAGAGGGCCATAACTCTAGTAGGTTGGCTTAGTAATAGAACAATAAGTAATTATTAATAAATAAATAAATAAATATTGACTTTTTGTTCTATAACTAAGCCAACCTAGCGGAGGTAAGGCTATAAAGCCCTCACTTATACTCAACTAGGAAAGCCCGGAACCGCCTGCTTTACATGCCCTCCGAAGCATGGCCAGAAAATGGTGCTATTGTGGGACTCGAACCAACAACCTTTCGGGTGAAAGTCGGAGTCTGTATACCACTACTCTACGGTACATGTTCCGACTTATATAATTATTTAATTATTTATTTACTTTTATTTATATGTATATATTCCCTGTTTTTCCACTTTCCCACTTTGCCAGTGTCAAAGGTATACATATTATCGTACTAGTATAATAGGTATAAGTCAGTATCTACAATATCTCTATATTATAATTTTTTTTTTTTAAATTACTGTTAAGCGCAGGACCCATATTAATTTTTTTTTTTTTTTAAGGCGCGGGACTCTTTTGAGTATTTGCGCCGGTCGGTGGGTGTGTGTGTGTGCGGAAGTCATGGGTGTTTTAGAATGGTTTTGTCTACAGTCTACAGGTGGGGCATGACTCCGGTCTTGCTTAGTAAGCTTAGAAAGAAATTATAGTATATAGTATACGTGCTTTCTGATTGTGTAGACGTTGTAATGAACATGTCATGGGTAGTTGGGTCTGTGGGTTAGCAAAGTGCTATGGTGAGCGACGGGTTATCCAGACGTCGTCAAGAGTGGTTTACAGATTAATAATTTACAAACCGGTAATGAAAGCTACATATACCTTCATATAACATTCCAACTACTGTCAAAATAATAAATGTTTAGAAAAAGTCATGTCTTATCTTCGCAGGAAATTACTCCTGGATATATCGTTTTGGACAGGACTTACGGTTAAATGAGCAAAATACCAACATCCCCTTGGCTTTTCTGATTATAGGAAAAAATATTTGTCAGATGCAGTAATCAGTTCTGGCATTTTGCTTCCCTTGGGACCAATATTGTATGTTATCGTACAGCAACCATTAAAAGTATACGATAACACCTGCAGATACCATGAAAGCGCATAATGCCCGGTACTGCGGGCAATTACCTCCCCCCCCCCCCTTTGGAGGGCAGTTGTATTCTTTGCCTCTAAAATTCAAGTGTTACTGCACTCAAAATGCGTAAACTCCCACTATTTCAGCCCTATTTCTCAAAAAAATTCTCCCGGTTAGTACCCCGGGCCCCCTTTGCTCACAATTATTATTATATTAATTCCCTGTAATATACTGTATATAACTGTATATAAACTTTATTGCTCTGAAAATACGTAAAATCCCAGTATTTTAGACCAATTTTTCATAAAAATTTCACCCGGGGGGGGGGGGACCCCCGGGCCCCCCTACAGATCCTCCACCCCCTATTATTTATTATACGTCCATGAGAACGGCTTTCTCCATTTTATCCACTTTTATGGCAATGGGTGGAGTGGCACCAAATTATACGCTGCCCCCTTCGAAATAAATAAATATATTCGGTTACATTATACAATACAAAGGGTCCAGAATCGGTTCTTAAGGTATGCACGGTATCAAAATTTTAATATTTCGCTTCAAAGTCTCTCAAAAAGGCGGAAATTCCTTGACTTGCTTCTACTCTTTAAAATTGTCAGACATCATATAGACTGTCCAGAAATTCTGGCAAATCTCCAGCTCCACATACCAACTTCTCGAAATCTTCGTCGAAACAGTCTTTTCCATGTTCCGTTATCCACTACAAATTATAGGTGCAATTCCACACTCCGTCGATTGCCTAGCCTGTACAACACGTTATCACAGTTGGACCTAACAATTGACATAAATCGAAATAGCTTATCATCATATAAACATCTCATCCGCGTGCTGCTTGTTATATCACCTGAGTAGTTAACCGTATGCCTACTATTTACTTATTTTTTACTTATTTCTTATTTATTTTTTACGTTGTCAACTATGTATGTATGTTGTAACCTATTTGTAAAACCATTTTTAAGTAATTCTTCTGTGTTTAGTTTATAGGCCTAAGTAGTTTTTGTTTCTTTATTTATCATATTTACTTAGACTATATGTATTAGACTATATGTATTACACCTAAGGGGCAATGTCCTTGCCCTGTTGTAATATAAGTAATAATAAAACAAGTACAAGAAAGTATAAAATAAAATTGTCAAAATCAGGTAGTTCTGCCATTGTCATTGTCATGGGCGCCGGTTCCATAAGGCTTGGTATGGCCCGGGCCATACCAATACTCAGAATGGTATGGCTGAGCCATACCAATTATTTTAGGAATAACCACCTCATATTTTAGTGTATTTTGATAAATAAATTCACTATTTTACATTGCACTTATTTAGAACAAATCTTATAATTTATTATGAAAATTAAAAATTAAAGGAAATGAAATCGTCAAATCGATTATTTAAATCGAAATTGACGGGTAGGGAGCCAACAGATTTATTGAAATGACAGCTACAGAGTGAAGCCATATATTTATTGGGGGAGGGGGGGGGGGGCAAATTGACTCCTTCCCCCCGAAAAAAAATTCCTCGGGCAATGTTGGGCCATAGCAATAATTTTCACAACTCGGCGCCCATGGTCATTGTGCTATTGCCTCAGTGACAGTGTAGAAAGCTTTCTCTAAGAGGTGGTTTCTAAGCTATTTAGAGAAGTTAGAAGCATTCCTCGCCACTCTCAGTTCAATCAGGATTTTTCTAAGGTAGACGAAACTTTGTAGTATAGGATCCAGTGGCACACACATGGCTGTACGTGGCGCTGGCCTTACAAGGTCTCCCCGTTGCCTCGTGTTGTAAGTGCGAGTGTCCCCGTTTTGTTTAAATGTCCCCCATACCTCAGGCTTTAAGATATGTAAAATGCATCTAAATATGTATGAAAACCTATCGTTACGCTACTGACAAGTGCCTCCCTCTATTATGAGGTCTGGGACCGCCTCTGATTACATTGGCAATTTTTTGCACGTCGTCTTTGTTATTCGTATTTAATGTTAGCACCCTCTTTGGTCTCATTCTAGATCTGCGCCTGTGTGTGGTTGATTGTTATGTCTTGATTAAAATAACATTATTATGATCGAAACAGGTGTTTGCATTAACTGCACGTTATCAAAATACATCCTTCAGTAATGTGTGTAGTTGGCAATGCCGGGCCACGGAGGGTCATGACCCCCCTTAATAAGTAAATGTATAAGATATTAAAATAATATAATTATATCATATAATATATAATTGAATAAAACTCAACTCTCCAACAAACAAATCAGGTAGGTTTTACTTTTCACCTTTTAAACTTACATACACACAACTTGTGACCCCCCCCCCCCCTAAATTTTGCGCTGAATCCGCCTTTAGTAAGTGGGCCCCAATTGCTAATTCTCTCAACTGCACTGGCCCAGCGATAACAAAAAAAAATATACATTATAGTCGGTGCAGCGTTTGGCAACAATAGGTTGCATTGTCCTCTTATCTGTCCCGGACATCTCCCAAGACAAGTTAAAATGCTGTCACGTGCGCCTTCCACCTGATTCTGGGCAACTCTCTGTACAATTACAATATTGAATCGCTCACGTTTTTTCCACAAAATACGTTATTCAAATGTAAGAGCTGTATACGGAATTCATTCATTCTTTTCCTAATGTCACGTAAAAAGGCAAGTGAATATATCCCATTTTGTAAACTTTCCATAGTTAAATTCGCCCATTTTATTGCAATATTTAAGGTTATTAAACTGACTTTCTGTACGTACGTTGAGAAGGCAACTACAGTAGACAGTAGAACTTCGAGGTGGGAAGGTCGCTCTTTGACTAGTTGCCGGACCACATAAAGAGAAAGCATTCGGAGGCTAGGGAGTCCAGGGAGATATTACATGCTTACCTGGTGAAGAGTGCGTTTTATTAGCTTCGTGGGTTTCCCGGGGAGGGTGTAATTAAATATTTAGGCTAGTTAAATTTATATGTAGCTTAATACTAACATGTTTGATTTAATTTAATTTTTTATTTTAGTTTTAAGGCAGGGAAAATTGTTATAGGTGTAATAGTCCTCACCAGTAGACCTTACAATAATTGTGTATTAATTGCTTTTTTTATATTCAATACACGTTTCATTTATTCATTCATTCATTCATTCATGTTTAATTTGCTGCTAGATTTAAGTGTCAGATTTTTACATTGCATTGTACTATCCCATTGATCAATACAATTTAATCTGATTCTGTTTCTGAGTATATCGGGAAAAGGGGTTAACAATTCTCAGACTCAATTCCATGATCTTTAAAAAAAAAAAAATGGTCGCATGCAAAACAATTAATGAATGTATCCGAATAAGATGTAAGACGATGTATCCGAATAACCTCTTCAGTTGCTTCTGCGTACAGTATATAGCTACTGCATGAATGACTTTGTTGATTTTTTACGTTATAAATCGGCCTACCTTCCGGGCCTTTTCCAGATAATTATATAGATTAATGGAAACGCGCGGTGTCCCAGAAAGGCATAGATCGCGGGATCGAGCCCCGTTCTGTCCAGATTTTCCTCAATTCCTTTTTCCGGATTAAATTAGTGCTTTCTAACCTACCTGTTTTAGCAAATCATGCTCACCACACAACTGGTAGTTTCCACAAATACCTAATCAACTAAGGTGCTATGCTCTTTCCGTATCAAACCATGCATAAATGGAATTGTTTTCAACCTATAGTACTCATACAGTACATTTGGGTTATATGCAGGGACGTAACTAAAGTTGCAAAATAAACGATCCAACTCACAAATGTGTAGCAGAATAGATGGTGCCGAACCATAAGCTAAGTAAGGCTGGTAGCGGTGAGACGTAAGGGGAAATGGCAAGGGAATTGGCCAAAGTTATCAAAGATTTGACCGAGTTTGTAGGGTTCCAATATTTAAAAAAATTGCAGCAAATGAAGAAGTGTACAATCCAACCGTTTTCGAACAGGCCAAAGCCGTTCAAGTCAGAAGGTCAGAACACATCCGTATTGTCAGAGCCTTGGCTCCAACTAGCTCATATTTCCATCATTTGGTGTTCTGATGTCGGGTTGCGTCACTGCCATTGCATTTGGCTAGCTCAGTGCTGCATAAGTGACATTAGCCTGTGGCCAGCTTAAAGAATGGAAGTGCAGCCATCTGGTCCAACGTCAGGCAGCCTCAGGGCAATGGGGGTTCAAACCCCCCCCCCCCCCCCCCCCCGAGATGAAATGGCTTGATACTAGATAGAATCGGATTTTGAGAGGAAAAATAAAAACCACTATGTAATATCCTATGAAATTTCTAACCCCCCCCCCCCCCGAAAAAAATCCTGGCTACGGCCTTGGGGAGCCTATAGCAACCGAGTAAATAGGAATAGGTTCGAAAAATAGCACCAGACCGAGATAGAGATCCAGAAGCAGAAGGAGACTAATAGTCTATTTATAAAGGTTAATGGTGTAATACTATTTAACAAAGGGTTAGGTGGACTTACATTGCCTGTTGTGTTAATAGTCATTAGAGGCATGGGCCTCATGGTCATAGAATAATTAGGACGGAGCCAATTGTCAAGGGAAGGGGGCGACGTTTCGGGAGTGGGTGCTACTCCCGTCAGCAGGCTTAGTCATGAGAAGGACCGATGGATCCTCTGACAATGGGCTCCAGCCTAATTGTTCGATGACCATGAGGCCCATGCCTCTAATGGCTATTAACACAACAGATAATGTAAGTCCTACTAACCCTTTGCTAAATTGAGACTGATAGTGTTTATAGTATTTAAATAAGTAATTTTAACCTTTAATTTAATTCATCTACGTGTCCCTGTGCATTTCATTAGTTGATAAGTCATTCGTCATTGTATAGGTACAATATGACTTACTTTTACTTTACTTTTTCCACGCTTTTATCCCTAGGTGGGGTCAGCGATACGGCAGGTTCTCTTCCACTCCTAGCGATTCTGTGCTTCGGCTGCAGTTGCTCCTTCAATTCTGGCAGGCTTTCGCTTCTACCGTAAGCCTGGGTCATCCTCGTCTTCTTTTTTTCGTCTTCCTCAGCTTCGATATGTTTTCAGGCCAAAGGGATTTAGTGTAATCTTAGGCTATGTTTCCTTAATTATATATATCTATTTACGAACATAAAGAGCCAACAAGCATAGCTCAACAACTATTGTAAAGGCATAACTTAGCCCAACAACTGGGGCTCAACAACATGCAAGGATAGAAATATATGCAGACTTGCTGATGATTGAAATAAAATAGTAGCCAATCCTGAGAATATGGAGACAATATTGTGCAATTGCTTGGAACAGCATTGGATTGCTAAGTGTGCAATTTCTTGTTACGCTGTGATCCCATTGGGGGAGTGGGGGGAGCGGGAGGCGAGGCGTATTTCATTTCTGTCTCCCCCTCCAATATTTCTCAGCTCATTCCGAGGGATTTACCCCTTCTCGTTGCAACCCCCCCCCCCCCCCGATTTCCATCTCATAATCTCATAACTTTCCCAACTCAAATATATTGTCATATGTGCTGCATGCGAGTTTCTACATAGTTTTGGATTGATGCAGTTTAAGCACTCCTGGCTACTACAACAGACTACCAACATACGTAAAAACTAATCAACAATTGAACGTATTTTAAAAATATCTAATACCAAAACTCAACGAGTTAATCCCAACAAACGAAGACTAAACAACTTACTTACTGAATTACTTACTGAATGTTAGATTAGGCCCTTTTTTTCAAATTTAAGCTGCACACGGGTTGAGCCCTGCAGCATATTATGATAATCGTAACTTAACTTTTAATGGAAATATAAATGTATTGTATTGTATAACTAACTCATTAATTAAAATTACATAGAATACTTATTCAGTTTTCAATGACACATCCTGGTCAACGGTAGTAAAATAGAATAAATTTTATAATGAGACGACTGCTTATTGGGCACATAAGGCTGACTCATGGTCACTTGATGGCGGGTTTCCCGCCTCCCATATGTCCAATATGCCAGGTACCAGTGAATGGCACTTGAAACACTTAGTTTATTCGAAAACTTGCATAAGCGGTATCTAAACTTTTTGGCATGTATTACGGCTTGGAAGTAAATATAACACCAAGCCATGCGAAGATTTTTCAGTACCAAACACCAAACTATACTCACATAATTTTATTCCAAGCCATGCTAAACTCGCTTGGGATGGTTTGACTGGAACTGGAAATGATGTCACTTCAGTCACTTTGCGTAATGTCTCTTAACTTTTGTCCCAAACACAAGAAAAAAGTGCCAACGGATGTAGGCCTATGTTAAAGTTAGCTTAAAAAATAATAGACTTAAGAACAAGTCAGTCTACTTACCAGTAGTCCCGTGACAGTATCTGACAATTAAGTTGTATTATTGTGTCCTATGCGTGCATGACGTTCATAAACTTTTCTTCGCAGCTTCGAATGGAATAATAGTTCAATCACAAAAGTCACTCAACAGGCTAAAGGTTATCAATTCTGTCAGTAACCTCGAGTTGGGAGAATTATCATTTTGAATTCGCATGAGTTTTTTTGTTTTCCAATTTATACGTAGTATAAGGAAAGCTTTGTGATGGTCGAAATGTTTGATTCCGAGATTTCAACGGATTTACACGTTTTGAGGTCCCAGGAACCCAAAAAAGTGGTTTTTACGAAATGTCTGTCTGTCTGTCTGTTCGTCGATTTCCGGGCAAACTACTCGGTCGATTTTGATTAAATTCGGCATGTAGGTTCACAAAAATCATACCTCGGGACCATTTTTTTATTGGGGGCTAACTCAATTTGGGGGGTTTCATTCACAAAAAACTAAAAAAAAACGTATAAAAAAATTATTTCTCAAAAACGACTGCAACGATTTCTTTTAAATTCACATATCTTGTAGTCGTTATTAATGTTAACAAAATGCAGGTGGTCGCTTGCCCCTCGATAGTTTGCTTCTGGGGATAAAAAAATAAAAATAACTCAATTTTCATGAAAAGTTATTAAAAAGTAATTTTTCTGCGAAACCTTTCTATCGATTGTTTCTACCTTCAGGCATGTTTTAGGTGTTAAATTGAGTAAAGAAACCGGAAAGGTTGCTTTCCCAAAAAAACATTTGGTTTTGCGCAAAAATTTTGTTTTTTGAAAAAATGATAGAAAATTCACGCTTAAATGCATTGCGTGCCCTGCCATTATTGCTGTGTGGTATTGTGTTGGTCTGACCTATCTAGAATTTAACTCATCTCCAGTGGCATTAGGTGGACAACCCCCTCCCCCCCCCCCGAAATATCGGAAATTTAACCATAGGAAAATTATTTACCATGAAATTATTCATTTTGTCTATCTGCTAATTTTGATAAATTGGAAAGCATGTTCGAGTAAACTCGGACCGGTTCTTTAAGTTTATGTTGAACAATAGCTGTGTAACATTTAGGTCATTTTTTACTTTCCTGTAGGCATGTATATACGATATACGGTAATAAGGATGTGGTATTAAAAATACGTAACAAGCATTTTGTTTTCCCCAAGAAAATAAGGATTCAAAGTTATGAATATATAATACAATATATATAATAATATATTTATAATATATATTATAATAATAATATAATATATGAGAATCTATTACAGGTAAATCCCACGTTCACTTGAAAAGTCTCGGTAAGTATTACTATATGTTCCAACCATGTATAGCGTTGCCGTGCAGCATTCCGTACGGAAGCGTTCGTGATGGAATGGCTCCATCCTTGGGATTTAATTCCTATGCTTTTTAAAATGACGTATCTGCCTGCAGATATGACATTTTTTATACCAACACGTATCTTATAGCTTAGTTATGGTACTGATTTAGAGATTACCAAAAGGGCGATGAGATAGTACGAAGCTTTGTAGATAAGTTTTTTACTGTTTACTCTTATGAATTTTGCAGATTTGAATTTATTATAGTGAATGATAATAATATCTGGATAACTATATGAAAACTAAGCTGAGTAGAGTCATACGTGACACACAAGTTGATTTAGGCATACCGTACTATGCTAGCGAACAACAGCCATCTTACAAACGATATACATATACGAAAGATCGCATAGCGTCTCATTTATAAGGTGCCTGTATTCGCGTAACACTTTGGCCGAATGCCTCAGTCAACTTACCGTGATTTTTCTGCTATGACGTATGGCTCTACTCAGCGTTGTTTTATCATAGCGGTGTCCCCATTCCAACCATACCAAATAGCCTACTACTCCATATAATCCAAGAGTGTAAGTTACGTTTTTTAATTGTATGCCAGTCTGGATTTCATATTATAAAACTTCTTTTGGAATTTGGAAAACTTCACTGATAAATTAGGGGGAATTAAATTATAAATAAATTTCAAGTGTAAAAAGCCAAATAACTGATGAATTAATATTGATCGTTGAGCTGTCATATCCCTTAGCAGTAAATAATGGTTCTTTACATTTTGATAAGTGATATGCCTCTATCTATAAAACCAATTGGTCACAATAATATAGCTTGATTTGTACAAAAAATTGTTGGTGAGAGAGTCCGGAGGAAGGACATCCAAAACTGTGGCCAATCGGTTTTAGTGACGGCCGCATATCTGATTTCAAAAATGTACGGGAATATTTCTTCTAATGGAAGCGACATTCTCGATATCCCTACAATAGATATTTATTGTGAAATTCGTAAGTTCAAAAAAACTTAGTGGGGGTGCCCCACTTTTTAATATAATGCATTTATCATGGCAGGACATCTAGGAGGGAACCCGAGCAACATTGCAAACTATTAGGTTCTGTGTAGATGGCAGGGCTTACCTCTTTTAAACACAATTCCTTTTCTATTCCGTAGTATTACCCGAAGAGAATGGCACAGAATTTTCTAGAAATAACACGGTTGCATAATTACTTTTTTGCACAAGTCTTTCCTGGTTTCAATGCAATTTGTTCATTTTTAGTTTTGAAAGTACTCAAAGTACCTAGCATCCAGTATGATCTCTATGATCTCATGTTTGCCAACGGCCTTACCATGTTGATTCCATGAGAGCAAAACATGTTTCAAACTGCGGCAAACTTGGTAGTGTGCACAGCGTCGGCAGGGGAACATGGTCGGACATGATAATGCGCTGAGTCAATACCTGTCAGTCTACGTGCGTGTCGAGTCCTGGTCTCCGATTTAATCGTGTGACTTAACCCTGTTCCCCAAGTGATTCGGAATGCACTATAATCAGGAGGTCCACCCTGTCAGTCAACTCCCCTTTCCCCCGAGGTGAAGGAGTCTGCCCATAGGGTGCCTCAAGTTAACAAACAGACTCACTACCCCCGCCAGGCTGACAGGGTTGCTTAAAGCAGAAATGCTGAAAGCAGGCGTTGGAAACAACAACATATTATATCGTATATATGTATCGTCATTGAATATATAACACTAGTGTTATATATTCTAGGTGGGACATGATATCGCGCTGAGACTGCACCAGAGAGTCTACGTGCGTGTCGAGTCCTGGTCACCTCCGATTTAATCCTGTGACTTTACCTTGTTCCCCAAGTGGTTCGGAATCGACTATAATCAGGAGGTCCACCCAGTCAGTCAACTCCCCTTTCCCTCGAGGTGAAAGAGTTGCCTCTAGTTAACAAACAGACTCACTCCCCCCGCCAGGCTGTAAGGGTTACTTAAAGCAGAAAGTTAATGTTGAAGGCAGGCGTTGGAAACAACAACAACAACAACATCTCATGTTGAAGGTTTATACAATTTGCTTGAGAAGAGCAGTTTGAACGGTAGCATAACCTATTAAATTGCAGAGAAAATCCACCTCTTTTTTTAATTAAACAATTACGAACCAGCTACCACTATGCAATCGAAATCCTTTTATTGTACAACTTTTTTATCGAGCTGACTTTATAGTTTATCAGTTCACAGAATGAATTATCATTAATATTGTATTATGGTTTCATTGTACATTATCAATCAATGTCATTTCTAGTGGACAACTTTCGGGCATAGGAAAATACATTCTCCCAAACAATCAGATCAATCAAATCAGTCATCAACTTATTTACAGATTCCTAAGTCATCCAAAAAATACGGTTAAAATATTATGGGGTATGTTCGAAGTCAGTATGCTAAAGTGTAGACTGAGCTAATTGTTAATTAAGGTAGCGGATCACAGTAACGAATATCTGTTAACGAAAGAATTACCTACGAATAATATTGCTGAAATGTTGGAAATAATAATCTGCTTCAATGCGGTGTGGGTAGTTACTGTGGGGGCTGGTACAGGGTACTCTTGCAGTGTTGTTGCCCGTTATAATATTGGTAGCGTGTTCGGTCGTAATTTGTTATAATTATCGTATTATGGTATTGGAAAGTGGTTTAGAATACCTGCTGTTATAGGTACAATAGTTTTTTGTACGGCTTAGTGCAACGAATCCCAGGCCTGGTTCATTTGTTTGCTTATACCTACAGTACGTTGAAGTAGGTAGGCATCTAGATAACCGAAATCAGAGGATATGGAAAAAAACTGGGCTTGGCGGGATTCGAACCCACGATCTACGCCTAACCGGGGCGTCGTCTTAACCGCTGGACCACAAGCCCCGACAATGATAACCACTATCGGCTGCGTCTGTGATCTCCCACACCAATAGGCTAAAAATACAGTACATGAACATACATTACATAAAAAAATTTTAAAAGGCAGATACCATCTTCTCGCGTCACTGACCTTGGGTCAAATAAAAAAGGTGTCAAATTTATAATATCCCTCCTCCTCCTCGCCCCCCTTCTTGCTACGCTCCTGCTTACCCCTCTGTATAAGGAACCCGAAAGCGACTCAATGACTCAGGAAACTCAGTAGGTATCAAACCATTTAAAGTGCAAAGCTTGAAAGCTACCTTCTCCTCCTTCCCTCATAGTGCAGCGCACGCTGCGTGAGGGGGTCGTCCGAACCCATCTCTTATTCCGGTTCTGTTTCCGAGGCTTCCATTTGTGGTTTGAATCAGTATTCAGTAGTACCACTGTGCAGGAGTGGGGAGGTGGTTTCCCTCTCAGCGCTCTGCCTTCACTGGGAGTTTCTGCACCTTAGCCTTTGGGCCAATACCCATCCCTCAAGGCAGAGGGGTGGCTGGTTCCTTGCTCATCAGCCTCCACCACCTCCAGCTAGCACTTATTTAAAGGGGCTGCTAATCGCCTTGTTCCGGTTGCTTTGTCAGCGTTTTACGGTATTTAATAAGGGAACCCTCGCCGCTTGGGTTCCCGCCTCTACCTCCCCTCCTCCTTCCTCAAACGGTCTTGGGACCGTCTATGGGGGAGTTGCAAGGTACCTAACTGAAATAAAATGGCGCCAAATTTCAAATACCCGACTACCTTCTCTAGCTACGCTCCTGCCCGCCCCTGTTTGTTTTAAGGAAACCGAATGCGACTCAATGACAGGAAACTCAGTATTAAACCATTGATGTAGTGTGAGACCAACAAGGGACTAGCTGCTATCTCTATGCCCATCTGACCAACTGACCCGACCATAGACCCGTATGCCCTTGTGGCCTTCATCATAACAAGACATTTTAAGCAATAATGCGGTTGCTTAGAGGTTGCTGACTGGAAAAATGGTTTGTAATGAGAATTGGGTTAAGAGGCTGCCGACAGACGTAATGGTCATATAAATAGTAGGAGAGTTTGATAGAGCTCCGATGAAAAGTTCACAACAACTAGTGGGAACGATCCTGCATCCTTCCGCTTCCGCGACAGTTGCTCTGCCAATGAGCCTCATTTGTATTGAAATCCAACTTGCCTGCGTACATGTAGACATAGAGAATTTCCGCTGAAACCCAATATTTTGATTGGTTGATTTCCATTCGAAAGAGTAGATTGAGTATCAGTCCCTCATATCATCTTTTATCAGCTAAAATCGGCGGTAAGATAATCATGTATCGAATGCACTTGTAGGTTTGTACTTGACAAGTTATTAGGTCTACTGCACTACGAATAGCATGCAACACGAAACATAAGACGTATTAATAGTATTTTGAATTACGAATTGGAATTTCTCGATTCATTCTTGTTCATTGCATTATTTGGGGTGTTGTGGTCAGCAAATGAGAAATTGAAAACAAGTTTTGCCAAAAGTAAATACAAGCAAGAAAACGAAATTAGAGAAAGGAAGGGAAAAAGGATGGATGACTGGAAACTGACCTTCGCAAGTTGGGAGTCCGTAGATGGTGGAGCAACGTACAAAACCGAGATGACTGGAGGAGTGATGTTGAGCTCATTAAGGGCTGTAGAACCAGAAGAAGAAGAAGAAGGGGAAAAGGACGAGATCTGGATTCGAACCCTAGTCTCCGCCTTGCTGAGTTTGGTATGCTGACCTCTGCACCAAACCCACACCTCATATATTCATCATATCTTAATTTTTTTAACATTTTCAACTATTGTACTTGATAATTTGATGATTATCGAACAAGCCGTTTAGACATGTAGGTACAATGAAAACTAAAGTTGTTATGCTTTCAGAGATAATTTGCCCAGACGGTTGTTTCGTGAAATTCCCTATTTCGTGAATTTGATGCATCAAGATATGTAATTCTACCAAAAGCGGACGACCATTACCCATTTCTGGCTCTAGTCACATTGGGAGAGCAAAAGACATTAGACAAAAGGCAATAGACAATAGACAATAGACAATAGACAATAGACAATAGACAATAGACAAAAGACAATATAATATATTTATTTATTCATTTAAACATCAAGGCACAATACAATGAAGGTTTTCGGCGTCGTCAATAGTAAATAGCCCAAAATAATTAGTTGCCCCAAACTGCTTTAATAAAAAACTGTTGAAAAATCAGCTAGGCCTATTCAATCCTAGAACCATCTATAAATTAGTGCACGGAGAGTCCAGTTTAGAGACGCAGCTCAACAGAGTCATTTTAGAGCTAATGTGCCTCATAGACCCACACCACAGAAAAAAACTTAAATATATCATATGGCCTTCAATTTGGAACAGAACAATGTTTTCGAAAAAGTGAATAGGTAGGCCTAGGTATACCTACTTTTTTAGCTGCTGCCAGATAACCAAAGAGAGGCGTGAATTTTTCAATTATTTGCCTTTTTCTCAATGCTCCGTCTCGAAATTTTAGTTTTAAATGACAGAATAGGAATCAGCTCCCCCAAAAACCTAAAAAAACTAAATAAAAAAACTGAAATGGGCTATTTTTCATACATAATTACTGGACTAATAAAATTATAGGTATTGTAATTCAACAGAACCTTCACACCGTTCCAAACAAATTGTTTGTTTACATTCTATGTTTTTCAAATGCATACCGTAGTGAAAGACTCAAGATATAAGAAAACCTACAGTTAGTGGGACTGGAAGCCACCCTCACCTAAAAGGCATTCGTAAGAAATACTGGACTTGGTCGTGCCGAGCAATAATCGTTAACGAGACTTTTCAAGCGTTGATGGGAACGCCCCTTGAGAAAGCTTTGCAAGACAAACTTAAAAACTGCGAGCTTTCCCGCGCTTCGGCGTGACGTCACACCCCGAGGCCACGTGACCTACCGCGAACGGAGGGAGGCGGGGAAGTTAGTTGCACAGTTCTCTGCTCCGACCAAGTGCTGCCACCATATATCGATTAACCATGGTGCACCTCCAAATGGGCTCGCTCTGCCTCTTCTTTTCCACTTTTCTAGTTCTAATCTGCATACAAACAGGTAAGAATTCCTAATGACACATTTTCCACCATTTCAGGCTCTAATCCACCCGAAATCCCCGAGGAAAACGATTGGCTTTGCGTGGAAAAGTACTGCCCTAATTTTCCGAGGCGGCCTGGAAAATTTTTTGTTCCCGTTATTTTTCCCTTAATGTTTTTGCATTATATGTATTTTGTAGGTTTATTACACCCCCATAAGATATTTTAGTTTAACTTTGTAAAATATTTATGCTGTAGAAGTTGTTTAAATAATGTAGGGGTTGTTTCTTGGGTCAGTGTCAGCGATTGGGGAGGTTATCAATTTTTCTCCAGTGTAGCTCAGAGTTTATCTAATATTTATCAATTAAGCAATAAGAGCGGCGGTTAAATCCAGCTACTAAATTACGGTGGTTCTGATTGAATGGCCAAAGTCCAATTTGTGTGATGTACAGTATCTACTGTATATGGGTGCTCCCTTTATATACAACGGCTAATCTGGATGCCGCCAGTTAATATGAATACTAAACGGTTCAGAGAGCACAATTGTATTGAACGCTTGGAAAATTCCGCGTTGAGGTAGTTGGTATAGAGAGAGCCAGCTCAGTTACGAGAGGAGGAGGTTCGATTTTCGATCGGGACATTTTTTTGTTTTCTTTAAGATACACGGTATATTTTATGGCTGTTTTAATTATCGCTACATTGAAAACTCTGAAAAAATCAACCTTTCGGGTGAAAGTCCGTACCACTACTCTACATGTCTTGACACGCAATTTTATCGCCTTCAATTACGTTGTACTATATTACGTCCTATTTGGTCTACATAGTTTGGTCCTACATGGCATATTTAACTTAAATACCCTTTAAATTTTGGAGTGCATCGCCTGATCTTGACTTTTCATCATGTAGTAGTAGCTCCTAAAGCAGAGATTTACAGATATTTTTTTTTAAAAAATGAAAAGTTTCTTTTTCTAAATTAATTAATTTCTCGTGTCACAGCGGGGAAGATGTGAAACTTTTCTTATAAAAAGTGCATAAAACATTTAAACATTCTTAGTAAAAATTAAATTTTTGCACCTGGAATATTATTATACTAGCAAAACACGTTAATGAGCATTCAAACGTTTTGATAGGATAGTGGTAAATCAGCTTGGATGTTTGGAGCGAAGAATTAATTAATTTTGCCAAAATTACTGGGCATCCTTTGTTTACAAAATTTGGAAATCCTCACTTTAATCGAGATGTGTTGTCTACTTAAGAAATCATCAGCGGTCTGCAGCCATACTTATTTTCCACAAATACCCTGTTGTAAAACTGACGCAGAAACACATTTTTGCTGTGGTTACACATGTACAAAATAATAATCCCCCTATAGTATCTTAACTGTAACTCTAGTTTTAGGCTAGCAGCTACAGTATAAAGAAGGGCTGATGAGTTATGGTCTATATCAAAAACCGTACTTCTAAACTTTTTGTCAACATCTAGATTCTAGGTGGTTGACATCTTCAGTGGCACTAGCCTCCGAAAATTGTATCTGACAGCCTCGATAGCAAGTTGCTTCAAGCGAAATACAATTTTAGCAGCATACTGTATGTACAACCACTAACGATGTCGACAACAGATTTTGACGAAATGTTTGGAAAGTACTCTTTCGGATCTGCCGCGTCTTGTCAGCCTGGATTCTACAGCTTCCTTTTCCGACACCTGCAGCCTGATCAAAGCGATTATAATACCGGGGTTAAATAAATACCCTTGTATTATAACTGTAAACAAACAAATTTTGAATAGCACTTTCCATTACAAAATTATCTTATTTACATTTTTACTACCAGGGGATTAAATAAATACCGGTATTATAATCGCCTCGATCAGGCTGCAACTGTGAAAGCCTTTGTATATTGGTCTATGGCATAATTACGGTATCTAGTGTTATTGTTGATAATTTTTGTTTTCCTATAGTCTATGTAATATGTGATTGTGATGGTCGAAATTTTCGATTTCGGGATTTCAGGAGATTTAACGTATTTTGAGGTCTCAGGAACCCAAAATGTGGTTTTTACAAAATAACTAGCTGTCTGCCTATCTGTCTGTTCGTCGATTTGTGGGCAAACTACCTGGTGGATTTTGATGGAATTTGGCATGTAGGTAGGTTCACAGAAATCATCCCTCGGGACATTTTTGATATTTTGGGCTAACTAAATTTTCGCCCTCAAAAAACTTTAGAAACCATTTTCTCAAAGTGGGCTCTAACGATTATCTTTAAATTCACATTGTCGTTATTAATGTTAACAAAACGCAATAGGTCGCTTGCCCCTTAGTAACTAACACTAGGAAAATTTACTATGGAAATATCCTGTTATTTATCTTAGTAACTATATTACTAATACTACTTAGTAGTAATTTCATAAATAGGAAGGCATGTACGAGTAAGCTCTGTTCTTAACTCCAGCGATACAATAATATCTACAGAGTATACTCATTGCTGTGGCCCTTCAATTAGGGGTATCATCGGTCCTGCAATGCCTTACAAGGGAGTCGGACGATGTAGTCACGATTTAGGAGTAATTACGTTTGTGCTGTACCTCGGCCTGATATTGGCGTAGCCAAGGGGCCGTATAATAAAGAAATAATAATAAAAAACTCATTGCTGTGCTTGACATTCTACATTTTAAAATAAATAAGTAAAAATAATATATTATTTACTTACTTGCTTAATTTGCCTTAGTTTAACTAAGAGTATGTATATCTCAATAGTATACGGTAGGTCTTATGTAGGTACTCATCTCATGTTTATAACATAAGAATCAGAGACCCACAATTTTTCAACAAATAGCTTGGCCTTTATTCTCTTCCATTTGCTTGAAGTGCTTTCTTGGGGTTAACCCCTCAGCAATAAATTTTCAGATACGCAGCTCCTGTGCCCCCCCCCTCCTCCTGCAACCCCCTAGCCTGTGACAATGACAGTCACTGACCTATTTCATCCCTTATTTTCATCCCTTCTTTTATTTTACGAGCCTTACATGACTGGTTTTCCCATTATTGTTTACTGTCATCATACAGGGTTGCGTTCGCTTCATAGAGAATTGATTCTTCCACTAAGTATTCTGTACTCGTATATACGGTATATTTGAAAGAGATTAACAGGAAGCCGGTATGGGAAGTCTTTAAGTAAAGCATAGGGCTCTTAATGTCCGCACCGTTTGTGGGCATACTGAAATATGGTAGTACACTTAACTTGAAATTATGATTATGGGCGTTTTTTTATATTATATGCCTATTTAACACCCTTCCAATAGCAATCGCTTTCTGTCATATATAATTAATAGGCCTATATTAACAATAACAATAATTACAAATCCCAATCATCAAAATAACTAATTTTTTGTTTTGTACACTGATCATATTGCAACCATTTTTAAAAAAATTGAAAAGTTTTCAATGATGTGAGGAAAAGGAAATGTTGAAAGTTTATGTTTTAAAAGCCTAAAGAAAGTAACATTACTAATTACTAACTACTAATTACTAATTACTAAATACTAAGAAGTGCCGTAAAACAATTAAGCAATTTCTGCATAGTAATCCACAGTTTATAAACATAATATATCCTGGAGAATAGCTTAACGAAGAGAATGCCAATTTGCCAAATAATGTATAATGTACCGCATACCTAGTTTTATTATTTAATTATTATTCTATAATTAATATTAACATCTTATAATACTAACCTAGCAACTAAGACAGAACCCATCACGGGCCACATGGCCTATAGGGTTCATTTTCTAATATGTATATTTTGTATTGTATTCTTAATTTTGAATATATTGATTGATTGATTGATTGACTATTCACTGTGCGCCATATTTGTGATTAACCAAACGAGTCCTCTATAGTCAATCAAGGATCTACCCCAACCGAGCATAATACTCGGTCTCCTTGTACTAAAAGTTATAGAATAAAATAAATTTATTTTATAACCGCAAAACACAAGTGCTGTTGCGGACATCCTCAGTTTGTATATCGCTATTGTATTTAATGTTTTCCATTCATCTATACGAGTACTTAATTATCCCAAATGACCTTCTGGTTTAAGACCTATTACGACGCAACGAGTCCCCCCGTGAAGAAATACAGATTTTTCAGATAAAAATTAAACTAACATGATAACAATTCAGTGTTGTAGGTCGGCGAGACATACAGTACATATCTACGACTATAGTCAAAGGTTAAAATAGCTGAAGATAGCTAGGACGTTGTTCCCGTGGAAATGTTATGCCAAGCATTAGAACATAGCATACGACAAACTCAAAAACTAGCTTTATAAACAATAAAATTATCCCTATACCTACTTATAGTTTTTATTTTTATTATAATATTTTGATAATAAATAACTAAACAGTAAGAAATCAACCCTTACCCATCTCACCCTTATAAAATTCTAATTAATGGTCATCTTCGAAGAACCGGTCCGAGTTCACTCGAACATGCTTTCCAATTTATCAAAATTATTAGATAGAGAAAATTTGAAAATAAAACCCCCCCAAATTGAGTTAGCCCAAAAAAAAAAAATGGTCCCGAGGTATGATTTTTGTGAACCTACATGCCAAATTTCACTCAAATCCACTGAGTAGTTTGCCCGGAAATCGACGAACAGACAGACCGACCGACAGACCGACAGACCGACCGACAGACAGACATTTTGTAAAAACCACTTTTTTGGGTTCCTGGGACCTCAAAACGTGTAAATCCGTTGAAATCTCGGAATCGAAAATTTCGACCATCACAAAGCTTTCCTTATACTACGTATAAATTGGAAAGCAAAAATAGTACGTTGCCGCTGTATTCCGACAACCTAGAGTTTTGCATAGAAGAGATGGCATATTCACTCCCAACATATTAGGCTATAGTGGTACTTTCACCAGAAAGTCTTTTTGCAAATGCTCGTTTTTAAAAAACAAAGAAATTGAGCCACTTAAAAACGGCCAACTCACTAGGGAACCTGCCAAAATGTTGTAATGCAAACCCCACACTAGCTACATCTTCTGGGCATACTTCTGAGGGAATGTAAAGTAGGTGGTCACGGGTATTCCTAGCTGAGTGGAAGACAAGGCATCATAAGCCGAATATCTCCGCTAGGTTGGCTTATTGTAATCGATCCAAAAGCCAGTATTTATTTATTTGCAATATTATTTGAATTTCTGTCGTGGCTTCAAGGGATAATAGACAAGCTGAGGCAAGCTTACCATTGATACAATGTAACAGGCGAGACTTCACCAAGTTTGGAGTCGAATTCACTGGCCATTGTAACAGGGTGTGTACATGGTTCAAAATGGCACACTGTATAATGTTGCAAATCGAAAGGCTCCACATGAACCCAATAGCAAAATTTTGAAATCCATATTGCTGAACAAGCAAGTATAGGTAATCCGACAGTAGCAAAAGCAAAGACGGTAGTTCGTGACTTAGCTGACAGTTACTTTGAAGGGTTGGCAGTGCTGTCAGACGACGGGTAAGGCTCTATTGTCACGCAAGAGTTCGCCACTGTTGCCTTCACAGATTAATTAATTAGCTTGTCTTATCTTACTTAAGAAACTTTAGCTGGGACTTTTCGAGAGAAGGGTGGCATAATAAACTGCTCTGTGTTTATCATCAGTGACCACCTCAACGCTTCCGAGACTAGAGGCGTTTCCAGTAAGATTTTTCTTGAGGCTCTCATATCAGACAAAAAATAATTTGCCAACTTCCCCATATCTTAGATAGATACGGAAACGGGAATACGAAGAAATGCCATGCATTGGGATAGGAAACTAAATGACGATTTCTACGGAATTGGAATCCACTTCCTGTAGCCTTACTGATCACTAAACATTTAAAACTACTTTTTGAGATTTTTCGAGTCAAAAAGGCATAAAGCAATCTTATTAATTTTAAATGACTTTTTATGGACTCAGGCCTACTTATGGTGGCCCATAAGTCCCTTGTTCAATGCCAACGACCCCATGGATTTCGGATTTGATTTGTATTGTTTCCATATGCATTTTTGGCAATTTCTCAACTGGTATACGTTCTCGATGTCAACCTACATCGGCTACAAGCTACAATAGACAAACTGAGACAAGCTTACCATTGACACAATGAAACAGGCGAAATCATGACTTAACCAAGTACAGATACGAGTCTATAGACCAATCTTAAACACGGCTGTAAAACGTATATATTTAATTTTTTAGGAGGCTTATTTTTTTAAAATACGCCTAATAGATTTGAAACTATTAGCAATTAATAACCCGCGTTACCTAACACCAAATGTTCAAAATTATCGAGGCATTGAGAGAAGTTTCCCTTTAGGGAAAATTCAGGTCAAATTACTACGTTCTAAGACATTTCTGGGGAAAAGGGAAAAACGAGGGGAAAAAGTTATTTTGCAAATAAAGTCACTAATTTCTATACTATACCCATCGAACTCGCAATGTATCAAAATAATAGCCTACTGCTTGACAGTTTATTATTATATTATATTATATATTATTTATGATTATATATATATTATATAAGACTTTATTCGAATGGTCCATCACATCCACCTTAAATCGCAATAGAAGTGTCAAAGATATTGCGAACGTCCTTGACCCAGTGCGTCTGAAACCCACCCCCCCTCCCCCAGTCCCTTTCTCCATCAAGCCCCCCTCCCCCCATCTTTGCATCGATCGACGATCTTGTAGGTACCAACATTGCCTCCTATGTAGCCAGCATCTGCATATACGAGATGCTTCGTAAGATGCGTGACCACAGTGGAAGGCGCGGGTGGTGCGCACCCCTACAACGTTTTCCCGCCTTCTCTGACAGTGGTCACGTCCGTACCCAGGATTTAATGTGGGGGGGGGGGCAAAGAACCCAATTTTTTATAAATGATAGGTACATCCGTAGTGATTTTAGTAGTTTTAGCTAAAACTGTTACAATATTTATTATTTATTATCAAATTTAGGGGGCCATGGCCCCCTTGCCCCCCCCCCCTGACTGTGGTGGACATCACTTACAATGTGCGGTATAACGAAATGTAGAAGAACAATCTATCGTTGGATATGTGGCCTTATTGATGATCCTTGCAGCCAAATGCCATCTTGAAGATATATTATCTAGACGTCTTAGGGTAGATTACAATATCTTACAGATATATAAATACCATTATTATTCATGTCTCCTAGATATCTTACAGGTAGCTCGAGTCAACCCGTGTAGACCTCATGACATCTATAAAACGTCTTAAAAACGTTTAGGTGTAGACATTATTTCCATTGACGTCTACAAAACGTCTAGATATGATAACTATTTCAGATGTAGATATTAATATCTAAGTCTATATATCAGACAGACATCAATATCTTGGCTGGCTATGTGGGGATGGCTCATCAACATTTTCTGTGAAATCTGATTGTGCACAAAATACCGAAAAATTCAGATTGTCTCGTAAAAAGGAGTATCAAATAGAGAGAGAAAAACATGTGGCAGAATGTACTGAAATTGGATTCGAACCCAAGTCTTTACCTTTCTGGGGTGGTATGCTGAACACCGCACCAAATTACTTTACTTTTACGTCGCCTTTGCCCTCGGCGTTTCCACGTGGACTTGAGTTCGAGTCCCATTTGTTTCACATGACAAATTTTTCAGCATATCACGTGCGTCTGACGCCCGTGTGTACCTGTGTACCTTAGAGTCCATGCAGAATACGGTACCAGCATTTCGAGTCTGATGTCATCTAGCTGTATAATGCTGCTGCACATCGCTGTAATCAGGGGCGTAAAGTTGGGGGGGGGGGGCACGGTCCAACTTGCCCCCCCCCCCAGCTCATTTTGGGGGGGGGGCAAAGCCTCGAGTATTGTTAAGACGTGGTTCATACTTCATGGTCCTGTTTGCAGCAATATCAATATAAGCATTCCTTTTTTAGCTTTGTAAAATCTACGGTTATACTTTACAACTATTAAAATGCGTAAAACCCCACTATTTTGCTCTTATATTTACAATTTTTCCTTAAATCCTGCCTGATGACGTCATAAGGTCTACCTAATTTTGCCCCCGCCATCATTCAAAAACTATACGCCTCTGGCTGTAATTAATACCCCAAATAGACGATCCAGAAACAATTACCTTTTTTATCTTCAAACTCCCCGAATTAATATAATATATTATGTGCAATTACTCCCATTTACAGGCTAACTAAAATATTTAATCTTAATGCTACATATTAAGACATTACCGATAACAAACGTAGATTTATTAAAACATTGGCTACATTGAATCCAATAGACTACCTTTTATAAGATTACCATTTATAAATAATAAAGACTTAGTTAAGATATTGAAAGATATGTATCGGCAGATAGTATTACTTTTATTTTTATCATTACGTACCAACTAGATAACTTGTATACAACTTATCTCTTTATTCTTCACATTGTTGAATAGATGTACGATATACTGCTTTTAATTATAATTGTACAATAGTTATGTATCACACATGTAAATTATGATAAGCATAGTTGAATAAGTTAAGTTAATATTTGCATATTATTGGACATTGTCTGTTTGCAAAGAAATGCTTATTTATTTATTTATTTCATTTTATTTATCTTCTATTGACGGACCGGTTATGATTATCGTTGTGTCATCCGCGAGCATTATTTAATTACCCTTTCGGTTTCATGACTGTCGATTAGCGAATTGACATAGATGACATAGCATAGTGGCCTAATAGATGAGCCTTGCCCTGTGCCTATGCTGTTAGTTATACCTCAGACTATCTATGAAATGAAAGAAATGAAATACGACTTTATTGAAAAGGAACAAAAGGCTTGGTTTCATGCTTACCCTAAAAAACAAAAACATTGTATTATTGATAAACGGTTAAAATTAAATAGAGAAGACAAAAAGCGAGGAAGAGTGAAAAAAAGAAGGATAAATATATATATATATCCTTCTTTTTTTATATATATATACAAAATAATAAGAACCGGTCCGAGTTAACTCGAACATACTTTCCAATTTATCAAAATTAGTTGATAGAGAAAATGAGTAATTTCATAGAATATAATTTTCCTATGGTTAAATTTCCGATATCTCGGGGGGGGGGGGGGTTGTCCAACTGACGTCAATGGAGGTGAGGTAAATTCTAGATAGGTCAGACCAACACATTACCACACAGCAACACTGGCAGGGCACGCAATGCATTTGAGCGTGAATTTTCTATCTTTTTTAAAAAAAAAAAACATTTTTTTGTACAAACCCAAATACTTTTTTGGGAAAGCAACCTATCCGGTTTCGTTACTCAACTTAACACCTAAAACATACCTGAAAGTAGAAATCATCGATAGAAAGGTTTCACAGAAAAATTATTTTTTAGTGTCATTTTTCATTAAAATTTAGTTATTTTTATTTTTTTCCCCCAGAAGCAAACTATCAGGGGGCAAGCGACCCCCGCCTTTTATCAACATTAATAAAAACTACAATATATGTAAATTTAAAAGAAATCATTGGAGCCGTTTTTAAGAAATAATTTTTTTATACGTTTTTTGCAGATTTTTGAGAATAAAACCCCCCAAATTGAGTTAGCCCCAAATAAAAACAATTATTCCTGAGGTATGATTTTTGTAAACCTACATGCCAAATTTCATCAAAATCGACCGAGTAGTTTGCTCGGAAATCGATGCACAGACAGACAGAACTACAGAACGACAGACAGACAGACATTTCGTAAAAACCACTTTTTTGTGTTCCTGGGACCTAAAAACTAGTAAATCCGTTGAAATCTCGGAATCGAAAATTTTGACCGTCACAAGCTTTCCTTATACCTAATACGTATAAATTGGAAAGCAATAATAATAATGATAATAATAATAACAATTCGTGTATTTCTCAAATGATTGACATAACAAATTATATTGTAGGCCCCCTTAACCTAATGGTGTGCGGGGTACCTACCAGATCTAGCTGACAAGATTAATTAATGTAATAATCAAACAAGCACAATCGCAATAACTAAGCAACAACAATACATACTTATACCCATACTGTATATACATACATACATAATGGTCAACCGTATGACACTGCAGAAAAATATTCGTAAGGCGCCCATTCCACCGACCGGCTAGGGCTATTTACACAAACGGTGACGTGGTAGCAGACATTTAAGACTTGGGGGGTTTCCACCAACCTCGCATTGCAGAATTGACGGAAATGTTTATTTTCCTCTATGCCATAGTTAAAATTGATCAATGATCATACAGTAAATTCACAAACAAACAAACTAAAATTAAAAAATGGCGTCATGGGATATGTTAAGCACAAGCATTTTAATAGATTTCTATAAAAAGAAAAATTCTAATTTCCGTCAATGTCATTTGCATTCTGCAATGCGAGGTTGGTGGAAACACCACCTAAGTCTTGAATGTCTGCTACCACGTCACCGTTTTTGTAAATAGCCCTAGCCGGTCGGTGGAATGGGCGCCTTAGAAAACTCCGATACTCCTCTGTCAGATGTTCTATTTCTGGATTCTGCTCTTTCTACCTACTGTTTTCTGGCAGAAAGGAAGCTTGCAATCCAATTGAGTGCTTCTCCTCGTATACTGTCGCACTCTAGTTTCTCCGGAAGTTAAAATAGATGGCATGAATCTATCAAATGAATGAAATTGCTCTAAATTTGGAATGCGATCAAATCAAGACTCGGCACTTGCTCGCCCGTGCCGGTAACATGGGAAAAGTGAAAATAGTATTAGAAAGCCAACTTTAAATAAACTTGAAACCGGTACCTGTACCAATTTTGTTTATTTATCAACTTTCCACCGGACCCATAACCAAAATAATTTTGTTTGTAACTCCTCATCAAGCGGTTAGATAATATGCCATCCACTAAATCACTGTCGCACCAATTGCTAATTTGCAGCGTATTAGTCCAGCCATGTTCTTAATTAATTCGCTAAGTATCACGCCTCGTTATTATCTGTTTAACAGTATTGTGCTAATTATAATGGAGCAGAGGACCAACTTAAAATGGTACCTCTGGAAACTTCCATGCTCAAATGTACAATACCGCTATATAATATTGTACATAATACAAGACTTCGGGTCGCCCTGCTCTTTCAAACGCGGCATTCCATAGGGGAAAACCTTTGGATGAAAACCTCAAATTTCACAGAACATATCGATTTTAGAGCCATAATTGAGGTGTTTGATAGTAGAAGAAGTGTTCCTCTACACTTTGATGAAGACTATGTGGCCGTCACTGACATAAACGGCCTTACCACGTTGATTCCATCAGAACAGAGCCTGTTCCAAACTAGGTAGTGTGCACAGCGTTGGCAGGGGAACATGTTGGAACATGATAACGGGCTGTGAGTACCTGTCAGTCAAAGTGGGTGTCGAGTCCTGGTCTCTGGGAGCGAATCCGAGGGAAGGTTATTTATATTCTCATTCATGGTGGCTTCCTTCGCATTCCACCTTCCATAGGTTTACCTCTTAATATAGTGGGAGCCACAGGTATGACAGTCGGATTTTGTAAAGTATAGAGCAGGGGCTAATAAAGTTGTGGTCCATAGACCACCGGTGGTCCACAGACATATATCACGTCCACGGACCAAAGTAAGAAATAAGAAAATAAAACAGCTGAGATATTGAAAATTTGAAGGAAAATACAGTAAGTCATGGCACTGAACTATTAAATCCAACCGATACCAGTCCTAAACATTTAATTAAATATTAGCGCGTAATTGTAGGCACAAATCTTCCTAGAATTTGACGATTTTCCTGTCGCAGCTATGGTGGTCCACGGAAAATCATAAAAGAACCGGTCCGAGTTTACTCGAACATGCTTTCCAATTTATCAATTAGTAGGGAGAGAAAATGAATAATTTCATGGTAAATAATTTTCCAATGGTTAAATTTCGGATATCTCGGGGGGGGGGGGGTGTCCACCTGACGTCACTGGAGGTGAGGTAGCCTCAATATATTTAAAACACACTACAACACAGTAATAATGGCAGGGCAGGCAATGCATTTCAGCGTGAAGTTTCTATCATTTTTTCAAAAAAAAATTTTGCGCAAAAGCAAATAGGTTTTTGGGAAAGCAAACTGTCCGGTTTCGTTACTCAACTTAACACCTAAAACATGCCTGAAGGTAGAAATCATCGTTAGAAAAGTTTCGCAGAAATATTATTTTTTAGTAATTTTTCATTAAAATTAAGTTATTTTTATTTTTTTACCCCCAGAAGCAAACTATCAAGGGGTAAGCGACCCCCCGCATTTTATGAACATTAAAAACGACTATAATATATGTGAATTTAAAAGAAATCGTTGCAGCCGTTTTTGAGAAATAATTTTTTTAGAAGTTTTTTGGAGTTTTTTGAGAATAAACCCCCCCCCCCCCCCCCAAATTGAGTTAGCCCAAAATAAAAAAAATGAACCCGAGGTATGATTTTTGTGAACCTACATGCCAAATTTCACTCAAATCCACCGAGTAGTTTGCCCGGAAATCGACGAACAGACAGACCGACAGACCGACCACAAAACGTGTAAATCCGTTGAAATCTCGGAATCGAAAATTTCGACCGTCACAAAGCTTTCCTTATACTACGTATAAATTGGAAAGCAATAATCTAGTGGTTCATGGACGAAAACAGGTTGGAAGCCCCTGGTGTAGAGATTTCTCGTCGAAAAGGTTAAGCTAATTGTCTGAAAAGAAAATGTACCGTAATCCACAAATTTGTATAAATTATTGAAACCATTGCTGAAATATTTTGACCGCATTTGCCATGTTGGAAATTATAATATTGTGCTGGAGCCGGGCCAATCAGCAGTCAACAGAAGTGGTCCTCAGGGTCACAGCTGTCAGTAGGCGGTCAGCAAACGCGCACTGCACCGTCCCATGTAAACTTGCTGACTGCAACCATAAAACTTAACAAAATTAGGTCTATGCCTCGTCAATCAATCAATATCGTTTATTCGTTATATTTATTTTTATTTTTTTTATTCGTTATATTTATACAATATTGCTGTAATAGGTAAAGTCGTCATGAAGTCGTCTACACTGGGGCCCATGATCGATTTATTGCCCCTTGAATAAATATTTAATCCCCCACACAATTGCATTGTGTTTCAAATGATTAAATTTCAATTTTTTTGCATTTTTGGATACATACGGGGCAACACATCTTTCCATATTTCTAGAACTTTCCAGAAATTAATCCTTTGGTTAAGCGGAAAATTTAGGGGGGGGGGTCACAAGTTGTAAGTAAGTTTGAAAGGTAATTTTTTTTGCCGAAAATTGGAGTTTTATTCACTTTTTTTACAATCATATGAATTTACTAATTTAGGAGGGGTCATGACCCCCCCTGACCCCCCCCCCCTGTGGATCCGCCATTGCATATGGTATATAATACTGTTTATGTTGGCCCTAACTACATGACGGCGTTCAACAATGAAACAATGTTGTTTATTTCCGGTAAAAGTTTGTTTTTAGAGTTTAACTTCAGTTAGGCGCATATTCCACCGACCGGCTAGGGCTAAATACAAATACGGTGACGTGGTAGCAGACATTCAAGACTTGGCGGGGTTTCCACCGACCTCGCATTGCAGAATGCAAATGACATTGACGGAAATGTTTGTTTTACTCTATGCCATAGTTAAAATTGATCAATGATCATACAGTAAAATCACAAACAAACTAAAATTAAAAAATGGCGTCATGGGATATGTTAGTTACAAACATTTTAATAGATTTCTATAAAAAGAAAAACAATCATTTCCATCAATGTCATTTGCATTCTGCAATGCGAGGTCGATGGAAACCCCGCCTAAGTCTTGAATGTCTGTTACCACGTCACCGTATTTGTATTTAGCCCTAGCCGGTCGGTGGAATATGCGCCTTATCAATGACTAAACTCGTATCTGTACTTGGTTAAGTCATGGTTTTGCCTGTTTCGTTGTGTGAATGTTAAGCATGTCTCAGCTTGTCCATTATCGCTCGTATCCTGTTCAGGTTGACATACCTGTTTAGGAATGGCCAAAAATTCATACAGAAACAACATAAATACAAATAATGTCCGAAATCTATGGGGTTGTTGGTGTTGGAAAAGGAACTGTGGGCCAGGGTCCATAAACATTGCTGGACTCTGGGTCTGCAGCCATACAAGGTCTGTAAATAATGTAATTAGACGAGATTTTTTAAATTTTTTCACTTAGATATATATATAGATTTCAATTCGATCTTCCTCGAAATAGTTCCTTTGGGCGTTGATACAGCGCTGGAGGCGGCTTTTCCACTCTTCGAAACAGTGCTGGAACTCAGATTCCCCGATGGCCTCCAGTTTGTTGGTTACGGTGGATTTAATGTTTTCAATGGTACCAAAATTGCGTCCTTCGAGCTCATTTTTTATCCTGGGAAACAGGAAGAAGTCACAAGGACACAAGGGTGATTAGGGTGTTCGAGGAGCCACAGGGATGTTTTTACTGGTCAGATATTCATTGATTGACATAGCTGTGTGACAAGGCGCATTGTCATGATGCAGCACCCAATTGTTATTGATGTATGGTTGCGCTCGCATGACCCTTATGCGAAGTTGAACAGTTGTGTGGTTTACATTTAATTTATCTGCGATCATTCTGACTGTCAAACGTCGATCGGAACGCACAAGGGCCCGCACTTTGTCAATGTTTTCATCCAACTTTGCAGTTGAAGGTCATCCGCTGCGGGATTCGTCTTCAATCATCTCCCGACCCTCTGAAAATGCCTTAAATCATCGATAAACCTGTGCCCATGATAAAGAAGTCTCCCCATAAGCCTGTTGAATTTTTGCAAAAAGTTTCACTCGCACTATACCGAAGTTTCACACAAAGCTAAATTCTGCCCACTCATTTTCGTAACACACTCTTAAAAACAAGTTTTTCTAAAGTACCCACAAAATTTGAGGTAGTAACGCTACGAACTCCATACTTACACTGAATGCTCATTACACCTTGATCTTGAACGCCTGAAAATTTCAAATCGCACGTTTAAACCTGTCAAGAGCTATAGCATCAGTCTCATTACTTTATTTACAGACCTCGTAAATATCTATAGAGTTAAATATTATCAAAGCATACAAATAACGAGTTATGCAATTAAGTTACTGTCACCAGTTTGAATGTTATCCTGGATAAATCTGTATTTTCTGTTGTTCACAGGTGATGCAATTAAATGCTATGAATGCAACAGCCACAATGATAGTCGGTGTGCGCAAGAAGTGCCGCCAGAGATCTTCAGGAAGGACTGTAGCGAGCACAAAGAAGGCACCAAACATACGCTCTGCAGGAAAATAACACAGTCCATTGAATTCGAAGTTAACCACCGTAAGTACTCGTATACTACATTTAAAAAAAAACCGGTCCGAATTTACTCGAACATGCTTTCCAATACGTCAATTAGTAGAAAGAGAAAATGATTAATTTCATTGTAAATAATTTTCCTATGGTAAAATTTCTGATATCACGGGGGGGGGGGGGGGTCGTCCACCTGACGTCACTGGAGGTGACGTAAATTCTAGATAGGACAGACCAACACATTACCACACAGCGATAGTGGCAGGGCACGCAATGCATTTGAGCGTGAATTTGCTTTCATTTTTTCAAAAACATTTTTTTTTGCACAAAACCAAATAGTTTTTTGGGAAAGCAAACTGTCCGCTTTCGTTACTCAATTTAACACCTAAAACATGCCTGAAGATAGAAATCATCGATAGAAAGGTTTCGCGGAAAAATTATTTTTTTATTTCATTCTTCATTTAAATTAAGTTATTATTATTTTTTACCCTCAGAAGCAAACTATCAAGGGGTAAGCGACCCTCGCATTTTATCAACATTAATAACGACTAAAATATATGTGAATTTAAAAGAAATCATAGGAGCCGTTTTTGAGAAATAATTTTTTTTTAGACGTTTTTTCAGTTTTTTGAGAATAAACCCCCCCCCCCCCCAAATTGAGTTAGCCCAAAATAAAAAAAATGGACCCGAGGTACGATTTTTGTGAACCTAGGTGTCAAATTTCACTTAAATCCACCGAGTAGTTTGCCCGGAAATCGATGAACAGACAGAGCGACAGACAGACAGACAGAGCGACAGACAGACATTTCGTAAAAACCACTTTTTTGGGTTCCTGGGACCACAAAACGTGTAAATCCGTTGAAATCTCGGAATCGAAAATTTCGACCATCACAAAACTTTCCTTATACTACGTATAAATTGGAAATCAAAAATCAATCAGCATCTGTATGCTTGCATGACATGCTACACTGTAAAACCTCGCCCGCAACACTGCAAATCCCAACACGACCGAACCAAACCTACCATCAGCCCAAGCAGAGCATATTTTAACACGCTAACTATGCGGCACAGTGCCGTCTAGTGGCAAAAGGACTCCCACAGGTAGGCCAAATTACAAATTTGTACAATAACAACAAAGAACCGGTCCGAGTTTTTTCGAACATGCTTTCCAATTTATCAAAATTAGTAGATAGAGAAAATGAGTAATTTCATGGTGAATAATTTTCCTATGGTTAAATTTCCGAAATCTCGGGGGGGGGGGGGTGTGGTGTTGTTCACCTGATGTCACTAGAGTTGAGGTAAATTCTAGATGGGTCAGTCGACACATTACCACTCAGCAATGCTGGCAGGGCGCTCAATGCATTTCAACGTGAATTTTCTATCATTTTTTCAAAAAAACATTTTTTCTACAAAACCAAATACTTTTCTGGGAAAGCAACCTGGCCGCTTTCGTTACTCAATTTAACACCTAATACATGCCTGAAGGTAGAAATCATCGATGGAAACGTTTCACAGAAAAATTATTTTTTAGTCATTTTTCATTAAAATTTAGTTATTTTTATTTTTCTACCCCCAGAAGCAAACTATCAAGGGGCTAGTGACCCCACGCATTTTGCCGGCATTAATAACGACTACAATATATGTGAATTTAAAAGAAATCGTTGGAGCCATTTTGGATAAATAATTTTTTTAGACGTTTTTTTGGAGTTTTTTGAATATAAAACCCCCCCAAATTGAGATAGCCCAAAATAAAAAAAATGCTCTGGAGGTATAATTTTTGTGAACCTACATGCAGAATTTCATCAAAATCGACTGAGTAGTGCCCGGAAATCGATGTACAGACAGAGCGACAGAGCGACAGACAGACTTTTCGTAAAAACCACTTTTTTGGGTTCCTGGGACCTCAAAACGTGTAAATCCGTTGATATCTCGGAATCAAAAATTTCGACCGTCACAAAGCTTTCCTTATACTACGTATAAATTGGAAAGCAATAACAATTAATAACCCATTCGAAATGACAGCTCGTTAATTTAAAAAAAATGAATTAGCTACTTTGTACTGTAGATATAGGGTATGAGGCTATGCGTTCACTTATAGGAATTTTTTTTTTTAAGCGCCAGACCCATGTGGGTAAACGCGCTTTCTGGTTTGTAGTTTGCCGGTGTTGATTGTCTGTGTTGTGTGTGTGTGAGTTGGTGGTGTGTGGCAAACTGCGATCAGCAGCCTGATCGAGGCGGTTATAATACCGGTGTTTATTTTATATTATAGGAGTAAATACACATTAATTTGAGTTAAAGATTTATTAATACAAAATACAGAAACACATTTTATTGTGGGCAACTAAACGTTCCGACACCATCCGCGATCTCACAACAACTCACGCACCGCCTTCTCAGTGTCGCCAACCTCTGGGGCATCATTTCCTACAATCGGCCGTCCTGCCTGGTCCCGACCCTGGGCACCACTCCTTCATGTACTCAGCAGTTGTAGTTGTCATTTTAGGCCCCTCACCACTGATCCTTTCAACGTCGTAGCTGTTGTTTGCCCTCTTGCGGATGACAGCATAAGGACCAAGATACTTCGGACGCAGCTTTAATCCAGATCCTAACTGCGAACGCTTGATGGCGACGAGATCACCTTCCTTGTAATCCTGCGCACTCCGTCACCTCAAATTATAAGTCTTCTTGTTCTCCGCTTGTACCTCTAGCAAAGCCCTCTTTGCGTCCTCTCTCAAAGCGTTTCTTTCTTCGCTGAAAATATTTACGAACTCCTTCTCCAATATTTCCTTTACATGTAATTCACCATCTGTTTTTGGCTTTACTCCAAACAAAACTTCAAAGGGGCATCTTTGGAGACTGCGATGGTAGGTAGTATTCAGCACCAGCTGCAATCTCGCTACATACTTGTACCAGGAAGTAGGGTCCTCCCCGCACAACTTTGCCAAAACCGGAATTATAGTTCTATTCACTCTTTCGACTTGACCATTAGCCCTGGGCAAACCTGTAGGGATAACGTGGTGATTAATGTCGTTTGCTGCACAGTATTCTCTAAACTCGTCAGACGTAAATGCTGTTCCCCGGTCACTAATAATACGAGATGGAAGGCCAAATACATCCTTTTGTTGGTTCAATTTTTGGTACACCTCCTTGGTTGTGGTACTTTTAGTCGGATATATCCACACGAACTTGGAGAAGCCATCAACAACCACTAGCAAGTGTTTGTACATTTTCGAAGTTGATTCCAATGGTCCGAGATGATCGATATGGTAAGTATGAAGGGGCACCTCCCCTTTATCGATCGGGAACAGCCAACCTTCTTTCTTCCCCATCTTTTTTAGAATACATTGAACACAATTGTGAATAACGTTAGTGACTTTATCACTTAGGTTCTTAACATAGTACAACTGCTTAATATCTTCCATAATGTGCTTCAGACCGAAGTGTCCCTTTTCGTGTGAACTCCTTATAATCTCGTTTTCCATGCTCACAGGCACCACGATGAGATCAACGCCTTCTTCATACTTATACAGAATCCCTCGCTTCAATACGTAATTGTCATAAGGACCCTCTTTCAGTAACAGTTTGATAAGTTTAATGTTCTCGTCAGAATCTTGACTACGAATTATGCGAGCTGTCACACTAGCATCTTGCTGTATCAAAGTCTCGGCAACCATAGTAATAGGGTTACGGCTGAGGGAATCGACATGCTTCATTCTTACTCCAGCTCTATGTTCAATAGTATAATCAAAATCCTCAAGCAACAATGCCCATCTGGCAATTCGATCACATAGGTCTCTTTTGGACATCGTCATGGCGAAAGCAGCACAGTCTGTGACAATCTTGAATTTGACTCCCAAAAGATAAACACGTAATTTCTTTAATGATTCCACAATAGCCAGAGCTTCCAATTCATAGCTACAGAACTTAGCTTCTGCAGGTGTAGTTTTCTTACTCAAGTAGTACACTGGATGAAATAAACCATCCTCAGGCTGTCGTTGAAGCAGGCATGCTCCAAGACCATCTTTGCTGGCGTCTGTATGCAATTCCGTCTCGTACGTTGGGTCATACAATTTTAATACAGGTGATCGCACTAAGCAACTCTTCAACATCTCAAAACTCTTCCTGTGCTTTTCGGTGAACTCCCACTTAGCATTATCTCTAGTCATATCAGTAAGAGGTTTAGCTATCAAAGCAAACTGGGGTATAAACTTCCTGAAGTAACTTGTCAACCCCAAATAGCTGAGCAGCTGAGTTTTCGTCTTTGGTTCAGGGAATTGAGCAACAGCTTGAGTCTTCATCTTCGAAGGAAGAATTTCTCCCTCTCGAACCACGTGACCAAGGAAGTCTACTTCAGTCATAAGGAGTTTGCACTTCTTGAAATTGATTTCAAGTCCATATTCTGCTGCCGTTTTCAACACTATTTGCAGTCTCTGTACAGCATCATCAAAATCCCTTGAAGGAAGCATCAGATCATCCAAATACGTCAAAACAATGCCTTCCGTTATGAGAGGGCGGAACACAGCATTAATAAATCGTTGAAACACCGACGGAGAGTTGCAATAACCAAAAGGGGCTCGCTTGAACTGATACAGTCCCATGTGGGTCACAAATGAAGTATACTTTCTGCTCTTCTCTTCAATTGGTACATGTAAAAATCCATTTTTCAAATCTAAGCAGCTAAACACTTTCGCTCCTGCCAATTGTTCCAACTGGTCTTCAATAACAATCACTTTCACTTATTTAAAGCCGAGTTCACAAAGTTAACTTAACACGAATCCCACTTCTGAATTTATAGGAGTAAATACACATTAATTTGAGTTAAAGATTTATTAATACAAAATACAGAAACACATTTTATTGTGGGCAACTAAACGTTCCGACACCATCCGCGATCTCACAACAACTCACGCACCGCCTTCTCAGTGTCGCCAACCTCTGGGGCATCATTTCCTACAATATTATATATTTATATATTTATTATATGTATATATATATATTATTTTAATCCCCTGGTAATAAAAATTTAAACAAGATAATTTTATAATGGAAAGTGCTATTCAAAATTTGTTTGTTTACAGTTATAATCCTAGGGTATTTATTTAACCCCGGTATTAAAATCGCCTCGATCAGGCTGCAGGGGGAATAATATTTTGTACACTATATTGTACAATCTGAATATTTTACATATATTGTTAGTAGAATCGAATTTTGCTTAGTGCCGCCTAGCGAAAATTCAATAAAATATTCGCTGAGCCCAAGTATAAGTACCCAATTAATACATAGGCCTACTTCGTTGTACCTTGCTTACAAGAGGGTCCGGAGGTCTCAATCCGGGAAAATAGTTTTTAACATTTGGCTGCTCCGTTATCGGCGCCTCCCAGTATATTCGACCCTATTCAGGTTACCATCTTCTTATCACAGGTAGGCTGCTGTTACTGAAATTAATTTACTATTGTGTTTCGCTAGCGCCCGGGTATGCTTTACCATAACGAAGTCGCCCAACAACAGTCCCACACAATCACCAGCTCCCATCAGATCAACAATTGTTTGTTTTCTGACAAGTTTAGGCAATTCATAACATGTACATGGTCATTGAAACCACTGGACATAACAGAAATCGTCGGGTGCACAGCGTTCAAATCGCTCGGTTGCTGCAAGTCAGTATTTCCATCAGAAAGCTCTGTACTATTTCGACAAGCTATGTCAATAGAAAAATGACGGCCATCATTATGGCAATATATAATTATTATGTAGTGCTGCAGGGGCGTAAAGTGGGGGGGGGGGCACGGTCCATCCCCACAGCTCCTTTGGGGGGGGGGGCCACCTCGAGCATTGTAAGACGTGTTTCATACTTCATGGTCCCCTTTGCAATAATATGAATATAAGCATTCCTTTTTTAGCTTTGTAAAATCTGCAGTTATACTTTAATACTATTAAAATGCGTAAAACCCTACTATTTTGCTCTTATATTTTCAATTTTTCCTTATCCTGTCTGATGAGACGTCATTAGGTCTACTTAGTTTTGCCCCCGCCATCATTCTAAAACTTTACGCCTCTATGTGTAGTAGTATTGTACATAAAAACCAAATAGCTTTGTCAAGTACTAATCAAATATATTTAAAGTGACCAGTACTAAGACCATCGTCAAGGCACAGTCATACAAACAACACTACATAAATTAATAAGTAAAAGTAATGGTTCAGGATATTTATGCCAGTGGTATTGGAAAATTGGCGGCAAGATCCACAAGTGGTGAACTTCTCTTTAAAAATACATCATTTAGAACGTTTTTCCCTGAGTTCATATAGCATATAATATACATATATAACACCTCTAGAGAGTCTAGTAATTTTTCCTCACCACACAGCTGTACGGTTCTAAAATTTATATATTAACAATGTGGCCCGTCATGTTTTGTATGTTGGACCAGAGCTGAAGTAGTTTCAGGATTGCCCACAGCCCTTTTATGCTCTTTGATACTATCCTAAAAAATACCTTCCTGTCTGACCCATATATAAAGTCTATCACAGCTACTGCAGCCTATTGGCTACACACCCGACCTCAAACACAGTGACAATAGTGGCAATCGTAGTCATGATGTCTCTACTTGGGAATTGTAATGCAGTGATTTCCCGTTGGCTTCTGCATTCTTATGCCGGTGACTCTTCATTGAGTTTCTTCGCCATCGGGGCCAGTTTCCTTACCCCAGGTCAAAACAGGGCCCTGCACAGAAAAGACTGTGCTTTTTCACTTATCCCGGCTCAAACTTGGTCCCCTAGCAAATTGTTCAGTTGCCATTGCGAGCTTCCATATTCACCAGTAGGAGGTAGGCCTACGTCTACGCTACCTACGCTATGTATGCAATAAAAATTAAAAATACTTCATTATTTTCCCTACCAAAAGGGTTGATTACCATTATCGTAGATAATAATAAGGGCTTTCAGTCAAATTTTAATTCATTCCTCTGCGACCAATATTAACTGAAATATGAATTATATAAGATTTTAATTGGCATATAGGCATACAGACATTTGCCTCAGTTGCGTACTGGTAAATCCGCCACTGAGTCTACATGAATAACGGCTTCAATTTTTGCACAGTTAAACCCGACACCCGTGTGATCCGGCTCTGCGGCTGGGACGAATCCAACTACGCGGATCGCTGCTATCACCGCTCCGGCTTTGGCGGCCGACAGGAGGTGTGCTCCTGCAAGACGGACTTCTGCAACAGCGCCACCGCGTTCCACGTGCCGGTCATCGTAGTCGCACTCACGACAGCACTCCAACTCGGCGTCCACAAATACGTCTTCTGATTTCCCAGCAGCAGTCAGCCGATCGGGTCCCGTTAGCGCAAACTTCTATAGAATTACGTAGACTTTTATCAAATTCCACCCCCACCCTCTTATTTCATCCCGAGTAAAACTGGTTATAGTGGCTAGCGATTCTGGCTTACTAGGAGTTTGTGACTTCGAATCCTAAATACTGCCATTATTTTCTTCCCTCTATAATTATAGAGGTGCGTAATTTGTTATGTGACTGCCATGCTTTGGAGGGTATGTCCAGCAGGTTGTACTTGTATATGTCAACTGCCCCATAGTACCAAGCACTCGTCAGCTAAAAGAATAGCTACAAGTACAATACAGTAGTACCACCCCTTTTTTACCACTTATTGTATATGGATAAAACAACTGGTGTAATGGTCACCAGGGGGTTGGAAGCTGGAATCCTATGCACGAACATGATTTTTTTATGTACGTAGTAGTTATATGTTAAATATTTTCTGTCATGCTTTGGAGGGCATGTAAAGCCATCGTACCCATCAACATGTTATAAGCTATATAAAAATAGCTATAGGTACTGTATACCACCACTTGAAACGAAGTTTATTTTTTATTCATATGAAGAGCACAATTTAAAAATGTCGCAACGTAACAATTTTAAATTTATCTGTATATTGTGTTTCTTAAAGTTTAAATTTTTTTATTAAGCGTCACATCAACCAAAAATGCACAAGTTAAACAATCATAATAAATCCGGCCTCTTTAAGTTACAACCCGATGCAAGAAATCGTTTTTAGATTTATAAAGGAATCTGAGATCTGAAATAGCCTGTAATTAATTATTTCTCACTTTCATACGCGAGAAATACATGCTAAATTGTTTAATGTAATTTTTCTCAAGCATATAGTAGATAAACTAGAAGTTCGTCCCCGCTTCAAAAACTGCCCAAGTTATAGTAAAATGTTAATATTTTGTTTCTTTAATATTATAAAGTAAGTTATAATAAACTAGTCGATAAATTGTGTAGCCTAGATGTTATTTAATTATTTAGATTTTCTCTGTAGACATTAGGGGTTATCACTTACCCTTGGTAAAGTGGGAAACGTCAGGGGAAATGGAATTTGAAATAAAAATTTATATAAATATAAAATACAGTGAAAATTCTGTCTTAATTTACAGTATTTGCTTTTTTATTTCTAATTTCAATTTTACCTGATTATTTAAACTTTACTACGGGAGAGTGAGTGCTCCCGTTAAGGTAGGTGGTGAAGGCTATTGCATCCACTGTGATTAGATTGATTAGTGTCTCCATTTCATGAATTATTTATAGCAATAGGCTTTGTTCAAGAAGTGTAGGTTATAAAATTATTTCCTATTGGCGCAGTATAGGTTCAGGATGACTAAACCCCTCGTTACAGGCATCTCCCTATTATTATGAAAGCATTAAGCATGAAGCATTTAAGCTTGTGGGAGAAATTGGATTCGAGCCAAACTTCTATATGTATAAGACTAATTAAGTTGGAGCATAGAAATGGCAATTTCGAGTCAAAATACGTCTGGTTTCTGGGAATTTTCAACTGCAAGCATACGGTATGTGGCTTTATGTCGTTACTCATTCGAAAGCTCTTTTAAAGAACTTCTCTGCCGTAATTATTTTTAATCATTAAGTTGTCCTTGAAGTCGACCTAAATGTCTTATCAAAAGAAGCTGCTGCTGAAAAACTGCTGATTCCACCTTATTCCGATTACAAAAAGGTGTCACTTTTTGAGCAAAGCAATGATATTATTAATTAATTAAGGTAATAAAATGATAAGTTACCGTATTGTTATTGCCATAGGCGCATCGTGGGCGATATATTGTCAATTTCTAGAGCGACGAGCAGAGACGACTTTCCTATAGAATTCCGTAGAAATTAGTTTGAATTTCTTTACACTTGCTGGAAACAACTTATGTTGTATAAGTTAGAACTTGTCTATTGAAGCCCATGCATGCCTCCTCTATAGTCTGCAAAGTAGGCAGGCCTACATTAGACCATATACTGTAGCCTGTAGGTCTACCTTTTACACCTAGTTTGGGAGACGAAACTCCATAGTGAGAGAAGAACAACTTAGCCTATAGGTATACTGTATACTGTATGTGCTCTGAACTCTGAAGACATAGGAGACCCCTAGCACGATGCGCCTATTACGAATTTGCGAGTACCGTATATATATATATATATATAGATGTTCATGCTTATAATAATATAGTATTCTCAAAACAATTTTTTTAATATGGACTATATATAAGGTATAGGTTACTACTGCAGATGGTTTATTCGGCAAAGTGGATAATAGCGTGGTGGGCATTCATGTACTGTACGCAATCCATAGCAATGGATACGGGCGTGGTACTGAGCCATTCCATTTCATTCGAACCATAACCCGCAGGAAACTGATTCAGTATTCGAAGCTGGTCGAAAACACGACTACCCCCTCAACAATGGAGTGGCTCCGAGAATTTGAAACGATAATGAATGCCCAGTCTTATAAAAGTCCTAGCTGAAGATTGGTTGTGAAAGTATTGTATCTAAGACATACAGTAGTATGATGTAATGTATGGAATTACGATTCCACATAGCGCTCAACGCTTATGCAAACTGTATTCCTGTAGGCCTACTGTAAATGAAAATCAGACGGCTTTAAGTGATATTCTGGATCTGCCGATGTTCATAAACTGAAGTAAATTTTAATTGGAATGATTAAGGAAATGATAGCCTAAAGATGGTGAAAAAAATTAAATTTCCAATCATCGTTTGGGATGAATAAAAAGACTTGATGAAATTAATTAGGCAAACTAGGCTATACAGTATAGTTTGCTACACACCGACACTGTATTATCAATTTGTATCATCACCGAACGGGAAATTTTCATTATTTTCTATTTCTACGTACGGTATCGTATTCAGTTTGTATAAGCCTATAGTGCTTCTTAAAAGTTTTCAGATCCTTAAAAGTTTAAAATGCTCATAAATCCAAATAACTTTATTATTTATTTAGCCAGTGCAATGAATGCTGCTGTAATACTAATCGAAATGTCTTTTTTAGTGTCACTATAGATTCTATATAAGTAGGCCTACGTTAAAGCCAGCAGGTACATGAAGAAAGGCACAAATGACAAAACTATTCATAAAAATTAAAATTTCCATTAAAATTTAAAAGCGAGCACGCAAACGTGTTCAAATCTTTAATTTAGAAATATACTGATTATTTGTTCTAACTTCCGCGTTTACTTATTTGGAGTTATTGTTTGTTTACTGTTTTCTATTTTGTGGCTGTTGAAAATTGCAGAAGACAAGACAGCAGATGTTCGTTTTTTCAGAACATGGGAAGCCAAGAGGTAAGAAGATAGATAAACGGGCCAGGAATTAGTAAATTTGTCGTTTTACGTTTTGTAGGTAAGAACTTCGTTTGCGTAAAAATTACATACTACCGTATTTTTGGGGGATTTCATGCTAGGTTATACAGCACCTGCATGCAGGCTGTACAGTATATACTGCAGGAATTCTGTAGCAATTGGCTGCAGCAGGTATTCTTTATACCAATGCAAAAATCTGTGTATATGTACAGTATACAGTTGGCAATTTAGACAGGTCCCAACTCAATGTAGAGTAATTTTATTCAGCATGCAAATTGAGGATGTTCCTTAAACTAAGCTATTGCACTTACTGGTTTGAACAACAACCAGAATAAATAGATCAGTTCAGCTTGCGGAAATCTGATTCCATTCGTCGACTCTATATTCCTGAATCAAGTGATTATACTTTCGATTACCTAGTATTTCGAATTGAATCGTATTTGGTTTTTATCAGTATCTATATCTGTCATTATCATTAGTTCATCTTCCTCTTCCCTCTTAGTGCCGCGTGCGCAGCGTGGGGGTCGCCCGAACCCATTTCCTCGCCCCAGTCGGACGCTAACGCCTCGAGACGGCCATTGTTTTCCCTGTTGCTCCAGCGAGTTGGTCAATCCTTTCCTTGAGGAATCTCCTCGGTCTGCCGATGGGTCTTCTACCTTGTGGCCTTGCTTCTGCCAACCTCCGGGTGGTCCTATTCTCGTCCTCCTTTCCGTGGGCGAACCATTGCAGCTGCTTGTTCTCCATTCTTCTCTCTATGGAATCCACTTGCAGGTCATGTCTCATACGGTCATTTCGGATTCGGTCCCACCTTGTTCGACCAGCAAGCCGTCTGCTTTATTGTCATTATATCGGTAGTTAAAACTTTAATTATTGTAGATTGAAGAAAAATCATACAGGCTAACATTTTTTTCCTCCTCTTGTTTGGATTATAAACAACAACCTAGGCTACAGTGGAGCAGGGAAAGATTGGATATGACATGACTGCTTCAAAGCATCGTTAATTAAACTGGGGGTGAGAGGCACTCGCTACGGATGAAGGCTTCTTCTATTAATTCGTCGTGTGGGGCTGATATGCGGGAAGTTGCTGCCCACAAATCGTGGAGATTGTGACTTCAGAGGAAGGCATCCATAGTAAATCACTGTCCCAGATCCATTCTACTTAACGATCATAATAAGCAAATGATCTTGGATCCAATCTTACCTTGTTTCACAGAGGGTATCGATTCCGATTCCGAGTAAAAATCTAGTCTTTTGATGCGAATTGACTCTTGTATCGAGTCCATCTGTACTCTTTCTGAAATCAAGTAGGCCTAGTTGTCGGGATCGGACGCCCCTAAACTACAGCTTGGTAGGCTATAGGGATGGATTGTACGTTTTGCGCCTATGTAACAACAAATCTAGTGCCAGAGCCGGAAGGTTGTATAAGAAAACCCTGCTGCAATCTGCCTTATATAATAATTTATTCGTCCCACTCGTTTTCTGATGATTTAGGGTGACTACCACTACCGTTAGTAAGGCTAAAGAAAGTGGAATCAGAAGACGACGTGTACCAGTTAGCCAACGGCCAAAATGCATGTGGAAACAATACCAATAATGTCCGAAAATTCGTGGCGTTGGCATAGCGGAATAAGGTTCAATGGTTCACTACGATTTCATAGACAGATCTTTAAAATAGGCCTAATATATCTAAGATAAGCCGTACAAGTGTACATAGACCTAGAAGAATAAAATAAAATAAATAATCATTTATTTGCCAACAGACCTAAAAGTCCAATAAAATGCAAATACAGATACCTTGAAGACCACCCTCCCATGCGTCTTCTACTGTACCTTCTTAGGCTCATACCTAAATAGGCATATCCTGCTCGAATGGAACTAAATGACAAGTCAGGTCCTGTAGGCGTACAAGCTGATGACAAGATTGTCATGCCGAGGGTGGCATCTACCTACCAGTCCATGCTTTAATAATAATTAATAATAAAAGTCCAATAAAAGTCTTAATTGAAGAAAAAATACAGATCCAACTAGGTCTATCGAGATATCCTGCAGAATTGGATGGTGCTTCCAGATCCTCTTTAAGGACTTTTTATGGGCCCAGGCCTACTTATAGTGGCCCATAGGTCCCTTGTCCAATACCAACGACCCCATGGATTTTGGAAATTATTTTGTATTGTTTCCGTTTGAATTTTTGGCCAATGGCAAAATGGTGTACGTTCTCGTTGTCAACCTACACCGGCTACAAGCGATAATAGACAAGCTGAGACAAGCTTACCAATGACGCACTGAAACAGGCGAAAGCATGACTGAACCAAGTACAGATACGAGTCATCCTGCAGAATTAAAACTACGCAATTACGTTATCTCTCTTCAATAGTGCCGTTTGCGTATAGCCTACAGTAGTTACGTGAGGTAGGTCCATGCTTTGGAGGGCATAATAGACCTATAAAGCGGGTAGAATTTCAAATAGGTCTTCCTTACAGCCCTAATTCCAGTAAGTAAGTTAAGGGTAAGTTGGATCTGTAGTTATAGGCTATGTTAGAACAAAAATACATAATTTTATATATATATATATATTTTGTTTAAGGTCGCATAGAAACAATTTAACGTATGTATCCGATTGACTGCATCAGTCACCTCTGTGGGTTAGGGCCCGTGTTGAGTAACGACACGTCTCCGATCGCATAGTGCTTAGATACTTGCGCACAAGGACAAGCACACCTACTTTAAGAATTTTAATTTAAAACATTCAGCGGAAGCCGGTAACTCACCAAGCAAAAGTTACGGTTATTCCAGCTAGCTACAAAATGTAGCAGAACATACTAGTAATAATTATTACATTGTCAACAATGTATTGATTAATAAGAAGATAGGGTATAACATATATCGCGTAACCCTATATTTCTGCCTCATTTCAGGATTCCGAGTCCAAGCGGCTCCTGCTGAAACCCGGTGATTTTGGTATGCGAACACTGCGCCCCAACCCCTTCTACTCAGCAATGGAACTAAGCGACAGAAGTTTATGCAAACCCTCCATCAGCATTAGTAATAAGAACCAATCTATGGCTTATCCACGGTCCAACACCCCTACCGAGACGCCCTACTCTCATTTCTTCCACAGCAGCAGAGCCGCAGAGAGCCAATACTTAGCGACGTTCAGCCCACAACTGCAGCAAGCAGCCGACATATCGCAGCAAATCGAGTCAGCATTTTCCTCCTCCAACTTATTACCTGATAAACGACTTGTCTTCAAGTCTGAAAGCGAAACCACCCTCAACAGTTTGTACTCGCGATCCATGCAACCCGGAAACCAATGCTTTGAGTTGTCAGTACCCAGTTCCCCGGATTCCGAAGACTGCCTCACATTCCGCTCTGCTGCTGACCGACAGGTCGTCCGTAGAACCTTCCCCATCTGCCCCTGCAACACTACATCAACTCAAACAGAGAGATCGCCCTTTGAAGAGAAGTTTCTGTTTCGTGAAAGCATTTTACTCGGTTGCGATCTAGTTGCACAGCTCACTGATAAGCTCCCCGCGCTTGCTGATCTTCGCGAACATGCTCAATTTATCCGTGAGAAAACTATTCAGTCAAGAGCTCAAAATATTTGCAGCCGTTTGGTTCACAAGTCGGAGGAGCCGCAGATTATTGCGGAATACGTCAAAAGCTTTTTTCGCATCGCTGACTCCTGGCTTGATGCTAGGAATTGTTTTGGTACTTCCGATCAATGCTCGAACGAGATTTGTAGTTTGGACACGAAAGATTTGACAAATAACTACGTGGAATGGATGCATGTGTCAAGGCAATTGTTGAATAGCATTGTTAAAGGATTGGAGTCAGTTGCTGTAAGTGGTGAAAATGTGGATGAGTCGATTTGGATGGGAAAGGGGACTGTACCTTGTTCTCGAGCAGGCGGGGTCAATGCTTCTGATCAGCATCAAGGAACATGGCCTGCTGCTCCTGCCCACCGAGCCACCTCAGATTTTTCTGGTGCTGGTACCAATTGGAGTTACCCCTCAGCATCAAATCCTCCTTGTTATTGTGCTCCAACAAATCCTCAAATTGCCGAAGAAGTACCTCCTCGAATCCAACATCGAAACTACCCGCAGAATGAGCAACCTCCCAGGTTTCAATCGAATCCTCCAAATTTGTACCCGAATCTTCGAATGTACCCAGGAAATGACAGCATTGATACTTCCAATGATGATTATTTGAAGCCATCCAGTTATGACGTTCCTCGTACGAATATTCCGCCAGCGCAAATGCGAAATAATATTTCGAAAGCCAAGTCTACATGTTTCCAAGACAAGGCCACTGGTAAAGGTTATGTAATTGTACTTGCTGGTGGAGGGAATAAGCGTGATGATAATTTTGACGCTCGAGAGTGTAATGGTGTGTTAGAAAATGAAGATACGCATCTGAAAACTGCTGACGGGGATCCTAAAGACGGGGTTGAGTGGATGCCATCGAATGAGAGGAGCAAAAATAATGCGGAGGCAGATGGTGATGGTGATGTGTTTCTGGACTCGGATTCGCAGGGTTCGGCTAAAGAGCAGAAGAGCGATAATAGTGATGGATTGTCGTTTGGACGTAATGGGAAGAGTGTGAAATCTGTCAAGAGTACTGTGAGGATCATGAAGCGACGTTTGAGCCACAAAGAACAGACGTCTCTGCAGGGGTTGGTGCAGGAGTTGTGGACATGTGACGTGCCAGATTTTACGAAGTACGCAGTGAAGAATACCCAGGTATATACAGTATAATAACAGGTACCGGTTCTTATTGTCCCTCCCACAGTGTCTGCGGCACGGATCTTTCATTTTCGCAGTTGTTTCGGTCATGAGCATCTTCTGATGACAAACCAAGGTCTTCCCTCACTTTGGTTTCTGGTGATATTCTGGTCGTCCTAGTGATCGGGCGCCCTCCACCGAATAGTCACTCGTCACACGTTGTAGCATCTTTGTCCGTTGTCCGTTGTCCATCTTCTCTCCTCTTCCATCCTCTAACCTCCATTCCGCCTTTTTCGGTGATGTAGGAGCTACCTACAACTCCCCTCGAGTATCTTCGCTTCTCCTCCTATCCGTTAGATTAGCTTATATACCAGTGGGAGTAGCGCAATATTCCCATCACCACCACATGCAGCATTTGCTCTTCGTCCTTCCTCAGTCAGCACTCGGCCCCGTACGTCATGCACCGTCTCACAACTTGTTTGTAGATGCGGCCCTTCAGTTTTTCCTGCATTCTCGCCTCTTGGCCCAGTCTGAGGTCATCCGTGCCCACGGTTCGTCTTCACAGCCGCCAACCTAGTGCTGAAGGTTGCTCCCAGGAAATAGAATGTCTTGGCTTTTTCAAGTTCTTTGTTGTCGATTTTTATTGATCCGAGCTCCTGGCTTACGTATTCCATGTACCCTGTTTTCTTGCAATTTATTTTGAGCCCCTGCCGCTCCATCGTTTCTAACCACACCAGGAAGTTGTCGTCTAACATCAGGTGAAATAAGAAAAACACCGTGACACTGCAACTCTGGGGACTGAGAAATATTCATTTTTCTTGGCTACAACACTATTTGGGATGCCCGATGTGGTCACGGTAGATAAAGTTGGGTTTAAGGTTGGGTAGAAATTCGCCAATAGCAAAAGATAAATGCATCACAGAATAATTACGACATAAGCCATAAAACTTTGAAATTCCGATGCCCCGCAACTGCCAAGCGATCCTGAAGACCTAGCAATGAACGCTCTTACTCTGCTGGATATATATCCTAATTTCTGCAGAAATTCTATCCAGACAGTATTGGAATCAAATATCTGCAAATATTTAGTTATGCAATATAGTAACAATATTGTGGAAATCAAGTTTGTTCGTTTTCCAACGCCCGCTTTCAGCATTTCTACTTATAAGCAATCCTGTCAGCCTGGCGGGGGGAGTAAGTTTGTGTATTAGCTTGAGGCACCCGAAGGGCAGACTCTTTTGCCTCAGGGAGAAGAGGAATTAACGGACAGGCTGTGAAAACCAAGAAATCACTGACACATGCAATTTATAATTTTTGACCCGAAACTAAAGCTATTTTAATGTTTATCCATTAATTATTATTTCAGCAGTACTACAAAGTGGTACGGCATCCCATTTTCCTGGAAACAATCTCAAACAAACTGAAACATGGTGTCTACGAGACACTGGAACAATTTGTTCATGATGGTCGTCGTCTCGTCACAAATTCTTTGCTATTTAGCCAGGTGGGCAGAAAATTTAAATCTTTATTTGTAAAGTTAGTATAGTACCGTAGTAAAGACCTCAGCTGAAGAGGAAACTGTGTCCTCGAGTTGAGAGTCTGTACAAAACGTCGGATACGAAGATGACTCGATGAGCGTTAAATGCAGGAGAAAACGTATAATCAGACTCTACAGTCATATCCAGAGGCGTAGCTCTGTATTTAAGAGAAAAGAGATGAATTTAAAATGACCTAGTCAGAGGGAACCCGTAAGTAGTCCAACAGAAACAATTTACAGGGAGGATGATGACTCATAAATTATTCCAATTTCAATGTTAATACTAATAATAAGATATAGAAGACTACTTCGTGCATCATATAATCTGGCATTTTTTACTTTTCGGTTTTGTGGTTCTTCCAAAAATCCCAGAATACGCGAAATTTTAGTCCTGTCTGGTATTTATGAAAAGAACTAAGGTACCAAAAATTAAATAATTCCTTTTATATAATATGATGCATGAAATAGTCTTCTACAACTTCCATGAGCCAAATCTTTAATTACTTGCTTTGTTAATTAAATTAAAAAATAAAACGTCAATAAAAACAACAAATTTTGGGGTGCTCATTTCCTACGTAGTATGTCCTCTTAAGTCTTAACAAAAAATTGATTTAGGATTAACAGATATTTGCATGATTGCATAACCTACAAGTTGGAGGAAATCTAGAATAATTACCATATTTGAACCCTTTTCTTTACAGAAAGAAAGTGTTGATTCCGAAAAGGTGTCAAAATTTGAGCAAAAGTTTGAATCCCTGCTGAATGACCGTTTTGATCGCTACACAGAGTGGGCTCACATTACGGGTGACTCTAAAGAAGTCAGCAATTTTCCCGAACTCAAGTCTGCAGCCGCCAGAAAACGTACCAAACTTCCAAAAATTCTTCAGCCTACAGAAACCAGCAAACCCTATAGTGACAAATTCGCGCAATAGCTTACAAAAGCCGTCCCTGTATGGTCGGTACAGTCACTGAGTTGGTGAGACGATACTGGCCCAAATAATGTTCATTATTCAATAGTTTTCATTTCGCTCTGAGTATTTCGCTAAATTATTGCAATAGATTGCGTCAATGAAGCTCTGCGCTTATAAAATAAGATTGTACAATTAGCCTACATGTTGGGAAACTTGGCCAAAATTTGTTCAAAATGGGAAAAGGCTGTTGGAAGAGAAACTACAACAATAGACCAAATAAATACCGTAATTAATATTTCAAAAGGTATCTAGTAGCATTGTGTTCGATTCCTCCCCCCAAGACCCCAGACACTTTTTTTTTTGCATTTTTTTAATTAATAATTTGGTCTATGAAAGCAGTCTATGATGACAACTTTCATATGGCATAGCAAAGCTATAATACGGTAAAATGTAATTTTCATCATAAACTTGCAAAGTAAACGAAAGAAAAATTAGGCTACACTAACGTGTCAACTTCTGCAGCCCGAGCACGAGGTACCAACTTACTCCCGTGTGAAAACAAAACATTGGGCCAATTACAATGCAAATTGCTATTCTAAATTTGGCTATTTACATTTTTAATCCCGGTAACAAGTTAACTTAGTACCTCGTGCTACACTTGCGGGCCTGCCATGTCGTTCAATAATAACTTGACCTGGGGTTAAAAATATAAATAACACAATTTTTGACTCCAAAGTGCTGCTCTAAAATTGTTCTTTTTACATTTTTAACCCAAAGGTTAAGTTATTCTTTAAATGGTATGGTAGGCCGGCTGTTGGGGTGGTCAGTACTGGAAACAATTATTTAGGCCTCTTTTATCATTAGCAAAAATCATTAATAATGGTGAGCTATTTACAAAGAGCCAATCTGCTGCACACAATGTAGCCTAACTAAATGGACCTTCCTTCATTTTGTAATAGAAGACAGGCCAAACTTTTCCCATAAACGACAGGCTCTGGCTTCATATTTAATGTTATTGACGCTACTTTTTAAACTTTTTCCGGATAATGTGTTTAGTTAACAAAACTCTTTAACTGTGATTTTTCGCCGCTAGTCTAGTGTGAAAATTGTAAATATCTAGTTGCTATAATGATAAAAAATTGAATTTCTCTTTTAAGTTTTATATATAATGTATTTTTCCCTTAATACATAAAATTGGCTTAGATTGATGAGCAAATGACCTCCAATAATTGAGAATCAAGAAAACCAGACACTGACGGACTGTCCTTATTCTATCTTAACTTAGGCCTTAGTTGTTATTTATATATAATTGCAGAATCGAAGGTAATATTTTTCCTGCAGGAATGTAGGTATACAGGCGTCGTCAAGACGAGATGTGTTTTATCGTCCTCCGAACTATCCTGCAACCGCTTTTCTGCATTACTTGAGGATAATCGTGTGTGTTAAAATTGGTTAAGGTCTTTCCTCTTTCGGCTCAAGATGAGCCATGCCAACTGCTTCATAGCAAGCCAAGCCAAGCCGCCTCTGGCTGAACCGTTTTCCGCACTATGTTCAAATTTAGAATTCCGATCTTGGCTTCAAGAGATGTTAGAAAGGACGAAATGTCGGTAACCAACAGGAAAGAATCCGACGCTTAATACAGCCACAGAACATTATATATACTACAGCTATCCGCCTTGCATTGGACAAAACAAGGCGGAGATCTGTTGCGCTCGTAAAATTGAGCATTACGACAATTGTTAGGTGTAAGAGAGGGCCATAGGCCCTAATCTCGCTGTATCTATATTGTTTTTTTTTTCAATAAAGACTTTATTATTATCATTATTACTATGGTGGCAGTAATGGACGCTAACGAATACACTTATGCTATTGACGTCAAGTTTTCCCGTTAATTTTGAAAAATGCACTATTATTATACGAAGTCTTAACTATAGTTTATAAACAATACACACTCACTGCGGCCTACTATGCCATTTATTAATATTAACTTAACCAGGGATTACAAATGTAAACAAGTTAATTTTAGAATGGAAAATGGTATTCAAACAGCATAGTAGACCCGCTGAACGTTGATTACAAGAACAGCGTAGGCCTTTTTTTTTAACAACGTATTTTCAACAATTGAAATACCTAAATAAGAGGGAGAACATGCCTAATTTTTATTTGGTCATCAGTTGAAAGATTTCGAACCAAAAGCGTTGGAAAATACACATTGGGTTAATACATATTTTAACTAGGTGATAGAGACAAATATGACTACATTCAAAGGTCTGATATTAATATTTATTATACTGCCAAATACTTTAATTTTGAACGAAGAATAGACTACGAGTTTTATAAGCGACGTATTTGCCTAGCCTGTGACTATTAATCATTTTTTTTACAAAATCTAATTTCACGGGAAATATTGATAGCAGAGGCTTCAGTAAGGACTGACTGGATAGAAGACATGTTCCTCTTCTTTTTTTTAATATAAGGTCACGACTAACACCGATTGGGTAATCATGGAAGGCGTGGAAAATGCGCACATTTTCAGTATTTCCGTCAATTTTCTACGCCTTCCATAACTAGGGCAAATCGGTTTTAGTGATAGCCACATACTATCATAATGCAGAGAAACATTTCATCTACCTACTGAGTTGTCAATGATTGCTCTAGAGTTCCATAATAGGAGATACAGATATAGGATAGATGCAACATTCGATCCCGCCAAAAAATATACACATACTGTATATATCGTCACTGTTCTTGCAAAAGGCCGTATGTTGAGACACCCCTACTTTTCAGCTTTTACGCTAATTTCTATTGTCGACGTGTCCACATTCGTCCTTTTTAAAATAGAATTCAGTCACTGCAGGATTTTTTCCTTGACATAGGACCTTCTGCAAAATGTGCGTCTTCACATCTTTCCAATTAGACCAAAAACAGGTAACCAGATTTTCTCGACATACGGCCTTTTGCAAGAAAAGCGACGATATACTGCATGTATAGCGTATATCGACTCCGATGGCCAGGTAGTAACGTGCTTGCACTTTTGCGAGTCTTTATATGTCATGCGATCGGAGACGTGTCGTAACTCAACACGGGTACTAACCTACAGAGGTGACTGAAGAGGTCAATCGGATACATTCATTAAATTGTTTGTATGCGATTAATCATTTAATGAAAATAAAAAAAATTCCTGGTGCCACCTGCTGCGTCTTATCAATGGCAGGTCAAGGAAATTAAAAATCTATTTTTGGCGGGAAGCGGGTCAGTGGGTTATTATTAAATAATGTAACTTAAAAAATAAACGGTTTTTTACTAAGCCCAATATATAAAATAAGACGACCGAAAGAATAAACAGAACTAAATCTCTAATAAATATAAGACCTAAAGGCGGATATTTTCCATCGCGGTACCGCCGAGACACTTTGTAGACGGAAATGTCTTTCCCCATAGCCTGCAATGCATTTTCGGCCTTCGTGACCCCTATCCATAAAATCTAAACTCTCTACCAAACCAGCAGTAGATATGAGGCAACTATTCAATGCTGTCTGTACGTTTGTTAACTATCGGGTTGGTTGGGGCCGGGGGTTATTCCAGCAGGTGGCGGTCATTGATGCATTTCGTGACTTTCATGTTGGCCAGCGCCTTTCGCAGATCGCTCATCATGATTGGACGAAGCCAGCTTCGCTCGGAACCTCCTTGGATCTCATTGGCCCACGTAGGTTTTGATTCTACTTCCGCTTGATGTTCTCTGCAAGAAAAAAACAAAAAACAAAACATTCCAGTTATATAATTACAAAGACTTTCACGGCGGGAGTTACGTGATGATTCAGTAGATATAGATGATAGGTCGTGGTCGATCTGAAAGCGTGCTTCCAAACGTTATGTCAACGTCGGCTGTTGACGTCTTAAGCTTCAGCTTTATCTCCGAGGCTGCTGGCTACTGGCGGTTGCTTCTGAGCCTCCGAGATACAATCTTAGAAGTCTACCATCTATCATTCCGGATGAGACGGCGGCGTGAATGTCCCTTATTCACAAAGCGGAGGTATAGGCTCCTTGAACGCATTTAAGGAAGTGTCTCTGCTCAGAGGAGCTCGCTTCGCAAGATCACTTCCTTGTTCCAATTAATTTATAAATGTTATATGCGAAAGCACCAGTAGACTAGTTAAAGGATTCAGGGACACAGGCCGCTAATTGGGCCTACTACAGCAATTTGATCACATTGCTGAACTTCAGGAGCTCCCGTGGGCTGAGGTTCATTGCATCGGCCATCCCAAACTCCAAGTGTTTGAAACGTGAACGCCAGATTGCTGGACAGTCATACTGTTTCGTTTTCACTTTCACAATAGCGACACTCAGGATTAATAGGCATTCCAATTCGCGATAGGTGTTGCCGAAAGGAGGGCAATTACTCTCTGCGCCTGTCCTATGGGCCCACACCGTGGCCTGGGACTGGGTCCAACCATACTACTACTACACTCTGCGCGCCATTACGCCCGAGCCCCAGCAGCTCTTCTCTCGGCTTCACCGAATGGTTGGCAATGCACAAGCAACCAATAGACTATGTACTCCAGGGTACTTGTTTGAGCTGCTCAATGGGCTAAGGCGTACGTCAGCAAACTAAAACTATAATAATATATGGGAACCAGTCTAATGTAAAGTAAATGAGTATAGTCCACGCAAAATGAGAAAAGTATGGACATGGAATATTTTGATCCTGTGCAACACTGTAAAAATATCCTTTGCACAATTTCTGTTATGCCTTGCATCATATGCAACAAGGTAACACAAAATGGGGCAAGGAATATTTTTAAAAGGTTGCACAGGATCAAAACATTCCATGTCCATACTTTTCTAATTTTGCGTGGACTACACCATTATGTAGTAATATTGTTCATATATCTTTGCTTTCCACAATTATATACTTACGGCCGATGTGTAGAGTTGGCGTCTCTCTGTCGCTGGGCACAGTCTCTAACACAATACAGAGCAGCCTGTCTGCACAACTCCCACAGGTCTGAGCCTGAGAACCCATTGGTGTCCTCCACCAGTTCCTGGTAGCTTATACCGTCCACTTGCTCGCTGTTGAGAACCAATTGCAGTATCGCTTGTCGCTGCTTGTCACCCTAGAAACACATTGCTTTTAAGCGAGAGAATGGATAACAGTCAGTGCGGCAAGAAAGGGTGTACACAAAGGATAGAAAGAGGATGTGGTATAGAAATGATATTGAGAGAGAGGAAGAATCACCAGATTGAGGAGGAGTTGAGGAAGGGCAAGAAGTGTTGATGCTGTTTCTAACGCCTGCTTTCAGCAATTCTGCTATAAGCAACCCTGTCAGCCTGGCGGGGGGAGTGAGTCTGTTAACTTGAGGCAGACTCTTTCACCTCGGAGAAAGTGGAGTTGACTTACAGGGTGGACCTCCTGAATATAGTGGATTCCGAACCACTTGGGGAACATGGTAAAGTCACACGATTAACTCGGAGGCGACCAGGACTCGACACGCACGTAGACTGACTGGTATAGTCTCAGCGCGTTAACATGTCCCACCATGTTCCCCTGCCAACGCTGTGCACACTACCGAGTTTGCTGCAGTTTGAAACATGCTCTGCTCTAATGGATTCAGCATGGTAAGGCCATTGGCTAAGGAAGGACAAGAAGTGGGTTACATATCACACTCGGGCGACTGTAGCGGTTTATGCATGATGCAGAAGAAAAAGATTTTCATCGGAACAATAAAGAAAAAAAATTGTCTTTATTTCCGTAATGGGTGAATTTGGGTCTTATGGCCCACCCTTACGATTAACCCATACTAATAAATTGCTGTTTAACCAATCCTATGGCTGAGAATTAGAAAAAAACAATAGGATTAGAATAAAGACAAGACTTTATAGTCTTATTGTTCGCCCTTTCAGTTGTTAATAAAGTAGTTTTTCTTTCCATTTCATAATAGAGATGTTTATTAGAATAGTGATTTATTGCCACCGGTCCTAGTCCTCGTCCAGTTAGTTATAGGTGGTTTAATAGACGGTTTATCGCACGCTCTTAGGCATATCATAATAATACTCACGGGCAGAGGAATGAAGAAGGTAGCAGGCATACGACGTCTGATAGCGGCATCGAGGTCCTGAGGACGGTTCGTGGCACCCATGACTATCACAGTCTTGTCTGTATCGGTAATTAGGCCGTCCCATAAGAACATAAACTGGGCCTTCATCATGGCTGTAGCTTCGTGGTCTTGGGAACTTCTGGAGCGAAGAAGAGAGTCTGAAACACATGAAATGAAATGTCTCATTTCTACCCTCGTATACGGCTGCCGTTCTCGTCAGAGAACGAGAAGGAATCGAGCCAGGAATGAAGGGATTAGAAAATAGTTAGACGCTGTAGAATCAATGGTGGAAAGGATAGTGGGAATGAGACTGCAATAGATCGGTCCCGTCAAGAGAATGGATAGCAATGGTACAGGAAGGAGAATTATTTATTACCCACACAAAAATACAAATTGTAAATAGTGTGTATTTGCAATCCATGGTTGCAGCTCGGCGTCGTCATAAAAACAAATTGCAAGTACTTATACGTACCTAATAAATTAATAATTAACTGTTCGCGTTTTGTGCCCTAATTGTCAAAAAATAAAATACAAATACCTAAAAAAACAAACAAACAACTTAATGCCTAACAACCCTGAAGAGTGGTTTAAGAAGTAAGACTACCTAGGTCAGTCTCCATGAACTCTTTAAAGGAATAGGGACAGACTGAGACTAAAAGATTTTTGAGCCTAGATTTTAATGCCTTATGAGGCAGGCTCACCATCTCCAAGGGGAGCTTGTTTAGTATTTTGGAGCCAAGATTTACATCATATACCGCAAGACATTGGCCTGTGTGCGGTTTAACGTTATTTGTTACCTATCTACCTGACAATTAATTATTAAAAAGTATCAAAAACAGTTCATTCAATGTGAAATCGTCGTGTGGGGACTAAAAGATGTAGGAAAGGAAACCAAGGCAGACATACAGAAATCATATTGGAGACGATTTCCGGAGGGTAGCACTAGAATCGGTGAGGAAGTGGAGAATGATCACACGTGGAGGGACAGGAAAGCTCAGCTCATAAATTGCATTTTCTAGTGTGCACAGCGGTTACCCGTGCGATAGTCTTTTTGTAAACTTCCCCGAAACCAGATATGGAGGGCTTGTCAGAAACACAATACGATGAAGTGGACATCAAGCTGGCTGGCTCTCTCCATAGCTCTGCGGTACCACCGAACAAAGGAGGGACTCAGCACTCTAGTTGCTGACATTTAGCCCGAGTACCGGATCATTTATAGTAATGGGGTAGACTTACCGATTTCGTCAATGAAAATGATGCAAGGCTGTAGTTTTTCTGCAAGAGAAAACAAAGCTGTCACCAGTTTTTGGCTCTCTCCATACCACTTGTCAGTCAGCATGGAAATGTCCAAATTGATAAAACTCGTCACCGCTTCCTTGGCCGTCGCTTTGGCGATAAGAGTCTTTCCGCAACCTGGAGGTCCGTGTAACAGCACACCTGAAAATAAATAAATCGAAATTTTTCCATTTAATAATACACACAACTGTGGCTCAGCTGATAGGGAGCGAAAACGGCCCATAAGTAAAGCATAGAACAGCTGGATTGGATATTTGCTTCGACACGAGAACTTCGTAAGCTACATCATACAGGGAACAATAGAAGGCGTCAAGCGACCTGGGCGCCCGAGAAAAGAATATCTGCAGCAAGTTATGGAGGATGTAGGGGCCAATACATAAGTGGAGTTGAAGAGGGCGTGCCAGGATCGAGGGGAGAGGAGGCATCGAAGCCACATCGATGCCAACCAGCCATCAAGCTGTAACTTGAAGAAGCAGAAGAACAGCGTCACTCCATCAATACAAATATTAGAGTGCCTGACCAGCCAGAGCCGTGTTGCAATTGCAAGTAAAAATATAAAATATTATAAATTGTAAATAGCCACCATAGAGGGTTTTGCACCAGAAAACAAAAGGAGGCACTTAAACTGTCATCCTTTAATCTAATGTAACAAACCCATTATCAATACAATTAAGCATCAATAATGCGGTTCAGGAACACTGCTGAGACTATTAAAAAACAAGCAACTAGCTGTTTTTAGTCAAAATTAGTCTGATATTAAGAACCGTTTCTTAAACTCACTAAACTAGCTCTTCAAGCCTGTTTAACAATCAAAGTAAATTCTCAGTGATGTTCAGTTGGTAATGCGGATTCAAAATCCACTATCCATACAATTTATAAAACTAAAACATTTACATTTAAACAAAACGGGAACACTCACACCTACAACACGAGGCAATGGGGAGGCCTTGTAAGGCCAGCGCCACGCACAGCCAAGTGCGAGCGACTGGATCCTATACTACAAGGTTTCGCCTACCTTAGAAAACTCCCGATTGAACTGAGAGCGGCGAGAAATGCTTCTAACTTCCCTAAAATGCTTAGAAACCATCACTTAAGAGAAAGCTTTCTACACTGTCACTGGGGCACTAGCACAATGACAATGACAGAACTACCTGATTTTGACGATACTCTGACGATTTTATCTTATGATTTACATGTATTGTATAATTTAAAGGAAATATATATTGTATTGTATTGTATTGTATTGTAAAACAGAAGTTTATTGGCAAATTAAAAGCTTAATCATTGAAATATGGAAGTTGGCCTAGTTATTTTACATATTAAAGGTGTCAGATAGGAAATCATTTGGCCAGCGTTAGGTTGTGTGGTTTATCAGCTATGCCGTTTAGTATAAACTTATTCTTGGGGTAAGAAATGTAAACAAACTATTTTAAATAGCACTTCCCATTTTAAAATAATCTTGTTTACAATTTTAATCCCAGGTTAGGATTAAAAATAATCGTCATAGTAGGCCCGCTGTAAGGTAGTAAAATTAATTTCTATTACAATTCAATTTAATTTCACATGACTTACAAATGTTGTTCAAAATACGAAATGCATTAACTAAGCCTAATAAAGAACATGGTTTGATTTCCTATCTCACACCTCTAACAGCCAAAAGAACTTGGCTTGACTTATATCAGACAACTTCGATATAATATATGCCAAAGAACTTGAGCTGTTACAACTGGAAACTTAAACGGCTAATATTTTTGTACGACATGGGATTGCTGGGAACTTGGTCTGTTTCTACAAGAAGCATACTGGTTGGTATTATCATTATATTAGTAAAATATATCATGTCGGCCGGGGCTCAAACTTACAGAGGGGCGATGTCAGGGAAACTGTAACTTTACCGATAATGTGGACTTGCTATTCCTTATTAAGTCTACATCTGTAGAGGACACTGACGTAGTCCAACTGGCAGACAACTGAACTATGAACAAGAAGAGCGACGTTCGAGACTCGACAAGACAGGAAACATTTCCCATCAACCCTTATGTGGGTACCTTGCCTTTACCGCTAGAGGAAAGCGTAGCTGCAAGGCATATTTCGGGCCAGAACATCTCAATTAGAGGCGCAGGTGAATTCGATAATGGATCATGAATCATTTTATAATGTCTCACCTTTTGGGGGCTTTGCCAATTTGGAATGTGCGAGCATCCTGCTTTCCTTTATAGGAAAAATGACGGTTTCGTTAATTTCATCAAGGACATCGTCCAGCCCCGCGATGTCAGTCCACGCCACATTGATTTCATTGGGCATAACAAGATGACTCGCCATAAGCAGCTCGTATTCTGTCAGCTGCAGCTGCAAACATATAGATTTTAGTTTTTGACACAATGCAATGTATTTCCCTGGTAACTGGCCACATTCGGATGGCGATTTTGAGAAGGAGAGGGTATAGTGGGGGTATGATTGGATCTATAAAGTTAATGTCAGCCTCACTTGGGACCGCACATAAACGAATCTGTAGTAGGTCTTGAGAACAATATTAATGTTCTCCTGGATTTTCCTCAACGATTAACACTAAATTTAATTTGTCATGTCTTACACCGAAGGACAAAAAGTTGCCAACTTACATCTTTTTTCCCAATTTTCTTCAGCTGCTTTTCTGCCTGAAACATTATGAATTAAATTATTATGAGCGGTTAAATCAAATAAATTGCAAGTAAATGAGTAATTCATTTTTTTCTAGTGGTCAACCTGAGGCTCCGGATTACCAATCATTTTAATACAGATTTAAACAATCCTCCACAATGAACAACACACTCTCACTCACTGACTGGCTTTCCATTTTTTCGTTCCTCGCCAACTGTTCGGAGTTTGCATACTGCTGCGGGTACACAAGATCTCGACAGGTTGATACGACTCAAGTGATTAGACGCTTTGGTGCAGACAGATTTTGTTATTTATCAATTATTGTATACTGTGTGTATATATTTTACTCGTAAGAAAGATTGTTCAGTACCTGGCGGGCAGTAGCGTAACTAGCTGTTGGGTCTGCGCACTGCCATGGGAGCATTATCACTTACCCACTACATGTATTCTGGCGTAATAATCACGGCAGAAGAGATGTAGTGGCTTGGATTTCAAGCTAATAACAAGACACGTCTTTTCCGCTACTTTAGCACAAAATTACATGTATTAATAAAGCTAAACAGATTATACCTTCTCCTTAGCTTGCTGCTTCTGTTTATTATTAGTTGGATCAAGCTGTTTGAAAACGTAAGAAAATGCCAAGTAAGATAATCCCGACATGAATAATAACTTTGCCAATGACATAATTACGTCAACGCGTACCCCTGGCTTATTTAAATCCCACATTTCTACAATTATTTATGTATAAATTTAGTTATAAAAATTCCGAAATCGAGTGATTTTAAAATCAACAACAAGTCAACAACAAAAGAAATGGCGTTGTCGTGGTTTTAGGAAATCCATGTGACCTGTCTTCTGCTATCGCTCTTCTCAGTTCTCAGTGACTTCTCACTAAAATGTTTGTCAACAACTGGAAAACTTGGCGGTTTTTAAGAAATATAATTTAAAATTAAGTTTGCTTAAATTAACTTGCTAATATTCAAAAATGAAGTTCCGCGGAAAGCTTACAGAAACAACGTATATACAGTACTTCACTCATTCAATTCAAATGATTTCCAAGTTTTGCAAAAATTGCATAATACGATTTCGCCCAGAGGATGTAGCCTTAATTGCCTTTGAAGAAACTGGACAGCGACGGCCACTAGTATGGTTAACGATAACGCAACGCGACTTTTTCAGTGAATATCTTCTTCACGGAGTAACACCAGAACACAATGAAATAGTTATGAGAGTAAACCCGCACGTACTTTACAAAGTCTTTACTTCCGTCAAAGTGCCCCAACTCCCGTTCAAAATGTTGAAGTTAAGTTTAGCCAAAAGGAAATCTCCCTGCCTAACCATTGAATATTTTCGCACAGAACCAGAGTTAACTCGAATGTGCCTTCATGATATTCCTGTAGAAGTTATATCCAGAAAGGAATGGGGTGAGCTGTCAATCCCTGAGTTCTCAAGAGACCCCGATCTGTCCATTACTCTGCCCCCTGCTGAAAATCTAGAAATGATATGGGACAAGCTCAAATCGTTAAGTCGTCATGTTGTCATTCTGGCAAACGGCCGGGGAACTCTGTCTCTTCGTATTGAAACAGACGTGACTGATGTTACCTCTCATTTTAAAGAGCTTCCCGTCACTTTCTCTGAAGACTGCGAAGACTTGGATAGAAGTGCTAAATGCCGTGTGCGGAGTACTAAGTTTATGTTGCTTAAAGATTTGTGTCTAGGCAGCCCGGAGAGGATAGTTCTTAAATTGTGGAACAAAAAGTATTTGTTATTCAATGTATTCTACGCGGAGTATACTTTGAATTATATTGTACCAGTGGAAAAAAAATAAAGACTGCGGCAATAGATTTATTATTATGTAAAGTATAATTTATTTCCCTAAATCCGTAGTGTAAGAGCCGGACAAGTAAACAATTAATTTTATGTCGAATAAAACTCAAGATTCATTTTAAATAGTCTAATTACATTCTATACATCATATCATACAATTGACATAATATGGCAGCATCTTTATGTTAGTAAAATCACAAGGGTCCGGAGTGAACCAACCATTTAACACGCTACGTTTGTATTATTTACAAAAGCATACAGCCATCAATGTCGAATACAATATAGGCAATGATCCTCTATAATCTGATATTCAGTGAGTGGCTGTTCCCACCACCGTAAACCAAAGTGATGGAAGGCGTGGGAAATATGCCAGCAATTTCTCGCATCTTGCATTACCTACTATAAAATGTAAATGAACATTTCTTTTAACGCATTTGACGTCGATGAAAGCTCTACGATCAATACTAAGTGATATTTGATTTAGTTCGTATTACGGGTGTGTGTGGGTCCGATAGGCATGTAAACAGTTAAATGCAATATCGAACAATAAAGTACAAAACGTGGGTAAAAAAACAACATAGAAATCTAATTGAAGGGTAAATCGGAGTACCACAACTACGCGTTTTTCTACAAAGTCCATTTTCACAGGAAAAATTGATCGTTCATTTTTTTGTACAAATCAATACATCAATAATTGTGGCCATTTTGTGTTAGAAAGAGGTTCAAATCATATACCATATCAAATTTCTCAGTAACACGTCTTCTGTTAGTCCTGATATTTTTGACAGCTCAGCGACTGATCTTTCATGAGATATTTGATGTTTACATATACCACCTCAGATTGTCTCTTAATAAAAGAATACATTTGAATATTTCGAGAGTAGATTTTCAAGCGATAACTTTAATGCGTTGATCTGTTTTAAACAATATATGAACACAAGAACAATAAATCTTAGCTATGGACACCGCGCATCCTAAACGTCGTAGCTGGTTGAAGCTTAGCTTATTTAACAACTAATTCCAATTGGTTCATGTCAGAAATTTAAAATATTGCCATCATCCCCACTCTGGCACCAGGGCTGTTGATGATTCAAATCCACTTAATTAAGTAGAAGGGAAGGCTGTCAAACTGAGAGGCCGTGTTAGTTATCACATCCTATGTATCAAAATGTAGAGGAACATTTCTTGGAATTTATGTCATTAGATTGACTGCCCTACGATTAATATTTTCCGTGAATTTTGATTTTAGCACGAAATATCCACAGACCCATAATCTCTTAAAACGCACAAACGCTTTTCTTGAGGCCCCTACCTATTCAACACATAGTCTGGGTTGGCGGCTTCAAAGGTATCTTCCCCAGCGCAAACGTGGCTGATTCAAAAGCCACCTTTTCCTCATCTGTTAGGTCTTCTAGCACTGAAAAGTCCACAGACACAACTGCAACGGTAGACTGAGCCGAAAAAGCAGAAGCTGCAGCCGAAGAAGTAGGTTGGCCAACATTCCCGAATGTTGAAGCGCTGTTTGGCTGCGAAGCAAAAACATTGACAGTACCAAACGCACTATAAGCGTCAGTATTGGTTTGAGATGGAAATAATTTGGCAGACGAGCTATGACTTGCCGCAGCCGCAGCGTTTTGGGAAGAAAAAATACTTGCAGATGAACTTGGAATAGCACCAAATAGCGACTGTTGGTTGGCGTTCGAAAATATATTGGTGGTGGTCGATTGTTGTGAGAATACGGGCGGCTGCGAAAAAATGCTTGGGGTTGACTGCTGCGACGAGGGGGCTTGCCCGAAGATGCTTCCTGTCGCAGCTGACTGATTTGAGGACGTATCGAAGCGGAATGTTGACTTGGCCGCTGATGATGACGATGTTGTTGTTGTTCTTGCCCTCCCTGTCGCTATATCTTCCTATAAAAAACAACATTAAACAAAGTTACACTCACAGAAATCCTTGCGTAAGTCAATAAATAGCCTCGCTCTGATATACTTTATAGGTATATTGTTCCTCATCAACTATAATCAGATTTAGTTGCCCGGGTGTACGGCGTAAGCTTCCCACACTCCATCCAGTCAGTTCACTTATGATTATCCACCACTTCCTCTGGTATCAGTCCCACTCCTCTAGGATCGTCCTCAAACGTGTTTCTGTATCTCTTCCTTTGTCTTCCTCTTCGTGTTCCCTTTTTACTTTCTCCAGAAATGTCCCCACGCACCTGCTGTTATCCGTTCGCTTTACGTGCCCGAACCATTGCAGTCTTTCTCACACGGTTCTGTACGATACATATATACGATATAATATGTTGTTGTTTCGAACGCCTGCTTTCAGCATTTCTGCTTTTAGCAACCCTGGCAGGAGGAGAGAGTCTGTTTGTTAACTTGAGACACCCTAAGGGCAGACTCCTTCACCTCGGGGGAAAGGGGAGTTGACTGACTGGGTGGACCTCCTGATTATAGTGGATTCCGAACCACTTGGGGAACATGGTAAAGTCACACGATTAAATCGGAGGAGACCAGGACTCAACACGCACGTAGACTGACAGGTATCGACTCAGCGCATTATCATGTCCGACCATGTTCCCCTGCCAACGCTGTGCACACTACCAAGTTTGCCGCAGTTTGAAACATGTTCTGCTCTCATGGAATCAACGATATAATATCGATCGTGCATTAGGTCGCACCCCATAGAAAAAGTGTTCCTCTACAGTAAATTTGATAATTAGCTTACATGAGGTTTGGCAAGAGCACGACTTCCCTTTTCAGAGCAGCAGTCTCGATAATTATCGTCAATCTTAGATAGAAGAGGCTTTTAAAGAAGAAGGGGTTCCCCCTCCCATAGTCTCTTAATAGTCAAATTGTAACTTTTGCCATGGAATATATAACAGTGTTACATATTCAATGCTCTTGCATTCATAAGCACTTTAAAGCCTTAATAAGCTCACCAGAAATTTCCAGAGCCGTTCAGACGGGTCTTTGAGGAACTTCCTTCCTGCTGAGGCTTTTTTTAGCAACTGCTCGGCTCGCTGCACCTAAAAAACATACAATAACACCATATACCGTCCGAACCGTAAAGCGAAATAACCGCAGTGTCAATCCGAGCTCTGCACAGAGACATCAATGAGGTCTCAAAAATTATGAGAAATGTCCCTCTATATTTTGATGCATAGTATGTGGCTGTTACTAACAGTTTTGAAATGTGCTAACCGGGTCGTTGATACTCTCTCTACGATCGATATGTCCCGTGAAATTCGCCTAAGAGCAAATTAAGGATCGTGGGAACGTTCAATTTGCCTATGATCTTACAAAACAATTGCCTAATACGGAAATTTCTGATCTTATCTTACATATTCGTTGATTGGCCGGCCTGAATTTTTCACCACGTGGTAATTCCATCGGAGCTCCTCCGGGGAAGTGTCTTCAAGGTCAGGCATGGCCTGGCAGTCCTTCAGGGGTCCAAAAGAAGATAGTGGCCACTGTCCACCTCTCTCTACTGCCACGACTTCTTTCATGATGTCTCTGCAACAATAAATATCGACATTTTTAATGCTATTTAACGAATTGTCATGCTGATTAATTTTCATCTCTCCGACTGCCGGCGACTGGTAAGCACTATTCATAGCAAGAAGGATTGCCTGGGGTCTAACCCGTCTAACGCAAGACACTAAGATAACATTCAATATAATTTTTATTCGCTGTAAAACTCGTCACCTCAAATAAAAACACATGAACAAATGAACAATTAACAGCAACAAGAAAAAATCCCATTCGGCTCAGGCCAGTCAGGTGTACGAAGATTTCGTAAAAGCACCGACCCCGAGTCGCGGTTACTCTTTCTCTCATAAATTATAACATATACAGTATATTGCACTATTCTCTAATAGTTAACACTAAAATATATTTGGCACAACCGCTTACGCCCTTTTAAACGCTATTATGACGATTATGAACTTCTCTGTATCACAAGATCTTCAATTTTACAGGTCGTCATCTTGAAATCATTGATTTGTGATAAAAAGTGTTAATAACCATTATCGTAGAGATAACCGAAACGAGGAGGATATCTCTTCAACCAAAGATAATTTAATGTCAGTGTTATATATACCACATAATTCTACAATGTATCGTAGAGATAAACTACGGGATTTCAGTCAAACTTCATCCCATCCCTCTACGACCAATGTTAACTGAGATATGAATTTCCATTCCTCAGATTCCCTATACGTACTAGAGTTCCTATAGAATTGTAATGTCGAAAAATTGGCCATTTGCAGACTTTTTGAGTATTTTAAAAATTTAAAAACAAACCTCCAGAGTCAAATGTCAAATATAAATAAAATGACACATGGTACTCACTCAAATAACTGTTGTACCTTCGCAGAGTTTCCTTGGGCGCTGGGCTTTACAATTGCCGTCTGGCGGGGTGGGGGTGGTGCCGGTTTAACTGAAATAAGAAGACAATTGATGACAATGATATTAGAGCTGAAGCACAACTCTTGCAATGCATACCTTTCGATGAGCAGTATGTACCTTGGAAATTTGGTAAGGTCAGACGGTACATTTTATAACCCATTGTCCCAGTAAGGGACTTCGGTGGCAAGGTGGTAGCTTGCTTGTACTTGTACGAGTCTCTATACACCTTGCGATCGGTAGTACACAAGTACCTATTAGGTTACTTAGTGAGGCGATTGAAGAGTTTAATCGGATGCAAAAGCTAGGAATAGAACAGTTTTAGAATACGATTTATGTCTATAGGTAATTTACTGCGTGTCTTTCTATAACCACGTTTAGAATAAGTTTTTTTTGCATTTTTAGAATAAGACTGTTTAAGTTAAGTGTATTCTATTTGTTATGAAGAACCATGATGAGATCAAAGCAAGTCTATGATTTATAACACTGGTAGAAATGGGACCAAACAAATATACAGTAGTAGTAGTAGTGTGTGCAGAAACAGCACGAATGCTAATAAAAAAACATCCACTTCCACTATCAAGTCATCCACTTCTCGAATATTCCACTTCGCACATCCTTTTGCAACTGTTTTTTTTTTTAATTTCAACACGGATGAAGCCGATTTGATATCCCTTCGAAGAGAATTATATTTGGATAGACCGTCTTGGAATATGCTCTTCCTTAAAAACTCCGACCTCTGTAGCACCAATACACCATCGCCAACATTTCTAGTAGAATAAGTGTGAATTACACCAAATGTAGTTATTCTTGAGCGTAGGTACTCGGGTAGTAACTGGTTCATAATTTTAAAAATAAAAACCATCGTATCAATAAAAACTTGTTCCCGTACGGTTAACATTGCGAGTTCACGAAGCATCCAATCAACTGACGTCCGATACAATGGAGCATTTAGTATATTTCTAAGCCCCACATTAATTGTCACTTGAATATTTCTTATTGACTCAGAGGAGGCATAATTGAACAAAGTACTGCAATAGTTAGCATGAGGTTTCACCAAGGCATCAAACACCATTTTTTTACTATTCCTATTCAACTTAGGAACAAACGGCCCGGTGGCAGTATAATTCAATAAGATCACTGCCACGGATGAGATAAAATTATTAATTTTTTCGATCACTGTCAGGCTTGATCTCAGGCAAACGAATAGTCAGCAACTGTCGTTAAATGGTTTAATGGTGCGGCGCCGCGATGCGATTCATAAATATATTTCTAACAATGTGTTAGTTGTTTCGGTTTCTTGGCTTCGGGGCAAAGGCCTCTTGTGCGGCCTTTCTATGCATTGATACAATACAATACAATACCAAAGTTAGAGTCCCTGACCAGCCAGAGCCGGATCGACCGTGTCAAACAAAAATAGCCACCCGAGAGGGTTTTGTACGAAAGAAGGAGGAGGTACTTAGATAGTCCAGCTCCTGGGGTCGTACTCATCCAAATTATATAGTGAGGCGTCAATAAGTCTGCTCTTAATGTATGTTCTGAAACAAGCTGGATCCAACTGACTTACTAAAAATGGTAGCTTATTGTATTGATCGCTATCTATCTACATTAATATTACGTTCATAACACTTGGGACATCTCCTCTATGTGTTTCAGTTTCGGGACTTTCCCCCTACTGTATCCTAGTAGTTAATTGTAATTTCCCAGTACCAAGATCGCTAGACACGATCGATCCGACCCTGACTAGTCGTGAACCTTATTTGGCATACTTTTCGTAATTATATTTACTGACAAATCATATACATTATATATTTCATACCTGGTACGTAATTGTGGTCATTACTGTTACGATAGTAGTCCTCACGGAAACTGGGCTTATTGAGCCGGTATGAATTTTCGTAATTGGGTCTGTGTCCGTAGGTGTCATATTGATTGCCAACCTCGTGTTCAAATCGGCAATAGTCTCCATACTTGCATCTGCCTTCAAGAAAAAATCGGCACACGACCATTCTATTATAAATTAATAAAAAATATGTACAAGTTTAAACCGATGCACATATGAAACAAATTTGGTTGTTGGTATACAAATACAAATTTTATTATTTTAATGCAATTGCAATGCGCAGGCGCTAACCATAGCATAGAGCAAACCAAAGAATAAAAAATTCTACTGCCACGGCAAAACCGAAATTTTTACAACTTTTTCCCTTGACTAAAGTTTTACATTCACTATTTTTTTGTACTTTTAGAGTGAATACAGAGTTTTGAAGAATAAATGAATTCGACAGAAACAATAAATTGTTTTGAGAAATTGTTGGAAGTAAGTTTTATGCCTAACCTGTTTTGAACTTGAACTTGCCGTCTTTATACAGGCTAATTAAGTAAAATCCTTTTCTTCTTGCTCAACCACCCTGAACCGTGAACAGGTTTGAAAATATTATTTTGTAAACCATCCTAAGCTGTGGCCGATGGTAGTCGGTACTCGGTAGTGCATATCTTTAAGCCTATAACTCAAAAATGTCTTTAGATAATTAATTAACTATAATGACATAATAATAACAATAGTTATTGTCGACTTAACCAGCCGCCGCGCCCCGAACCTAAGCCGTTCTGACTTGTGGTCACTTATTAATACTATAGTAGAGCCTATCGTATCACATCATAACAGTACAATAGAAATATTACAGTCACTGACCATATAATATCAGTTATATTCATGCCATTTTCAAGCTAGCTTCTTGGCGTCGTCATCAATTTCTGTCGTCTAAAACAAAATAATAGTAAATAAATAAAGAACACAATTACCGTATTATCGGGTTCGTCAAAAATTCCCTAACCGAGTAGGAAACTTGTTCCAACAATAGCCTGAAAAAACCTTTACCTCATCCAGTGTCCTAATCTCCAGGGGTAGTTTGTCAATACAACCGGAACTCATCTCCCTAAGAGACCTAAGGGTAGCCGTAAGCCGACTGCTCTATGGTATGGTATGGGTATCACCTGATCTGGGGGGCGGGTTTTTCCGCAAATGCACTAATGCCTCCAAGATATATAGAGCTGGTAGAGTTAGTATACCAAATTCTCTAAATAAGGGCCGGCAAGATACTCTTTGGTCTTAGATACCCGCAATGGTTCTAATCGCCCTCTTTTGCAAGCGAAAACCCCGGAGGGAGTCAGTAGAGTTACCCCAACCGATAATAACATATCGGATGTGACTTTCAAAAAGACCAAAGTACACAAGCCTTAGCGAACGGTTATCCATAAAAAATGAAATATTTCTAAGTAGGTAGTTTGTGGATCCAAGCTTGTGGCATAATGTGTTAATTTGGTTTTTCCAATTAAGGTCCTTGTCCAGCTTGACCCCAAAAAAACCAACCGAACCGCTCTCAGTCAGGGGAACATCATCCACCCTTAATAACAGGCTTTTTACCAGCAAACAATGTAAAGGAGGTCTTTCCTAGGTTGAGAACAAGTTTGTTAGAAAAAAGCCAGTTCCTTGCGACAAGGAGTACTTCCTTCCCAGGGTCTTCAGCTCCTAAAACATCAAGCACTTTCAGAAGTATGTAGTTGTCATCAGCGAAGAGACCAACAATGGGGTTACCTCTAGACAATTCCAAATTTCTCGGGTAATCATTTATATAGGTGATGAATAGGGTGGGTCCCAAGACACTTCCCTGAGGAATGCCCGTGTTTATGTTCCTCCAGTTAGACCGAACACCAATATCTACAGCCTGCTTCCGATCCATGAGGCATGATCTGACCCAGTCTAAACGCAAGCCTCTAATGCCATATTGCTCGAGCTTTGCTAACAGGACATCATGATTGAGGGTATCAAAGGCTTTGCTTAAGTCTAAGCAATAAGTATAATTATTAATTAGTATGCTGGTCTGCGACTCTGCGGTAACTGAGCAGCCAGAGCCGGATCGACAATGTCAGAAATTGCAATAGAATGCTACCTACCATTAAATAATGAAATAAAATGAAAATTGCCAGACGAAATTTTTGTTCAATGGGGGGGGGGGCACTGGAATCGTCCAGTTCCTCGGATCGTACTCAGCCAGGCTATAGAGAGGGGCGTCGATAAATCTTTCCTTTAAAATGAGTTCTAAAACCGGCTGTATCCAAATACCTCACTAGACTTGATCAGGTGAAACCTCTCTAGGCACATCAAACCATATTCTAGCAACTTCATCAACAGCCAAGAGGGCGAGCGAAGCCTATAAAAATGCCATAAAGCTTGGAACTGTAGGTTTGCATTGTTAATGTACTGTGCCCTTAGGCGGGGTTTCCACATTATTATTATTATTATATTGATCCAGCACAATACATTATATTGATACAATAAAATCATATACCGCAAGGCTTCAGTGAGCCCGTGTGCGGTTTCGGTTATGGATAAACAGTATATGTAATTCAATCGCAATACAATACAGTAGTTAAATAATTAATTAATTATTGGTAAGTAGTATTAATCAGGTTAGTTGACATACGTCAATGGTCAATGAGAAATATGAAATTGACGTTTTAGCAGACATTAAAGACATACTAAAAATGTCTGCTACCACGTCAAAACCATACTTCTCATTGACCATTGACGTCTGTGGAAACCCCGCCTTAACAAACGTATTTTAGGACGAAGTTGCAAAGAGAAAAAAAATGTCAGAAGGCTCAGCAATATTGTCCCGCTTGCAAGAGGATTTGTCGCTTTCCCGAAACATCGAAGATTACTTGCGAACGCAGCTGAATGAAGTGCAAACCCGGATGCTGAGTCTCTACGAGGAAGTCAAGAGTCTTTATTCAGTAAAAGGTAAGACATGGATTTCAGTTAAAACTTCATAATAAACCAGGAGATTCCGCGGACTAGTGGGCCGTTGTCGATAGACCTACTTCCAATATTCAGAATGTTTCGTCAACATATCGTACTGAAGATGTCATCCGCAGATGTTGACGAAACGCTTGTAAGTAAGCTTTCAAATCGACCACGGCCCCTTTACCCGGATTTGCCTGTTCTATAATCTTGACTCCAGCCGTGAAAGCCTTCCATTTCTGTGTCCAAATAATATATATAAGTGGCAGCAACTTTAATTTATTCTATGTTTGTGTTATTGGAGACATAAACACCATCAAATAAAGCATTGAATGATTTCTTCCCAGATAAAGTCGCAGAGCGAGATGCCGCTATTCAAAAGCAATTGGAAACTTTAGAAGAACTCCAAAAGGTATGGTAGTTGTGAATATTTCACCTAGCCTACAATATGCAGGCCTTTATTATATATTAGCTGTAAATTGGCTAACCGCTCCTAAATTCATTCTTAAGGCGCAATAATAAAAGTACTACTCCAATAAATTGATTTTACTATGACTGGTGGAAAAGTTGGGGTCCAGTGCCGATCCCACAGTATGTGGCGAAATGCTGCACGTCTGGGAAGTTCAATTTTATCTAGTGTAAAGCCAAAAAATTTAAAACATTGAAACATCAATATTCCATTCAAAATTAATGGATTAACGTTTGTTTTACACTAATAAGCTTTGATTTTAGGTTGCTGAAGATTTGCGAACAAAAGTAAAGGAAAAATTATCAAGTACTATAACAGAGAAGGAAATTTTAAACAAAGTCAACGAATTAAACAAAAAATTAAAGGATATGGATAGCAGTAATCACCTCCTCCGTATTGAACATCAAGTTGTACTCAAGCAGAAAGATTTTCAAATAAAACAGGTACGGTACCTATTTTATTTTATATTTATATTTATTAGTTTTATACATGATGAATGTATACGAATGACCTCTTCGTGTGCCTCTGTAGGTAATACCTGTCTAGAATTAAGACAGGTGTCTGGTCGCATGGTAATTTATATAGAGACTCGCATACCCATGCCAACAAGGGCTATTATTGGGAAATAGACGTTATAGTTGTCAACTGTTACGACAATAAGTTTATAATCATTATTGTTCCTGTGCAAAATTGCATACAATATAGAAAACAACCCTGTTGCTACGATCAGTGGTCACATGCAATGAGCAAGTCAATAAGTCTAAGAAGCTTGTGTTTCCACAAGCTATGCCAATTGCCAATGGCAAGAAAAACATCATAGAATAAATACCATGCACTAAGTATAGAACACCAATACTAAACTGTTTTATTGCAGTTGGAAGACAAAATTGCAAATTTGAGCACGAATACAACGAGTATTGCGGAATTAAATCAACTTCACGTGATTTACAAAAATCGAATTATGGATTTGGAGCAGAGAAATAGAAATCTCGAAAACAGTCTCAATGCCCTTCAAGGTACACCCTAACTTAGTCCTTAGACTACAGCACTACACTCAATTGAGCCTGGAGTTTTGTTTTTAATTTTATTGTTCATTAGATGTATTCAATTCCCGTAGCTTAGGTATGATATGTGGGTTTTCTCTACTTCTTCCTGGCCTTCCTCTCGTTTCAGTCGCATTCTTCTGAGTTCGTCCTCAATCGGGTTCTTGTATCTCTGCCACTCCTTCGTGTAACCGTATTTTCTCTTCTAGACACTTCTTCGCTCTATTTATTTTCTTTAATTACTTAATATGCTTACTATGTTGTTGTTTTTGGCCCACCTTCAATGACGTGCGGCGCAATAGGTGGAGAAAAGACGCTTGTGAGAGTAGGTGGTTGCATGGAGGCGTCGTTCAAGGCGGGACACACATCCATCTTTCCGTGACGCGATGAGATGGAGTCTATGAAGATACAGCAGACAGTCAAGGCTGACATTTAATATACTGTAATGTTAATATTTCGCATTGTTTTACAGGAAGGTTAGCTCAACAAAACTATACACTGGCACCGGAGCCATCAGTACCACAGATAAAACCTGAAGTGAGAAAGCTGTGGGACAAGAAAATCAATGTGACCTGGGCTGATGCAGCGAGGTAACATAAATTAAAATCATTACAAGTTCTCGGGGAAGGGAGTGGAAAAAATCTGGACCTAGAGGAACTCGAACCCAAGATCAATGTTTTCCGGGGCATTGTGTACCACTACACTACCTGTCCTTATCTCTTCAGATACCTCTCGATCCCCTATTATATGATGTTGCTGTTGGCAAAACATTTGTCGTTCGAACGACCATGGCCCATCAGCCTGGACTCTCCTGCTCCGACCCTCTTACATAATACTTTCATATTTAATCCAAACTGTGTCTTTGAATGTAGACACTTTGAATATGCATTTATTCAAAGGACCACACATTTAATTTAAAATTTCAGGAAAGCAGCAGCTCAAGCCGATTCAAACTCTGACCGAAACAGCAACAGTGTACAGCACAACGAAATATCATCCATTGGAAGTACCGACAGTTTTGCATTATCAGAACCTGCAGAGCCCCAAAACATGACTAAAGAGGATATACAGCAGCCTGGCAACGCCGCAACGTTTACCTTCAAGCCAAAGTTTAAGCAGCCGCGCGGCAAGATCGAATTGCCAGCTGTAAAAGCTCCAATTTATGGAAGTAAAGATCAGCAATCTTTGCAGGTTGAGACAGTCCCTGGCAAGTTTAAGCCCAAGAGAAAACGGTTGTACACATCAAATAATAATCATTTTCTGGATTAATACAATCTTATTTAGTCGCAATCTATCAACTGATTTGCCCCAAATTTTTCCATCTTCTTCATTTCTCTCTGTTCTGGGCCATTCCAAGTAAGTTCCGCAGCTTATATCTTGTGTGAGGACATCTGCGTACGCTTTCTTTGGCCGGCCCCTGTCATTAGTGCCTTCCATTGTCTTAAGGAGCCCTTCACCTTCCCCATCTACCTGGCTTTTTTTACGCATACTATGTTTATTAGCGAACTTCCTTTGTTTACCATTTGAAGCACTTCTTTGTTTGCTAGCTCTCCATGATATTCATCATACCGTATCAAAAGTTTTTTTTACCATTTGAAAGGTTATCAATTATTTTCAAGATTCAATCAGTAATTACTGATTCTATGTAAAATCGAGCAGCATTTTTTATTTCAGTGTTGTGCGCAGGAAAGTTGGCGGGCGGCTAATTTAGCATAAGACTTATTACAGGAAATTTCATTAATAATATAGTATAATAAATACATGCCAATATAATATTACGTCGGATTACATTTTATTTCAAAATAATAAAATCTTTAAATGTAACGGTTTTTTCGGCTATCATCGTCAGGTTTTTCGACATTTTGTTGAAGGAGTTTTGACAACAAGAGAAATCATCCATTGAAATTTCGGATAAGCTGCTGCAAAGCCTACCTGCTTCCGCAATGTCCCACCATCTTGCCTTCTTACAACAGTTTCCTTCCCTTCTTGACTCCAATTTTGATACCAGTAGGTTCACCACCGTAAACAGGGATTTCACTTCTTGGCATTCGTACCTAGAAAAGTATTGAATGAGTAAAATTAACTCAGCATGGTTATGACAAAATGATAATGCATATGCTATACGATAATACTAATACAAAATAATTTAAAAAAATAATGTTAAGTGAAGAGATGTAAGCCATTTTTTTCGCAACTCAAATAAACTCTGATAAATCCATCGACCCAGGGGTTTAGTACTAAAAAACCGCAATCATCATCATCAATACTATAAATATTTTTAACAACTATTAAAGGTACCGAGTCCCTATTTAACTTTGCAGAAAGCCTCTACATGCAGGAGAATTAGAGGAAGGCAGACTTTGAAAATGGACGGAAACGTGATTTGATTCAGAGTGTCCACCTTGCCGAGATGGTATGCTGAGCACTGCACCTTCTTCTGGCTCTACAGTGGAGGAGGTAGCGAGAAGGAGAACGCAATGGTTTGGACACATTACTTGGAGGACGAAATACAGGGAACACGAAGAGGAAGAGATACAGAAACCAGATTGAGAACGATAGTGTGACTGTGAGAGGAGGAAGCGTGGAATAATCAGAAGGGGCAAGAGGGAGTGTAGGAGGCTCACATATCACACCCGGAAAATTGAATCTGATTATTGATGAAGATAATGATGAACAAAAAAAATACCAAAAATGGTTGAAAAATATATGGGGTCGTTGGCAGGGCAACGCATAATAGGCCACTATACTTAATACATAATCGATTCAAAATCATGTACTGAAACTCTGTCGCCAGTGGGTTCAAAGTCGGTACCAATTTCTATACACCTACACTCTACAGCAACTTCTAATGCTTACCTGACCTCTCCTTCGTATCTTGGCTTTCTTGTACTTATTCCTATGTTTAACACGTGGATTCCGCTGTTCTTTACTTCTCTTCGGCGTGAGACCCTTGTTCTTTGCCATTTCATACGTGATGGCTCTCTTCTCCATCTTCTCTCCACCACCTTCACCGTTAGCATTAACAACCCCTTCCATGGCTCCTTCCTCAACATCATCATCAGAAGTCATAGCGTCCAACACTTCTGCAGCTGCAACCTCATAGTTTGCTTTGTCTTCATCAACGAAATGTTCTTCTTCTGGTTTATCCGGCAAAGACGCAGTTTTCTTAAGAAGTTTCAATAGTTTCTTTCTTTTTAGTGTCCTGCTAATAAAAATTGTATTAGGAATTGTGGAATGTTAATTGAATCGGCTCCGATTACAGACTCTTAGATTACTGTTCGATACAATTTTGTGCTGACTTTTTAGAGAATCACCCTTATGCAACAGGAGAGGCGTAAGCTGACAGGTTCTTCCTTGTGTTTACATCCATACAGCTGAGGAGTTTTCAAAATTAAAAAATATTCAAAAATAAATGAATAGTACAAACTATATACTTTATATATTTTTGTTTTTCTTTGACTTTGCTCAAAAAATGGAAAGAAAATATCTCCCTACAGCACATTACTAAACAAAATTAGTTCCTCATGACCTATTTCATTATATTTATTACTAAGCCCACCTAGCCTAGTTAGGGCAGCAAAGCCCTCTCTTACACTTAATACCCGGGACCCCCTGCTTTGCATGTTTTCCGAAGCATTTCTAGAAAGTCAACAAGCACTGTGGAAAGCTTCAATACTTACTTCTTACTAGGCACATTTTCCTTATCTCCAAAATCTTCGCTGGCATTAAAAGCTTCAAGTATCTTGTCGACTTGCGGTGTGATAATGGTCTCATGAACGGCCTGCAGCTGCAGTAGAAGCTGCCTGTACCTGAACAGACACTTCATAACTGGATGGTTCTTCACGGGGATTCTCTTGGTCTTAAGTAAAATGTAAAACGTAATGTTGGTGCAATAACTGAAACAAAAGTTAACTCTATTATGTTGATGATAATCTCCTCCTCTATAAAAAGGTCCAGTGAAATTTGATATTTTACTCCCGTAAGGATTTCCCCTCCGGTAGTATTTTAAGCGATTTTATTTTATTTTTTACTTTACATGTAGTGTATAATTTAAAGGAAATATATATTTTATTGTATTGTAAGCGTGGATTGGCCTATCAGACATTCATGACGTACTGTACGTGAGCTTTTTTTGCAAAGCGGCCTGTTACTAGAGCGCCAATATGTGATTCTAGTTTCTGAGTTTCGTCACAAAACTTTTGCTTCCCCTCAGGGTTAAAAATTCGTATTCTCCAACTTAGTGGTAATTTGACTTTCGTTTCTATATAAGCTATAATGTGCTAGCCTTTTGAAGCATAAAAACGTAACTTACTTAAGAATTAGGCTAAGTTTCGTTTCTAGAAATTCTGTCGCCGCATTCTTAACAAGCTTCCCTTCCTTCACCAAATTCAAAACTGGCATAATTCGTTCTTTAGCCTCTGTCAGCTTAACAATGAAATCTTCAACGAGATTTGCAAACTCGGGAGCTTCCTTCGCAAACAAATCCAACTTTTGCCGCTTCGTCAACAGAGAAATATCCGTTTCAATTACTTCAGCTTTGTTTTCGACTACAGACGCGTACCCCTCCACAACACCGGCAAGTGAGAAGTCGGCGTCATTCAACTGTTCCATTAACCTCTTTTGTATATTTTTCGCTTCCTCCTCCTCCAATTTCGCAGCTTCCTCTTCTGTCGCATTAAGAGTTCCTGCAACCAAATGAGACTTTTTAATTAAGAGACAATCGGAGGGGTAAAAGCCGTAGATGTGTAAAAATCAAATATCTCATGAAACATTGATTCTGGTCACCTCCGAATTGATTGTGTGACTTTGCTATGATCCTCAAGTGGTTCGGAATGCACTATAATCAGGAGGTCCATCCTGTTAGTCAACTCTCCTTTCCCCCGAGGTGAAAGAGTCTGCCCTTAGGGTGCCCTATGTTAACAAACAGACTCACTCCCCTCGCCAGGCTGACAGGGTTGCTTAAAGCAGAAATGCTGAAAGCTGGCGTTGGAAACAACAACAACATTTTCGATATCTCTACGATGGATATTTCCCATGAAATTCAACTTTCAGTGCATCCGATTTGCTCTTGACAAACCAACCTGAGTCTTGCAAGTGTACACGAAACTTCGTAATTCACGTTGAACTTTTTTTTTATATAAACACACGGATTTTCTATCTATCGGTTGTTTGTGTTTATTTTCGTCTTGTTATTAGCAGATCTTAAAAAATCTTAAAGCTTAAAAATATCTTAAGGCTGGTCTGACGAAGCTTGTGGTGAAAATGATTGATAAGGGGATGACTATAACAAAGCAGAAATGAAACTAATATATCTTGAAACAGATACAGCTACCTGAGACAGGGAAGGTGTGAGTAGGGGTGTGACCAAGAGCGCAGAGGAACCTTTCAATCGGAGCAAGTCTCAAGCGTTATCTAAGATAATATATTGTTTATTTATTTTCTTAAACCTACTGAGTGAATTAGAATAATAATAATAATTCGTATTCTTCCTTCATTTCACTGCATAAATATGGTGCCAAGCGATGTTTCGCCGTTTGAAAGCTGTATAACGCACTAATAAATACCCCAGTTCAAATTGGTAAGGGCGGCGATTAATGGCTGAGTTGCCTCGAACAGGCAAAGGATGAAGTGTTGTTTCCAACGCTTGCTTTCAGCATTTCTGCTTTAAGCAACCCTGTCAGCCTGGCGGGGGTAGTGAGTCTGTTTGTTAACTTGAGGCACCCTATGGGCAGACTCCTTCACCTCGGGGGAAAGGGGAGTTGACTGGACCTGATTATAGTGGATTCCGAACCACTTGGGGACCAGGGTTAAGTCACACGATTTAATCGGAGGTGCCCAGGACTCGACACGCACGTAGACTGACTGGTATAGTCCCAGCGCGTTATCATGTCCCACCATGTTCCCCTGCCAACGCAGTGCACACAACCAAGTTAGCCGCAGTTTGAAACATGTTCTGCTCTCATGGCATCAACATGGTAAGGCGGTTGGCAGCAAAGGATGAAGTAAATTGGTTAGTTAGTTAGTTTACGTGTCCGGGCCAACAGGACACGTTCCGCCAGAAAATTGCGGCCTGGATGGCCTTGTCAGTTCCCTGGTCTAAGTCCCCTTGCGTGATAGGGCAGCTCATCCTTGGACAGATCAGAAGATGCCGATCGTCCTGCAGGGCTCCGCAGTCGCACATGGGGTTATCAGAAAGTCCCCAACGCACGAGATTGCTACGGCACCGTGTCACTCCCACCCTCAACCTATTGAGACTTTTCCACGTGGTATATGGCAAATCACGGCCAGGGGCCAGTTCTTCCTTCGGGTTGAAAGCATCGTTAAGGGCTGACATCCAAAGCGTGGTTCGTTTTTTCCGTGGACAGCCATCAAGTCGGTTGGTGCGGCTGAGGAAACCTTTCCTGGATTTTAGGCGGCAATGTGTTGGTTGCTGGCCGTACAAGCAACGTGCCTCGGATCATCCTCCGCTTTGGCTCTCTCGGCGTCTGCCACGACTTCGCGTCGAACTTTGGGGGGAGCTATGCCGACTAGCGGGTAAATCTTATCAACAGGCGTTTTTTTTTTTTTTTTTTTACCTTCGTGGGGCCTACTCGTTTGAGTTCCTATAAGCGTCGACCTAGAAGGTCTTTTGCTTCCACGTTTGCCGTCTACGCCCATCTTATAACACCAGTCTTTTTGATAAATTCTAGTGTTTTTGTGATGGGATTAGATCGGATGGTTTCCTCTTCAGACCTAGGGTGGCCAAGAGTTTGGTATCGAGTTTTTCCCAGCGCTTCACATTCAAAGAGAATGTGTTCAGCTGTTTCTTCTTCAACTTCACACAGTCTGCATCTACTGTCGTTTTTCACGCCAACCCTATGCATGTGTTTGTTGAAGTGGCCGTGGCCCGTAAGCGTGCCAACCACCCTTCTAGCTTGCTCTCTACTTAAAGAGAGAAGCTGATCGGTGAGCTTTTTACTAGGACCCGGAATAACCTTCTTAGCAAATCTGCTTTCCGGGACTTTCTTCCATTCCTCTGCAGTTTTTCTCTGCACCCATTTTTATACAGAAGTACGGGTCTGGCAATAAGCCATCCCATACTTAGGTTCTGCACCAATGAATGGCGTTTCTGCACCTTTTCGAGCCAGCTCGTCGGCTCTTTCATTCCCATCAAAGTTCGAGTGAGCCGGGACCCAAATCAGCGAGACTGAGTTTTCCCGACACACCTTTATTAGGAGGTTGATGCAGTGCCACACCATTTTTGATGTGATCTTTATAGCCTCCACAGCCTTAATCGCTGCCTGCGAGTCTGTATAGATAATAATGGTTTTGCCCTTGCTTTCCATTTCCATACACTCCTCTAGGCATTTTATAATGGCCCCTACCTCAGCCTGAAAGACTGTAGCATATTTGCCGAGGCTTAGGACTATGGATTTGTCTACAGTTTCCCCATAGACTCCTCCTCCAGCCCCATTTTCCATTTTCGACCCATCTGTATACCAGACTAGGTCATTGTCCCCTGTTTGATGTTCTTCAGCATTCCATTCTTTTCTAGCTGGAATTCAAGTGTTAAATGGTTTGCTGAATGAGAGCAGGGGTGTCATTCGGTCTGACGGCATTAAAAGCGTGTCTTCCGATATGCTTTTAGTAATATTGGAGTGGCCTGACCTTTTGCTTCTCCAGCAGCCTTCCAGCTCCAATCTATAGGCGCCCATCCTGGCCTGTGCTTCAATGAAGACTCCCAGGGTTGGCAGGTTCAATAAAGTATTCAGGACATCCCCTGGTGAAGTTGACATTGCTCCTGTGATACAGAGGCAGGCCAGCCTCTGGAGCCCATTCAACTTGGTCAACAGGCGTTGGCTTTAGGCACCCCGAGATTATACGGACAGTCTCATTTACAGCGATGTCAACCTCCTTCGCGTGGGTCGAAGCGTTCCACACTGCAGCAGCATATTCAGCGGCGGATGCATAAGCCGAGGGCGGAGGTTCTAAGCGTACTAGGTCTGGCACCCCAAGAGCTTCCAGTTAATTTTCGAATCAGGTTGTTTCTTGCGCTTACTTTAAGTTTTGTGCTTAGACAGTACATTGGTATGTAAAATAAATAAATACCGGCATAGTCTTTGTCGACATAGTCTGTGTTGTAGAAATTCTTCCTTCTTTGCCCCCAGGCTCTGTCGTCGGGCATTCTGTCGTCATCTCTGTCCTCAATATCGCTGCCCATGTCCACATCCGACATAGCTTCGTCTTCCCCGCCCGAGCCAACGCCATACAATTCATCCTGCAATAATTTAGTTAAAGACTATATAAATGTATTATATATTCATTGTCATTCATTTCATTTTTGTATAAAAAGAATAATCGCAGACAATTTAATGAATGTATCCGATTGACCTCTTCAGTCGCCTCTGTAGGTTAGTACCCGGGTTGAGTTACGACACGTCTCCGATCGCATGGCGTGTAAAGACTCGCACAATTGCAAGGAAGTTACCACCTGGCCATCGAAGTCGATTTATATAAATGCATTGCCGACCATTCGATGAAGCTGAGAGAAGGGCTGCTGGGACTCGGGCGTAGTAGAGAGTAATTACCCTCCTCACAGGGCACGGACCATTTCGGCAACACCTATAACGCATCGGAATGCCGATTAACCCTGAGTGTATCAATTGTGAAAGTGAAAACGAAACAGGATGGCACATACTCATACTAGCAGACTGTCCAGTAATCTGGCGTTCACGTTTTAAATACCGGTACTTGGAGTTTGCGGTGGCCGATGCAGAGTGTCAAATGAACCTCAGCCCTCGAGAGCTTCTGAAGTTCGGCAATGTGATTAAATTGCAGTAGAAAAGCAGGGCAGACTTATGGGCCCAAATAGCGGCCTGAGTCCTTGAAGCCCTTAACAACTACAACTACATATAAGGTGAATTAATTAATTTCGACGCATGGAGGGAGTTGGCGGAGAATCGCGCGCTTTTGAGGGGCTTTCTGTGACAGGCAAGAGGTCCTCATGAGCCGATGGATTAAGTAAGTAAGTAATTAATTTAGAATAATATATAGGGTATCGTCTTATCGTCCAGCAGCGTCTTGCATGTTGTTTCCTGACACTTAAGAGACTATCAATAATTTTAGTGAGAAATTTTATATGGATGTCTATTGAGAATTGAGTAAGAAACGAAGTCATGGAAACCAGACTTTTTAACGTTTTACCACTCAGGAAAAGGGATATTGAGGACAATAAGTTGTTCTACATGCTTAAAAAAGAATTGTTAAACATTTGTCCGTATTCTGTCAGTGAGTTCTTTGAAGTCTATAGGAATTAGAAATAGCATTCCCCACCCACTAATACACCGCACCCCTAACACATAAAAACTCTTAACATTGACATAATAACTGCCAGTTATCTAACGTTAGGATTTTACTTAATTTTATTTAATTATGTATACTCTTTTTCCACCCTCTAATTCTGACGATGCCTAAAACTAAGACGACATGCCTAGGTGGTTGGCTTAGTTAAGACTGGTGGAAATACGGAAATACTGAACTAATAAATCGACTGCGGAAAATGAGACCATATTGTTTTCTTGTTTTTGCTCACATTTAGGAATTATAAAAATACAGTTTTATATTAAGTTAAAATGACATCTTCTTGGAAGACATCTAACTTTCCCACACCGTAATGCACAGGCTGTTATTATTGCTTGAATTTTCCACTTTTCATTGCTCTAACAGTCTAGCCTATGGCACCATGAGCTTATAACAGAACCTGCATTAAATGTGATGAAAACCTATCCATACCTGGTCATCATCGTCGTCGGATCCGGGAAAAGACGATTGTTTTGAGTTGCCCAGCAATATTTTGCCGCCTTCTTCATAATTATCGGAGTCGGATAATCCATACTCGTTATCTTCATCCATGTTCAACACTAAATTAGGCAACTTTTTCGAGAAACAACTCGTGTCTCTCGGTGAAGCTCAAGCAGCGTGTAGCTGTAGCAACGTAGCATGAAAGATCAAAGATCCAAACTCCAAAGATGGTTGATTGTTTGTTTACAATATGATTTTTGATTTGCAGAAGACAGAAGTCACAGAACTGACAGAAGAAAATAGAAATAACCAGCCGTAAAAATATATTTCAAGAAAAAACTAAAACTCAACACATAATAAGAAAATATAATTTTAAATTTATTCATATTTATAAATTATTATTACATAAATGAGTTAAAGAGATGGTGCAGAAGCAGACTGCAGATCACAGCTGACAGCAGGCAACGGCTCGTGGCCAAAGAACTTCTTTAATCCACATAATTTTCAGCTATTAGTATTTTGGGAAAGCATATTTATCAGTGAAGACAGCCTGACAGCCTAAATGTTTAATAAAGACACATTTTGTTTAGTTTTAAAAAAAATGGGTTAGGTACCATAATAAGATAACTATGTAGTTTCATTTGGCGCGAAAACGTGAGGCCAAAATATGGTGAGCTTTCTATTTGTTGCTTCCGCAAGCTAAGGACAGCATTGAACTATAAATATATATACACTGGAAACACACCAGGAGCGCTAGGGATGTCGGCAACGGACAAAACCTGATATCTTGGATATTATGGCAGAAGCGTTCCATGCCATATACACTTACGTGTAAATTTGATGTATTTCAATAATTTTTTTTATACGATTTATTGACATTTTCTGCTTTTGTAATATTTTTTTTTATTATAGAACAATATTCTATGGTCACACACCGGCATTTATGAAGATTTATTAATATTTAGCTAGGAATATGTTGCTAAGAAAAATTGTGTCAAACAGCAATTTAACAAAATATAGCCAAACTATTTAGTCCAATCTAACCATGTTCGTCTATTTAATTGCATTGGGACTAAATTTGAATTTTTCAACTTCCTAAATTTAGGCTCCTTCCTATACCAGGAGTAGATCCAGCCCATTGGGGGAGGGGGGGGGGGGAATTTGGCTCAAAATATAATAAACATATGTAGTATCCTTTACATTATAACGTAATAAGTTAGGCAACTTACAACAGGCTAGCTTATAAGATTTTGGGGGCAGCTCCCCCCTTCATCTGTCCTTGACTACACTTAAACTAGAATAAGTAGTCACTCTGGCTACACCCCACGGACGGATACAGGGAGGCAGGTGCCCACCCCCCCTGGATCCACCCCATGGACGGAGACAGGGGGGCGGATATCCCCCAGCTCCCCCTCCCCAAAAAAAATTTCTTCGGTAAATCTATTTTATAAGTTAATTTTTATAACGCTCTGATTTAATCGATACTACATAGGTTATTCCTATTTTGACCCACAGCTACCCCCCCCCCCCCCATGGTGAGCTGGATCCGTCCCTGATCCACCAACACCGGCATTCGAATTTTTAAATCTCATAGCCTACTTATTATGCTTACACGATGTGAATATTCTGTGTGCTATCATCGATGAAAAAATATTGCAGCGTAGTAGGCCAATGCTGTTGATTTAGGGATGTCAATATCAATAAGCCTAATAATTTCTAGACATTTTGCAGTACGTGTGATTTGCAAGAAAGCCACGAAATTCGCCCAAATGGGAAATAAAAACACCTTTTTCCTCTGTAAATTTGCCTTATAGTGTTTCGCTATTTTCATTCACTATCAAAACTTAGGTTCCGCAGGACTAGGCCTACTTAGGCTGCTGGAATTATCAGCTTCCTAAAATAATTTTAAACTTGACTAACTAAAAAATGCCTTGAGGTTGAAACAATAATAATAATAATAATTAGTATTAAAATTATACAGGACAATCAAGGCCGTAGCCAGGATTTTTTTTTTTGGGGGGGGGTTAAAATTTCATTGGGTATTACATAGTGGTTTTTCTGTTTCCTCTCAAAATCCGATTCTATCTAGTGTCAAGCCATTTCATTTCGGGGCAGGGACGGTGTCAGAAAATGTTTTCGGGGGGGGGGAGGGGGCGTTGGCCCAAAAAATATCGCATTTCCCTTACTTGAGTAATAATTTCTCTTAATTTCCTTCAAAAGTCCATTCTAACTCGAATAATGCCATTTCTCTCGAGGGGGGACCGCCCCCCGCCCCCCAAGGATCCCCCTTAGCTACGGCCTTGAGGATAATTGAAAGTGTGCAATTTGTTAACATAATGATTAAGAAAACTGAAATAAACCCATAAATGTTGCCTCAACTAATGACCAAACCATGCGAACACTTACTTGTGAAAAGTAATATTTTCCCCCGTTTCTTGTCATATCTTGAACCTATTAGTGCATTTATAAGCAGAGCAAGATATGACCATTATGTCAAACCAAAGAAAAACTCTATAAATGGGTAAATAGATTAAATAACAGGCAATGAAATACGTCTAAATCGCATTGAAGGCAATGGAGTCAACCACTTCTTGCCATAATAACCCTTTTTGTCACGTGACCAAAAGTGAAGACATTTGTTCAGCGTAGGCTAGGTGCCGTGGTAGCAATCCATGTATATCAATGGCCAAATCATGGGCCAAATCACAAATGTGTGTGTATCCAGGGCTGCCACATTCCGTGGTTTACCTCGGAATTCCGTGGGAAATAATTTTATTCCGAAAAATTTCCGGGGTCAACAATTTTTGAGGTTTTTCTGTGGGATTTTAGGAAAATTTGTTTTTATTTTATTTTTTAAGATTTTTGTCGAATGACCATTGATTCTCTCGCGGTTTCATAAAATTTTCGCAAAAATTCAAAAAATATAAACACTATTTCCACCCCGAGCCCTACACCTCCATATGATTTGCATGCTGAAGCAGGGGACCAATCGAAAGTCCACCATATTTTGGCCTAAAATTTTCGCGCCAAATGAAACTCAATAGTTATCTTATGGCAGTTATGACAGTTAATTGTCAGCTATTTATTACGACTTAGCTGTCGTGTATTTCCCGCCGCTAGCGCACTAAAAATTATTCTAGATTTCTGCATGTTTTTAAAAATTTACTAGTTTGAGTAGCTTCAGCTTTGTATAATGAATAAAACTTAGATGAACCTGAAATAAGATGCCGGGAGTTTCATATCAGCCTATAAAAGTGTGAGGGTGAGAAAAAAGTCAAATCAAATGATTAAATCATGGGAGCCTATTGCATTATTTCCATCACAAACCTATTTCAAGAAAGGTTTGTAAGTTTATACATACATGCATTGGCGTAAATAGGGAGGTCCTGGGGGGGGGGGAGGCTAAGCCCGCAGCCCCCCCCCCCCAGGATTTCTGGTGACAAAGACGTTATGGAGGCAAAAGGCATAGTATCCTCAATAACGAAAGGGAAATTAATTCTTGATACTGGTATGCTTATTTTACATGAAAGACATCATGAAAAAATCAACACATTGACTTATTTTCACAAAAATATATTACTCAAAATGCTTAAGATCTCAATAGGCCTATTTCAGACCTATTTTTCAAGCTTTTTCTTCGGGGGAGACCCCCGGGCCCCCTCAGTGGTAGGTTTATTTGTCGGTACAATCTCAACTGTACTGCTTGCAAAATTCGTAAAACCTCACTAATTTGTACCTATATACATCAATTTTCCTTCTCCGGGGGAAACCCCCGGCCCCCCATTTTCCAGGGTATAAAATGCTAAAAGCCTCATTAATTTGGGCCCATTTATCATTGTTTTTCTGCAGGGGAGACTGCTGCGCCCCCTTCTCCAGGGGATAAAATGTGTAAAACCTCACTAATTCAGGTTTACCATAACATTAATGGCTTGGATTTACGGAGAACAGCTTAGATCTGATAATGACAACCCAAACAACCTAGCCCCCCCCCCCCTCGAGTCTCCAGAAGGTTACGCAGCCCCCTATAATGCTTTTCCCAGCGCTCCAAGTATTTTTAATTGTCAACTGCCAATTTTGAATTTGCCACAATTAAAGGTACCTACTTATGGTATACATGGGTGAAGCTTAGGAGCCTTAGACTATACTGCTCTAGCTTCTGAAAATTAGCAAGATTAAAAGATGAAAACTGGTGAAGTAGGCATGGTGACGTACGGCAGTCGATACTCTCAAAATAATAAAAATCCGCCTATGCTTAGCATACTACATGAAAACAAACTTTATATCCAGTTTAATTTGTAACATCCTTGGTGTTCAAAAATGAAAAAAATCATATATAAGGCGCTTTTTCGACCAACGTCAATACTACATTTACTATCACTATTGACGTTGGTGGAATATTATCTAAAGGGGACCAACATTTAAAAAAAATTCCGGGGTATTCTGAGGAACTATTTAACAATTTCCGAGGAATACGGCAGAAGTCATTTGGCAGCCCTGGTGTATACGCCGCCATTCAATGAAGCAGGGCTGCCACATTCCGTGGTTTACCTCGGAATTCAGTAGGAAATAATTTTATTCCGAAAAATTTCCGGGGTCAACAATTTTTGAGGTTTTTCTGTGGGATTTTAGGGAAATTTGTTTTTATTTTATTTTTTAAGAATTTTGTCGAAGGACCATTGATTCTCTCGCGGTTTCATAAAATTTTCGCAAAAATTCAAAAAATATAAACACTATTTCCACCCCGAGCCCTACACCTCCATATGATTTGCATGCTGAAGCAGGGGACCAATCGAAAGTCCACCATATTTTGGCCTAAAATTTTCGCGCCAAATGAAACTCAATAGTTATCTTATGGCAGTTATGACAGTTAATTGTTATTCTAGATTTCTGCATGTTTTTAAAAATTTACTAGCTTGAGTAGCTTCAGCTTTGTATAATGAATAAAACTTAGATGAACCTGAAATAAGATGCCGGGAATTTCATATCAGCCTATAAAAGTGTGAGGGTGAGAAAAAAGTCAAATCAAATGATTAAATCATGGGAGCCAATTGCATTATTTCCATCACAAACCTATTTCAAGAAAGGTTTGTAAGTTTATACATACATGCATTGGCGTAAATAGGGGGTCCTGGGGGGGAGGCTAAGCCCTCAGGCCCCCCCCCCCCCAGGATTTCTGGTGACAAAGACGTTATGGAGGTGAAAGGCATAGTATCCACAATAACGAAAGGGAAATTAATTCTTGATACTGGTATGCTTATTTTACATGAAAGACATCATGAAAAAATCAACACATTGACTTATTTTCACAAACATATATTACTCAAAATGCTTAAGATCCCAATAGGCCTATTTCAGACCTATTTTTTCAAGCTTTTTCTTCGGGGGAGACCCCCGGGCCCCCTCAGTGGTAGGTTTATTTGTCGGTACAATCTCAACTGTACTGCTTGCAAAATTCGTAAAACCTCACTAATTTGGACCTATATACATCAATTTTCCTTCTCCGGGGGAAACCCCCGGCCCCCCATTCTCCAGGGTTTAATATGCTTAAAACCTCACTAATTTGGGCCTATTTATCAATTTTTTTCTACGGGGGAGACCCCCGGGCCCACCTATCACCAGGGTATAAAATGCGAAAAACCTCATTAATTTGGGCCCATTTATCATTGTTTTTCTGCAGGGGAGACTGCTGCGCCCCCTTCTCCAGGGGATAAAATGTGTAAAACCTCACTAATTCAGGTTTACCACAACATTAATGGCTTGGATTCACGGAGAACAGCTTAGATCTGATAATGACAACCCAAACAACCTAGCCCCCCCCCCCCTCCAGTCTCCAGAAGGTTACGCAGCCCCCTATAATGCTTTTCTCAGCGCTCCAAGTATTTTTAATTGTCAACTGCCAATTTTGAATTTGCCACAATTAAAGGTACCTACTTATGGTATACGTGGGTGTAGCTTAGGAGCCTTAGACTATACTGCTCTAGCTTCTGAAAATTAGCAAGATTAAAAGATGAAAACTGGTGAAGTAGGCATGGTGACGTACGGCAGTCGATACTCTCAAAAATAATAAAAATCCGCCTATGCTTAGCATACTACATGAAAACAAACTTTATATCCAGTTTAATTTGTAACATCCTTGGTGAATGAAAAAAATCATACATAAGGCGCTTATTCGACCAACGTCAATAGTGATAGTAAATGTGGTATTGACGTGGTAGCAGACATTAAGACAGTCTAAAAATGTCTGCTACCACGTCAATACTACATTTACTATCACTATTGACGTTGATGGAATATGCATCTAAAGGGGACCAACATTTAAAAAAAATTCCGGGGTATTCTGAGGAACTATTTAACAATTTCCGAGGAATACGGCAGAAGTCATTTGGCAGCCCTGCAATGAAGACAATAATCCTTATTCGGATTCCTGAAAATTTAAAAAAAATATGAAGTAAATTGAAACTAGCTTATTTTGAAGTTGAAAATTGAAGCCATGGGTCTTATTTGCGCTGCAAGTTTTTGTAAAAATAGCCGAAAAAATACTTCATCAATATCCTTTCACAGGTACGTGTGCGTTAACTGCGTTTCATCTCTAAACAAAATTTAGGTTCATAATTCAGCACAGCATCACATGTTGTGGTGTCAAACAACAAACTTTCAATTATGACAAATTTATGTATCATCAGTCAACGATCTTGCCCTTAAAGTTAAGGCCAGCCTATTCTGTACTACCTAAAACTAGGCAGCCGAACTTAAACATGCTGTACATACGCGCCCGTGTTCTATGCATGGTAACTTAGCAGCTGTAGGGTTGGTGTAGTTGGATAGATTTTTCTATATTCTTTCTTTGGAAATTAAACCAATATTTAAAGCTTCTATTACATAGGGCTATATATTTTTCGGAACTAAGCTCCACTTTTAATGGTAGTTTTAGCAAAAAAACAGTGGGTGCACGCCGCACAGATACTTTTCTGACACACAATACAGCTCAACTCTATTATTTTTTTATAGCTTTCCGCTGAAAAATGCGCCATTATTAAAAAAGTGGTTAATTGCAATGAAGAAGAACAGATTTACCCCAAGTAAATATTCGCGAGTCTGCAGCGTGCATTTTGACAATTCTTGCTTCTTTGCCGGTCCAAACATAAGGCCGATGCTTAAACCAGATGCAGTACCTACGCTGTTCGGTTTCCCGCTGATCTTACAAAAGGCTAAGATAGAAAGGCAGCCATTTCTGACAGAGACTGTAACTGAGCAAATAAATCCAGCGAGTCCCCTCATGGTAAGTGCCCCAAAATATGCTATTTCCTAATAATTCTCATAAATTTAAATATAAAGAATCTGTATCTGTATCTGAATCTGTATTGACATCTCGTATGCCGTGCCCAATAAAATTAGCACACGTTATTTGTAGAGACTAACTTAACCACATGAAAACTATGCCTTAGAGGAAAATTAATATGTATGTGGGATTAAAATGGGAGTACCGGGAGTTTAACCATTAAGAAAGTGATTTCAAAGAGAGTTTGCTTCGTTTATGAATTAACCGAGTATTAATAATTTAAAAAAAAAAAAAACAGTCTGCTTTGACCCATTCATCCCCCTACCTATTATCCTTCTTCACTCCCTCATCATATACAATCCAATCTGACCCGTGGAAATCGCCATCTCGTAATTTATCCTCTTTTCTAATTTCATCATCCACATTATGAAACTCAATACCCATTGCAATACATGCATCTCTACAGTACACCAACTGTGCAATATTATAGGTTCCTTAGAGAGAATAAAATACCACTACTTTCCTCTGGAACCGCTCGCCAACAACTGACCAAGTCCTGCCGAGGGCATGCACGGACTTGATACATATTTCACATTCCTCCCTCCGTAACTTTTGACGTTCTTGAGGGAAGAGCTTGTGCATGAATCGAAAAGTTTGTGTGTCTTCGGTGACACAATTTAAACTCGCGCACTACACTTAATGAGTGTTCAATGCGCGCACCAGATATTGTCAATTATAAGTCGAGTTTCGGGGTTTTTTCACCACCCGTCTTGTACAACGCTCAGCTAAGAACGGCAAAAGTTTTCTGCTCGTCTCTGCAGGGATGCCTTGAACCGTCGTTTTACTCGTGTTCATACCATACAATGTGACCCATGGTGATCGTCTTCTTTTAATTTATCTCTTCCGATATCGTATTTTTCATTCCCCTTCTCTAATTTCATCCTTCACGTTATGAAACTCAATACCTATTACAATACATGCATGTACAGTACACCAGCATTCAATAGTACAACCTTTCCTATGTTTTCAGGAGGACGAAGAGAAAATTGGGCAATCCGGCTCGACTAGTGTTGAAACTCAGACCGAGCAATCCAGCGTCAGCGTCAATCACGTTGCCATACAAGTCAACCTGCCTCTGCCCAATCCCGATAAGGAGAAACTAAAGGCAAAGTTAAAAAATCTTCAAAGTCAGCTTGAGCGCAGGAATGCGAAATTAGCGCGATTGGAAGCCAAATTAAAGGAAAGGTTGTGTTCATGTAAGTATGGCTACTGCTAAATTACTAATTTTGTTACATTACTCTCAGACGGTAAATGTTGAAAATGCATTTCACTTTTGAATTTTGTTTTTTCGTCTTGCAACCCATTGCTCTCTTGAATAATTACCCTTTTCTTTTTTCTCATTTTTCCAATGTTTTAACTTTGCCCACCCTCTTTGCTTTATTTTTATAATCTACGAGACCATTATTATTAATTATTAAGTAGGCGGTCCCGGGCCTTCCTAGTTGAGTGTAAGAGAGGGCTTTATAGCCATAACTACGCTAGGTTGGCTTAGTAATAGAACAAAAGAAGTCGATATTTATTTATTTATTTTATTTTATTATGAAGGAATTGATTCGTCTCCGTCGCATCACCGCTCGGGTATCTTCGTTCCTCCTCCTATCCGATAGCTTGTAGAGGGAGAAGAGCAACATTTGCATCTCCACCTCATGTATCACTTAGGCTACTCTTCGTCCTTCAGTGGCCAACCCTCCACTCCGTACGTCATACACGGTCTCACTACTTGTTTGTAGACGCGTCCTTTCAGTTTTTCGGCATTCTCCTGTCCTTCAGGATCTCCGTGTTATCCGTGCTCTGACTTCATCCTCATAACCGGCATCCTCGTGTAATGCTGCTGCCTAGTATTTGAAAGTCTTGGCTTTCTCTAGGTCATGGGTGTCGATTTCTATTGACCCGGGCTCTTGACTTACACATTCGGTGTACTCGGTTTGCTTGCGATTTTTTTTTGTTTGTTAAAAAAGGTTAATCGCGTACAAGCAATTTAATGAATGTATCCGATTATACTCTTCAATCGCGGTGTGTAGAGACTCGGACAAGTACAAGCACGCTACCACCTTGCCACGGAAGTCGCATGCTTTGAGCCCCTGCCGCTTTATCTGCAACCTGAAAGTTCTTAAGTATACGATTTATTCAATCGTTAATTTTTTGTTTTCTTGCCCGCGGCTAGTTTCAAATTAGATTTAGGTGATGCGGAACCCAGGATCATGTTGAATGTTTGAGATTATTCGACACACTACCGCTGCTTACCTTAACTATTATAGTATTCTGTGGGCTAACCTGGCTAGCAGTACGAATCTTTACATTATAATAGTATATATAATTTAATAAAAGTATTATTACTTTTTTAGATTGCTTGGAGCCAGAAGTACCGCTATTATTTTGAATAGATTCAAAAACTAAGAACTTTGCTGATCAAATCGCAACCAGCTTTACGTACTTCCATGACGCGGATACATACTTGCCACTGAAATGAAGTTCTTGAGAACAATCCGTCGGAGGACGAGATGCGATAGAATCACGAATGAAGTGTTGAGATGCAAGTCGTGGGGAAGAAAGCGAGAAGGAAACTGCAATGGGTCAGTCATAGAAACAGAAACATCAGGTGCGCCAAGATGTGGTTAGATAAAGAAATAGAGGCTACGCGAAGGAGTGGAACACCAAAGGAGAGATATAGAAACCAGATTGAGATGAATTATTGTACTCGATCAGGAGGAAGTGCTGAATGATCGGAAGTGGAGTAGTATGAGGTCATTTCAGATGTGACCATGATGATGGTCACCACCTACTAAGTACGAACCGATTCACTAGGCAAGTATTATTAGCAGTAAATTTGGCAAAGTCCCAGGTGAGGGCCCATAGGACACGAACAGTAGGCAAGTAAGCATTTTTTTTCTATAGGATGGATTCTGCAATACAACAATTAATTTAGTCCTCAAAACAGTTCACTATATGGGGGCGTTCTGCCCCCAACAAAGTTCAATATAAATTGATTGGTCCCATAGAAAAACGCGCCTTGGCGACTTTTCATCGAAATTAAGTTAAATATGCCATTCGTATCCTCTGCCACAGTTGTGCACACTTAGATCGTCGCAACAAAACGAATCCTATCCCTTGGAACTAATGAATACCCCTTCTGAATGGGGCGCAAGATGTTCATTCCTCAATATTTATTGATTTTCCTTATTTTCAGGCTATCTCAATATCCGCGATATTTGACGAGCGATCTGTTAAAACAATCAGCGATATTATGCATATATAATTATGTATCATCTTTTGTGGGTCTAATTAACCTTCAAATTGCCAAGAAGTTGGGGAAACATACAATAATATTACATTTGTACTGATAAGATAATATACTTCTTACGACTAATAATAATGTATGCAATCAATTATTCCTACTCTGTAGATTAATTTAAGCCGACAGGGAGCCTAGCCATATCACGATGGTGCACCGTAGTGTAAGCAAATATATATATATGTAATCAGGTATGGTTTTTTTTTAACTTGTAAGACTAGTCCACAGAATACTAAAATATATGGACTAGTCTACCAAAATAATATTGAGAAGGAAAAGTACGAATATCTCAACTAAACAAATTCACCACCAAAGAGATGAGTAAATCTAACGCCCCACTACGCTTCTATAAGATGAAATTGTGACTTTATGCGCTGCATAAAAGGATAAATAGTGTTAATAACTTTTTTTTTTTTTAAATCAGCCGCTTTTACTGAGTCTATTGATGCCATAGAAATATATTAACTGGAACGGCGAGAGCTATAATACCCCTTACGGGGCACCCGTTAAGCATTAGCCAACTATCAGAGATAAGTTAGATAAGTACCAATGTAAAAAATATCGAAGTACAGAAAGGATTCATGAAACTGGTCAAAACTCTACTTAGCTTGTGCATGCTATTCATCCAGCGAAATTAAGTACTTACCTTAAGCAAGCTATACTCGCCGCCATATTGATAACGACTACAGCCCCGGCATGTGCGGATTGCGCGCAACGCCGTAAAAAAGTAAGGCACCATATACCCGGGTATTGTCATCCGCTATGTTGTATCCCATATTTCCTATATGGTAAGTATTGCAAGAAAAGTGAAAAATTGAAAAAAACTAATACACGTTTTAGTAATTTTTTATTATACACTTGCCTACTTGGTAGCACGTTATTTAAATAAAAATAAATAAACAACGATAAATTTCAAAAAATAAATATGCTTGGCTTATACACAAGACTTATAATGGATACAACATGGCGGATGACAATACCTGTCTAATATAGAGCCCTATAAAAAAGTAAACAACATGGTTGAAGTTGAAGGACTAATCAACAACATTCATCTTTTGTGGTTTCAGCAAGGTTTAAATGTATGATATAAAATGGTTTATTGTGCAGCAGTTTTTTGCAAAAGCCGCAAGCCTGGTTCGAATGCATCTTTCCACAAGTAAGTCAATTTCTGCCCTGAAAACTCAATATTTGAGATGTTTTAATGTTTTTTTTTGGGAACGGTCAATGCTTTTGTTCACATGGTTTTATTGCTTTCCAATTTATACGTAGTATAAGGAAAGCTTTGTGATGGTCGAAATTTTCGATTCCGAGATTTCAACGGATTTACACGTTTTGAGGTCCCAGGAACCCAAAAAAGTGGTTTTTACGAAATGTCTGTCAGTCTGTCTGTCTGTGCATCGATTTCCGGGCAAACTACTCAGTCGATTTTGATGAAATTCGGGTTGTAGGCTCACAAAAATCATACCTCGAGACCATTTTTTATTTATTTGGGGCTAACTCAATTTGGGGGGGGTTTCATTCTCAGAAAACTCCTAAAAAACGTCAAAAAAAATTATTTCTCAAAAACGGCTCCAACGATTTCTTTTAAATTCACATATATTCTAGTCGTTCTTAATGTTGATAAAATGCGGGGGGTCAGTTACCCCTTGATAGTTTGCTTCTGGGGGTAAAAAAATAAAAATAACTTAATTTTAATGAAAAATGACTAAAAAATAATATTTCTGCGAAACTTTTCTATCGATGATTTCTACCTTCAGGCATGTTTTAGGTGTTAAGTTGAGTAACGAAACCGGACAGTTGGCTTTCCCAAAAATCTATTTGCTTTTGCGCAAAAAAATTTTTTAAAAAAAATGATAGAAACTTCACGCTGAAATGCATTGCCTGCCCTGCCATTATTACTGTGTTGTAATGTGTTTTAAATATATTGAGGTTACCTCACCTCCAGTGACGTCAGGTGGACACCCCCCCCCCTCCGAGATATCCGAAATTTAACCGTAGGAAAATTATTTACCATGAAATTATTCATTTTCTCTCCCTACTAATTGATAAATTGGAAAGCATGTTCGAGTAAACTCGGACCGGTTCTTTTCATTTTGTACTGGTTTATGAAGGGTAAAATTACCTTTTGTGCATTTCGTAGTAGGAATAACCGTGAATGGCATGCAATGCAATAAATATTTGTTATTTTGTTCTTGAAATAATTTGCAAATAATTACTATCAATCTTTGTCCATGACCCGTCTATCCCACCTTGGTGGGTCATGGACAAAGATTGATTGATTGACCCACCAAGGTGGGATAGACGGCGTCCGCCAGTGTGGTGCCAAAAATTACACGAAATCCTGTTCGAGTCAATCAATCTATCATAGTGTATTTGCCCATCTTTGTTACATCTTATTATACTAACAATAATCAAACATTGGCACAGTCATCTTGCGTCCTGATATATAAATAAACAAATAAAGGTAGCCTATAGCTTTAAAGTTCATTCAGATTGTACAATTTTCGTTGTTGCAAAAAGGCAACTAGTGCTTTCTTGAAAGCATTAGCTGTAGGTTGCTGTTTTATGGCGTCTGGTAGAGCGTTATACAAGCGGATTCCTGCTGCTCGTGGACTGCGCTGTCTGGCTGTTAGCCGGGCTACTGTGACTCAAAGGTCTCCGGCATGACTTGCATGGTGACTGTTCTCCCTATTTACAGGATACTCGTGTATAGAATAGAATATCTCTGTACTGAGTCATAATATGAAACAATAGACGTTAAGTCAATAAATTAATTAACAAATGAAGCACTTAAAAATAGCCTAGAGCAATATACCTATGTAATCGTGAAAAGAACACCAGCTGTCTAGTTCCACATCATGTCCTCCACATATAAGCATTGGTCTACGAGGTACCTCTTTAGATTACTTCTAAAAGCTGTCATTTCTTCCACCTCCCTAATGTTCTTAGGCAGCCCTTGTAAGTTTCTAGCACCTGCATAGGCTGGTTTACCCTCATACCTACTGCTTCTATGCATAGGGATCACGAGATCATCCCTGCCCCTAGTACCATAGGCATGAGTGTCACCCAGCCTAGGCAAGGTGCCATACACCTTCTTTACATAGGTGCACACCTCCAGAACATAGAGTGATAGTACCGTTAGAATGCCCAGACTTTTGAAATGTGGACAACAGGATGCGACTCTAGGCAGACCACCACAGAGATATCGAATCGCCCTCTTCTGAAGCTTAAAAATTCTCTCATGATTGTATTTAGAGCTTGCTCCCCAGGGGACGATTCCATATGCTATGTGACTTTGAACCAGGGAGTAGTAAATTGATAGTGCTGTGTGGTTATCTGATATTCTTTTCATGTTCCTCAATACAAACAGTCCAGAAAATACTTTGATGGCCACAGTATCAACGTGGTCAGTCCACGTAAGTTCACTGTCAACGACCATGCCCAAAAACTTTGCAGTGTCCTCCATTAGCTCCATTTCTACATTGCAGTCGGAAATAATCAGACTTGGTTCAAAATTTATTTACTTGTGTAAGGATTTGAATAGTATTAGAGATGTTTTTGTTGGATTCACTTTAAAGTTATGTGAGGCCAGTTCTCGGACAAGCTCGTTAACTTTGATATTACAGGTAATTTCTGTTTCCTCTAGAGTTTCATTCGAGACCAGGCACGTTGTATCGTCCGCATACATGTAATTGTCTTGAATAGTACTATTCACGTATAAAAGAAATAGTAGTGGTTCTAAAATAGATCCCTGTGATACACCATAATCATTTTCAATCAATTCAGAGCATTCCATACTGGGATCGAAAAATTCAGATTGCCTGAATTGTTGAGTATCTTCCCTAGGGAGACTTACGTATTGCTTATGATTCTCCAGATAGGATTGCAGCAGTGTTAAGGATACACCTCTGATGCCATATTTCTCCAACTTCTGCAGTAGAAGGTCTCTGTCAACGCAGTCGAAGGCTGATGATAGGTCTAAAAACACAGCCATTGGCAGTTTGCCGATTTCCATTTCATCAACTACTTTTTCGACAAGAGCCACAACCGCGTCGACAGTACACTTCCCCTGCTGGAAACCAAATAGCGTCTTTGATAGAATATCCTAGTTCTTTAAGAAACCAAGTAGCCTATCACCTATCGCGTACTCAAATATTTTACTGATGGAAGGAAATACTGATATAGGTCTATAATTCTTTAACATGTCACGCTCCCCTTTTTTTGTATACAGTAACAACTCTACCTATTTTAAGAAGATCGGGAAAAACTCCTTGTTCTAAACAAAGGTTCATAATATGCGCAAGTGGCTTAGTTAAAAATGGCCCAATCTGTTTGAGATGTCTGCATGGGAGTCCGTCAAAACCTGCCGAAGGCTTATTCTTGAGACGAGCCAGATGTTTAGTAATTTTGTCTTCTGTGACTGGATACATAAATATAGATCTCTCATTAATTAGTTCTGTTACAACGCCTGGTACCATATTAGTATTATTCGGAGTTAGATCAGTAATTATTTTCGTGGGTATGTCTTTAAAAAAGTTATTGAACATATTCCAAGCTTCACTAGTCGTAGCTGTTTCCCCCAGGTTGTTGGTAATTTTTACATTTCTGCGAGCATTTAGCGCTCTTCTATTTTCTTCATTAACCACTTTCCATAATGCTCGAGTTCGGTTGTCAGACGTTTTTATATATTCATTGATATATGCTATTTTTTTATCTAATAACATCTTATTATAGTCAGTTTTCTTGCGCTTTATAGCATCTTTTATCAATTCACCTGTGGCTAAGTTATTATTTTGACTTCTAATAAGGCTATGAAGACCGATAATGTCATCTTTCAGTTTAGATAGCTCACCGTTTTGGTAGCAAAATCGCATTTGTTTCCTTTTCACCTTAGGTTTCTTTATGACTGGAAAATAGACCTTCATAAGAGAGTAGAGAATGTCGTGAAACTGTTTAAAGGTATCATTAGCGATAGTAGAATTTAATACCCTTGTCCAATCTTCTATACTTAGTCTCTGATAAAAATGCTGCATAGTATCTGCAGTGAATTTTCTTACATATTCAGTTTTGGGTTTGCATCTTGGCCCCCTCAGATACATTGAAATCCCACAATGATCAGATATATGAACTTGTACTTCATTTGCTCTTTCAGTTCGTCTTTTGAGGCTATAGCATCACGTTGGAAGTCTGAAAATTCCGCTAAGGTTTTATAAATTTCACATTTGAAATTTCTAAGCGATGCGTCTAAGGAGGTTGTACGATCCCTTTCCAAGCGTAAGTCTTGATTTATTCTGTCACACATATTCTCATCGATATTATCGTGGTTTGTTTTCCGCTCAGAAACCCATTCCTTTCGGATCAGTTCCATTTCCACCTTCACCTTAGCCTGGACCTCGGTTTCTATAATCTGTTTAATATTTCTAAGATCGTTCCAAGTGTTCTTGCGGTTGTGGCACATCCAAAATGGGACCACATACCTTTTGTTTGCAGCGGCTGCTGATGTCCAATCCTTCTTCAGATCACTATTGTGCTCGGCAGCACAGGCTTTTGCAAACCAGGAATGGCAGAGATCGCATTCCACTTCACCTTTTATCTGAGGTCCATTTGTTAAGTTCATGAAGTGCGTAGTACAAACCTCGCACATTGCCATTTCAACATAAAGAAATAACTAGAAAGATAGGATACTGTTTATTTCAAAGGTATTCGAAGAATACATAGAAATCGTTGCGTACAATATAAATAATACAAAATAATCACTATACAAAATAATGAGGTACCGTAACATCGTAGGCTATGAAGCCTGTGTCATAAAGTTAACAAATTCACTGACCGAATAAAAGGCGTTTTCCGTTAAGAGTGTTTTTAGATGCTTGCGAAAGAGTTTGGAACATGGAGCATTTTTCAAATCATGAGGTAACATGTTAAAGAGCTTACTGCCTACATAAATGTCCTGATTTTCAGTCAGCTTCAGGGAGTGATTTGGAAGAACCACATTGGTCCTAAACCTAGTATTGTGCTCATGAACCTGCGCAAATGTAATGAGCCTCTGAGGATTTTCATGCGTAAAACAAATACATTCAAGCATATACAGTGATGGTAGCGGCAAAATTTGAAAGTTTCTAAATATATCCCGACACGATATTGGGCGATTATTTATAAATTGGGTATTATTGCTTATAATTCGCAGTACCTTCTTTTGCAGTAGGAAGATTTTTTCGCTATAATTGTTACACCCCCAGAAAGTTACCCCATATATAATATCTAAGAAATGAGTCGAAATTACTGTAATAGAGCATAAGAAGTATTTCTTTACTGACTCTACGCCTTTTCAGTAAACTACAAATCAACCGCCATAATTCAAATTTCGCGCTATGTCGCTGGTTATGAAACCTTTGTCGCAAATTATGGAAGTATACAAGATTGCGACAATAACAAACAGATCTAGAAGTTTCCTGCGGGAACTTGACAGATCATAGCACAGAATTAAAGTTTAGTAGGCTTACGTTAAGTTTATCCAACTGTAATTATGGCTTAAACTGCACTATTTCTGGCCATACCTGTCGATGAAACGCACAAAACTTGGTACGTTTATGTGCTAAACGACACTGAAACGGAGGCCGACATGGATGTCTCTGACATGTTCCCGCCATTATTCTCAGAGCTCGCGAGTGCTTACCTGCTTAGCATACTATTAAGTTCTGTATTTTTTTTCAGTTTCCCGTTAAACAACAAACCGTTGTTAAAAAAATGGCTCATTGCCATGCGAAGAGATTTTTGGCGGCCCAATAAATATTCTAAAATCTGTGCGCATCATTTTGAAGAAAATTGTTTTTTGGTGCGGCCAAATAGTTATAGAAGGCAATTAAAGCCGGACGCCGTGCCTTCAATATTTGCCTTCCCCGAGCGGCTGCAGCGGAAACTGAATAAACGGCGCGAAATTGTTCGGCATTTCAAACAAGAACCTGAACCTGATCCTCCAACTCCAATGGTATGTAGCCAATTGTCAATATATTAGGCCATTAAACAACAAACCATTATGTTACAGCAATGATGATGTACGGCTTCCTCAAAATATACAATGTCATTATTCTTTTCAAATGTTTTATGCCTTGAAATTTTTATCCTACTTTCTATGCATTCTGAATGGCCAATAATAATAATATACAAAAAAAGGTCGTGAATTTTGACGAATTTACCCGGAAGGGGAGTTTTAAAGCTTAGATTGTATCAGTAATAATACTTTAAAAAAAAGTATAATGTGAAATTAATAGATTTTTATCAATTTGTCACCTCGAAAAATAGTCTCCGGAAGAAGGGCACCGAAACATGGTATTTTTACAAATTAATTTTCATAAATCAATCATAATCTCCCTATTTTACCCTAGCTGAATTGCTTAAAGAAACATGAAATATCGTCCAACACCTTTTATTTTGCCTCAGTAAATTGACAAAATTGCAAGATAGGTACGTAGTTTCAAAACTTAGAAGCTGTTTTTCTCAAAACGTGATTTTCGCCGATAAGCCCTTCTTCCGGAGACCGCCTCAATTTCATTAATTATTTGCCATGTCCCGTTTTGCCAATTCCTACTAGTATTATTAATAAATACCGTACGTAGCCGCATGTTTAAGGGGTTTGAGTTCGATCTCTAACCCAACCTATCTCTTTTTCTCAATGAAAATAACATTCCATAGTCATTATTATTTGGCACTTTTTTCCCTTTTCGTACATAATTTTATATAGTTCTGCATTATATATGTAAAATTTTGAGCGCGTTGTAAATAGTCTTCCAGTGCCTTGTTGTCACCGACCAATTTGGTATTTTTTTTTATTTTTTAAGTAGAATCAATTTCAACAATTAAAAAAAATGTTTTGCACTCTATTCCGAGTTCGACCCCTTATTTTACTAGACTTGAAACTACAATAGTGGAGACTACTATAATAAAATGGAGACTGTATTATAACTTTTATTTGTAGTATTCCTGTAAATCACTCCCTTCCGTATATTTTCAGGACGACGAAGAGCAACTTGGGGATTCCGGCTCGACTTGTGTCGAAACTCAGACCGAGGAATCCAGCTTCAGCGCCAGTCACGTTGCCACACAAGTTAACCTGCATGTGCCCGATCCCGAGAAGGAGAAGGTGAGGGCAAAGCTGAGAAATATTCAAAGTCAGCTGGAGCGCAGGAATGCGAAAATAGCGCAATTGGAAGCCAAATTAAACGATAGGTTATGTTCATGTAAGTATATCGACTGCTAAATTATTAATTCTGTTATATTACTTTGAGGTGTATAATGTCGGAAATTGCTACCGCGGCTATTCTAGTTGCGAATTTTTCATCAATAATTTACGGAATCGGCATGAATTTTGAATTTTTATTTTTCGTTCCTGTACCCCATTCCAGTCTTCAACGCCAACGACGTTACCAAGTTGAATCCACGAGAGAGAGCGTGTTCAAACTTGGTAGTGTGCACTACGTTGGCAGGGGAACATTGTGGGACATGATAACACGCTGTGACTACACCAGTCAGTCTACGTGCGTGGCCAGTCTCCTCCGATTCCATCGTGTGACTTTACTATGTTCCCCAAGTAGGTCGGAATCCACTATAATCAGGAGGTCTACCCTGTCAGTCAACTCCCTTTCTCCCCGAGGTGAAGGAGTCTGCCCTTAGAGTGTCTCCAGTTTATAAAGAGACTCACTCTCCCCGCCATGCTGAAAGGGATGCTTAAAGCAGAAATGCTGAATGCAGGCGTTAGAAAAAAAGGTTTTCAATAATTAACTTTTTTTTTTAAATATTCGAGTTAGTTTGCCTGCCCTCTGTATTTATTTTCATAATCTACGTGGCCATCAATATGAAGGAAAACTTCGTGTGAATCGCCCGTGTGTACTTATGAAATTAAAAAGTATACAGCATATAATAAACCTTTAGATTACGGGACTATCCAGGGGTGGCCAATATCTCTGGGCAGCAGCTTCCTTTTACGGTACTTATTCAGCAATGGCGTGCAAGCATTTGATGGAAACTTTTTGCCTTTCTTGCCGGTGACACATTTCAAATTGGGTTTGTTCTGCCTGAGAACATGTCGAATGTTTGAAATTATTCGCAGCCGGAGCATCCCATACAACACTCCTGGGGGTGATGCGTTATAGTACATACTCTTCGAGGTACATAGTTTTTTATAAAGTAAATTTGTATTATTGCTTTTTTAGATTGCGTGGAGCCGGAATCGCCGCCATTATTTTGAATAAATTGATAAACTTTGCAACTGAAATGAAGTTCACGAGAGCAGTCCTTCGAAAAACGAGATGGGGTAGAATGAGGAATGAAGTGACAAGATGAGAGTTCGGTGTTGAGAAGCCATTGCTGGAGAGGACAGCGAGAAGGAAACTGCAATGGGTCGGCGATAGAAGCAGTATGGATGACAGGAAGTACGCCAAAAAGTGGCTTGATGAGGAAATAGAGGCTACACGAAGGAGGGGAAGACCAAAGCAGAGATACGGAAACCTGATTGAGATCGATCTCAGGACTGTGAGACTCGATCAGTAGGAAGTGCTGAATGATCAGAAGTGGAGTTGGCTGAAGTCATTTCAGATGACCGCCTACGAACCAATTCACCAGGCAAGTAAGCAAATACATTGTAGTATTATATGGTATATATAACACTGACATCAAATTAACTTTGGTTGACGAGGTAACCTCCTCGTTATAAACGTTTATAATGTATTGAATAAAGCATTGCCTTTATGCAATTAAGCAGGCTCACAGACCTGTTCGGTTGGATAGTTGTGTAGTGAATCATTTCAATTAGAGCCTGCATAAGTAGAGGATTTGGCGATTACTGGTCTTGTCGGGGTTTGTGGTCCAGCGGTTAAGGCGTAGATCTTGGGTTCGAATCCCGCCAAGCCCAGTTTTTTCCATATCCTCTAATTTCGTTTAAGTAAGCAGATGTTTTTTCTTTAGGATGGATCCTAAAATACACCAATTTAGTCGTCAATACAGTTCACTATAAATTGAGTGGTCCCATAGAAAAACGCGCCTTAGCCACTTTTGATCGAAATTGAGTTAGATATGCCACAATTGTACGCACTAAGACCGTCACGTTGCAGCAAAACATTATTGGAAGGGAAGAACACGGTTTTTTGGCTCCCCTGAAAAAATTAAAAACTGGATAAATGCAATGGGAACACTCAATTTTCAAATCGGCCTGAATCAACATACCGGCCACTACAACCTTGGCTAATATTGTATTTGTTAAATATATTTTGTATTTTAATAATGACAAAAATATGCTTTGATACCGTACCCAATTATTATATTCAATATAGTAAAAATCAAAAAAATAATAGCCATGAGAAAGAATCATGCCACAAATTTGTTGAAAATTGATCAAAATTAAATAAAAATAGCGCTATACTTCATCAAAAAACTCGAGTTAACCTCGAAATAAGCTGATTTAACTGTAGGGCAATTCGGTGGGAGTAATAAATAAATAAATTCTATATTTCCAATTCGCGATATGTATAAATATTGTACATAAAGGAGAAATGTGCCGACCTAGCCCGGGAATAGGTATAAATTATCCGAAATAAATCCCAATCAATAACAGTGGATTAAAATAAAAATTAATACATTTCAGTCGGGACATATAGAGCAGTTGTACAGTCTTTGACTTTCATCAGGCCATGCTTCGGAGAGCATGTAAATCAGACGGTCCCTAGTTGAGTGGAGTTGAGGTTGAGCTGAGTTGGGTTAGAAATAGAACAAACAGTCATAATTTATTAATTAATTTATTAATCATGTTTGTCAGCAGAGTTAAATTTCTGTTCATTCTTTCATATGCTAAAATACAACCTGGGCTCCAGTGGTACCTACCAACTAGAACTCGTGGCAGAACAAAACAAACGTCTGCTTTGGACCGGGTTAATTTTATTACCGTATTTAAATGGTTCTAATAATTCCCTTGGCAAGTTCCTCCTTCCGCTTCGTGCTAGGCCTGCTGAAAGGTGGCTAGGAATATTTGGCAAATATATGTACTGAAATTTCTCCTTCACTTCTGCTACTATTACGATATTACACCGTTTAATAATTGTAGTCAGTTCTTTTGAAACACAAGTTCTTTCTATCGTATTATAACGAAGGCTTTCACGGCCGGAGTCTAATAAGGGGACAGAAGAATCCAGCCTATTAGCCTGGATTCCCCTGTCCCCTTATTCTTTCTATCGTGTTAATTTTAGATCAAAACTTACTAACAGTAACAGACATATTGAAAAGTAGGCTATTACACTTCGAGAAATTACGTAATTGTCTGGTAAAATTTGGTACGTTTTGCTTGCAATTGCCAAGTATCAAGCACAAGTGAATAGGTTGCTTGGCAACCCCCGCTATCTTGGTACATTTATCCTTAAAGGAAAATTATCGGACGACGCGTCTTTAGTGCTATACAAACCACCTGGGAAGAACTAAACCATCAGATAGGAGCACCATACCATACCAAAGAGAAAGAAAAATTAGTTAAATTTCTTCACCTTTATTCCCTTGCAATTCTGTACTGTCTGCGGACAAAACTTGAAACATACCCATTGGGGCAGCCGTTTCCGGTACAAGACTTCCGTCGGGTGCAACCTCAACATACATCTCAGATAAAATACTTTCTTGCTTTCCTATGTCTCCCAAGAAATGGGTGCTCTCTTTTTTTGCCAATACACTTGGGTGCTTTGCACCCCTCGACCCTTCTCTATCATCATTCCCGCCTTTTACGTTTCTCACGTCCTCTTCCAGAGTACCCTCCACTATCGTAGACTCGCCCATACCTGCTGTATTTTCATTCAAAGTTAGAGATTCATCTTTCTGGTTCTCTTCTTCCAAACGGGGTGATTTTACAATGGATTCGTTGATATCATGATTGTCCACATGTTCCTCTTCAATTACAAATAATTCGCCTTCATCCATGTGTGAATCTTTGATTTCCAGTTCTTCTGCTAAATGAGTGTCGTTTACTTTACAATCATTCTCCTTCTCGCTGAAATCCATTTCTTGTTCAATACTGTTATCATCGTTATCCACAATCAGGACTTCTTTCGATAAGGAATCCGGGGACTCATGCGATTCTTTTACTTCATCCATTTCATCTTCGTCGGTGCTAATGATTTCATCTACTTTAATGTTGTCTTCATCGCTTTCAACATCCCCCTTTTGCACCTGAATTTCGAATGTGTCGTTCTCTTCACAGTGTAGATCAGCTGTTGGCAACTTGCGATCTGCCCCTGCTATCACATATTCAATCGTTTTCCGATTCTCATTGACCGAAACTTCCTCCAATTCGTCTTCCACAGCATTGTCCTGCACCTCATCACCAAAACCATACTCTACCGCTTCGAAACCATCAGACTGCACTATGTGCAGAAAATCTTTGAAAGGACTTCGAGGCCTTGAGTCACAATCATCTTCACGTCCCACCAATTCACAACTCTTTCTTTCTCCATTACTTGTAGATTCAAAATCAAAACATTTCAACGCCAATGCTTCTGAACTTGTGCTTGAAACTGCTCCTTTATCTTCTATTTCTGGACTTTCAATTTGTACCACGTGGAAGTGTTCTTTCAAAGGGCTACTTGCTCCCTTTCCCTCTTCTCCCTCAGACTTACTAACGTCCGAAAAATTAAAAATGTTACTTTTAGCTTCTGGACTATATTCAGGCAGAGGTGTAATTCTTTTGGCTTTAATATCCAAATCAGCAACTCCCATCTTTTTTCGACTTCCCTTAAAAATCTTTCTATCAACATTATCCTTTGTTTCTGTCTTTTCCAGAGACTTCCCATTCTTGCTCCCTTCTTTTTCGTTCTCTTTCACACAACTATTAACACTACCAGTCCAGTCTTCGTCGAGTCCCAAAGTATGTCTCACCTTGTCATTCACTTGCGGAACAGCCTCGCGGTAAAATACTGGGGACTTTTCGTCAGGCGTCGGACGATACCCGGTCACTATTGACCGACAGGCGTACCACAAACACAAAATTAGCAACATTAACACGCACCACACCAGAAATGCGATTGCGAAGAACGTGCCGTTCCATTTGTCTCGCCATTGCTCGTCGCTGAAGTGTCTGTATAGTTGAGTGACGAGAACGAGCCAGTGGAGTAATGAGACGACAGCGATGACAATCAAAAGCCATAAAATGTGTCGGAGACGGGCGGAAGCCCGGCGTAGTAGCTGGCAGCACATGCTGCTGCTGTGAAACTGCCGTAGGCACTGGGGAAGTTGTTTCCGGTGTGGCCGATATCAAGACCGCAATGGTCATATCTCTTTTTTTTGTTCATAGGCGCATGATATTAGTGGTATTTGTTGTTGAAATTTGACGCCAATGCCTATTATGGCTATAATTAACAATCCTATCGTCCAGTCAGTGCCAGTCCAGTCTGTACACTGTGTACCCTAATTCTACTACTGAGTCCTATGGTCAGAATGGATCAAATAAAAAATAAATAAGGGCACTCACAGTAGCTCTTACATTGCATAAATATATAACTTTTTTTTGTTCTATTACTAAGCCAACCTGGACGGACTAGGACTATAAAACCCTTTATTACACTCAACTAGTAAGGCCCGGAACCGCTGCTTTACATGCCAAATACATAATGACTTATTGTTCTATTACTAGGCCAACCTGGCGGAGCTACGGCTATAAAGCCCTCTATAACACTAACTAGTAAGACTCGGGACCGCCTGCTTTGCATGCCAGAAAATGCAGCAAGTATGAGACTCGAACCAACAACCTTGCGGGTGAATCATGTGCCACTGGTCTGGTCTGCGGGAAGAAAGTGTAAAGTGTACTTAGATCCTTAGGACTTTAATTGTCTACCCCTTGAAATGAAAAAAAAAAAAAACATTTAATTATCAATCAGTCTCTTTAATTGCTAGCAAATTACAATTACATTAGAAACTACAATAGAATTGTACTTTGGTAGTTTTTAGCACATAAAGGGCGAACAATAAGACTATGTCTTGTTTTCATGCTAACGCTAAAAAATGTTGTATTATTAATAAGTACATAAAATAAAATCGAGAAGAAAAAAACGGGAGAGAAAGACAGGATAAGAAAAGGATAAAATATATGCAGGGGGGGGGGGGGGTTCATCGTTATCACCATTACCAGACCGAAGAGTCTCAAGCGAATGGTGGTGACTGTCGTAGAAAAACTATTTACGTGTAGATAAATTGCATTAATTACGTACATTAAAACCAAGTTTGGCATCCAGTTTTATTATTGTGTAACATCCTTGAGCTAATTGCGTCAGCTGATTAATTTTTTTATTCATAATAATAACAAGATAAACGTCACTTAAATTTTAAGTATCAATTGGATCAGGCCTACATCGGTTTCTACTATCAGAGGCGGAAACTGCTGCCATCTATGTACCATGCTTTGTACTTTAATATTTTTCCAATAATTTTGGAAAAATTAATGTTATATTGTGTATGTTGATAACGTATTATGTAAAGCAGCAGACGAATTCCCCGTCCGGACACCTTGGAATTGTAACTTGCAGTTTGGGACAGTTGGTTATGGGCTGGCAGCTGCACTTCGATTTGTAACCTTTTCGGCCGTATTTTCTGGGTCGTACTTCCTGTTCTTCCTCTTCTGAAAATAAAATAAAACATATTAAACCTTGTTAACACAGTCAAAAATCCAAACTTGTCGAGTAAATAAATAATTAATAACGCATTTTTGTTCGATTACTAAGCCGACCTAGCGGATTATAAAGCTATAAAGCCCTCTCTTACACTTATAAGGCCCGGGACCGCCTGCTCTACACGCCCTCCGAAGCATGGCCAGAAAATGTAGCAAGACACGAACCAACAACCTTTCGGGTGAAGGTTTGAGTCCGTACCGCCACTCTACATGTCCTGACCAACAAGTAACAAAAGTTTAAAAGCTGAGACGCAGCCCTGACAGGGGCTAGTAGTACTGAAAACAAGCAAAAGCTTGGACTAAGCCGTGCACCGGAGTGCGGTCAGCTTCAGAAATCTTTTGAAATTGACTCAGCGGATTTCCATGTACCCACGTGTATGTGTGCCTAAGAATCTTGAGAAGATGCAAAACCTTGGTGCGGTCCGCACCTGTCGCACTCCCGTTCAACTTGACATTGGTTCCACAAAGTTTGTGGGTCGCATGAATAGAACCTATTACTATTATGCAACATTATATCGTATAATTATATAGGCCTAGCCGGCCGCCATACCAAGTTGAATCCAGCGGACCAGAGCAGGTTCAAAGCTGCAGATAAATTGGTCGTGTGCACAGTGCCGGTAGGGAAACATGGTAGGACTTGTCCTGGTCACCTCCGAACTAATCGTGTGACTTCACTGTGTTTCCCAAGTGGTTCGGAATCCACTATAATCAGGAGGTCCACTGGAGTCCTATGGGCCCACACCGTGGCCTGGGACTGTGTCCAACCATACTACTACTATATAGGCCTACTATACTGTGTAATTAATATTTTGGTAAAGAAATAAAATTGGAAAGGTGCGGGTCAGTAGCCTATTCGATTTCGTACAGGTTCTACTACGGATGTTCGAGAACTCTTTCATACTAATGTTATAATAATAAATAAATATTGACTTTTCTTGTTTTATTGCTTAGCCAACCTAGCGGAGTTAGGGCTATAAAGCCCTCTCTTACACTCAACTAGGGAAGCTCGGGACCGCCTGCTTTAAATGCCCTCCGAAGCATGGCTAGAAAATGTAGCAAGTGTGGGACTCGAACCAACAACTTTTCGGTTGAAAGTCGGAGTCTGTACCACTAATCTACATGTCCTGACAATGTTAAGAGTCTTGTTCTTATTTTAAGATACGTTTTTGCGGATGTACTTTAGCTATGCTATGCTTTACTATGGCCTATTGTGTCCCCCTGCTAAGTATTACACTACTAACTGTTCCTGTGGACCTTTTACCTTAATGAAACGTTTGGATTAGCGAGCCTTGTCATGTTATACATATCTATTAGCTCAGGTAGGTGCACTAAGTCCTATTTTGCCTACCTAACAAAACTCTCGAATGAACTGAGACTCTGAGAGCGGCGAGAAATACTAGCTTCACTAAATTACTTAGAGACCATCTCGTAGAGAAAGCTTTCTACGCTGTCACAGAGGCACTCGCACAATGGCAAAACTACCTAGCTGATTTTAACGATTTTACTTTAGATTGTACTTTCTTGTCAATTACTTGTTTGTGTATAATTTAACCGAGATATATATGTATACCGGTATATTTATTTATCGGTGTGATCCGACTATGTCTTACCATTGCCCCGTCCCACCACCAATTCCCATCAGAAAGTGTTGCTTTTGGAAAGGTTTACGCAAACGCTAACCTCTCAGTGAGACTATAAGACATAGTAGAAATCGGGTGCTTAAGTTAAAATTCATTGTATTTTGTTGGTTGCTCAAAAGTAATTTTTCTAACCCCCTTATTAACACGGTGTGAGTTAATGATGTAGCCTAGGGCTTGCCAACCTTTTCAGCAGCTTAGCCAAATTTTGAAATAATAATAAATATAAATAATAATAATAAATGTAGATCTGTTAAAAGCAAACCAAAAAATAAACAACTAAATTGAATGCAATCAGCCTTGTAAGAAGCGCCTTACAGGTTATAAGGGTACCTATCTTTCAAATACGAATACATTTTTGAGTACCTATAGGACCGGTCATATAGGGAAGAGCCGAAGAGCTACATGCGGCTCGCTACCCTCATGTTGCCGGACCTAGCGCAATTTTCTGACAATCCAGCGGATATCCAGATGGATATTGGATTGAAAATGACTTAAGTGAAAAAACAAAACAAAAGGCGAACAATAAGACCATTAAGTCTTCTTTTCATGCTATATCTGGATATTTTAATTTTAAACCTCTCTAAACTACTTATACACACTGAAAAATAGTTCTTACTTATGTAATCTATAAACAGTTCTCTAGAGCACCTTCCTTCTTGCACGGCGTTTTTTTAATCTAAAAATTTAATTTATCTTCTACATTGGTAAAATTCCACTCACCATCAACACTGTTATTATCATTCCGGTTAAACCCGGAAATAGCTCGACCTCTGCTCGGATTCTGCGGCAATGCCCAGCACATAGACAAAACAAGTACAACCAAAACAACAAACACAAATTGGAGCTTCATAGCGCTAAAAATGGCACACTTTCACTGTCTAAGCACACCCAAGTGCACGGCGTTATCTAATAGGACTGCACTTTGACGCTAGGTTGTCCATAGAGGTGACCTTGCTTGATAACCCGCCGCCGTACTTAGCATACCAACTTATTTAATTATATATACTCTTGGCCGAAGAAGACATGTGAAATGCTGGGCTTTGACAGCTCACCCTGAGGGCGCTACAAGTGGATGAGTTTGCGTTTTTTGGCTGTCATATATAGGTTTTTCTAATATTCATAGGACTTGTCCGGGACTCAGAGAGATACATTTGTCTGGTGTTTCACCCTATCCTATTCCCAATCATTTATGTTTTGTTATTCGTAAATCATAAATGTATTTTTTCCTTGTAACTTCTTCTTCTTCTTCTTCCCCCCTCTTAATGCCGCGTGCGCATCTTTCCTTCTTACAAGGCAACAAAAAATAAATATCCTACCCTACCCCAAATTCTCCCAAGGGATTGTGCTAGGAGAGGGAGCCTACCATACTACTTGTTGAAGAGCTTTTTTTTATGGACTTTCATTAAAACTTGCGCAATGTCAACGACCCCATAATTTTTCCAACATTATTCAATTACTGGTATTGTTTGCGCATGAATTTTTTGCGGCCATTGGCAAACTGGTAGACGTCTTCGATGTCAACCTACACTGGGTGCATGCGATAATATGGATAAGCTGAGACAAACCTACCAATAACACAATGTACCTAATAGGCGTAAGCATTGCTTAGCTAAGTTCGGGTAAGAGTCTATCCCTAATCGTACTTCTACTAATGCATTAAAATGGTGGCTTCAAAATTAGTCGAGCTGCCTATTTATAAGCTAAGCTAATTTTAAGGCTCTTAATGTAAAATTGCATTTCTTGGGTAAGAACACATCTGGCTCCTTGCCTATACTTGAAGCTAGGAACACGTTGTTGATATTATAGCCCATACAGGCCAATGTTCGTGTTGCCAGTTATGAAATCGAGATTTTATGGCCGGTTTTATGAAGGTTTTTATGATACACCATTCGAGCGTTATTTCGCACTTCCGTTTCGCAGCTGCCATCTGCAAATTGTGCTTGAAACAGTGCAGTAAGCAGTTTTCGTTTGTAGCTATGGTTTTCCCTCTCAATACAGGGTGGGTCAGGTGAATGGCTCTTCTCGTGCCGTGTATTCGCCAATTTTACTAGCTTTCAAATCCAGTGCTTGAATGTGAAATCGGTTAGCTGGGCCGAACATGAAATGTTAGTTTTTGAAACTCAGCCACAAAACCCTGGATTCGTCCCTGGACAATTTTGTTAGAATCAACTGGAAAATGTAATTATTTTTAAATTATTAATTTTAGGCTTCAAAACGATAGTCACGGTGGACTTCGCGTTGGAATTAATTCTATCAAAACTAATTTTTTATCTTAATACAGTGTGAAGGGACTGTTTTCTGATGAAATGATTTAAAAAGGTATACATTGAAAAAAAGCCAAAAATTGTTTGTTTGTTTTCAAACGCTTGCTTTAAGCAACGCTGTCAGCCTGGCGGGGGGAGTGAGTCTGTTTCTTAACTTCAGGCACCCTACGGTAAACTCCTTAACCTCAGGGAGAAGGTAAGCTGACTGACAGGGTGGACCTCCGGATTATAGTGGATTCCGAACCACTTGAGAAACATAGTGAAGTCACACGATTAATTGTGTAATTAAAGGTGACCCGGACTCGACACGCACTTTGACTGACTGGTATAGTCCCACCATGTTCCACTGCCAACGCTGTGCACACTACCTAGTTGAATGCAGAAAAAAAGCAAACCAGACCTAAAATGTAGAGTAGATTGTTGCTTTAAAAGTCTCGGTTCAAGGGGTCAGACTAATTTATAATAATAATGACTTTTTATTGGTTCTATTACTAAGCCAACCTAGCGGAGTTAGGGCTATAAAGCTCTCTCTTACACTCAACTAGGAAGGCCCGGGACCGCCTGCTTTAAATGCCCTCCGAAGCATGGCCAGTAATGTAGTCAATGTGGGACTCGAACCAACAACCTTTCGGGTGAAAGTCGTCAGAGTCCGTAGCACTACGCTACATTTATCTGTCTTTTAGTTGTTCGTAGCTTCCCTAAGGGTAGCTCCGGGCATCAGATACTGACAATTTCTGTTCGATTGCCAGTGTATTGGGATAATGTAATATTATCCCTTTGGATTTTATTATTTAGTATTTTGTGGGGGGGGGGGGCTGTCGCCGGATGTTTTTATGTAGGAAATGTAATGTGTCGGAAATGAGGTCATTCCTAGGAAATTCATGGCTATTTCATTAAGTCAAGGCTGAAATTGGCTATGCAAGTGGTGTACGCCTACGTGAGACTGTTGTACTGTCGTATTGAACAGATAAATTCTAAAATGGTTTGGCGGGAATTTTTTCAGTCATTGTTGAGATGGATTCTGGACAAAAAAGTTGTAAACTATTTCTATCCGGCCACGATCTATTGTTTTGCCTATGACAAATGTAAGCCTATGAAATTACACACAAGACACAAACAAAAATTTTACACCTTGACCATGACTATGGTATTTTTATAATTGTAGTATTACATATGTAAATGTCATTTAAATCTCTACGTAAGTGCGGTACTGTACTTGTCGTTAAGTGGGAAAAAGTTTGTTGGAATAAAAGTCAGATTAAAAAGTAAATGTGAAATATAAATGAAGTTCTGTTTTATGTCTATTTTCTTCTTTCCTTTATCGTTTCATTAGGGGAAAACGCGGTTGCCGGCTGCCGTCAACAGAGAGGATCGTCTACCAGTCCGCAATCTACACCCTCATTGGGTTGTCGTGCCACATCGGGTTTGCCTGACTAGTACATTTTGCGTCTGGGCTGGGTCCACCCAACCCTAATGGGTACATTACCTTCATGAGTAAAGTGGATAGTGTGGCTGCCAAGACCCCTAATCGAGCATTGGTCAACAGAGAGGATCCTCCACCAGTCCTCAGGCCTAGACCTACATTGGGTTGCTGCGCCGCTGCGGTTTTTTCTGACTATACCACTTGTTCAGTCTGGCCTTGACCTTGATTATAAATTATAGTCTGTAACCGAACTCATAAAAATAAGTATCTACATCTAGAATATAAGGTGTTAGCATACGCCCTTTTCATATTCATAACCAATTGCACTCCTTCCGAAAAATAATATCAAAATATGCAAAAGCTCGAAATACGTAGATGACTAATATGCTTAAAAGCCCCAATATCAGGTTGTGCCACGGCCTTTTTCCTTACTCACAAGCATGTGAGAATTGCTGATTAGTTATAATAAATTTGCAATGGTGTCCGATTAGCTACTGTAAATAATCAGCTTTCGATGTCGCTTGTGTATTCCTAACGAATACGACTGTGTGACCTTAAGGGTCGCAACACCTGACAGGCCATTGCAATGACCTTCTATTGTTACCCTATTCAGGTACTAGCTACCTGCCATACGTTTACGGTATGTATTGCATGCTGGCGGTAGTTGGGGGACGGATCCTGATGGTTTTGCGTGGGGGAACTAAGAAAGAATGAGTGATACGTACTCCAGAAAGAGTTCAATGGATAATACAGCACTCGTTTTATTACGATTTATTTTTGATCTGTTTTCACAAAATCTATTGTGTAAGTTATTACCACAGTTTATAGTAGGTCTTTAAAGACATTTTTGTCAATATAAGGGCTCCTGACCGAGAAATTGATTAATTTGATCTCACCCCATGATTTTAATTTGAAATATTCCCATTAATATTTTACTACACACCTTGCTTAATGGCAAGCCGGGTGGAACCTATAAACTTATTTATCAACCGTAGATGTACAGTACATTTAAACTGGCAGTTCTGCCCTTTATGTACATACAGCGAAGTCTTTTAATTTTGTATAACAGGTACACTCATAACATGTGTAAAATTTTGAAATAGTAATTGACCATGTACCGAAGTATTGTATCTTTTATAGCGTTGAAGTGGACACCCGATGTAAAGCTTGTGAAGAGCGCGTCATGGCGCTATATATTGGGACGATATAATAATAATGATGGCGACTCTGCGATAAGGGGCGTGAAGCTTCTCTTGCAAAGCTGGAGGGGAGCGCGTCAGGGCGCCGTCCATTGTGGTGAACATAGATGGCCAGCTAACTCTAAACTTCTTGATGCATCTGTGGTCAAAGCCCTGCCCTCTACTTCTTGCAAAGCTAGAACGCAGCGCGTCATGACATCGTTTTAACGGAAATTAGAGGATATAGAAAAAACTGGACTTGGCGGGATTCGAGCCCACGATCTACGCCTAACCGGGGCGTCATCTTAGCCGCTGGATCATAAGCCCCGATAAGTTGTAAAGGCCTGCTTCATGACGTCATGCCTTGTGCCAAGTGTTGTAAGTGTTCATAATGTTTTTTTTTAAATTGCTCCCGCCGGATTTTCCTGCACGTTGTCCACCTCAAACTGCGCCAATTCCGTTATTAGCTGCTTAATTATCGAAAAATTCAGACTCTCGATTACTCGAACCCGCGGGTTTCCTTCAATGAGCGCGCACTGTCCTCTGGTGTATGTCCCCTGGAGCTCGACTCGCATGTTGACACTTCTTGAGCTGTTGATGGCTTTGCTGTCTATGAAGGCTGCGGCCAGGAGGGCGTCGCATGGGTTCCAGCAGGTTTGGCCTAAATATTGGTCCTTCTCGATCAGGTTTAGAAGTTGCATGTGTTTGGTATTGTTTGGTCCTAGTTCTGAAAATCTCCACTCCTGTAGAATAGGATATAATGTTAATAACAAACAACATTTTAGCTTTGCAATAAGTTTAGGAATGTCAAATATACCCACGACATAAATAAATATTTTCGCATGCTTTACCGTAATTTGGCAGCAGTGTCTAGGTTGATGGGGCTTTGAACCTTGGACATCCAGCTGGAAAAACCTGTGTCCTTGCTATTATTATTATTTTTGCAAATAGGTGACCGTCCATAGAGCACCATGGAACAGTTCTGAGTTTCAGAAAGGGCCCAGCAACTGGGCTTCCAAGGCTTCAGGCGTGGGTTAGTTCGAATTTTACGTAGAGGTGACACTGAGCTGCGCAATTCTGAAAGATGTACTTGGTCGTTATTACCTGGGTAAAGGTCGTATCTATACAAGGCTCCCAGGGCAGTACGACTATTTCACATTGCGCCTCCGACAGTACAATTTGGGCTGCCTCGGGGTCCACAGCGAAGTTAAACTCGGCTGTAGTTCCTTCCACGTTGCCGATACCTTGTATGTTGCCTCCCATTATCCATAAGCCTGTCAGGTTCGAATTCAGGCTGGGGTAGGTTTTAAACGCAAGGGCTATACTGGTCAAGGGACCCAGACAGATTATTTTTAAACCTGGAATATAAATATATGAAGTAGATGGCTCATACTATTACTTCGTTAAGTCTGGCTCATGCCTGTTGCAATGTATCAATGTTAAGCATGTTTCTGTTGTCGATTGTCGCTTGCAGCCGGTGTAGACGACCAGTTAGCCAACGGCCAAAATTTGTGGGAAAACAATACTAATAATGCCGAAAAATCAATGGAGTCACTGGCATACTTAAAACTAAAAAAGGATATATTCCAATAAGTAAAAAATCATAATAGGTGGAAAGGGGGTGTGGCCTGGTGACACACTGCCCCATCTATGCTTATGAAGATCTATTATTATTATTATTATTGGTGGACTCTTTATGGACGTAGGCCTACTTGTACTTGAACCTTGCCCTGCCAACGACCCCGTCGGTTTTCGGATGTTATTGTTATTATTTCCTATTGAATTTCTAGCCATTGACAAACCGGTTCACACCTCGATGTCAACCTACACCCACTACAAGTGACAACTGACTAGTTGAGACATGCTTACATTGCAACAGGTGTTAGCTTGACTTAACCAAGTAAGGGAACTAGTTGGAATCATTAGCTCCAATGACTGATCTCCCAGTAGTACTGTTGCGGTACTCGTATCTGTGCTTGGTTAAGTCATGCTTTCGCCTGTTACATTACCTCAATGGTAAGCTTGCCTCAGCTTGTCCATTATCGCTTGTAGCCAGCGTAGTTTGACATCGAGGACGTATACCAGTTTGCCAATGGCCATAATTGCATAAGGAAACAATATAAATATGTCAAAAATTCATGGGGTCATTGGCATTATACGTGTAATACATAAGAGTGAGAGCATGTGCTATTCAAGTTGTCACAGTTAATGAAAAAGAAAAATAATGACACACTGTACATGGGACAAGGAACCGATGGGCCACTTTAAGTTCATAAAAGTCCTTCAGGATCAGCCCTTGTACAACGGCCTTAAGTTTGGTTGAATCCATTTATTTTTAGCTGACCTAAGTATTCTCGTGTCAGTCTGTTGATCGCGACATAAGCATTTTCTTCTTGAGCCTTTATTGTAGGTGATAGAATTTCTTTGTCAAAGAAACCATTTTCGCCGTGAAATTTCTGACCAGGATGTTTAAATGAATTCAAAAGACTTGTCTCGGCACCACGATAGACAGGTATCTGGAAATTAAATTAAATTATTAAGAGCCTGCCAGAAGGGAGAACACCTTACTCGTTATAATACAGCTGAATAGGTCATACGACTACATACAGTATATACTAACAATTAAATGGTAAAAATTAAAAAAAAAATCCGTACATGCTTTCCTATTTATTTTTTCTTGTCCGCCCCCTCCCAAAAATATTGTATATACAGTATACGCCATTGAAACCGCCTAAATTTGTGGATTTTGGTATACCGTCCCACCTGCATGAGTGCATCAGGAATGTGTCGAGGTAGTAAAACACGATTTTATTCAGAAACCTACGTAGCATATATACCTACGCAACAACTTCGTACAGGTCAAACTAGATAAGTCAATAAACCAGCTAACATGTACTCGGGTTTCTTTACTATGTCCACTACAAGTCTTTAAATCCAAGTCCAAATTCAAAACTATACAAGAGGTCAGCATTATACATTGGTATAAAACATTTCAATGCCCTACCTCTGATATGCCGGAATTCTGCAATTCTCTACAATTTATAAAAAAGGAATTATATGTAATTATGTTAAAGAGCGTAGTGATGTTTTGGACATTTATTATTTTGTAAATATCCCCCCCCCCCCTATACATTTTATCCTTCTTTTTTTTCACTATTCCTCTCCTCTTCTTTTTTTTTCTCTCCATTTAATTTTAATTCATCTATAATGCAATGTTTTAGTTTTAAGGTTAGCATGAAAACAAGACTTTATAGTCTTATTGTTCGCCTTTTGTTTTATTTGCAATGAGGTTCATTTGGGTGTGGAAACTCAGAAGAACAAGCTGTGATAAAAGCGGGCGTGAGACAAGGATGCGCTCTCTCACCAGTACTGTTCAACCTCTACATTCAGTATGCAATAGAGGAAATGAGAGAAGAGCTGGAAGGCACAAGAGGTATAAAAATGCTTGGCGTAAAAATAGATATGGTCAGATATGCGGACGATATTGCTTTGCTGGCGGAAAGTGAGGAAGAGCTTAGAGAGGCTCTAAACGCCATGGAGAACGTTCTTCTAACATACAACATGAAGATAAATAAATCCAAAACCAAAGTGATGGTAGTAAGCACTGACGAGACAAAGAGCACAAACATACAACTGAATGGCACTCCACTCAGCAATATTAAAGCCTTCACATACCTAGGTAGCAAAATTACCTCTGACGGCAGGTCAATCCAAGAGATTGAGTATAGATTGCACCAGGCAAGAGTCGCTTTCAATAAAATGTCGAAAATTTTTCAGTCTAACAATATAAATATCAGACTCAGGACAAGAATGCTTAAGTCTCTTGTGTGGAGCATTCTACTATACGGATGTGAAACATGGTGCATAAGCGAAAAATATGTCAAGAAAATAGAAGCATTCGAAATGTGGTGTTATCGCCGCATTTTGAGAATACCTTGGCAAGACCATGTAACTAATGAGGAAGTCCTAACCCAAATAAATGAAAAAAGGACCCTTATTGCATCCATATCTGCTAGGAGGGCACGCTGGCTCGGACACCTGCTTCGGCACGATAACATAGTCAGCTGCGTCATTGAGGGGACCATGGAAGGCGTAAATCGACGGGGACGGCCACGAGACGAATATCTCCAACAAGTTAAACATGATTTGGGGATAACGTCCTATGTGGAGCTGAAGAGGGCATGTCAAAATCGCGGAGATTGGAGACATCGCTGCAATATGTTGCTGCCAACCAGCCATCATCCGGCTGTAACTTGAAGAGAGAGAGGTTCATTTGTGACGTCATTTTGTAGATGGCAGCACCAGTTGCACCGATATCAAAGCGTTGATTTTTCCATAAGCCTCAATACTATTTTAAAATTATTTTATTTATGTATTATTTTAAAGTGATATTTTTCTATAAATCATGGAGAATATATATATTAAATTATATGCAACGAAATAAGTTCCAGGCATAGTAAAAATATTATAAAAAATATTAATTGAATTAATTAGATGCTAAGGGCTTAGCTTTCACATGCAAGCGGCGGCCATTTTGAATAATATGGATATCGGTTTGTCGTCAGCGAACCTAGTGACCAAAACTGTCCCTACAGAACCTCATAAAGTCGTTTTTTTTATTTCATTTTTCATTTCAAAGTTGATTTATGACAACATACAGTAATATGTGTGAAAAAAATAAAATTTAACAGAGTATAATTTTATTGTAGCCTAGCTAGCTAACTTTTACTTATATAGGTAACGATTTCATTGTATTAACTGATGTAGGCCACACTCGGGCGTTTGCCCAGTGGCGTGATTTTTTAGGTTATAGTTAAATAAAATGTAATGTATACTGTAATGTGAATACCCGATTCATTCATTCATCATAAGATAGATACGCCCTGTATTTTGGGGTTGAGTGCAGTCAGTTGGAGGTGGCACCGAATTAATCCAGTTGTCTGAGAACTGGACGAGGAACGAGGTTCGAGTCTCAAAAAAGGACAATTTTTCCGCATTGCCCAGTTTTTTATTTCTTTCAATTCAATTATTTATTACCAACACACAAGAACCGGTCCGAGTTTACTTGATCATGCTTTCCAATTTATCAACATTTGTAGATGGACAATATGAGTAATTTCATGGTAAATAATTTTCCAGTGGTTAAATTTCCGTTATCTCGGGGGGGGGGGGGGGGGGTTGTCCACCTGACGTCGCTGGAAGTGAGATAAATTCTAGATAGGTCAGACCAACACATTAATTACCACACAGCAATAATGGCAGGGCACGCAATGCATTTGAGTGCGAATTTTCTATCATTTTTTCAAAAAATAATTTTTTGTGCAAAACCAAATAGGTTTTTGGGAAAGCAACCTGTCCGGTTTCGTTACTCAATTTAACACCTAGCTAAAACATGCCTGAATGTATAAATCATCGATGGAAAAGTTTCGCAGAAAAATTATTTTTCATTAAAATTTAGTTATTTTTATTTTTTTACCCCCAGAAGCAAACTATCAATGGGCAAGTGACCCCCTGCATTTTATCAACATTAATAACAACTACAATATATGTGAATTTAAAAGAAATCGTTGGAGCCGTTTTTGGGAAATAATTTTTTAGACGGTTTTTGGAGTTTTTTGAGAATAAAACCTCCACCCAAATTGAGTTAGCCCAAAATAATAAAAAATGAGCCCGAGGTATGATTTTTGTGATCCTACATGCCAAATTTCATCAAAATCGACCGAGTAGTTTGCCCGGAAATCGACGCACAGACAGACAAACAGACAGAGACGCAGACAGACATTTCGTAAAAACCACTTTTTTTGATTCCTGGGACCTCAAAACGTGTAATTCCGTTGAAATCTCGGAATCGGAATTTTCGACCATCACAAAGCTTTCCTTATACTACGTATAAATTGGAAAGCAAAAATACAAGTTATAGCAATTTCCATCATCTACCGCAAGGCATAGGCCCTTCTTATTAGTTATTTTGAGGCACGGTTTTGCGTTTTGTATTTAAATCTTGTGCCCCCTGTGCTACTACTTGTTCCTCAAGACTTTTTTCCTAGCTTAATCAGAGGGTATGATCCTGCGGGAACTAGACTCTTTTCAGATTAAACTAGCTCGCTATGCTTTTTATTCGAAAACTTACTTAATTCGGTAAGAGTCGGCCGAACGGCCCTAAATCCGCCCATATGCCAAATAAAGACAGTTTTCTTTCTTTACTATGGTGTTGTCTGATTGCCTCTTACTCGTATCTTACCTAATATAAAGACGTTTTTCATTCATTCTTTCATTCTTGTATTACCCAGAGTTTAGGACACTGGATTTTTGTTATTGCCGCGGTCTGGATGAGTGTAGTAGAGTCTTTTATCAGCTATATCATAGCTACATCCAAACCACATTACGAAGACATTCGGTAGTCTTACTTCATGGTATAATGTAGAAAAAAGATATTCGTTATATTCAGGATAAGATTCAGTAGCCTACATAAGTACTATTGTATAATTCCACACTTTAAAACAATGAAGTATTCAAAAATTCTGTTTAAAGTGGGAAAGAATTGAAAGAAAAAAAAAAACGTAACGTGGTCGGGTATAGTAGGCTATGTACTTACATCAGTTCGGTCCATGCTTTCAAGCACCAGTAGAACATTGCGGACGACATTGTGTAGCGCAGTGTTGCCATTTGTACATGTTATACCTACTATTTTGAGCCCATACTTAAACTCCATGGCTAGAAGTAGCATTATCGCAACTGCATCGTCCGTGCCGCCGTCTACGTCTATGAGAATCGGGACAGACATGCTGCAGAGCACGTGATACACAACTGACTGCAGAGTGCAGCTGCCATCAGTGTTGCCAGTAATATATTTCTTGAAACCGCCAGTAGGAGCGTGCCAACCCGCCCAATTCCGCCCAAATTTAAAATCTATTCTATCTAGTCTAAAACCCATAATGGTCGCATTTTTTAAGTTATAAAATACATTAGGAGTTGTCAATCTTGATATGTAGATAAAAATACAGTAGCGTCACGCATATATTACCCCTCAAACATGCTTTGTGACGTCATATGAATAGGTCTATATAATTTATATACTTTGCTATTATTCCCACATTTTTTGTATGACCTTGACAAAAATTTACCGACCCCACTAATTACATATATAGTTGAAGTCACCCTTAGAACTTGCCAAATGTCACATTTACTATTTTATATATCATAGAAAATAATTAGACTATGTATGGGGCCAACTATGCCCAATCCCCCACTTAGGACATATCAGAATAGGTACACAAATAAGTAACAAAAAATCATTGAATTAGGTCCTGACAATTTTTATTCAATACCCCGTCAATGGACTCATATTTTAAAATTAGCATACACACAATATACATTTACACTAACTTAAAAAAAATACAGTGAAATTTATCAACACCACAAATTCATTACTTATTCGACATATTACAGGGCCTACATGAAGTTAAAAACACCTTGTTCATGGACTCCTAAGAACATTTTTCTGAGTCAGAGTTTTGATTGCTGTGTTAATGCACCATAAGAATTGCTCTAGTAACTGTAAGCAATAATTATTCTAGTTCGTTGTGCAGAATTGAATGAATTGGCTGAGTTGGCATATAAAAGAAACATAACTTATGTACACACGATAATTAAGAGTTAAAAAAGGACATTGAAATATTTATCAAATTTACTATTACACTTACACATACCCGGAAAAAGACAGAGGCATTCGGCCAGGTTGCGCCATAAAGCAATGAATTGACCATTACGTATTACAGAAACATAACATATGTACACAAGGAAATTAAGAGTTAAAAAAGGACATTGAAATATTTATCAAATTTACTATTACACTTACACATACTTGGAAAATGACAGAGGCATTCGGCTCGATTGTGCCATTAAACAATGAATTGCAATTACATTTTAAAGAAGCATAACTTATGTAGGCTACACAAGAAAAAGACAGAGGCATTCGACCAGGTTGCGCCATAAAACAATGAATTGACCATTACATATTACAGAAACATAACTTATGTACACAAGAAAATTATGAGTTAAAAAAGGATATTGAAATATTTATCCAATTTACTATTACACTTACACATACCCGGAAAAAGACGGAGGCATTCGGCCAGGTTGCGCCATAAAACAATAAATTGACCATTACATATTACAGAAACATAACTTATGTACACAAGAAAATTAAAGGTTAAAAAGGGTATTGAAATATTTATCCTACTTACTATTCTAACCAACTTATAATTTCATCCATCGATTCTCCAGAAACATCTTGTTCATTTATTGTATCGCTGTACATTTTTGAAGTAAATAATTCAAACATTTTTTGGGTGGGGGAAAACTCTTTGCAACAGTCTCCCCGCACCTGCTGGTATAGCCGAATACGTAGAATTGCAATCAACATGGACAGTTGCATTCTGTTCCGCAATTTGCATTTAACTACGCCCATTACAGAAAATACTCTCTCCACCACTGCATTGCTAGTCGGCAATGAAAGTGCCCTCAAAGCGAAGTCAGATAAATCTTTAAAAATGAGCTGCCCTCCAGCATTTTTCATTTGCGCGACACTAGCCCAAAATTTTCCCATAGTGACTCCCGGAGCAGGCACACCAGGAACGATGTCTGCCAAAGTCATCGTTCCAAGCAATCGCCACTGGTTCTCTATGGCGTCCATGTCGCGATTTTTGCCAGCCAAACTTAAGGGTAAGTCTACAAATGGTGCCCTGCTGAGAGATAAGGCCGCGGATGGTGTTAAATGCCGTAACCCCTGGATAATTGCAACATTTCCAGGCATGCGTTGTACTAATTCTCTGCACAACACAAGCATGAACCTGCAACATCTTTCCATTACAGTATTCAACTCAGCGCGTCCAATTTTGGATGATTTCGCGTGCTCACTAAATGTTGTGCCGAAATCAACGTCAGTGAGCTCCAATAAACTGTTGTCAAAACAGTTTCCTGCTTTCTCAACTGCGAAGCCCACTGCGTTGATGTCGGCCTCTTCCAACATTCCCTTTGCCTTGCTGGCGTCAAGTCTATGTTGTAAATACGCGGGCTTAAAAATGCGTCGCGCAAATGAAAGTAGCAACCCCCTTAAATCCCGGTATACGTTGCTAGGGTCAGAGTTGCTGGCTTGAAAAACAATATTACAATCGGTGATATCTTTCAAAGCCTGCCTTAAAAAAAGTAAATACAAGTAATGTGCCTCATTGGCATACATTTGTGAAAGCGTTTTGGCCGTGTAACATTTTTCTGTATTGGCCACCATTTGAAAAAATGTTTTTAACTCCAGCCATTGCTCGCTAGTTCTTTTAACCGCAGAATGGTGGGCCAGCCATCTTGTGGCCGATAAAGCCGTAAGTTTAGGCGGTGTTTTGCTGTCATTTATCAAGGCATATACATCTTTATATGCCTTGCATCTCAGCGAGCTGTGCGAGAACCAGCTCCTTGATTCTCGTAATAAAAACTCAAGGGCTGTTGGCAGCTCCTCGCAAGCCCTCTGAGAGCAGCGGTTTAATGAGTGGCAAACGCACCTTATAAGTTGTAAATCAGGCAATTTCTCCCTTAGTCGGGTGTATAAAGAGTTGTTTACCCCGCACAGATTGCTGGCCCCATCTGTGCCAATGGCAATAAGGTTGGCCAGGTCAATTTTCATTGCGGTAAAAAAATTAACAAAATTTGTGAACAAGTCCTCAGCTGTGGCCCGCTCCACTTCTTGGAACCCCAAGAAGTGGCTGATAATTCTGTTTTCAGCCACACTGAAATAAACAACTACGTACGCCATATATTTTTCGCAGCCAATATCCGTTGATTCGTCGATAACTATCGAAAACGGCCTGTTGCCGAGGTCGTGCAGGACTTCTTCTAACAGTGCCGGTGCAATGACGTTCTCTATAAGCTTGGCGCATTTAGTCCGGTGCAGGCGCAAATTTGATAAGCTGCTGCCCGATCCCATGTCTTTTATCATCTCCCCAAGGTGGTCAATGGCCCTTGTAGATGAATGGTTGGCTATAAAAACAGCCAATCGAAGATCATTGGTTTTCTCTGCCTTCGTTGAAGTCACTAAAAAAAATAATAATATAATTAGGCCCACTAAAACTGTTTCTTTTACACTTATCCAAATTGATTAATTTTAGAACATTATTAAAAATAAAAAATGATTATTTTAGAGTATGGCATATATGTATATAAAAAATACACTCGGCACTCAGAAGAGTATAAATTTTGCCCTGGATCACTTTTATTAGTTTAGTAATAGCATTGTTTTAAATAAAAACAATTAAAACAATTGTTGTTACAAAGCAAACTTAAATTATTACATATAGCATTTTATAAAAATAAAACCGTGTACTGTGAAACTATGAGTCTAGATAATATTGTACTGTTTGCTTTGTAAAACGAAACTGTGATTATTTTGGACTTGCAGCGACATTCCTAAATTTGAGCGTTTAATCAATTTAGTGAAAATAGTACTTGGTATAATATTTTAAATTTCATTCAATCATTATGCAGTAATCAATTATTATTATTATCAATTTATTATCAGGCGTATAGTATGGAATTTTGTGATCTTATACATGTATAGCCTACAAAAGAGATAAAATGATGAAATTTGACCAATTTTGTGATGAATAAATTCCTGAGCTTCAATTCATCATATTTGGCAAATGTTTAAAATAATATTAGTTAATTGTCTATACCTAGGTGTAAGTATTTCTTCACAGGAGATTGATTCTCAAACAAATTATTGTACTATTGCCTTTCCTCATAAATGTGTTTTCTCAAATTTTGAAAGGAATTTAAATCAAAATTAAGAATTATTTAGAGCAGCTAAATAGGCTTATCACCAGCTTAAAGTTAATTCGTTAAATATTACGAATAACTTACCGAATGAAGACAACGTGCTTTGTTTCGTCTTATTTAATGATTCTAACTTTAACTTGTGTCCTTTTGAATCCGCATGGGTTTTAATATCATTTTTTTGTGCACGAATCGTTGATTTGCACAATGTGCAGAAGGCTTCTCCGCGTCCCGCTGCAATTAAATCATCAGGTGCCCGTGAGAGCCAACCTAAAAAAACACGACCAATAAACATTAATGACAGGTTATCAGATCAATATGGGTAAACATTACCTTTGTCTACATTATAAATCGATTTGATTTCAGTATTTAAGAAATGTTTCTTAGAATCCGCCAAACCTAATTTTCTCTGCATAATTCCTCGATTTTACTTAATAGGTGTTTGGGGTATTTATTAATTATTGACACAGTCTATCCCACCATGGTGGGTCAAAGACCATTTGATGATTTTGACTGGCAATTTTTACCAAATTTAATTGAACCATACCCTTTTGCCTTTTTTCAGCATAATTCACCGATTTCACGGAGAATTGGCCATTTACATATATACGCGGTTGGGGTCGTTGTTGGTACGTTTTACTATCTACTACGGTTTAATACTATTCCTTCCACAACTAAAGTTAAGTTCACCCGTGTCATCCTTAATTTTCAATGTTTCCTTTTCTATTACTTAACGTCATATTTTTCATTTACACCACCATTCGCGTACACATGAGACTACGAGATACTAAAGCATTTTTAATGTTTTACCGAGTCATGTAAGAAAGTCATCATATGAAGAAATATTGCGATATTGCGAAAATACTTAATAGATAATGCTTTCTACTCACTTGATGAATTTTATGCAACCAATTTAATATAAGAATGACCATCACACCTAGCCTATCTAATGCTATATAATTTATATTTAGGTCTATTACATTAATTACTTTAATTTCCTGTTGTACGAAGAGCTTTGCTCAGAATTTTATAATATAATGCTCATTAATTATTATCATTATGTATTGTATAACTTTTGTTTTTATGCACTAACATGTACTATTGACGAATCCGACACATTGCTAATTGTTAACTGGATAATATATTGATTTACTAGCCCTAGGTAAAGTAGGTATGTAGGTATTATGTAAAAGGTACATACTACATACAGCAAATGAATAAGGAAAGTTTTGTCAAATATCAAATCGGTCTTACCTTTAAATTGAGCTTCATTTTCCCAGTTGGTGTTATAATGTTTCGCATACTTCGCCCAGGAACCCTTTGATTTAGGCATCTTTAATCTTTATAAAATTGCAATTTGCAAATGCAAAATTAAGTAAAAATAAAAGAGAAATTAATAAAAAAAAGCACAAGCCACGAGGTCCATGTACAGATTTACAGAAAAATCAAAATCAACAAAGTGACAAACAAGAACAACAAACAAAATATCATGTGATGCGGGCGATTTGCGAATGTCGTATCGATTATCGAATATCGATTGTCCAACATGACACCACTTTTGTCCTTCAACGTCTCCAATGGTGGTACCTTTGAAAACTTGGCGGAAAATTTAATTTTTTTTTTTAGTTGAGCAGGTTTTGAATTTTTTTACAGATTTTTAGAATCGGAAAAAATCCGCCGATACCCGCCAGTTGAAGGGCGCGAACCCGCCCAATTGGCGGGTGCCCGCCGTTTTAAAATTTTGCCCGCCACATGACCGTCTCAACCCGCCCAATTGGCGGAATTCCGCCCAATCTGGTAACACTGGCTGCCATATGTTACAACTGACAGGAGGTGGGGTTATGAGTCTCTAAACAGGGGATATGTCAGTCGGGAAATCCGCCAAATTTTAACTTTCAACAATTTTCCTCTTTCGTAAGTGAATAGACTTGGGAGACCATGACAACTTAATAAAGTTGGGAGCGAACCAGGGGCGTCGAATTCCCCTCCCCTGCGATTGAAAAAATCACATTGACCCTGACCATTGAATATATATAATATATAATAAATATATGTTGAAATATATGACCGACAAAAGGACATCGTTACAACCTTGTTAAAAAATGTACCTACTTACTTAACGTGTCCGGGCCTAAGACACGTTGATCCAAAACGTTGCGGCCTGGATGGCCTTGTCGTTGGCGTCCAAGAGATCCCTCTGGGACACGGCTTCTCTCAGCCTCGGGCAGACCAGAAGGTGTCCGTCGTCCTGCACTTGTCCGCACTCGCAAGTTGAGACCTCCGCCAGTCCCCACGGCATTTTGTGACCCCCGTTCTTAGTCTATTCAGGCTCCCCGCTCCGCCATGTAGGGTACGACAGTTGGGCTCAGGGCGCCATTTTTTCTTGGATGTTTGGTGTTAGGTTCTTCCACCGGTCGGTTCGATTTGCGCTGGTTGTTCCCGCCACCCGTGTCGTACGGCTGAAGAAACTCTTTCTGGACTTCAGGCGGTTGTACCCAGCTGACTGTCCGTGAAGTGGGTGCCGGGGGTCATCCTCTGCTTTGGTCCTTTCGACGTCTTCTAAAACGGAGCGTCGGATAGTTGGAGGAGCAATGCCGATGATGTGGTAGATCTCATGAACGGGGGTGGGTTTGAGGCAGCCTAAGATGATTCGAGCAGCCTCATTTACAGCAATTTCGACCTCTTTGGTGTGTGCAGACGCGTTCCAGACCGGTGCTGCGTATTCGGCAGCTGATATGCATAGGCCCAATGCTGAGGTTCGTAGTGCCGGCGGCCGCGCTCCCCATGTGCTCCCTGTTAATTTGTGGATGATATGATTTCTCGCACATACCTTTTTCTTGGTGGCTAGACAGTGATTCTTGTATGTGAGTGATCGGTCAAGAGTAACCCCCAGGTACTTTGGGATGCTGCAGTGTTCCAGGATCATACCTTGCCACAAAATGTTTAGTTTCCGGTTTGCTTGATGGGTCTTAAGGTGGAATACACATGTTTGCGTTTTTGATGGGTTCGGCTTAAGTAGGTTTTGGTCGTAGTATCTCGCCATCTTAGCTAGGCCTACCCCCAGTTGAGTTTCCACTTCCTCAAAGGTGTTTTCCTGAGCTGCTAAAGCTGCGTAAATGAAACTTCTGACGTTCGCAAAGGTAGGCTGATCATTTGTGTAGATGTTAAAAAGTATTGGCGCGAGTACGCCTCCTTGTGGTAGCCCGCATTCAAATGTACCTATATAATTGTCATCTTACCCCAACCCTGAAAAATATGAAAATGACACCCTAGAGCGGAGAAAAACTCTTTTTTAGTATCTCTTAACTCTAGATATGTCATGTCATTCGGGAAATGTTATCATGAAGTCCCTTCTTTCATAACTGAATACACTTGGAACTTTGGAAGATGATGACAGATGGGAACGAAGGTACTATAACCCCTAACTAGTGATCTCTAAACTTGGGGCATGTTATTTGAGGAATCCTGCCAATTTTAAATTTTGAATCTGCCCACGTCTCTTTTTATGATGTGGTGCGTGATACAATACTGAAATGGCTACGGCGTGAACGGCTGGTAACTTAGTGATGCCTAAACTGGGGATGTGTCACTTAGAACATCGCGCCATATTTCAATTTTTTAATGTGCATGCATGTCTCTTTTCATGCTACAGTACGTGATACAGAATACAACTTGATTTTTTTTACTTCTAGCTATGAACGAGGTTGACTATTATTTATGCATCAAACAGAAGCGTAGCCAGGGGGGGGGGGGGGTAATCCAAATTTAGTAAAACAGAAAATTGTTCAGATTTTTATTTTTTAACTTTCCCCCGAGGAGACCCCGGTCCCCCTGTTTCCAGTGTTGTTAAAGTTCTCGTCTGCTAAATCAAATTTTTTGCCGACAAGCTCTTTCAGGCCCATTTGCGGGGGGGGGGGCAGGGCAGATGCAACACCACCCCTTCGAAACCTATCGTTACGCCACTGGTCCGTGTTACTCGTAAGTGGGCAAACATTGTGTATTGATGTTGCATGAAAAATTGGCCCCCCCCCCCCCAAAAAAAAATCTGGCTACGACGCGTTGATAAATTTATCAAGAATGGTGAATATGGCGACATCACTCGGGAGTTGCATATAAGCATATGAGAATGGAGCTGTGGACAGCGTATTTATTAAAGTAGTTTATTGACAGCACCGACCGTGCAGTACCTACTGAAATTCGGAACTTGTTAGCATAGTAGGTTGGTAGCTTGCTTGTAAATGTGTGCGAGTCTCTACACACCCTGCGTTCGGGGACCTGTCCTAACTCAACTCATTACCATACCTACAGGCAGGGATGTAACAACGAATATTTTCCAGGATGAGGGGGCTAAAACCATAAACCACTTTACCTAATGTAGAATTTTTAAATATATATATAATTCGTAACAAACGTTCTCTTACCTACATACGAGCATTACAATAGCTGTTGACATGCAAGACCGTAGCCAGGAATTTTAGGAGGGGGTTTTCGGGAACAAGGATCCCTAAAATATCTACGTCATATATTATTTTAATTATACAAAAACCAGATGTTAAATTTTTAACTAACTGGAGGAGGGGTTAATGGGGATATTTCACTCGGGAATTCTCACCATTTCTTAATGCAAGAGGTCGACACCTACAAGAACCAGATACAGATCCAGGGTGTTCGTCAGGAAGGTGCTCAAGCAGGGTACTAGGTCAAGGAGAATTTTTCCTCCCCAGAGGAAGGGTGGTTTCATTACTATAAATTAAGTGAAACTCCTCGGTAACGGGGGTCGGGAAGGAAATCTTGTACACTGATCGACTTACAATACTTCCATTTCGGTCACCGGGAGGGTCGCGCTTCCTCTGTAAGCCCACTCCCTTCATCTTCTGGATCCGTTACTGACAAGAACCCTTGCCAAGCATTGCTTTGTGTGTACCATTGTAAGCAGAAGATTGCTGATTAAGCTAAACAGATCTGAGTAGCTGAACAAGCAGTGCCTTGGGGTACCCATTATCCACTTGGAGCAACTTCATTAGGCCGAGCTTTCTGCTGCTCAGATTATGAGCCGTCATTGCCGCTGTTTGGCTCAGTTTGATATTCGCGACCACGTTTGCTCCTGTTATATATCTCAGCAATTGCTGACTTCCCTCTTAAGAGGGCGCCATCATTTTACAAGGTTAGTGGGTTATATGCGATACCTTAGCTTATTACCTTAACTTAGCTTATGAGGAAGGGAGTCTCAAAGGAGAGCTACTGGGAATTCAATTATTTCTGTGGCACCTATTGTTTAGATGTAATTTTTGCACAATTACTTAAAAAACGCTGGTGACACGCCAACCCATTGATGTTCTGACCCCATCGACTGCTTCTGGATCGTCTCTCTTGACTAAGCTCTATTTGGGATGTTGTGGTCAGAAACATGTCCGTTAACCGCGCTTTTCCATACCGGTACTAGTGAACCCGTACATGTTTTCCTATTTATAAATTAGTGTAGGTACGTTAACAGCCCTATGGTTAAATATCGGTTGCCTGTAGATTTTCCCTGTTCTAAAGCACGGGATTGATTGATCGGACAATTGCAAAGTACAGTATATGGTATGGTATGCTTTGGAACTCGGATTATCCAGAATATCTTCAAAAAATATTTTTTCTTCATAATCAAAACCTTGCTTTGAAAGCACCCTATTCTGTTTCGTAACTCTATTTCAAATTTAAAAAAAAAATTGAACAATTAAATTGAACCTACTGCACTACAGCACCACTGGAGCCCCTGGCTCAAAGGAGTCTTCCAATGAGGTTCATTTGTGACGTCATCAAAGCGTTGATTTTTCCATAAGCCTCAGTACTATTTTAAAATTATTTTATTTATGTATTATTTTAAAGTGATATTTTCCTATAAATCATGGAGAATATATATATATATATATTAAATTATATGCAGCGAAAATAAGGTCCAGGCATAGTAAAAATATTATAAAAAATATTAATTGAATTAATTAGATGCTAAGAGCTTAGCTTTCACATGCAAACGAGAGCCATTTTGAATAATATGGATATCGGTTTGTCGTCTGCGAACCTAGTGACCAAAACTGTCCCTACAGAACCTCATTGGTCGCCTATATATGTTCATTGTTCCCCCCGAAGTTTGTCTGGATCTGCTAAATACCTTTCGGGGCATGCTTAAGGAGTTGCTAAGCCAACTTTCAGGACGTTTTGTTGCTCAGAGGGATTGGATTTTGTAACGCAGATTTACACAGATGGATCTAGCTCACCGCTTAGGGTTGGAGCTGCTTATTCTGTTAAAGGTGGGCAACATACTGTATACAGATCAGTGGCATTGTACTCAACCGCATCGCCCTTCACAGCAGAGCTTGTTGCCATGCAAATGGCGTGCGAGTTCATCAGATCGACTCTGGCAGGAAGAGATAGATTCGTACATCTCTGACTCAGCGTCCGCTCTGACGGCATTGGTTTCCCCCATCCAGTCTCAAAAGCACCACATATTGGTTAATGATATTAGAGCCCGTCTAGGGGAATTAGCCGAATATGGGTACAAAGTCCGATTGCACTGGGTGCCTGCTCGTGTAGGATCCCGGGCAATGAAGAGGCTGATAGATGGGCAAAACTGTGTATGAATTCAGCGGGCCCGACCCACGACTATACTGATGTCAGTGACTGTCATAGGGGTGTCAAAGGTCGATTCCGTGATTGGTGGCAGCAGATGTGGGACTGTGATGAGAAGGGGCGGTACTGTCACTTAATCCTTCCCAGGGTGGCATGGGGAGGCTAGTTGTCACGAGGCGTAGTGACAATCTCGTCACGCCTGATATCTGGACACACTGGGGAAAGTGTCACCTTCAGCGAATGTCAATTGTGGACTCTGCCTCTTGCGATCAGTGTGGCCAACCGGAAACGGTGGAACACATTTTATGGGACTGCCCACGCATGGACCTAGCCGCCAGGGATAGACTCACAGTTGCCATTCGTCAAGGTTTGGAGGATTCGGTCACGGAAGTAAGGGACATTATGGCGATGGCTCTTGAATTAGGGGTATCATCGGTCCTGCAATGCTTTGCAAGGGAGTTGGACGATGTAGTCACGATTTAGGCGTGACTAAGCTTGTGCTGTACCTCGGTCTGCTATTGGCTAACCAAATGGCCGTAGTAAAAAATAAAAAAATAATAAAAAATTAGGAGTCTTGAATGTCAACCATCCGCGCGGGTCATAATTCTTAATAATCTGGACTACTAAAAAAAAGTGCTGTATTGCCTCATTAACCTAGATTTTTAAAAAATAGGCACTATATTTAATTCAGCAATTGATGCTAATAATCTCATTCTTCCTTTAGAAAACTCGCAAATCTCGTCACAAGTCCCCTTGAACTTATCAAGCATCCCACGCTAAGAGTCTGAGGGCGGATCAGGCCGCTGCATAACAAGATTATGGCCCGTCGCAGCAGCTAGTATACGTGGCTGTCGCTCTCCGCAATGTTCGGGCCCATATTTTGCCTGGCTCTCGCCGGTTTCTTGGCCGTCCCATGTGAATCTGGTTCATCCGTTGCTGACCTTTGTAAGTATTAAGCTTACTGTTATATTGCAGTATCATACGGTGTACATAACACTGACATTAAATTAACTTTGGTTGAAGAGGTAACCTCCACGTAATAATAACCGAAATTAGAAGATATAGAAAAACTGGGCTTGGCGGGGTTCGAACCCACGATCTACGTCTAACCGGGGCTGTTCTTGTACTGGCTTGTGGTCCAGCGGTTAAGACGACGCCCCGGTTAGGCGTAAATCGTGGGTTCGAATCCCGCCTATATATCCTATATATAGGCCTATATATTATTATTATTATATATATCCTATATATTCTATATCCTCTAATTTAAGCTTACTGTTGTTTGAAATCATGTGTGCTCGATGAAAACAAGACTTGGGTGTGGTTACACACACATGGCGGAATGCAGCATGCCCCTTTTTTAGTGTCTGCGGGTCGGTCCTAGGTTTCTGTCAGTAATATTTGTTCCAATGCATTGAATGACCGCAGGTAAATTATTTCACAGCAGTCCCTAAACCCGTCTTGCGTCTGATGTTCGATTAGGTCCATTTAAAGCATAAAAAATGTTTAAAAACGCTGGCGGATGTTGCTCAGCATATGTTTAGTCAGTTCAAGCAGCGGCCCCGCCCACCCCGTTCAAAAAAAAAATGCACATGTCTATAGCTTAGCTTTACAGTTCGTTGTGTGCCTAGCACTATGTAATATTCTTCTTAAAATGCCTCTTATATCGAAGATTGGTGATCATCGCATTACTATATGTTAGACGAAGAAATAAAGTTTCGAGTTCGTTTTTAATACAACTAGTTCTTACCACTACTCAATAATACATCATTAACAGCAAATCAACCGTCAGAAACAACCTTTAAATAAGCAGAAACCAATAATGGCGGATCCACGGGGGGGGGGGGGGGGGTCAGGGGGTCATGACCCCCCTCCACCCCCCCCCCCCCCATATGACTAAATTCATAAGATACCTAGTAAAAAAAAATTGCATAAAACCCAACTTTTCAAGAAAAAAATTACCTTTTAAACTTACAAAAAACTTGTGACCCCCCCCCCCCCCCCCTTGGCAGAAACCCCCTACATTTCGATGTATGACATGTGGCCTTCACTAATACCAATTGTCCACAGTTTCTGAACTCCTTCGTCGCGACTGCCGCACCATTCGTTTTGTGCATAGTCTATCAAACTCACTTATTGTGTTCGAAAGTGGTACATATCATGTATCAAAATGCTCAGAAAAATTTCTTCTATTTGTCCTGATATTTTTGGCAGGTCTACGATCAATAATTAATGAAATATTTGATTTTTACACTTATAAGGCTTTTCCCCCTACGATTGTCTCTTGAATTAATGGTGAAATTCTTTGCAGATCAAAACATAAACCGGAATTGGAACGCTACGAAAGCTGATAAGCTCAAGCGGGAGCTACTTCTCAATTACGATAAGTTCACGAGACCTACGCAGAATGAGAACGCCACAGTCGTTCATTTTGATCCGGCCATTAACCATGTCGAACTGGTAAGAGCTATTTAAAAAAAAAATGAATTATTTCGATGCTTTAGGATAAATTAAAGCATTGGTCCCTCAAGACTATCCACTCCAACTGATCATCTAAGGACTCCCAACTCACGGAGGTTGGTTTCTGAATCGCCCTTACAGCGGTTTCTTGGACTGCAGTCTTCTTCCCGTCATGTCTGCTTTGAGATAGGGTAAAGCATTGGCCCCATCCGAATTATCCACTCCAACTGATCATCTGAGGACTCCCAACTCGCAGATGTTGGTTTCTAATTCGCCGCCCTTCCAGCGGTTTCTTGGACTGCATTCTTCTTCCCGCCTTGTTTTCTTTGAACTGCATTTTGTTCGGCATGCGGTCTTCTAGCATTCTTACAATGCGTCTTACAAGTTGCAACCATCATAGACATTTTTAGTGTCCAGTGAATTTTCTCTGTTTTATTTGCAGGATGAAGACCGAGGGATTATTAGTGTTCATTGCTGGGTCAAAATGGTGAGTATCCTGGTGTATTATAAAAATATACATATATATATATATATATACATATATGTATATTTTAGTGCATAGTGTAGAAGAAGGGATGACAAGGTACCAATAAGAACTCAGCAAACGCACTTAGTGGCTTAGTGGGAGAATCTGTCGGTTCTGTAGAGAAGAAGCGGCTGGCTGGCACATTTTAACTAGCTGCTCATCCCTATATCGTCTTCGCTGGCCGCATCTTGGAATAATTGGCGTACAGGAGAATCCCTGGTGAACAATAGTCCTACAGCTATAGTAAACTACAGTAAATAAATAAATAAGGGCTTTTTATTGTTTCTATTACTAAGCCAACTTAGCGGAGTTAGGGCTATAAAGCCCTCTCTTACACTCAACTAGGAAAGCCCGGGACCGCCTGCTTTACATGCCCTCCAAAGCATGGCCAGAAAATGTAGCCAGTGTGGGACTCGAACCAACAACCTTGCGGGTGAAAGTCAGAGTCCGTACCACTACGTTACATGTCTTGATATAGTAAAGTACAGTATATTGTCCAAGGTACTTAAGTTTGTTTGTTTTAACTTTCCAGACTTGGGTAGATGATAAATTGAAATGGAACAAGGACGAGTACAACTTGTCGGAGCTGCATCTAGCTGACCACGAAATTTGGCAACCCGACATCGTACCTTACAACAGGTTTGTGACCACATGTTTTTGACGATTTCTGTCGCGGTGCCATCGCTGTACTATCGCAAGTATACTTTGCAGTAGGCAACGTGCGCCAATAATTATAAATGTCAATCAAAACGTACCTTGCCTTCCTTGCTGGCGATATGGCCCTATGTTAAAGCCTTGGTCTCTTCGGCAAGTCTGCTCCTCCATCCGCCCACCGCTTTCTTGGATGGTCTGCCACTTCTTCGACGGATGAAAGCTTCGGCCAACAGACACGTTTCCTTTGGCCAATTAGAGCACGTCTTGTATACTTCAAAGTAACAACAAATACCGTCGTGGCTGCAAGCCGTATTCTGATTGGTCATAAGAAGATGGCACCGATGGATGGATGGTGGCCGGTGGCACCAGCAATTCCAAAAATAGCCTGGTTAGGAGCGAGTCTCCCATCTCTTCTATTTAGATTTCTTTGTATTTTAAATTGAGCACTGTTTTGCAGAACAGTGTCTCTTTTATTTCATAAATGACTTTTTGTTCTGTTACTAAGTCAGCCTAGTGGAGTTACGGCTGTAAAGCCCTCACTTAAACTCAATTAGGAAGGCCCGGATCCCCTGCTTGCATGGCCAGAAAATGTAGTAAGTGGTGGGCTCGATCCAACAATCTTTCGGGTGAAAGTCAAAGTCCGTGCCGCTAATCCAAATGTCTTAGTTAATCTAATCATTTCATGCCTAGAACGTCCCCTAAAAGTTCTGTAATTTTGAAATTAATGAGATAGGTTTGACTTGCAGTGCCGCAGGAACGTCGATCGACCTGTTTGGAAACACACATGCCATCGTTACAAGCGACGGAACTGTGTTATGGGTGCCGCCCGCCATCTTGCAAGTCTTTTGCGACCTCAACTTTCGAAAATGGCCGTTCGACATCCAGGAGTGTCCAATCAAGGTCGGGTCGTGGGTGTACAGTTCTGCAGAGATAGATCTCAAGTATAGCGAAGCTGAGCCCCATGTAAGTTATTTGTAAACAATGTATACATACACATGTGTAATAATTCGCTCCAGCCTGAACTAAATGTCAAGAATCATCAATAATCAGCTCGTTGCCTAGCTGGGTGTGATACGTGAGCCTCCTCCACTCCCTCCTGTCTCTCCACTTCCAATTATTAAACACTTCCTCTGGTACCAGTCCAACTCATTGATATCGTCCTTAACCTGGTTTCTCCTCCTTCATCTTCGTCTTCTCCGAGTTCGCTCTATTACTTCGTCCAACCGTTTCCTCGTGCACCTGCTGTTATCTATTCTCGCTATCATCTCCAGCATGGTTCTTCCACCCCGAACTCTCTTCAAAACCTATCCCTTCTTGTCCTCTCACGGGCTGTTCTAAAGGACTTCATCCCAGCGGTGTTCAGCATAACCTAGTCCGATTTATTTTATGTGGGTTCTTCTCTCTCATGGTTCACTTATAGGTAACTGGATCCCCGTAAGAGATATAAGAGGCGTGCAACGTCTACCCTACATGGCAGATTCTACGCAGCAGGTCTGTCTTTGTTCACCGGGTCTTATACCATGGTTGGAACTCGGAAGCGTTGCCAACATAAATTATTAATAAATTTTTTTTTAGTTTGACAACCTGCTAGTGAACCCTGAATGGCGGTTTGTCTCGATAACTCGTCAAAGAAATTTTTACAAATACGCGTGCTGCGAGAACCCGTATATTGATCTTATATTTAACTTACGAATCGCCCGGCAATCAGCTACCTACAGTGCAATGATCGTCACACCAATCACAGGTAACAACATCTCGTCTATAGCTTCCTTAAGGTAAATTTCTTAGAGTCATTCCGGAGAACTTTTGTTTGTCAACTCAGGTTAATTTTTGCATAATGTATAACTTAATTTTTTTCTGCGCTCAGTGGTACCAACATGAAACAAAATCGTCTGCTTGGAGAGGGCAATTCTGAATTATTAAAGTGGTTTAAATAATTTCCGAGGCATGTTATTCTGTAAACGCCGTACTATGGCTGCAGTTGCACATACGATAGATCTTAATGTGTCTCTTCTTTTTCAGCCATTGTATTGATCACGCTTACAACATTTTGGCTACCCGCTGGCTCGAGAGACAAACTTATCCTGGGTGGTACCACAGTAGTCATCATCTCCCTCTTCCTCATCTACTTCTCGCAGAAAGTCGCCAAGATGGCCGGGGACACGCCTTTAATCGGTATGTATTGTGTTTTCATTAACGTAGACAGTTCCCGTTATTCTTCTTCTTTAAATACCTCATCTATCGAAGATTGACGATCGTCATTTCACTGATTGTTCTGTTATTTTCAGTTTCAATCCATAAGAACTCGCTGTTCTTGGTAGCCATCTCTGTTCTATTAACGGTGGCTGTTAAAAACCTGACCTCTTCCCGACAGTACCCGAACTCCTTACTTCTGGCTACAGCAGCCACCACTTCTCACTGATTGATCTTTTATTTTCAGTTTCTTTCTATGTGAACTCATTGCTCCTGGTAGCCATCTCAATTCTAATATCGGTGGCTGTTATAAACGTGGCCTCTTCACCTAAGACTATGCCAATCCCGTGGGTGATCAAATTGTCTTTAACTGGCACGCTCGGAAAAGTTCTACTGCTTCAAGGCCTGTCGTCTCAAGTGAGTATTCAATATACCAAGAACAACCCGACTACGATCGAGGACGACATTCGGTTTATTCAAAAAATTGCATAAGCGAAATAAGAGAAACCTTACAGGTGTACAAAATAAAATTTCACAAATATCGATCGTAGAGCAATATATGAAGTGTCATAAATTAGAAGATATGTTCCTCTATATTTTGGTGTACATTATGTGGCCGTCACTAACACCGATCGCCCATAGTTATTAAACTTGATTTGTAAAAAATAACAGGCCCACGTGATATCAAGTCCAAGGGGTTCCAAAACTGTGGCCACCTAGTTGCTTTCCAATTTATACGTAGTATAAGGAAAGCTTTGTGATGGTCGAAATTTTCGATTCCGAGATTTCAACGGATTTACACGTTTTGAGATCCCAGGAACCCAAAAAAGTGGCTTTTACGAATTGTCTGTCTGTCTGTCGCTCTGTCTGTCTGTTCATCGATTTCCGGGCAAACTAGTCAGTCGATTTTGATGAAATTTTGCATGTAGGTTCACAAAAATCATACCTCGGGAACATTTTTTTTTCTGCTAACTGAATTTGGGGGGTTTTATTCTCAAATAAAAACGTTTAAAAATATTATTTCTCAAAAACGGCTCCAACGATTTCTTTTAAATTCACATATATTGTAGTCGTGATTAATGTTGATAAAATGCGAGGGGTCGCTTGCCCCTTGATAGTTTGCTTCTGGGGGTAAAAAAATAAAAATAAATAAATTTTAATGAAAAATGACTAAAAAATAATGTTATCGATGATTTCTACCTTCAGGCATGTTTTAGGTGTTAAATTGAGTAACGAAACCGGACAGGTTGCTTTCCAAAATAACTATTTGGGTGTGTGAAAAAATGAAAGCAAATTCACGCTCAAATGCATTGCGTGCCTTTCCATTATTGCTGTGTGGTAATGTGTTGGTTTGACCTATCTAGAATTTACCTCACCTCCAGTGACGTCAGGTGGACGCTGAAGATAGCAGATGGCTCCAGAAATTTAAAAAAAAAAACGATAAAAGTGAAACTTCTGTATTGCAGGGATACTTTTTAATTATTTATCATTCACTTTTGAATAGCAACCACGGACAATGAAAATGAAAGAAAGCGAGAAGAGCGCATGTCTCACTCCGATACCCGAAGGCATGCGAAACTAGAGACACTTAGCGGACAACTGCAACAATAAGTTGCCTCCCGGAAAACTGCTTGTTTTTCGTCACGCTAAAAGGTTGCGGATTTCAAAACCTTCCCAGAAGTTTTAATACTTATATGCTTGGCGTGAGCGAACTCCAAACTTCAACATCCATTCTTGTCGCTCGTCGGTAATTGGCAGCAAAAGAAAAACTTATTATTACTTATTTTTTTACCTTAGGTGCTACCGAAGCATAGCAACGACGACGACACAGCCGATAATCGGCCATTTTCGACAGAAGGCCACGACCCGCAAGAACGGCAGGACGTCAGTAGTGTGAGCAGTGCCCGGGCCACCCAGAAGGACTGGTGGCTACTGGCAACAGCCATCGACAGAATCTGCTTCCTCATCTACTGCCTTCTCTTCATCATCTTTGCTATAGCTTATTCAGTTTGAGTTCGTAAAAGGAATGTATTTAGAATTACATCTCTTTCCCGCGTACTGGTATTAAGCGACCAATTCATGACGCAATCAATAGTAAATGCCGGTAGGTGAAGCAAAGAAATTGGAGTGTTATGTAATTTCTGGGCTCAACCTTGAAATTGCGAATTCTTGGCGCATGCTAATCCTATTCCGCTACCTGTACTTTTGAAAAATTTCGTCGAGAGAGAGAGAGAGAGAGCGACCCCCGAACCCCCCCTCCACGAGTTTTCCATGATTTATAGTAAAATAACTTGCAGCTCCCGGAAGGGGCCAGTTGTTACAGATACCCTGAATAAAGTGTCAAGAAAAGTTGTATTGTTCACTTTTTTTTGTAAATACCGACTACTTTCGGATAATATAGTATGTAATTTTTGTAGAGACCAAATGTTTTTATTTTCAATTACGGTCCTCACATCCATGTAATAGTGGGAAAGTTTCGGTAAAATCAACGATAATAAAATAGGATCCATGGCGCCAAACCATAAGCTAAGTATGGCCGATAGTGGTGAAAAGTAGGGAGAAATGAGTGGTATAGGAGCAGACTGGGCAAAGTCAATTTCAGTTAATTTTTCAGTAGAGCTAAAAAACAGTAGCTAGGGGTCCTCTGTTAGTCTGTTGCTACTTGTTGAAGTTAACTTACGGACGTGGCGCGTAAGTTATGTGTCTTGTACCACTTCCAAGGGTCTGTGTCGGACTTGGTACTCTATGGTTGTTCACTATTATCATTAAAAGATGTATCTCCACGAGTGTTTTTTTAGCTTATTTAATTTCAACAGGTTAGGGGTCCAGGCCTAGCGGTTTTATATATTAAACAGGAAGTTTTTTAATTATTTATTCAAGTATTTATGATGGCCACCCACGTGATCTTGCCCAAGTTTGAGGGCAGTAATTTTTCCAACTGGAAGTTTAGACTGATGACTGTTTTTCAAGAGAGAGAATGCTCCGAAGTCATTACTAGGAAGGTTTCAAAAAGGATCCTGATAAACATGGGAAACAGGATCGGCTGGCAAAATTACTGATCATACAATCCCTCACGGATAAGCACTATTAAGAGTATGTCCAGGGGAAATCAACCGCATTTGACATGCTTGAAACTCTGGAAAAGGTATACGTGCGTAAAAGTGTAAGTACATAACTTTATCTACGGAAAACGCTATATTGTCTATGAAATTTAACTAAGGTTCACTGGAAGAAAATTTTAGCGCCTTTGACACTCTCTTAAGAGAGTTGGATAATGCCGGAGCAAAGTTTGAAGAAGATGATAAAATTTGTCATCTCCTGTTGACTTTACCAACAAGTTACGACCTTGTAGTAACAGCTATCGAAACAATGGCCATTACTATCACTATGGAATTTGCCAAATCACGCTTGTTGGAATATGAGTTGAAACATGCTAGTGACGATAACGCAGACGTCGCCGGTAATGAGACGTCATTTCTTATCACTTGTTATGATTGCGGTTTAGTGGCCATAAATAATTTCAGTGCCCCAGTAAAAATGAAAGAAATTGGCGTAGGGGTAGAGGTACAGGCTACAGAAGATCGTACAGCGGCGGCGGACAGTCAACTTTCAACACTGATAGAGCCCACGTAGCAAAAACTGATGGGGAAGAAATAACATTTTTTACATCAGCTTTTATATCCAATGTGCCAAATAGTAATGATAATACAGTGGAGTTTTATATTGATTCTGGGTGTTCTGCTCACTTTGTGAAAGAATCGGTTGAAAATGAAATGAAAAATGTAAACATATTGTCTAATCCCATTGGTATCAAAATAGCTGATGGAAAGACGGTTAAGCAAGGTGTGTTGCCAGTGTTGCTGGAAGATAGGAAGATAAATATTAACGCATTCATAGTACCAGGCATGACTGGCCATTACTATCACTATGGAATTTGCCAAATCACGCTTGTTGGAATATGAGTTGAAACATGCTAGTGACGATAACGCAGACGTCGCCGGTAATGAGACGTCATTTCTTATCACTTGTTATGATTGCGGTTTAGTGGCCATAAATAATTTCAGTGCCCCAGTAAAAATGAAAGAAATTGGCGTAGGGGTAGAGGTACAGGCTACAGAAGATCGTACAGCGGCGGCGGACAGTCAACTTTCAACACTGATAGAGCCCACGTAGCAAAAACTGATGGGGAAGAAATAACATTTTTTACATCAGCTTTTATATCCAATGTGCCAAATAGTAATGATAATACAGTGGAGTTTTATATTGATTCTGGGTGTTCTGCTCACTTTGTGAAAGAATCGGTTGAAAATGAAATGAAAAATGTAAACATATTGTCTAATCCCATTGGTATCAAAATAGCTGATGGAAAGACGGTTAAGCAAGGTGTGTTGCCAGTGTTGCTGGAAGATAGGAAGATAAATATTAACGCATTCATAGTACCAGGCATGACTGCCAACTTACCGATCAGGGGTATCACGTCAAATTCTACGCTGATAGTGTTTGCATTGGCAAAGAATCTACAAATTTATCATTTCCCAGAGAGGGTAAAATTTATCGAGCCATTTTTGATCTCCCAACTAAGGATAACAGGGAAGTGTATTCAGCGCTGAATGAGTCTGATAATTTATAGCATCGCAGGATGGGGGCATTATGTTGTTCTGTGGATGGGGCACCTAAACAGGAAAAGCTTGCAAATCCTGGGACTCCCTTTCGTTGAAGAAAATTGTGAAGCCTGTATTAAAGGTAAGGCCACTAGAATGCCATTTAAGCCTTACCGATCATGCACGAAGAGAATAGGTGAAATGATTTGCAGCGACTTATGTGGACCTTTCAATGTGGCCACTATAGACGGTAATATATACATCCAAACAGTCGTCGATGACTATTCGCATTTTACAAAAGTATTCCTGCTAAAAAACAAATCCGAAGCAACTGCAAATTTAATAAACTAGCCTATGTTTGTCAATTGGAGTCACAATTCGAAAGAAAGATATTTAGAATTTGCATGGATAATGGTAAAGAACTAAACAATAATGAGTTCCGAAATTTTTGTGACACGAAAGGTATTAGAATTGAAGTTACAATTCCCTACACAAGTCAACAGAACGGAATTAGCGAGAGAATGAACCGTACTCTCCTTGATAAAGCTAGAGCTATGATGGCAGACACGGATTTGCCCAAATGTCTGGGGGGTGAAGCGGTTAGAGCCGCCGCGTATCTTATGAATCGGTCTCCGTCCAGGGCAATTGGCAACGAAATTCCCGTTAGACGATGGTTCAGAGTTGAAGCAGATCTAAATGAAATTAGAGTATTCGGATGTGTCGCTTGGAGCAAAATACTATCGCAGACAAGTAAACTAAATGCCCACAAGTCGAGCCTCGAAGGCTCGACTTGTGGGCTATTGTGACATTGGCTATAGACTTTATAATCCTGAAACAAGGAAAATTTGTACTGCAAGGGATGCCGAGTTCATCGAAGAATATGTGGAGCCTGACGCCCCCAACATCGTTTTTGAAAAGGAAGATTCGCGGTCAACCGAAGATGGCGATAGAGGAAAAGCAGAGGAAGAGGACGGCGGGACAGCTACAACTGAGGTGAGAGAGGCCACTATGAAGACTCGTTAGTTAGTGGAGAGGAGGCTCGGAGCTGCATGAAGGCGATAGAAGAGAAAAGTCAAACCTGTTAAAAAAATGAAACCTGGAGAATAGTGAATAGTGATGTGCTTACTAAAAAAAATGTGATAAGTGCAAAGTGGGTGTTCCGAAGAAATGAAGACGGTAGATATAAGGCTAGATTAGTTGTTAGGGGCTTCCAGCAAGAGTTTGGGGTCGATGACTCAGACACGTTTAGTCCAGTGGTCAATCTTGAATTGAAGCAAGAATAATTATTGCCTTAGCAGCAAAAAATCATTTTCATTCAAAGAAATTCGATATATGTAGTGCATTCTTGTCCAGTACCCTTGGTGAGCACGAAAACGTGTACATGTACGTACCGGAAGGGTTCAAAGAAGGACAAACTTGTAAGTTAAAAAAAGTCTACACGGACTTAAACAGAGTCCCAGACAATTTAATGAAAGGTTAAGTTTTGTATCAAATTGGGCTTAAACAGCTGGCAAATGATTCGTGTATTTTTTGTAATTGTGACAAAACTTTGATTCTTGCGATTCACGTAGATGACGGCATAGTGCGTTCAAAGAATATTAATGAGTTGGAAAGTTTTTTGGTTGAACTTACAAGTGAGTTTGAAACTACCGTCAGCAATGTTGATAGCTATTAAACTATTAAACTAGATTGGGGTAAGGACTCAGTGACTTTAACCCAATCGGAATATTGTAAGAAGATACTTGGCGTGTTCAACATGAGTGGGTGTAAGCCAGCACCGACACCCATGTCTGAAAATAATAATAATAATACTGATGACGGTGAAGGGGCAACGGATAGTCGAAGAAAATTTCCCTATCGAGAGGCTGTCGGTTCTCTGTTGTATCTGTCTAGATAAACCCGGCCTGACATAACTTATGCCGTAAATATATGTGCTCGCAGAACTACAGACAAAAGGATATCCTGAACGTAAAGAGAATCTTTAGGTACCTTAAAGGAACCATTAATACTGGAATTCGTTTCCATTCTGAGTTAGTTGCATATTCTGATGCTAGCTACGCTGAAAACGATGATGGGAGAAAAAGTACAACTGGCTTCATAATACCTGTATTTGTTTGTGGTGGTCCAATTTCATGGGCTACAAGAAAACAACCAATCGTCGCTTTGTCCAGCACCGAAGCGGAGTATGTGGCAGCAGCCGAGTGCTGCAAATCGATCTTATTTCTTAAGTCTATGTTAGAAGAACTATGTGGCTTTGGGCTTATGTAACTTTGGGCTATATGGGCTTACGCTCATCGCCGTCATTGATGTATTGTCAGAAATGTCTTTATTTTCTCTTAAATGTAGTTGTCAATTTTCTGGTCAATATACAATTATTATTATTATTATTATTGTAATGAGTCTCTGAAATGTAAGCTGTTTATCGATAATCAAAGTGCGCTTAAGCTTATGGAAGATCAGAATTTCATTTTATCAGAGATCACATTAAGAAAAATATAATTGAAGCTATTTTTTGTCCTACTGACGAACGCGGGCATTAATACTAAACCATTAAACAAGATTAAATTTCAGAGACTCAGGAATAGGGTCGTAGTTTAACTTAGTTTGTGTTTGCGCTCACGTATTGTTTCTAAGATTAAGGGGATTGTGTTGAAGTTAACTTATGGACGTGGCGCGTAAGTTAAGTGTTTTGTGCCACTTCCAAGGGTCTGTGTCGGACGTCGGTACTCTATGGTTGCTCACTATTATCATTAAAAAGTAAGATGTATCTCCACGTGTGTTTTTTTAGCTTATTTAGTTTCAACACTTCTCGTATAAACCCAATATTTGAACTAGTTTTAAACTGGACTGTGCCCGATTTAGCTTCTGATAATAAATTCAATTGCTAGATTTCAAGCGGTCGAATCCATCGGTACCAAAAACTCAATTTATGACATTTGTAGACTTTGTCCAGTTTGCTTCAATACCACTCAAATGCCAACGGTGGTCAAAGGAAATGTGACCCAAGTTGTATGGTTTCAACATAATAAAATAAAATATTGGAAAATGGAAAAAAATGAACAATTCAACAGGCGGGGTTGCAACAGAATGACAGATGTTCTGCGCACTTGACCTTGGGTCTCTGGCGATCTTACTAGCTTAACTTGTACTATGTTTGGCTTATGGCAAGAACCTCCCACTTAATCTCGATCACAACTGCCGAATTATTGATTGACAGAGCTACGGATACCCATCTTACCCGAGTGGGTAAATTAGAAATAAAAAGTGAATAAATAATAAAAGATATACAATGGAAGTTTTCTTTTTTTATTTACTTTAAGATAAACAGAGAGCAAATCAATTTGTCATTTCTTTTTAGACCTCCTAGGGACTCGAACTATAAAAATAAAGCATAGCAATTACAGCGAGTTCCATTATTTACCAGTTGAAAAGTCTGGGTAAGGAATACTCATCAGCACAACCATTTTTAACATATCCTCTCAAGCGGAGGTGTGACCAGTCTGTAAGGTTCGCTCCCATGATTGTTAGTAACGTTACGGAAAGTTGAACCCAAAGGAAGCCTGCTTAGGAATAGGAAAAAACATAGCAGCTTCCTATGGGTTCAACGCTACTAACAATTGTCAAAGCCATTCAAAAAGAAAAAGGTACAGTCAAGGAAAGTTGTCCATTGAGGAGGCACCATATATGCAATAATGCATTTGGCAGCATGATACCCATAAAGCCATGATCTACTCCTTTTCGGTGCCTTGCGTTACTTCTACAGTAATAAGTCGGACCTGGGCTTGTATCCCGGATTTAATGACAGCCGATTGCTCTCCACCTCCAAAAGGAAAGCTAAATGCATGGCCAAACCAACGATATTAAAACAGAATAGATGGCGACTAACAAAACTAAGTAAGTAAGGGGGATAACGTTGAGCAAAAGGGGAAATGTCAAAGGTGGCCAGAGGAAATGAAATTAGTTGGTCGGATTCCAACAAAAAAACAACAAAAAATGCGGCAAATTAAGAACAAGAGTGGAAGAGAACATGCCGTATCGCTGACCCCTCTTAGGGACAAAAGCGAGGAAAAATTGAAACAAATGCACAATCCAGCAGGCAGGGCTGACAACAGAAAAGGTGTAAGTTGCTGCACACCCGACCTGGCAATCCTAATAACTTTATTATGACTGCAAATACTAGTAGCTTAAGACGAGAACCTCCATCTTAATCTCAGTCACAACCTTTTGCTCTAATTCCTTTTTCTTCTTGGCCTCCAGCTGCTATGGCAGCTCCTACTCCTATTTCTTCTACTGTTGTTTGCATGCGCTCTATACGCCCACCTTACCCACTTAAGCCAAACAGTGAAAATAAACGAGATTTTGAGCTCAACTTTCGGCGCCATCTACCAGTAAAACTTCGCAGCTATCAATAACTAACATCTATAAGCCAGTCAACGCGAAAACGACGAGGTCATTTCTTTTGACCGCAACACCGCCGCCTCACAGCCGCTCATAATTGCAAATCTGAACCCGGCACGTTCCAACGCAGCAATGCCGGCGATCGTCGTGCCACCGGGCGAACACACGGCGTCTTTGAGCTGTCCCGGGTGCTGTCCCGATTCCAGAACCATTTTCCCTGACCCCATAACAGCCTGGGCGGCGAGTGTCTGTGCCAAGTCCCGTCGCAGTCCTGCTTTGACTCCAGCATCCGCCATTGCTTCGATTAGGACAAAGATCTGAAAGCAGAAAATACAAATTGGGAGCAAGGCCGTAGCCAAGGGGGGGGGGGGTTCATGGGGGTTCAAATCCCCCCCCCCCCTCCGAAATGAAATGGCTCGATACTAGATAGAATCGGATTTTGAGAGGAAAAATAAAAACCACTATGTAATATCCAATGAAATTTCTGAAACCCTGAGGAGCGGGAGAGAATTAAATTGTTTGTGTGCGATTAAAATTTTTATTGAAACCAAAAAAGTTACTTTATTTCTTGCCATAGTAGAGTAAAGTAAGTCGTAAAGTAAATCTTTATCACAGGTTAAGCATACAGTTTTAGTATTAGTGGTTCATAAGAGCACCAAACTAAGATTAATTAGTAATTACTAACTTATAAACTAATTTAAAAAAGACTAACTTATTATAAATACTGTCCATAAATTAATCGTTAAAATTAATAGTAGCCCAATCCGCACTTTTTTTCCTATTCCAAAACATTGCGGCTTCCTCTATTGGATTCCACTTTCTGTAGCTTTTCCTACGATGATGCGAGCCACCTTTAGCAAGTACAATGCATAGGAACGACGAGCCATCCAAGCTGTTCAATATTGGACAACCCAGTAAGTAAGTAAACATAGGCATAGGGTCAGATATACTTACAAATGCAGGAGAGCTGCCAGCGATACCCCCGGCAGCAGCGAATAAGCCCTCGTCGAGTAGTTCACATTTGCCAACAGAACCGAAGATCTTCTTAACCAGTTCTACATCTCCGGGTGTTGCTCTGTCATGTGGGGCTATCACTACAACGAAAAGCAAGTACGGAACATTCAGAACATCAAAACGTTTCAAATGTATTTAGGCCTATTCAAATCAAATGTATTTAATTCTATATCAAAAATACAAGATACAAATGAACAATTCCCAACCCCAAATGTTCCTAAGAATGTGCTTGGGGAGGGAACATAGGCCTACCATACAAGATTATTTAATTATATAAATATAAATTATTCAGTTCAATAACAATAACATGTGTGCCTCAAATGGATAGCTATGCTATTGAAAAAAGGAGATTTATTAATACAAATAGACACATAGTTAATAAAACGATTACATGATATATTTGCTGATACTTGGATTTGAGTGAATTGATTAGCATCGGAAAAGGAACATTGCTGCTTTGTATTGGGGTGAGTGGGAGGTGAGAGCTTTAGTAATGAATGATTTTTTTTTACTGCTGGATAAATATTTATTCTATGATGGATACTTATATGCGAGGTATCTAAATGTTGTACTCTACTACGTATGTACGTATTAAACACTGTAGTCGTATTGCAAAGCAGGATCCGAGAGTTGTGTCACATTTTATCGGGTGTATTTTCAAATGAAATATCGTAATTGAGCAGCTTTGCCTTGCTGCGAACTACTTTGCTGCAAATTGCTTTTGTTAAAAACATACCTGTACAACCAGCTCCGACTTGTGCTGGCGTGTTTGGCATAGATCTGATTATCCGAAAACTTCGATTTAAATCTCGCAATCCCTGAAACAATAGTTTAAAATAGTCAACCGATAGGGTGTTGTACAATAAGGGGGGGGGGGGGGGGAGGGGGCGGGGCTGAGCACTCACACCGTCTAGTTCCTGGGCTCAAGCTCAACCAGGCTGTAAAGACGTGTGTCAATGAGACTACCCTTTATATATACAGTACGGTGACACGTACCGGCCGCTGTGTTACGTCATGATCTAAAAGGAAGCCTATTTAAGGGCCAAGATTCTTACCAAGTCCAAAGTGCTGAGTGTCACTCCAGCAGCTGTGGACACCAACAGCTTCTTCTCGGGTTCCTCACATATTATTGACGGCATGGTTGCAATTAGTTGGTGCGGTTTCATGCACAGTAGAATGACATCGGCCGCTTCCACGACGTCACCGTTCGCGTGTGAAGTATTGGCACCCCACGCTTTCCAAACGCCTAAACTTCTGTCGCTGGGCGCGCTTACGTATACATTCTGTGGATCTACTATTCCTGAAAGTAAAAAAAATAATATTACATGAACTAGGAGTACATTGATTCGGGCTACTGGAAAATAGTTATAACATGCTTTATGTCTTAGGGAGAAGTAAAAACGCTAAGTATGAAGAGTAAATTAATTGTTAATTCACTGTGAATCATTGCTTCCTTACTTCTCCCCAAGTTCCACGAAGTTACCAAGGAAACCCTCACAAGGACATGCTTTATGATTTACATTCCATGAATCTACTACCGGTATTCTTGAACTTGAAAAATAATTTATTGACAACTAGGTTACATTAATCCGGGCTGATGGAAGACACTAGTTTATAACATGCTACATAACTTCCTTGTCTAGTAGTGCTACTGTACATCAAACTGGTGCAGTTAAGCTGCTGGGTTTTATGATTGACTCCAAACTATCCTGGGAGGACCATACTAACAGCATATGTAGTAAACTCGCTAAAGTTGCTTTCCTTCTACGTAAACTTGGTAGACTGGTGCCGGAGCAGTATTTTTTGATGGCATACCATGGTCTGTTTCATACCCATATAAATTATGGTATTCTGGCATGGGGGCACTCTGCAGAAGTAAGCAAGGTACTCTTACTACAAAAACGAGGTATCCGCATTGTCACAAAAAGTTCGTATCTTGCTCACTGCAGACCCCTTTTTAAAGCCGCTATAGTCCTCAATGGTCATGGCCAGTATGTCTTTAATTGTCTCATGGCCGTTAAGATGAATCTTGGATTGCCAGCTCGGAGTACAGTGCACTCTTATAATACATGATCGGCGAAAGGGTTTGATATGCCTAGGTGTCGCCTAAACAAGTCGAGGGATTCTTATCCGATACTTGCACACTGGCTTTACAATAAGCTACCATTTTTAGTAAGTCAGTTGGATCCAGCTTGTTTCAGAACATACATTAAGAGCAGACTTATTGATGCCTCACTATATAATTTGGATGAGTACGACCCCAGGAGCTGGACTATATAAGTACCTGCTCCTTTTTCCGTACAAAACCCTCTCGGGTGGCTATTTTTGTTTGACACGGTCGATCCGGCTCTGGCTGGTCAGGGAGTCTAATTTATTATTAATTAATTTATTTATTATATAATTGTATTGTATATTGTATTGTACTTAATTTTTTATGAGAACAGCCTGCCAGAAGGAAGGCCAATAATTAAGTTAAGTGAAACTGTGGCAGTTTGGTTTCGAGGAAACAGAGCTGCCAAAGCCATAAATTGGCATACAAAGAAATGAGTACATAGTATTTCCCCCAAAATCCCACAGAAACACCTCGAAAATTGTTGATCACGGAAATTTCTCGGAATTCTGAGGTAAGCCACGGAATGTGGCAGCCCTGCAATAATGAATAGGTTAAAGCTAATTGACGCTAAAGTAAGGCCCGCATAGGGTTACAATAGGGGTACAATAAGGTCGAGTCAAAGTCAGTTCTTGTTGTTGGAGTTAAGGATAGGACCGCCAGTCAAGGATAAAAAAAACAGAACTGATTTACAACGTCGAGTCATTACAGACAGCTTTGTAAGCTGATATGCTTAATAAATTTATTATACTACTGATGTTAGGTGTTCAAATATTCAAGTAAGACATAAGTTATTTACCTGATTTAATAAGTCCTCCGCCGATTGCTTGTGCAATATTTCCAGCACCAAGAAATCCAATTTTTACATTCTTTAGCTCCATGTTAAAAATGTATCCTTCTCCTTATCGAGTAACGCTGCAATATTAGCCGTGTAGCTGTAGATAACTTATCAGTTGTCAATCAATCAATCAATCAATCAATAATAATACTTCATGTCACTGCAAGAATAAAAAGCCTTGTATGACTTTTAAATGTAGCATTTATGTAAATTGTAAATATACAATGTAAACAAACAAATCAACAATCGGCCATTTTTATTTTTTCATTCAAAGGAACAGAAAAACAAAATGTATTCCATTTGGCGCTAAAAATAGTTTTAAAAAATTACAATACTTGTTGAATGTGTAAACTTTGTTGTTGTTTTGGCAGTCTATCTTAAATTTTCCACTTTTTAAGCACTTACATGTTACAGCTGAGGGAGGTTTTATAGGCAGATCTGCATGAAGATACTGAAATTACGGAAGGTGACATTAAAACATTAATCTGGGAGCCTGGCTACTCATTTTTTGTCAGGAAATACCTGTGCTTAGCAACAACCTACAAAACAAATATAATTATATTATAGTAAATACAGTAAGTATATATTCTAATTTATAAGAACCTTTAGTCTAGGTACTGTTAATAAAGCCATGCATGCAGACAAAATGATGATAGTAATAATAATAATAATGGTACATACGGTAATTTGCGGGTCTATATAGGGTTATCCAAAATTGAGCAGCTTGCCAGCTTGGGCGGCTTTATCATTCGCTTCATTGTGAATGAGGATGACGATAAGGTGTGTATTACAATATTACATCATTTGTGATTAAAAAAAGTTAAGATTTTGTTTTAATGAGACTATTGTGTAGATGATAGGTTAAGTATCTACAGTACAAATAGTCTCTTTTAAGACAAAAATCTCAACTTTTTTTAAATCACAAATGACGGAATATTGACCAGTGGAATACACGCCTAAAATAATGATTGAAAGCCAAATTCTCCACGTTTTAATTTACATCAATTAAATCTTCTAAGTGCTTCATACGAAAATTTGATGGCCCGCGAGAAGTTCTTCAACGAGGATTTACAGGACTCACTAGACCTGCCCTCCTCCGCTGTAGTAGCGCAGTTCCTGTGGGGCAGGATTAGAGAAGGTAAGCCAGATCAACCCCGAATTCCACTGTAATAACGCCATTATATACTGGGAGACACGGACCTCTTGTAACTAGCCAAACCGGCACGTTCTCACAAGAATGGCGATTCATGGATTTCAATATAAACTATATAATCGATCTGGCTACCATGAGGCCGACGCGAGCTGCATTTGCACTCCGTGTGGCGGTGCCTGTGCGCCTGTACACAGTATCACATAGACCTATGTCCCTCACGCGGTATGCGTCACAGTAAAGTGCAGTGCTGTGCAATGCAGTTCATGTAATTTTTTTTAATTTCGTTCTAATGAACCTTTGGTTGTAAATATATATATATAGTACATTATACGAAAATGTTCTATATCATTTTAAAACCAAACCAAAATGATGCTGCCCAATTAAGAAAACATCAATACAGAACTAATTAATTATCCTCTGGAAAGACATCTACCAGACGAATCAAGACTTGAAAGTCAAACTAGGCCCTCAATATATTGTCACATAAACATAAAATCTATAAAAACATTTGAATATTATAAAAAGAGCGGAAAGATGATTGCGGAGGGTTTGCCGATTTCCTTTCATAACTTTTGTGACGTCAGCAGTACAGTAGTGCTCAAGTGAGTGACCAGTTCGGGATGGGTGTCGTGTTTTCTCCAACTGTTGGTGTTTTTATGTAAATAATGTGTTTTTTCTTTAAAATTTTGTTTCTTCCGACATGATTTGTGTGTTAATTAGCTGACCTGCGACATGTTTCGTTGCATCCCCATTTTCAAGGGTTGTAATAGACAGGTGGAGATTGTTGACAAGCGTCATAGCTCGTTACAAGTAGTACCGGAGGAAATTTTAAGGTATTCGCGGTCTCTAGAGGAGCTGTTACTAGATGCTAATCACATTCGTGAACTTCCAAAGGTAATGTACCCACATAAAGCATAATATACTGTGTACAAAATTTATTTTTAGGTTAAAAAGTGTCATATGAAGAAAATGACATCAGTCATGTTTGCTGTCAAAATGCCTAGCCTACCGGGCTTAAGGCCAAGAGCTTCATATCGATTGGAGTAAAATATACTAACAAGTATCATAAAAAATGAGAGCGAGTTTTTAAACTAAAGAAATAAAAGATGAGCGAACTGACGGACCGTGCTATTGGATGGAATGTTTACACATTCCAATGCAAACTGCCGCATTCCTGAGGAACGTTGTTGGCTAATTTTTATTGTTTATTGTTCTGTTATTTAAGTATCTCCTGCTTGACAAACATGCTAACTTTTAAACTGACCTAATTTCAAAATTACAACGGTTGAGAGATAGTCGCAAGATGAAAATCCTTACAGGTGCACAAAATTTCATAATACAGTATTAGATTGTAGAGCTGCCATACATGTCACATCTCTTAGTATTTAAATGACCTATTAAATTTGTTATATTATGGCTGTCTGTTACTGAAACTGATTGGCCACAGGTGGAGATTCCGATGCTACCGGCGCCACAGTTCACAAAGTCGGATGAAAGTGTGTATAAAGTGGAAGGCAAACGCCCCATTAGTGAGATAATTTATCAATCAATCAATCATGTATTTAGATGTTAAAACTATATGGCATATATTACGTCATTTTTTTAAAAAAATCAATTATGTCCTAAGTTTTATATTTTAAACAAGGATTGTTTTATTTATACGCCTCTGACATGTTCCTTCCATTTTATTTATAATATATATATTTATAATTTTACATAGTCAAAAGGGCCCATACCTATCAATGCAAATTTGTTTTTCATTTTTCGATTTTTAAGTATCGATATCTCGAAAACTAAGCGAGATATCGAAAAAATTTATTCTTACTTTTCGTTTTATCTCGTCGCGATGTATGGCGGTGTTTCCACATACGTCAATCGTCAATGAGAAATATGGTTTTGACGTGGTAGCAGAATTTTTAGTATGTCTTTAATGTCTGCTAAACCTTCAATTTCACATTTCTCATTGACGATTGACGTATGTGGAAACCCCGCCTATGCAAAGTCACTTTTAAATCGTGGGGCCGGAAAAATCGGAATAGTGCCTGGTTCAATTACAGAACTTAATTTGTCAAAAAAAATGCTGGTTAGTTAGTATCCGGGGGATAGAGTTCCAAAACTGACCAATTAATTGATGGTAGCGTAACAAAATGTGGCGGAACATTTCATCTGACGATGGTGACATTTTTTATGCCTCAAAAATTGATGATCTCTGTAAAGTAAAAGTGCACTCCGTAAAAATAAAATATAATTATTGGTTCGCGGGGATTTGCTTTAAATCCATGGGTACTCTAATATTACCCTCGTTTAGGCTGCTGCAATTGTGAGCTCTAGAATGTTTGGAACCTGTTACAGCTACTATGGGATAATGTACTTGACGATGTAGAAAAAATGTTGAAATGAAAAGTTTAAGCGGTCTAGAGATTCTCTACAAATTCTAGAAATTTTACACAAACGTTAGTCGTTTTTTCTGAAATAATTTCAGTCAATCAAAGTTTAACTGGATTTATTTGCTAAAACTCTCGTTTTGATTCAAAACTTTAAGCTAAGTTTCCTTCGACATTTTGTCCACTAGTCGCAAATATCGGATTGTGGACTGGTTAAAACAGGAGCGGCATTTTAGGTTTCTAATGGGGGAGTGTGTTCCAAAACATTTCCAATCCTAAATACACCTGTATGTGGGGCCCTTACTACAGTATATAGTTATCAATTATACATCGGAGAATATATTAAGTAAACCAAATATTTTCTATTATTTATTAGCATTTCTGCTTTTAAGCCACCCTGTCAGCTTGGCGGGGGGAGTTTTATTTGTGATTATATATATTTTATAGTTTTCCATATGTGCTACCCTCGCACGCCGCTGGCATGAGGGGGCACTTAAACTTTCTTTGCATTTGTATAAAAAATTTGAGGAAATATACACGGAATATTATTATATTTGCTGAATTCGTATGCGTAAGAGTCCCCACCCCCGCCCCAATGGGCACCCCTAAAACCACAGAGATGCAGACATGCAATAATCAGAAATCCTGAACATGGTTGAAGTTGGTTTCATTTTTGCATGGGAGTGTTCTGTTGGAGAAAAAAGCGTTATTGACAATTTCTTAAATTGTTTCAGAACTTTTTCCGCCTCCATAGACTACGCCGTCTCGGCTTAAGCGATAATGAGATCGCACGACTGCCTCCGGACATTAGCAACTTTGAAAGCCTGCAAGAGCTCGACGTATCGCGGAATGGTGAGTCATTTACTTAAACTATGTACTATGTAGCCTGGTATTCTCGGTGTTCCTATGTCATTATGTCATACCCGGCGCCATTACGACGGAAATTATGCTTTTACGCTACACTGCTCGTCTTATGCCCGCTGAAGACCAGTTCTGTGATGGTCTTAATCTTCCATCTAATGTCCTTGCAAATAGGAAGATGTTCGTCAGTTTTGACGGAGGGTTATTGTTAAAAAAGGACAAGAGGAAACATGGTGTCTTTATGAAGGGTTTTCCACTCTGGAATATTGAAAGTTTTTCTTTTATATTACGGCCACTTGGCAAAGCCAATAGAAGTCCGAGGAACAGCACAAGTTTAGTCACGCCTAATTCGTGACACATCGTCCAACTCCTTTGCAAAACATTGCAGGACCAAAGATACCCCTAGTTTAAGGGCCAACGCCATAATGTTCCGTTACCGATTCCCCCAAATTTTGACGAATGGTAAATGCGAGGCCGTCCCTCGTGGCTGGATCCATACGTGGGCAGTCCCATGAGATGTGTTTCCGGTTGGCTACACTGGTCGCAGGAGGCAGAGTCCACAATTGAGATTGCAAGTTGTGACTTCAATTTTGTGTCTATATATCATGCTGGTGTTCTTACGCCCTTCAATGTTCTGTGATAGCCGAAATGTCCTACTTCTACTGCTTTTGCATGTAGAAAGATATTCAGAGATGTTATTATTCTTATTATTATAGTTTTATTTCGCTGACGGTGCCCTTAGTCAATTGAACAGCTCGAACCCTGGAGCACATAAAGTAAAGATGTTGGCAGTATCAGCAGTACAGTATTGAAAGACCGCTTTAGAGAAAGTTGCCCCGCCCACAACCTAATCGATTTTTGGTACATTACTGGTAATGATATTGTTTTCCGGGTGAATTTTGGCCATGTCAAACCAGTAGACTTCCTCGATGTCAAACCACAGTGGCAACAAATGAGAATGGACGAGCTGAGACATGCTTACCATTGACACAATGTAACAGGCGTGAGCGTGGATATTAAATAAATAATATGAAAATAACATTTTTTTTTTGCAAACAGACCTAAAAAACCTAATAAAAAAAAACAGCCTTACCGTGTTGAATCCATTAGAACAGAGCATGTTCAAACTGCGGCAAGCTTGGTAGTGTGCACAGCGTTGGCAGGGGCACATGGTGGGACATGATAACGCGCTGAGACTATACCAGTCAGTCTACGTGCGTGCCGAGTCCTGGTCACCTCCGATTTAATCGTGTGACTTTACCATGTTTCCCTAGTGGTTCGGAATCCACTATAATCAGGAGGTCCACCCTGTCAAAAAAATCTTTATTATTATTATTACCCTGTCAGTCAACTCCCCTTTCCCGAGGTGAAAGGGTGTGCCCTTAGGGTGCCTCAAGTTAACAAACAGACTCACTCCCCCTGCCAGGCTGACAGGGTTGCTTAAAGCAGAAATGCTGAAAGCAGGCGTTGGAAACAACAACAACAATTTAGTCCAATAAAATGCAAATCTTATGTACAGAAAATTTGAGTACAATTTAAATTCCTTCATGATACAATTTTGTTGTGCTAAATTACGTAAAATATACAGTAGACAGTAATCATCAAACTATAAAGTCAATACCGCGATCAATAGCAACTGGGGACTCATTGTTAAGGTTAACATATCTAGCTGCACACCAAGAGTTCCGTCATGAGGCATTACAGAAATTAAATTTTCAGACCTGGTATTCGATCGCTGGATCTTCGCCATCAAACCCCTATTTTCTGACCACTGAGCCACGATGGTTTTCACTAAGGGGAGTGGCCGTTTTGACCACAGAGTCACTCCCTGATGGGAAATAATTGATATAAGCGTATTGTTTACATGTCTCATCGGTCGGATGGCGGATGGGCGGGGTGGGGGCGGCTTCGGACAAAAGTCCCCGCCAATTCCGATAATTGAGTCTACTGCCACCGCCAGACTTGTCGTTTTTGACCTGACTTTCGTCATTCTTTTTCATTTTTCTAACCATCTGGCTGTTGAGCTTATCTACTTGTTTTAGTTTTTATATATTGATTTTTTTTTTGTAATTTACGATGGAAAATACTAAAAGTGGGATAAACAAAGAGTATTGTCAATAATCCTCTCTGTGCATCAACCCATTGCCATGGATATTCTGTATTTCTGGGTCTGGTGATAATAGCTGCGACAAAAATTGAATTTTGTTGCTGAATAGTCCAGATGATAGAGAGCTGGATTATGAAATGGAGCGTCCAAGTTCGAGACTGGCCATAAAAGGAAAACATTTCTGTCGGGTGGGGCCAGCCTTACTTTTACCGGTATGGAAACAATTCATGTTGCTGACCACAACAAGTAGAGTAGTGGTACGGACTCTGACTTTCACCCGAAAGGTTGTTGGTTCGAGTCCTACACTTCCTACATTTTCTGGTCATGCTTTGGAGGGCATGTAAAGCAGGCGGTCCCGTGCTTTCCTAGTTGAGTGTAAGTATATAGCCCTAACGCCGCTAGGTTGGCTTAGTAATAGAACAAAGAGTTCCTATTTATTTATTTATTTACTTAACATCCTAAATGTATCGGCGGTCAATAGAAAGGATCCTCTACCGGTTCTCAGACCTAGATAGACCCTCATTGGTTATAGTTCCACTTTTTTTTTTTTTTTTTTTTTTAAGAAATTTGTGAATCAGACCTAAAGAGATTCATTATAGTACATATTTTCTACTCATCTTACAAGATTGGATTGCATACAATTTCGCCGCACACTGTGCAATTTGGCGATACTACGATCAGATTAGACAGTTAAATTGCTTCGTTTGTGGACACCTACATAATGCAGGGCTTCCCGTTGGATTACAAAAGATAATTTAATGAGGAAGTCATTAAATTTAATGATTGGCACAGTAGAGTAACAAATCCCGGAACCTACCCCAAAGTATGGGCATTATATCAGGAAAGGGTTTTGGTAAGAATTCCTACTTACCGTGACGCTAATATACAGGTCAGACCTAAAACTACCCTTTCACAGAGACAAACAGAGTTCACTGGGTTACATTTTCACAACAAACTTCCCCTAGAAATTAAAACATTAAACAATTTAGCTTTATTCAAAAAACATTTAGAAGAATAGTGCGAACAGAAGTTAAGAATTGATTATGCACTTACTGCATGCTCTCTTTTAAGTTTTAATTCCCCTACGACCCCCCCCCCCCTCCGATTTAAAAGTCCTTGTCTACATTTTGTGTTTTTGTTTTTGTTTTTATTTGAACATTTGATACTGGCCGCAATTTATATGTTTTTATTTGTTTAGATAGGTAACGAACACGTGAAGCCGCACACGGGCCATTGCCTTGCGGTATTTGTATTACCATAGTAATAAATTGTAATTGCTGTTGGTGTGAATATAATATAATTAGCATATTCATTCGTGTTGATATGCCTAGTCCTTCACTTGCTGTAAATCGAGGAAAATATAGGCTAGGATTTCATAGTTCAAATGGCGACCCTGAATATATTATCTTCCCTTATAGCATGTTAATTCATGCTGATGTTCACTCTATATAAATCCTTATAAGTCCGAGTTTATGTGATACTTGACTCGATATAAGATGAAACAAAATATGTGGTGCTTAGCGGATATTAGTTTTACAGTGCTTCCGCTCGTTGGAGCTCTTTCCACTTTCCGGTCTGGGTTTTCACTACTGTTTTATGCTCTGTCTTAAAATTGATGCTTAATGATGCTAATTGTTCTACAATGTAATTGGTGTTTTTTAATGATATGCCCAATATGTTTTTTGACATGACAACGTCTAATAAATCGATGAGTACTGGGTACATGCACGAAAAAGTGTGACGCCCTTCGGTGACGCTCATCCGTTACGGCGTGACGCCGCGTCTTAGTGTGGTTTTCATTGCTTATTACAACTTTTTTTTTGTTTTTGTTATGACGTTGTCCCGTTGAACTATCGTCCGTAAACCGACTTTACAGACCACCATTTTTTTTCCCCTTGTTTATTTAAAGTAGACGAGTCGTCATATTCGTTTGCTTGACTGTTACATAGGACACAATGTTTGACTCAGCCAGCAGACGAAATTGGGCATTCACCGCACGCCCAATGAATTTAGAGTTCTATATAGGAGGGATGGGGTATTCGAGCGCCGCGGCAATTTTTTTTTAATACTGGGGCCACCTGATGCAACGCCTACTATGGCCAGCCATTGAAAGTAACTTAGCAGGTGGCGGTGGCCCCAAATATTGTTGGCGCGCTCGAATGCACCATCTCTCCTATATAGGACTCGAGATGAATCTCTTTCGTAGAAATTCAAAATGCCGGCTATACATGTATCTATAGAGAAATCACGTCAAACCCCCAGTGTTTTGATTAGTTGGCCGCGGTGTAAGCATTTTCTTATACGAAAGAGTCGGATATCAATTGTATCAAACTACAATACTAACTAACTACCCCATCTTGATTATAACATAAAATGGAACATTTTTGTAGGATTTTCCTATAGCACTTTTGTCTTTCTCGTTGCTGCTGGGCACAACTGGAGTAGAGATACTTAAAAATTGGTTAGAAAAGTTGGGGCCGAGGTCTCGGTTTTTTTTTTCGAAATTGAATACTCCACTCCATCCGGCTAAGTCAATTACTGTGCAGCCTTCGTAAGGCTTCCGATTTGCTTGGTGGGGTGCCTTATTGAGCCCCTTTTGCCCTTAAGTTTACTGAGTGTCAACAAGATAGGGGGGAAAAAAATGACATGTAGAGTAGTGGTACGGTCTCTGACTTTCACCCGGAAGTTTGTCGGTTCGAGTCACACATTAGCTATATTTTCTGGGCATGCCCCGTAGGGCTTGTAAAGAAAGCTGTCCTGGGCCTTCCTAGTTGAGTCATGAGTGTAAAACTTCGCTAGTTGCCTTAGCAATAGATCAAACGCCATTTTTTTATTTATTTACATACAGTATATACAGAAGGGTGCTGTTGTTTGGCTAACACCTGATACCCTTAACTTAAAGTTTAAGATGACCTGGCCAGAGCTAGTGCAAAAAAAAAAAAAAAAAATTTATAAAGAGAATATTTAATTTTGAATTGGGTCGGTTTCACTGTTTAATGCTTGCCGGGAACATGAGCATCTTACGGTCATCCCATTACTGCGGACTAAGAATTCAACAAAAAATAGTCTTGAACCTCAAACCTTCTGTTGATAATCCAGTTTCTTCTGGGCGGGCTACACAGGGCTATTATCGGCTTTTCACGGGTTAGCAGATTTTCTTGTAATACTTAGCTAATGGAGCTCGATATTTTGAAGAGGTCGATTAAAATTATTTATTTTTCGCCACTGGCTAGATTTACCAAATTATTGTCGAATGCGGGTATACAGATAGAGCTGTAGGTAATTGTTATCAGAGTCAAGGCCATTGTTCAAATATTAATTATCGGCTGCGGCGGCTGGTATCCATGGAGCCTATGAGTAGTTAGCATCACGCATGACTGTGATATGAGGAATGCGACCTTGAGAAGTCACCGTGTCCGCCAGTGATTATGGTTGTCACAGTATTTTGGGTTTGTCCCCTTTGCTGTCTTTTGTGTTCGGCAAAATGCCTCGTTTTTATGCTCTCTGTCACTCTGTGAAGGTACCTAGAGGTCCAGATATAGCCATAGGAGAGACGGATATTCACTTATAATATAAATATAAATTTGAATTTCTGGGGCCACGCCTCGCCTCATGTGACCAGCCATTACACAAGCGTACAAAAATATATTTTTGGCGTGTTGGAATGTCCCATATTTGTATGGGGTCTGTCGCCACGCCTTCTATACTACCAGCCATTGAAAAAGCGTACCAGGTGGCCCCAGACTATATTTTTGGCGTGCTGGGACGTGCCATATTTGTATTTCTGGGGTCACCCTTCATGCCTTCTAGGACCAGCCATTGAAAAAGCGTACCAGGTGGCCCCAGAATACATTTTTGGCGTGCTGGAATGTGCCATCTCGCCTCTATAGAACTCAAAAAGTACCCATTACGATTAGCCGGCCGCCATACCAAGTTGAATCCAGCGGACCAGAGCAAAGCTGCAGATAACTTGGTCATGTGCACAGTGCCGGTAGGGAGACATGGTAGGACTTGTCCTGGTCACCTCCGAACTAATCGTGTGACTTGACTTTGTTTCCCAAGTGGTTCGGAATCCACTATAATCAGGAGGTCCAGTGGAGTCCTATGGGTTCACACCCAGGCCTGGGACTGTGTCCAACCATACTACTACTACCCATTAGGGTTGGGTGATAAAGGTTGTCACAAAATGTTTCGTTTATCCCTCTCCTATCACCTTGTCGCCATTTCGTTGTTTTACAAGCATGGCCACTTGCTTGGGTCTGAGGGCAGTGTTCGTCAACCTTTTTGCAAAACGGAGCCATATTCGGAGTTCACAGCGACCAACGAAGCTTACGGAGGCAGACGTACAATAATACATACACTATATACACAGATAGGAGAAACGGGGGTAGGGAAAAGTAACTTAATTTTTATAGCTCTTTTTATAACTTTTACATACAGCTAGCTGTATAGAAATTTATTTTATTATAGAAATATGTGAATTAGATGTGATGCAATAATTTAATTTTTTTTTTTCGTTTTGGAGTTCCATTTGATGGATTATTATTATTTTTTTTTTAAATAATAATAATAATGTATATATAATGTGAATCACAGTTGTCAAGACAAACCAAAACGATCACATTTACAAAAATACACCAGGGTACACGTCCGCATATTCAAGGTGAAATAGTAACAGAAAGCAGAAGCATGCGAAGTCCCTCATTCTGTTGCCATTTCCACTTGAATGCATTTTGATTTTTTTTTTCTAGGATAGTTTCAATTTTAATTCTACCCGCGGCGTTCTGATGGAGCCAGAACCAAAGCTGCTCGGTGCAATAGGTTGACGACCACTAGTCTCAGGGGGATTGGTGTGCCGGACATGTGACTGTTGTTGGTACTTTGTATTTTTGGTTTCAAGTTCAAAAGCAGCGACGGACTTAACTGGAGGAGACGGCTAATGGAACATTGACAGGCAGAGCTTTTGAAATAAAGAGCTTATTGATTTGGGATTACGTTTGTATGGGAGCGAGGACATGGGCTTGTTTCCATGGTCCAGTTGTTCCCAGCAGAGGTACATGTACTTCTCCAACTCTTGTCTCATTGAAAACCTCTTGTTTTCTGTCTGAGCTCGAATTAGAGGACTGCTCAAGTTGATGGCTTAAGGCTTAGAGACAATTTTCGACTTCGATGGCCTGGTGGTAACGTGCTTGCACTTGTGCGAGTCTTTACACGCGATGCAATCGGAGACGTGTCGTACTCATCACGGGTAATAACCTACAGAGGCGACTGAAAAGGTCAATCGGATAGATTCAATAAATTGTTTGTATGCGATTTATCTAAAAAAAAAAAAAAAAAAACCATTGGCGTAGCTTGTCCTTCGCAGGACGTCTTATTAGAAGTTTTTACTTGCAGCCCGATTGACGTGATCGCTGGGCCTCCTGTTTCTGACATGTCCAAAGGTCTCAGTGACCGTGTACATGGTATAGACTGCGTAAACCTGTCAGAAAGCGAACACTTCAATAATGACTTTTTGTTCTACGTATTATCAAGTCAACCTAGCGGAGCTATAAAGTCCTCACTTACACTCAACTAGGAAAGTCCGGGACCGCCTGCTTTACATGCCCTCCGCCCCTGCTTCTTCTTCCCCCTTAGTGTGCAGCGTGGGGGAGGGGGGTGTCCCCCGGACCCATTTCCTGAACTCACCCCGGTCGGACGCTAACGCCTTGAGTTCGGCCATTATTTTACCGCACTGGGGCCCTCCGAAGCATGGCCAGAAATTGTAGCAAGTGTGGGACTCGAAACCACAACCTTTCGGGTGGAAGTCGGGTCTGTATCACTACTCTACATGTCCTGACACTTGCGGTCTGCGGGCCTAATATGACGACCTAATATCACGATTGCTTTTAATCTAACCTGGGATTAAAAATGTTAACAAGATAATTTTACAGCGGAAAGTGCTATTGAAAACTATTTGGTTTACATTTTTAACCCCAGGAATAAGTTAATACTAAACGGTAGTAGGTCCGCTGCCCCGGTTCCTTACCCCCTGAATAATTTGTCTTCGAGTGAAAATAATTGGAAGGCTGTCGGAATTGGCACACAATGCTACACCTGTACGTGACAGGTTCGTGTGACGTCATACGGCTCTCTTCCGAGCATTTGCATGTTATTGCGTCGCTCACTTAGGATGTGGGTGGCTCGTGTGCCCATTTTATTGTCAGGCCGTGATATACAGAGCTTTCTATTGGGTTTTCATGTGGAGAGTGAAGGCTTTTTTCGGTCAGTTGCGATTGGTTGAGTAAATATTCCTGTGGCCTATTAAACCAGGGTAGGTCCCCTGAAAAATGGTAAAAAAAAAACATTAAATTATAGTAGAAACCCATTTAGTCGTCCAAAATTACAATAACTCGCATCTAATATTGTACTAAAATATCATTAAATTTTATTTTTTTAGTTTATGTAACGTTAAACATACTATTTAAGAACGAAAATATTACTGTTTTTATTTTGGAGCTGATTGACACAGATATAAAAATATAGGGCTTACATAAATTAAATTGACCGGACTATATGTTTTAAATATTAGAGACATCATTTTTCGATTTGGTTTCTTGTATTTTTTAAGAAAATTTTACACAGTAGTGTATATTGTTCTTTATACCATCGGAAAGTAGAGATTTAAACAAACAAAAAGCTTACCTAATTTGTTAAAAAAATCGACATTTTGACGTCAGATTTTCGATTGAAAATTAGGGTGCTTTTTCCAATGTATAGTCAAAATTAGTTGGGAAAAATTAATATTTTAAATCAAAAAAAATTTCAGTGTATTTAGAATATATAAAAGTAAGTTTTCCCCAATTTTCACGTAAACAAATGCTTTTTTGTGAAAGTTAAAAATAAAAAACCAGAACTCTGGTTTTTGGCATTTTTCTCATAAAATATGAGGTTATGTGAAAAAGTGTTTTCACTAAAGTTGCACATCTTTTTATTATCTACCTTTTTGCTATTTGACTTTTTCCATATGACTTGTAGTTTTATCGGAAATGAAGATGTACCGTATTTCACCCTTAAAAGCCACCCCTACCTGCCTCCCGAACTCAGATAGCCCGTAATTTATTTTTCCTTTAATGTCTGTCATATTATCTTCCATTTCCAATGGGTTTTATTCTACTATAATATAATGTCTTAAAAAAAATTATCTACCCTGGGCTATATGTAGTTCATGTTAGTATAACTTTTCTCTTCTATGGGGGAACGGATTCATAGGATGAACACCCTATAGAATGTTCCATTGAATTAATGAAAAATGTCTACATGTTAAGCGAGCTTTAGCCCCGAAGGGTTTACAATTTACAAATTAATATACATACATACCATTTTTTTTCTTCAAAAAAACAACAACAAAAGAAGAAGAGAGAAACTAATAATGCAACAAAGCAGGCACTCTTCATTCACTCCCCAGAAACTGATGGCAGGCTGTTATAATTTCGGCCGTCACATAGCTTTCCTTATACTACGTGTAAAATAGGAAAGCAATAGTTTATTTTGAAATGTTCCATTTAGCCGCCCATCCCACCGACCGGCTAGGGCTATTTACAAAATCGGTGACGTGGTAGCAGACATTCTAGACTTAGGCGGGGTTTCCACCGACCTCGCATTGCAGAATTGACGGAAATGTTTATTTTCCTCTATGCCATAGTTAAAATTGATCAATGATCATACAGTAAAATCACAAACAAACAAACTAAATTTAAAAAATGGCGTCATGGGATATGTTAAGTACAAACATTTTAATAGATTTCTATAAAAAGAAAAATTTTAATTTCCGTCAATGTCATTTGCATTCAGCAATGCGAGGTCGGTGGAAACGCCACCTAAGTCTTGAATGTCTGCTACCACGTCACCGTTTTTGTAAATAGCCCTAGCCGGTCGGTGGAATGGGCGCCTTAGGTGTCTTTTGTGACTATATTTGCTATTTCCACATTGTAGACGTGACAATGCGGTACCTCTGAAAAGACGATAAAAGCCCACATGCAATATTTATATGACCTCTACCTAGTTAACTACATTGCGTCCTTGGCAGCATCCACGTATTACTCTCTCGGATTGTTTGCTGTAGTGCGCCTATTATAACCGGCAATTACCACTTCCTCTCTATTCACCTGTAGTCTACCGTACAGAACACTGGGTTGGAAATCGGTAGGTTATGGGTTCGAGTCCCCTATATAGTGATGATATTTTTCGTCGGCTCTAAGTCCTTGACAGCATCTACACACTCTTTGACTTTAAGATTGTTTGATATAGTAGGGGTCTTCACAGTGTTGGTGTTATCGAGTTATACCTAGTTAAGTGTGTTATATCAAGTTAAGTTAACACACGTGAAACTCGATAACCAAGCTAACCAGCGTGCTATCATAAACCCACTTTCAAGTTGGTTAGCTCAGTTAACTGTGCTATTTAGCTTGCGCTGAGATCGATAGCTCAGGTTTGACCGCCGCCATCTTTGTTTTTGTTGATTGGTTTGAAACACGCGTTTCAAATTTAGTAGTATTTAAATTTATTTGTATAATCTATTATCACAAGCAATTACCGTAAATACTTAAAATTATAATAACCAAAATGAACAAAAAATATAAACAAATGTGGCACTAAAATAGAGTTCTGCCACTTTCTTTAAACTTGTGCCACGAAAGTCTAACTACTACCACGTTGTTTACTCTGTTAAATATTTTCGATATAGCATGATAACTCACTCCCGAGGTCCACTCACGATTGTGTGTTAACATGGATAGCACATTTAACTCGATAACACCAACACCGTGAAGACCCCTAGTGTATTTTTCTTTAGTCGCTATCTATCGATTGGGTTGCAGTAAATCTTTGCATCTTCTCCTTCATGCTCGGGCCGTTTACTTGAGGTCCAAGTAGACTCCACTTCTCATATCTTGTTTGAGATCTTCTGCGTGCGCCTTCCGTGGTCGACCCCTAACACAGGTGCCGTCAATGGTGTGTCTTCTATTATGGTGTTACAGACTCCTTCATGTCTGATCTTGGCCCTTCTCACGGATATGGTCCTAATTAGAGCCCTCCCTTCGTTTGTCCTTTGGACTTTGGAGCACCTCTTCGTATGTCTCCCCAAGTTATTTTTAGAATTCATCTATCACACCACATCTCAAAGCCTTCGGCCTTACCATGTTGATTCCATTAGAGCAGAGCATGTTTCAAACTGCGGCAACTTGGTAGTGTGCACAGCGTTGGCAGGGGAACCTGGTGGGACATGATAACTCGCTCAGGCAGTTTAAGTCGAGTCCTGGTCACTTCCGATTTAATCGTGTGACTTTACCATGTTCCCCAAGTGGTTCGGAATCCACTATAATCAGGAGGTCCACCCTGTTAGTCAACTCCCCTTTCCCCGAGGTGAAAGAGTCTGCCCTTAGGGTGCCTCAAGTTAACAAACAGACTCACTCCCCCCGCCAGGCTGACAGGGTTGCTTAAAGCAGAAATGCTGAAAGCAGGCGTTAGAAACAACAACAACATCTCAAAGCTTTCCGCCTTCCAACTTCAAGGAAATATTGTATTACTCTTTCCCCCAGCGCTAGGTGTTGTGATTCTATGCGATATTTGTAACATTGCCATATAATATGCAACTTACGTACTTCTCAGATTGAAAATTAGAAACATGGAATGGCAAAGAAATATATTTTCCCAGAATTACAATGGTGCAGAACAAAAAATGATAAATAATAATTGGAAAATACTCACCCTCTATAATAATTGATTCCTGTGTTGTACGTCTATTGTGCCTAATATACTTGGCAGAGGCGTATTAGCTATTAAAAGTTTGTGGGCTCAAACCCCCCAATGGACATTTTCGTTCAAATTGGATAGACATGTTGTTCGGTTGATTGCCCTGGTTTTGTTTTGTCAGTTTTAATTTAAAGTCAATGCCTACATGAGGCTCCCTATACACTTATCTGCCTTTATTTGCCGTCGCCGTGTGCGTGGTTTGATGGTTGTCGCATATGATATAGGCTTCAATTACCGCGGGCTCCCCTACCCCATAAAATAAATCATGGATGGCTACACTGACTCAGCAATTTGTTAAGCCAACATTGCGTCGTTCCCCTATGGCTATAAAATAGACTTTCCTCTCCACAATATTGTTTTGCGTGCGAGTAGTTACGATATATTACTTGTATATACTATATATATTCCTTTTATCACCTGTTAGGGAGCGTAGAAAGTGTAACAAAACTGAAACTTGAGAGTTTTTGGTTTATATGGATATTCAATTCACCATCCTTTGGTAAAGGGGGAAACTTAGGTTATGTAATATTTTAAAAAAATTGACTGGAAATACCATGGACATGTTTTACATACACTATACAGATAAAAGTAGATAATTCGTGTATTTATAAAAATAGGATAAAATGTAAATTTATTTATTTGTATAATAATTTTTTTTTGGACTTTTTTGGTTAAGTCATGCTTTTGCCTGTTTCATTTTGTCAATGGTAAGCTTGTCTCAGCTTGTCCATTATTCCTTGTAGCCGGTGTAGGTTAACATTGAGGACGTACAGTATACCAGGACATGTTGAGTAGTGGTACAGACTCCAACTTTCACCCGAAAGGTTGCTGGTTCGAGTCCCACCTTCACTACATTTTCTGGCCATGCTTCGGAGGGCATATGAAGCAGGTGGTCCCGGGTCTTCCTAGTTGAGTGTAAGAGAGGGCTTTATAGCCCTAACTCCGCTAGAACAAAAAGTCAATATTTATTTATTTATTTATACCAGTTTGCCAATGGCCAAAACTTCTTTCGAAAACAATACAAATAATGTCCGAAATATACTATAAATAGGCCTATAGGTCCATAAAACGTTGTTCAGGACATTATTATTATTTATTTGTAATTTCTATTTGACCTGCATTTTCCCTCTTAAAGATGGGATAGCAAATACCCCTTGCATAGAGTAAAATATTTCCCGTCAATTAATTATTTTAAATTTCGAATTGTGTGATTTTAATTTTAATGAATATGAAAATATTTAAGTAGCTTAGCGGATTCTGCGGTAATTTCAAACTAGGAAAATGCAAGTGTTGCATGCACATGGGAAATAGAGAGAATACTAAGAGAAATATTGTAAAAAGAAGCACCCCCTGACCCTGAAACTCTGAATGCAGTAAATTCTCAGATTGCCTAATAATTCATAGTACTGGCTACAATATGAATTAAAATTAAGCCATGTTTGCATGTAGAGTAATTTGTCACTCTGTCTTCGACAAGCGCTATTAAAATTGTATCCTCCCAGCTTAAGCTAAACCCAGGAAGCTTTCAAATAAATAATTTGTTATTCCTATAAATTAGAAGCGGAGTTTAAATCCTTCAGCGGCATCACAAATAGCCTGCCAGATGTCACCCGGCCCAATTTACTCAGATATTATCCAGTTAGCCCTCTATGCTGAGGTGGCTATAAGCGCATTAACTACTAAAACTATTGCAGCATAACTGAAATTATCCGAATTTATCGGGACCCCATTAGGAATATCAAATATTCGGATATTTGGAGTTCTCCTAAATGGAAGAATTTCGAGAAACCATTGGCATAGCTAACGGAAATTACAGGATTTAGAAAAAAAATTGACTTGGTGGGATTCGAATCATTGACGATGCCCCGGATAAGCGTAGATCGTGGGTTCGAATCCCGCCAAGTCCACTTGTTGCTAAATCCTCTTATATCGGTTATAACCAAGGACGACGTAATTGTAAGTTAATTTATTACGCTCTGTTTTAATAGATTCTACATAGGTTTTTCCTATTTTGAAACACAACTACCCCCCCCCCCCCCAAATGAGCTGGATCCGTCCTGGTTATAACGAGGAGGTTACCTCTTCAACCTAAGTTAGTTTAATGTCAGTGTTAGTTCTACCATATAGTACTGCAATTGATTGAATATTGACATATTGTAGCTTGTCAGTGCATCTAGTCATGTTCGTTCCCATACTTGAGCCAACGTCTGTCAATGGTAAGCATGTCAGAGCTTGCCCATTGGCCCTTGTAATCGGTGTGGGTTGACATCAAGGAGTGAACCAGTTTGACAATAACTAGAAATGCATTCAGAAACGATACCAATAATTTCTGAAAACCGATGGGGTCGATGGCAGGGCAAGTTTCAATAGACCACATGTCAAAAAGAAGCCCATCAATAATAATAGCCTGCTGTAAGGGGTAATTTGAACGGTGTGCACCCTGAGGTCATGAGGCGAATGGATGCGGAAGCTGAGTTGCTGCTGACGGTTAAGAAACGCAAACTAATATACTTCAACTATGAGATGAGGAACGAAAAGTATCGTCTTCTGCATGTAATAATCCAAGGGAAGATAGAAAGACTGAGGGCTTCCTCACCCTGGTTGAAGAGCACGACTTCCCTTTCAGAGCAGCAGTCTGCAAGGTCCAAGTTGCCATTATGATCGCCAATCTTCGATAGAGCAGGCATTACGAGAACAAAAAATTTTCTTCTTTATGTCTTATCTCGTACTTCGACCTTCCATGTCATAGCCCACTCCTCTCCAAACTGGACTATTGTAATCGATATCCTTACATTAACCGGAAGGACGCTACGTGACGGTATTGGGTGGGAACTTAAAGTTTGTAGTCAAAGTAGAAAGCATTCACTCAAACAAGCTTTCAGCACTGTTGCTAATTTCAGCAGCCCATCTATCTGAACTGCTGACGATTTCTTTAAACAGTCAATCACCGGCGAATCATGCCCTACCATTCTTTCAGCAAGTCTCCTTGATCATTTTTTTTAGCAGGTCATTGACGAATGGCCCCATTTCATTTCATAATAAATAGCGACAGCCACAGTCTATGGAGGCTTACGGGGCAGTGTCGTAAACAATTGTAAAATAACAAATAAGTTGCTATACATAAGCTGCCCTTGTCTAAATTAAAATTTTTCCCCTAAAACGGGCATAGCCCATAGGATAAAACTCTTCTTTTTTGTATTGTATACAAGCTTCGCGGCCCCGCCCCCCTCGCACCTGCGGTGGGCGGCAGCTCGGCCCTTCGGGGCCTCGCATTAACGTGTTTCCATTGGGCATTTCGCAGCTCGCCCCTTCGGGGCTCGCATGACACGTGAGAATGGTTGTACTGTTGTAGTGGCCCTATTTAGTTGTTGAACCCAAACCAAGCAGTTACCTAACCAAATGAACCACCCCCATTCATAAGGGGCAACTCAGGTACCGGCACTCCACAACAGTCCCCTGCACTTAGCTTAACCGAGCAGTAGCCTAACTTTTTTTTTTTGTTTAATGTTATACAAACATTTCCAACTGCATCTACCTACCTACCTACCTACCACTTCTGACCGAAACCCTCCACATCCATGGATATGTGTAAGGCGGCAACTTCCCTTGGTCCTCCAACCTGCTAGTTAGCTCTCTCCTCTCCCGGCTGTATGCTATTCAATTTATTAGACGTTGTCACGTCAAAACTAAACCGTGAAACGAAAGATCTAAGTTGGCCCAACGCGGATGGAGGAAAATCTAGCAGGGGAAACGCAGCTGCCGGGTCTGTTGCTAACCACATCATCCCAAACAGAGAAGTGGTTATGAGAGAGGATTTGTTTTTTAGAACACCTGGTGAGTGCAAAATGCGCGGGAAAATGAAATTGATATATTAATATTTTTGGTGAGTTTTCATTTGTTTCCCTTTGATGTAGACACGTTGATTAAAATTTAGCAAGGCAAGACCATAGGACATTGGTATATTTTTCTTTTTCTAAGTGGACTTTTGCTATTGTTTGAATGGGGTCATGAGTGCAGTTGAGTCGTGCGAGGGTGGCTCGTTTAATCCAGCGTTGTTAAGCTCTGCTCATGTATCAACAGCAGTTGTTAAGCTCTCCTGCAGCACTTTCCTGTTGTTCCTGCTCAGCTTCCTACTTGCATATAATGGGCGAGCGGATAAGTTCGAAAACTTTTATATTATTTATGTTTAAATAAAAAAATAAAGACTTCATTATTATTATTATTATTATAAAAATAGGAAACAATAAATTTGCACTAGATATTGTGTGTCGATATCTTTTACCCTTACTATATGATATAAGACCTAAGATAATCTTACCCCTACAGCAACGCTATACATGCAGACGAACAATTTTCACTGAATCACAATGTTTGCCTGCCTACTTTTATAATTCACCTTCACTCAATTATAAAGGGTGAGTATTTAACAGTTTCCTGTCACTCACAGTCTTCAGGACTGTACTCAAGAAGTATCTAATTTCAAATATAATATAAGCTAGGATTTATTCGAACCGCTCCATGCTTGTGTGCGTGTGAGTGAGTGCTTATATTTTAGTTTTAAGGAAGTAGCATTCGATTTTAAATGGTACTGCACATTTTCCTACTGTGTTTGTTGCTGACCCCTACTTGAGTGTAAGAGAGGGCCTTAACTCCGCTAGGGTGGTCTCAGTTAAATAAAATAATTATTTATATTTATTCATTATTGCTTTCCAATTTATACGTAGTATAAGGAAGGCTTTGTGATGGTCGAAATTTTCGATTCCGAGATTTCAACGGATTTACACGTTTTGAGGTCCCAGGAACCCAAAAAAGTGGTTTTTACGAAATGTCTGTCTGTATGTATGTCTGTCTGTTCATCGATTTCCGGGCAAACTACTCGGCTGATTTTGAAGAAATTTTGCATGTAGGTTCACAAAAATCATACCTCGGGACCATTTTTTTTTATTTGGGGCTAACTTAATTTGGGGGGGGGGGGGGGGGTTTATTCTCAAAAAATTCCAAAAAAACGTCAAAAAAAATTATTTCCCAAAAACGGCTCCAACGATTTCTTTCAAATTCACATATCTTGTAGTCGTTATTAATTTTAACAAAATGTGGGGGGTCGCTTGCCCCTTGATAGTTTACTTCTAGGGGTAAAAAAAATAACTAAATTTTAATGAAAAATGAATAAAAAATAATTTTTCTGCGAAACCTTTCTATCGATGATTACTACTTTCAGGAATGTTTTAGGTGTTAAATTGAGTATCGAATCGAAACCGGACAGATTGCTTTCCCAAAAACTATTTGGTTTGTGCAAAAATTTTTTTTTGAAAAAATGATAGAAAATTCACGCTCAAATGCATTGCGTGCCCTGCCATTATTGCTGTGTGGTATTGTGTTGGTCTGACCAATCTAGAATTCAACTCACCTGCGGACAACCCCCCCCCCCCCCCCCCGAGACATTGGAAACTTAACCATAGGAACATTATTTACCATGAAATTATTAATGTCTGCTAATTTAAATTAATTAGAAAGCATGTTCGAGTAAACTCTGACCGGTTCTTTATTGTGTTTGTACTATTGTACTTAATTCTGGGGAAATATATTTCATTTTTTCAATCGGAGACCTCCACAGTCCGCTTTTCATTTTAATTAAGTAGAATTTCACAGGAAACATCGATCGTAGAGACATAAATGAGATGTCATAAAGTGGAGGAAATGTTCCTCTACATTTTGATCGGTGTGGAACTACGTTAAGTTAGTTTGTGCACTGCATCATATTAGGGGGGGGGGGGTGACTTAGTGGCGATAATTTACTAATACATACACATAAATTTTGACCTTGGAATCACGTGGCCCTAGCTGCACTTTTAAAAAATTTCCCTCCTATCTTAAATAAATGAAGCGAAACATTCTAATATAGCGGTGTTATCTAAATTGCTAGGTACCGGTACCGGGTTTTCCTCACATATCTCTCCACATTGTTGATACATCCATCAGTGAAGATGGCGCTCGCATGCGTATTCGGAAACTTGTCCAAGGTGGTCGCCACGCCTCGAGTGGTCAAAGTGATGTAATGATGAGCTCATCGTGTTGTAAATGACAACACACGACATCATGCGTACTATACCGTGCAAACCATCTTGCTTGATGCACATAATGCATTCAGACCCAAGTAAGTTGTGTAACTGTCTGGTCTTCGAAGACACCTTCAACCACCCTAGGTGGCCCGGTAGGCCAAGACTCAGATGGATGAAGAAGTGCTCGAAGATGTGCACGCCACCGGCACCCGAGACTGGAAGCTAGCGGCGGAAGATCGTTCGAGATGGCGTGGTGTAGTGGCAGCGGCCAAAAGTCCCCCGGGGCTGGATTCGCCTACCTAAGTCAAGTTAAGTCAACTGCCAGGACGTTTAGAGAAGAGGCATTTTAGGAAGAAGAAGATAGAGAAACAGTATTATTCTCTACTTTATGTTATGGCATTTCATTCGTGAGTACACGAGCGGTCCCCAAGCTTTTTTTTCTCGAGGGCCACTCCGAGGGCCAGGTACTTAACCGCGGGCCGGAGATGTAAAAATGAAAATTGACAAGGTATATTTTAATTTAATTATAGAACCATGGAACTGTTTAATATTTTCTTCAACAAATGCTCCAATATTAGGATTCTCTTTGTGGCAGGCTATTCGTATAAGAGTTTTTAATTTTTTATTATGTAGGCTGAGGGCAAGGGCGGATCCAAAATTTAGGGGAGGGGGGTCATGACCCCTCTGACCACCCCCGTGGATCCGCCATTGGCTGAGGGCCCCATCAAAAAGAGCCGCGGACCACAGTTTGGGGATGGCTTCTCTACACGATTGATATTTCCCGTGAAATTGGATTTTAATATAATTATTTTATACCGTATATTATATATATATATATTTAAATATACATAATATATGTTTGCTCTTCATGAAAGCCAATATGGTGGATGATGTACATTACACGATGATAATGAGGACGCGATATAAATCAATTTTCAGATGATTATCGACAGTTGTTGGGGTATTTGAGGTCAAGCATGTTTATTACCTCGCCAGTAATTTGTTTAATTGTATACGGCGTATTTTGGACTTGTAAACAACGCGCGTGCATACATCTGCTGCCTTCGCCAGTTTTTAAGGGCCACTGGAGCCCCCCCCCCCCACTTTCTATTTTTTGCGCGAAGTAAAATTTCTCATGAAAAGTATCGTAGAGCCATAATTTAAGTGTCATAAACTATGACTAGAACAATGACGAATAGTTGAAACCGGTTTATATGTGTTTTTTTTTTGTAATATTTTATGAAGTTAACTTTTATTATAATGTGTTCGAAATATTACAAAAGAGACAATTTCATATATGTAAAGAAAATATATTGTCATATATCTTTATTTGAATTTTACCGCCTAAACTGTATTGCCACTTGTTTTTTTATAGTCTGTGGTATTTTTTGTTTTATAAGCTTATATAGTCTTGAACTTGTGAAATAAAAGACATCAATATGTGTTGCTCTGCAAACAAAGAAACAACATATTAAGTTTATTGTTTCCCACTTCACAATTCCTTTCCTTTTAGTAATTACTCTTATAATACAATTTTTAATATTCTGAACATACATAAACACAAATCTCCATATTTAATCATTCAGAATCTAGATCAAACAAAAATACCACAGACTATAAAAAAACAAGTGGCAATACAGTTTAGGCGGTAAAATTCAAATAAAGATATATGACAATATATTTTCTTTACATATATTAAGTCATAAACTAGGAATATATTCCTCTATGTTTTGATGTTCATTAATTATTTCACCGTAATTAACACCGATCTGTCACAGTTATTTTGTTCTTCTTCAAATACCTGTTCTATCGAAGATATGCGATCGTCATGATGGCGATGGTAGCCGTGATGAACATACTAGGGGATTGTAAAGTAGTGGTTTCCCGTTGCCTTTTGCTATTGACTGTTCATTGAGTTCCTCCGTTTCCCAGCCACAGGACAAAAGAGTGTCCTGCACAGGACTGCTCTAGCTTATCCCGGTTCAAACCCCAGGCCATCGCAGGCGAAATTAATCGAATCCGAACTGAACTATTTTTTCAACTTTATGACTCTGCGATTGAAATTTTTGAGAAAGAAATTTGACTTTGTGCAAGAAAACGCTGGGCTCCATTTGCACTTCTTCTTCATCAGCCAACGCCCGTCCTTGGCTGGTAGGCCATTTGACGCCGTGCCTCATAGTAGAGCTCGGCCAATCCCTCCTGTGTCGTATAGTTCCGTTTTCTACCTCATTTGCACTTAATTCATATGAAACGAATGATTGAAGTTCAAGACTCGACGTAAAAAGGGAAACATTTCACCGCCAAGGTACCCATTGGGTCCACCCAACCCCAATATTATGTACCAATTTTCTATAGGGGAAAATCGCGGTTTACTTATTTTTCAAGACCGGTCCCACCCCATGTTTAGAAATGTTTTCGAGAGGCACCGCATTACTGCATAACTGTTTGATATGGCTGAATTCTATTCTGTGCCAACGGCCTAACCATGCTGAATCCATGAGAGCAGAGCATGTTTCAAACTGCGCAAAGTTGGTAGTGTGCACAGCGCAGCGTTGGCAGGTAAACATGGTGGGACAAGATAACGCGCTGAGACTATACCAGTCAGTCTACGTGCGTGTCGAGTCCTGGCCACCTCCGATTTATTCGCGTGACATTACCATGTTCCCCAAGTGGTTCGGAATCCACTATAATCAGGAGGTCCACCCTGTCAGCCACCTCCCCTTTCCCCGAGGTGACAAGAGTCTGCCCTTAGGGTGACTCAAGTTAACAGACTAACTCCCCCCGCCAGGCTGACAGGGTTGCTTAAAGCAGAAATGCTGACAGCAGGCGTTGGAAAAAATTATATTTTGTAAGTATGCTGGGAGTGGTTGAGTGCCGTGCAGCCTCTAAGTGGTCTGAATCCAGTGTTTAGGGGCACGCAGGGGGCACTCAGATCATGTAAAGACTCCTATCCGATGTAGGCAGTCATGACCCGTCTTCATTTGGAAGTTTGGAAGGCAGCGATGCTGACAGTATGTCACCCATCGCACTAATTGTTAAGTTGTTAGGTAACTGGCCAGTAGGCTTAAAATTGAGCTGAAAATAATGATGTTTCTGCGGTGATAAAAAGGGGGTGAGCGCTGCTGCTGTTGTAGTGCTTCAGCTTGTTAAAAGTTGTTTCAATTTTGCCCGTTTCGCTGCTGCCGTGATGCTGCGCTTATTAGCGTGGGGCAAGTTTTCAATAGGATCACCGTAACGAGACAGGTCTCTGAAGGGTGGTGGAAGGGGCACATCGACTACCGTACGCTTGCACTTCCATCGTAAGTGTACTTTGATCCACTTTCTATGACAATTTTAAATCTTTTTTTTTTGGCGCGTATGCAACGAACTTTGAACAAACTGATTACCTTGTATTTCTTTTGCTTTAAGTGCCTCTTTTAATGAATATTGACGATCATCTTGGCAATTGTAGTCATGTATTATAGCCTGTAGCCTTCTACATCCTTATTTCGTTGACTCTTCATTGAGTTCCTCCGCCTTCGGGGCCAGTTTCCCAAACGCAGGACAATATAGTGCCCTGCACAGGAAAGACTGATTTTGGTTTATCCCGGCTCAAACTCGGTCGCCTATCGGTTCGGTCGCCATTACGCGCTTCCATCTTCACCACGAGTAGGTACAGATTATGGATTTTCGCGTCTTCGCCTCTGAGACCATCATAAGGATTAAGGCATTACTCAGAAGACTTGAAGATTTGTATTTGAGGCAAAGCTCTCAAACATTTTTGTGATCAAAAAGTTATTGCATGTAGCTGCGTAGTTGTAACCCATGGAGAGATCGTGCCCCTAATGCTGAGGGCTTGAGGCGAATGAATACAGAAGCCGAGTTGCTGCTGACTGTTGCGATACGGAAACTAACGTACTTCGGCCGTGTGGTGAGGAAAGAAAAGTAAATTAACGCTCTCTGCATGTAATAGTCCGAGGGAAGATAGAAGGACAGAGGGCTCCCGGAGAAGTCGCTAGAACATCCTGGCTTAAAAACCTGAGGTAGTGGTTTGGCAAGAGCAGCACTAGCAGCAGTCTCCAAGGTCCAATTCGCCATGACGATCGCCAATCATCGATAGAAGAGGCAGTTAAAGAAGAAAATGAAGATTCATTGCATTGTAGTTTCTATGGAGACACAAAAATGTCACTAACATTATTTTGAAATCCCCAATCAGCGCTTGTGCCAAAATTCTCTGAAATTGACCATTATTAAAATTTGTTATTTTACCTAGCGGCTGTTAGCTGATTGTCTGGTGGGAAATGGTCAGTGCAGAAAAATTGGCACTTTGCCAAAAGGTCAACAATCTTCTTATTATTGTTATTATTGTATACTTTGATGACTCATATTCAATTTGTCTGAATTTATGGCTCCCTTGTGTAAACGTTTTATGACTTGAGGCGCGGGGGTCGCCCATTTTAGTCTACATTGTTGGTTGTTGACATAGACCAGTAGCCTGCATGTCTTGATAAGCAGACTTGCACAAACACTAAGCTCAGCATAGCTGCTATTTTACGAAGACTTGTGACTTTTTTTTCTACACCTTCCATCCATTATTTTTTGTGGTCTCGAAGTTCCTACAATGTCGACTGTGGGTTTTAGCAGTTATTAAAGGTCGGTCACACCAGGGTTTAACTTATTCTTGGGGTTAAAAATGTAAATAAAGCAATTTTTAATAGCACGTTCCATTATAAAAAGGGCATCGTCTTAAACGCTGGACCACGAGACGTTAAATTTATAAAGAAGTTCAAAGAGAAAATGTATGAGCTTTTTGTTTATAATTTTTTGGGGTGGACTATCTCTTTATAATGAGCCGCAGTAATTTTGCCAGCATGTTATGGTCCCATATACCCCATTACCACCCCCCCCCCCCCGAGGAATATTTCTGGGTCCGCCCTTGTCTTCACCTCTATCTGGATCCTGGTTGAAGCGTTCTCCCCGTCCCTTACAATATTGTAATATGAGTTCTATCCAGGTGAGGTAGAGAAAATGCAACTTAAATTCATATTTACTCGTAAAATATTCAAGCTTAAAATAATAAAAAGATGTTTTTATTTGCTAACATATTCAAGTTTGAACAAAAAATAACAAATTTGAGCTTGGTTGCCACAAAGTACCAGGCATAGCCACCACGGCGCTGCTGTCAACAAGGTGACGTGGACATTGCTGGACTAGGTTTTCTATATAGAAGAGATGGGACGTTCGCTCCCGGAATTTCTGGTGGTCACGTCTTTTTCGTACACACTGACTTGACGTGGCAGGCGCCATTTGAAATTAAAGAAATATCATTGGCTGGAGCGAATTTCCCGTCTCCTATATACCTAGGTTGAGGCCCTGCTGACAGCTTGCTGCGGGCAGTTGCATGGAGTGAGGGGTGTGGGAGCAGGCCTATACCCAGAAAAACGAAGTTTAGGCCGATAATTTACTCTTGGCTATGGCAGACTGCTTCTAAGCCCAAGCTTGTCTGTGAACAGCATTTACCCGCCAAAATGTTTATTCGTACTTGGTGGGAACCACCCTTAAAATTCGACACCACTGCCCCGGCATTCCTATAATCGTTAATCGAATTTATCATAAGGCCCGGTGCACACGAACGATTCGAAAGCTAGCGATTTACCGACGATTTGTCAAGGAACAAATCGGTTGGTGATAGATTGGTGCAAAAAACAGTCAATTTGTTAAAGTAGTTCCGAAGACTTCTGTCGCTGAGGCGTATTCTGGGCGATTCAAGAGGAAACCCATGCATTTGGCCAGTCTCAGGAATGTTCTGAAGCCTCTGGACTCATCTGAAGTTGACTCTGCGTGTGGTTTTCCAAGTATACATTAGCTACAATGTCAAATGTCTCAGCGAGTCACCGGCGTTGGAATCGTCCGTGTGTACCGGGCCTTATGGGTTTTTACTGGGAAACGCTCGAGGGCTACAAATCCGCGTTGTTCTCTCATTTTATTTTAAATTTTGAGAGCAGTAGTGGAGTAAATGCAAAAGGTAAACTCATTTGTAGCCATTAATTACGTTTCGCGCAGTCTTTTTAGTCTGCTTTTGTTGCCTATGTCGATATTGAGTATTGATTGGTAAACAAATAGTTTGCACTTTGCGGTTGGCTGGATTTTTTGGATTTTGTATTTTTAAATTTGGCCGGATTTTTATTGTTGGAGCTTAAAGCGTTGAAATTTCAGGGGGCGAGGGGTAGGGTTTCACTAAAAATATATGTTACCCTATATTTCATCTCTTAATTGATATTACTATTTTATGAATATTCATTTTTCCTTTCATGCCCTGCTTCATTTTTTTTTCTGTTTGGAGAGGGTGGACTAGGGATTGGAGTAAACACGCAGGTTTACACTGGCTATGATACCACATAAGGTTATTCTGCTCAGTTCGTTAAAGTTTAGTGGTAATCTAACAGCAAAGGCTTTCACGGCCGGAAGTTCGCTTTCATTTCGACCACGGCCCATCAACCCCGATTCTACTGGTTCTTCTTTAGGGGTAATGGTTTCTTGCCTCTTGCTTCTTGTTGTGCTCTTTAGTTCTGTATAGGAGAATATGGGAAATTACATATTTCTCGGATTCTAGCTTACGGTGCTGTTTTTTTTTAGAATGGTTGTACTCTCTGATTTTTATTGAGCCTCTTTCGTGCGGAATATCCAATAGTGAAATGTCGGCAAATTTTAATGTTTTGATTGACTGGACACGCTTGGACCCATGGTATGATTGGTTGGGCGCCAGTCTTTTTCTGTACGAAAGAAGTCCATGAAAAGGTACACATTGTTTCACTTCTACAGTTACAATCAACCCTCCAATCTGGTCCTTCGAGCCAGGCACTTGTCCATTTTCAGGGCATCAAAGTGGAGAAAGGTTGCAGATTGCAGGATGGAAATGTTAGAAAATGGGTTTATGTTACAGAATTGATAATATATGATAAGATTTCTCTGAGATAAGTTATATATGTTGCGATCAACCCTTGAATCTGGTCCTTCGAGCCGGATGGCATGCCCATTTTCAGGGCCTCAAAGTGAAGAATGGTTGCTGCGTTGATTCATGATTGCAGGATTGAGATTTTTGTAAATAGATGTGTGGCTTACAATCAACCCTTTGCTTCTGTCCTTCGCGCCGGACTCGAATCCATTTTCAGGGCCTTAGAGTGAGGAATGGTGGCTGCGCTGATCAAACAGGCTGAAAGGATTCTAGATTACCGGATCGCGATTGTTTGCGTGGGAAGAGTTAGTGGGTTGAACGGCCGCTATGAGATAGTTATACTCGTACTTGTTCATCTCATTACCTGTTTGGATGATACATCTTGTCATTAGGTGCCCATCTTTAATGTGTTTTATATTAGTGCAGGCGGTAGCGTACATCTTATTGTGGTGAGTGTGGGAAGTCGTGAGATCAAACACTGGCAGTGACTGAAAACTTTTCTGCCTTTTTTTTTGAGATAATCATTTGCAGTTTTCAAAATGGAGATTTGTATTTGAAAAATACTGGCTGTATTTTACTATTACTAAATATAAAGTACAGGTAGTACAAAGTATTATCGTCGGATCGGCCCTAAGTAAAACAAAAGTCATTATTGAATTGATTTTATACGACTATGAAGTTTTTCCCCAACGGTTAAAATAAAAATGTGGCCTATTATGACCATACCACTTGCATGAATCGTCTAATAACTCCTATTAATTGACATTCATTGACGTGATAATATGAATCATCAAAATGTGAAATAATCTCATTTATGCGTATACCCGCGGGCGGTACAGCTTGTTTAGGCAACACCATGTTGATCATACGGTGATAAGAATCAAGTTGTTACTTTCGCCGGGCTCAAAATTTAGCTTATATATTTTTATTGTAGCCTACCTACCGCATATTTGTCGATGTTATCAGGAATTCATAGATTATGTTTTTCCATGCCCCTGTAACATGTTGCAACAGTAATAAGTCTGATATGAATTTGTGATAACAGTTAAGAGTGGGGTACTGTTTAAGGTGCATTAGCTATGAATTGAAGGTAGACTTCACGTTGAAAAGCGCAACCCCCCTCTATCCTTTTTTTCTCTCTTCCTCTCTTGTTTCTTCTCTATTTAATTTTAAGCATCTATCAATAATTATACAATATTTTTGGTTTTTTAAGGTTAGCATGAAAAGAAGACTTTATAGTCTTATTGTTCGCCTTTTTTTTGTTGCAATAAAGTAGTTTTCAATTCAATTCAACGCATAAAATGGTTGGGACACGTCGTAAGAATGTCAGACGACCGCATGACGAAAAAGATGAACATAGCTACCATGACTTCCTCGGAAACGCTGGAGTTGGAAACTGACATCCGCGAGTTGGGAGTCCGTAGGTGGTGGAGCGCTGTTCAAAACCGAGATGACTAGAAGAGTGTTGTCGACCAGGCCAAAGCCCATCATGGGCTGTAGAGCGAGAAGAAGAAGAAGAATTGTCAGGTAGACAGGTAACAAACTAACCAACCGCACACGGGCCAGTTCCTTTGGGTAGATGATGTAAATTGCTATAACTTGTATTTTTGTGTGTTAATAATAATAATAATAATTTAATATAATAATAATAAATAAATAAGTGTGAATTTCTATTCATGGACCTAGAAGCCTAACATAACATGTCGTGACATGTTTAATAAGCTCAGGGGTTTTGTTTATTTGCATTGTAAATCAGACACCCGCTATCTGTTGGCAAGAGTACGACTTGCCTTTACAAAGCAGCAGTCTCCAAGGTACAAATTGCCATGATGTTCGCCAATATTCGATAGAAGAGGCATATAAAGGAACGCAAGGCACCTGTAACGTTATCTCCCTCCGGTTGTGTCTTTAAGAGTGTACATCCCGTAGGAAAGTGGCAGCCCGAAATTTAATACTTTTAATTTTTTATTTAATTAACTAAGCAAGTTATTAAAGATTTGGCTCATTTAAGTTCTAGAAGACTACTTCATGCATTATATAATAAGGTATTTTTGATTTTCGAAGTAAATGTAGTTTTTCATAGTATCTATTTTGCGTGAAAAGTTATTCTTTACAAATTATTATCATGTTTATGAAAAAAACTACAATTTCGAAAATTAAAAATACCTTATTATATGATGCATGAGGTAGTCTTCTACAACTTAAATGAGCCAAATCTTTAATAACTTGCTTAGTCAATTAAATAAAAAATAAAAAGTATTAAATTTCGGGCTGCCAATTTCCTACGGGATGTACACTCGTAATATTTATTATTTTAAGCTTGATCGCAATTAAGGTGTCTTGAGTAGATTGTGTAAAATTGTGTTGGGCTTCTGCCAGTTCGCGGCCATAATATAACATGGAGTGTTTCTGTTGTCTGTAAGATTGTGGTGTGCGTTGTGTCTAATTTTTAAATTGGGGCATGTCTGCTGCCAACAGTGACGGCCCTCTCAATGACGGCTTTGTATTAACCAATAGTGCCGGTCGCCTTGACATTATTTTCATTATTATTCATTCATAAAGCAGCCCTAATAATATAATCAACCCAAAAACATGAAAAGAAGCATGAGCTTATGCTTCACACAATTGCTGCATATGCTTGTGCTTCTATTCATAAACATTTTGTGCTTTTGCTTCATGAGTAAAAGGTCGGGCTGTATATTCATTATGTCAAGCATGTCCTTGTGCCGTAAGCGTCACCTATACGTTTCTCGAGCTTTTGCTCATCGTCCGGAAGCAAGGCATAAGGGGGCACTTCAGTTTCTATCCACTTGTGTAAAAACAAATTAAGAAAAAATACACGAATTATTATAATTACAAAGGCTTTCACGGCCGGAGCTAGGTGATGGACCGTGGTCATTCTGAAAGCGTACTTTCAAACGTTTCGTCCACATTGCCGTCGACATCTTCAGTGGAACTGCGTAGACTTCTAAGATTTTATCTCGGAAGCTCAGCGTTTGGAAGTACGCTTTCAGAACTACCACGGCCTATCATCCCGGATTCTACTGATTCATCACACGAATTATTATTACTTAAATTATTAAATGCTAATAAGTATAAAGTAATTGGTTATGAATATTATATATTATTATTATATTATAATTTGGCTGACTCATTGTTTATTTCAGACACCCCCGGTGAGGTAAAACATTACAAATGTAGCTTGTGTACTTGAGCAGTGCCTTATCCCACTGGGTCACTTATCTACCATCTACACCATGCGGCACTGATGTTGACTTGACTTTCCTGAGGTCCCCCTCCCCTCACTTTCTTGGTCGTCCTTATGGCCTTGTATTGCAATAGTAATATCGCAGAAAGCCCTAAAATCCATATTACATGTGATATTTGTTTTGCTCTAAAAGCGGGTATTGGGGGTGCCCTGGGGGACACTAACACGAGGGTTTGAAGTTAGGGTTAGTTTTAAATATGCCTTGGGGGACTTGTCGCAATTATCAAGTTTAACTTAGTTTACGGTACTGTATGTATAAATGAACAGTAATCGATTCTGATGGTAGTCAGCATTTTAACGTCATTTCCAATTTTTAGCTCTCTTATATGGGTTAGTAGTAGTAGAATGGTTGAACAGTCCCAGGCCACGGTATGGGCCCATAGGACAGTGGACCTCCTGATTATAATGGATTCCGAACCACTTGGGAAACACAGTGAAGTCACACGATTAGTTCGGAGGTGACCAGGACAAGTCCTACCATGTTTCCCTACCGGCACTGTGCACACGACCAAGTTATCTGCATCTTTGAACCTGCTCTGGTCCGCTGGATTCAACATGGTATGGCGGCCGGCCCCTTATATGGGTTAAATGAACATAATAAACTTTCACTCGAAATATCGATTGTAGAGCTGTCAAAAAATTTCACATTGCTTCAATGAAATGCTTCTTTGCATTTTGATACATGATATTTGGTCATTATTAACACCGAATGGCCATACGTTTTGAACTTTTCGCTACACCTTGACTCGGTCAGGTTGGAGGACTTACTACTACATAGATTTTACAGAGCAGTGGAGAAGAATTCAGTGGATACCGTACTTCGGACTTTTCAAATGATGAAATGTCCCTTCATATTTTGATACGCAATTTGTATAGCTGTCACTAACAGCGGTTGGCTGCGATTATGCGGAAGGACACGGCTGAGAGTGAATTATTTCAGGTGTGTTACCCATGCTTCGAGATAGAGAAATATTGCTCTACATGTTGATAAGCAATATGTAGCTGTGACTACCACCAATAAGCCACGACTACGGAAGGAAAAATCTTACCGACAATTATTTCCAACTATAATTCCGGGTGCTTCCGGCGTAGGGTAAAACGTGACTGCCAAGGAAAAATGTCAGTCGTCAGCTTTGATGTGTCAGGCTGGAGTTGCCTTAAATGACTGAACATGGACAGACGGACAGACCCCTGTAAATGTCGGTGTCCACTGTCCATGAGATACAATGTCTCGGTCATGCCTCGGGCCATTGTATATCGGGTGGAATGGCGGTATTGTATAGCACTATAGTGCACTGTGAATCAGTGATACCCAAATAGACAACAATGTGCTCGTTGGTCGGTGCTAACGGTACGCAGTGGAGTACCTTGACTGGAGCTGGAGTGTCGGTCATTCAACTGGCCGGCCTGCCTGGAGTGTGGAGCGGCGCGCATCGCACACCCTCTGCTTGCCCAAAGACCTGGTTACCATGGAGACTGCTTCCCTGTCAGGGTGGCTACGACCATCGGCTTGACTGCAGCTGGGGCGTAGAGCTGCTTCCAGTGTATTCCATGCATATCTGTGGGCCGTAAGGTCGTGGTTTGAGAGGCACGATGTAAATGGAAAGTTTTCCCAGCCCAGCGTTGATAGGAACCGTGCCTTCACTGGTTGAGGTAAACGCGGCTGTCGGGCACATAAACAGAAGTAGGATAGAGGCTCCTCTACCAGTCCTCAGGCTTAAATTTAATTCATGGCTAAATACCTGGTTGCTGTGCTGAAGGGCATCACTCAGGAGCGACGTGAGGCATAACAACAGAAATAATGAGAGATTAAGGCTCTCACCAAGTTTTGGTAATGGCTCCTTAGGCTAAACATTGCGCAGAGGTAGGCTTATAGCAACTAGTGTTGGACCCTTGGTTCTAGAAAACGACGAAGAACTTGCAGGCAATGTTTACCAGCTGGAAAGTTCACGAAACTTGCTGGGAAAGGCCCGAAGAGGTTGGAGCCGTCCACGTTCAGTAGATTTTACCATCTAAAAGTCCAATAAAATGCACATCTAATGCCATGCTTTGGAGGGCGGGTAAAGGGAGTGGTTCTTGGCTTCTTGTAGCCTATCTGAGTGTAATTAAGGGTTTGTTCAGGAATAAGTGAACCTAAACCACGTTAAACCGCTCACGGGCCCTGCGGTCGATCATTTAAATTGCTATAACTAGTATTTTTTATGCTGGTAATAAAATGAATCGAATTAGCCAAAGACCACGTTTGTGAAAAAAACAAAAACAAAATAGTACTTCCAACTTCCAACTAGGGCCCCAATCTAGAGGTGTATTTCAAAGTTGTGTCCATCGGGTAATAAAAAAACCTACAAAATCGCCCTAGTATAATGTCAGAGAGTAGTTAATCAGTGATATTACCCATAGAGGGAGCCACACCCATCACGGCATTGCCTACGAGCGGTGACAAAAATAAACCCCTTACCAGGGGATGATATCCGCTTAAGTTCGTGTAGATAGGCTTCTTGAACCGGCTTAAGGCATGTTATCTACGTGCAGTATGGTGTAAATAATGTATTTAAGGTGACACCGAATTCAGTACGATAGAGTGTCTGATAAGCTAACTGGCAATACAAATCCCTTACCAGGGGTTGATATTCGGTTAGCTGTTCCCGTAGATAGCGGAGGTTTCTTGAATTGAGGGAGGGATGGGAACGGGGTTCATTCCCATACTGTCATCCCGCTCTTTTTCGCTCGTCGCAGAGCGCGAGAATGGGTGCAGAATGGGTTCTCAAAATATTTTTCTATTTTTTAAAAGACATAGAGTGGCGGTGAAGTGCCTAAGCGACTAGCATAATTAGAAGTTTCAACCGCAGACCAAATCTTTTGCGGTTTGCCGACCATTGCTGAGTCGGACTCTGCACTTCATACTGATTATGTTTCAATTGAGTTAAATTTAAGTTTAACAGAGACTGCAACAGTGTTTCTGTCACTCTACAATTATATCTTGAAGGGAATTAAATCGTTTTCCAGGTACTGTAATTAACCATTACCGCAATGCCTGGGGTGACACAATTTTTTTTTCTCAATGGCCGGTACCCGGTCGGTATTTCTTATTTATTTACAGTATCTGTTGCCACAGCAATCTGATTATGAAACACGTGCTTCTTGTGAAAGTGCTGATCACTGTGAATCCTGATGCTGCTGCTGCTATCATCCATTGTCATAATGACCGTGTCAATGATTGACTGATACTATACCGAAAACTGTCAGAATGTGATATCAGTTGGATGTCTTGTCATTATGTGATACCCCTCACCTTCTGTTCCCTCTCCAATATGGCTTTATACAAACCATGTTTTCTATATTTTTTCAGACATCTCGGAAATTCCGGATAGCATCAAAGGGCTTAAAGTGCTGCAGGTGGCGGATTTCAGCAGCAACCCGATCCCCCGTCTGCCTCCAGGGTTTGTGCTCCTCAAAAACCTGACGACCCTCGGGCTGAACGACATGTCGCTCACGCAGCTTCCGCCCGACTTTGGCAACCTGACCGCCCTCACGAGTCTCGAACTGCGCGAGAATCTTCTCAAGTCACTGCCAGAATCGCTTTCACAGCTGTCGCGACTCGAAAGGCTCGATCTCGGGGATAATGAGATTGAGGAACTGGTACGTTTGTTGTTTGATGTTCTACCTTCTACTCTTGAAGTAAAGTCTTCTTTCTTTACATAAATTCCACTGACACTGACTCTGAAACAAACATTGAAATTTGTCTGAAATCTGGGAGAGCACGAGTTTTTCCGAAAGTAAAGAGATTTCCCGGAATTATTAGAAAACTCTTGTCAAAGTTTGTTTGAAAACAACTTCGATTTTGGGGAGGGAGGGGGTGTTATAGCTTCCAGTTGAGTTACTTTTAAAAAGTCATTGAAAAGTATTCTTCAGCGCAGCGTCAGGAAAGATCTATAACCCCTCAGTACTGCAAACTTAAAACTTATTGGCCAACTCATACGTTTTAAGAGTGCCCATTTACAAACTACAATGGATGCTGCACTTCCTGTAAAATACTGTCACGTCACTGTACGTTGGATAATGTTGTCTTGAGAGCATATTGGAGTTGCTTATGAAGTTAATTTCCACAGGCAATATCGATCGATCAAAACCATCCATTAAACTAACAGAAATGCTCCTGTACATTTCGATATACGACATGTGGCCTTCACTAACGGCAATTCGCCACTTCTTGAACTCCTTTCAGGGGGCCCCCACACCCCTAGTTTTTTGTACAAATCAAATTCAACAATAGTGGCCAATCTGTATTAAAGTGAGGTACATATTGTATACATGAAAATGCTCAGAAAATATTAGTATATATCTTCTATTTGCCCTGATATTTTTGGAAGTTTTACACCTAAATGATGAGACTAATATGTACATTTTTGTAAAATTATTATATTGGTTCTCCTCGAAAATGCTTGAAGGATGAGTTGGAAACCGACCTTCGCGAGTTGGGAGTCCGTAGATGGTGGAGCGTTTTATAAAATCGAGATGACTGGAGGAGTGTTGTCGAGCAGGCCATAGCTCATCGAGGGCTGTACACCCAGAAGAAGAAGGAGATTATATTGGTTCCCTCAATTGTGCACTAGTCAATAGTAAGATAAACGCAATGTCTGTACTTCAATTAATTCATACATATTTACACAGCTAGAAAACTATATCATATCAGGACATGTAGAGTAGTGGTACGGACGCTGACTTTCACCCGAAAGGTTGTTGGTTCGAGTCCTACACTTCCTACATTTTCTGGCCATGCTTCGGAGGGCATGTAAAGCAGGCGGTCCCGGGCTTTCTTAGTTGAGTGTAAGAGAGGGCTTTATAGCCCTAACTCCGCTAGGTTGGCTTAGTAATAGAACAAAAAAGTCCTTATTTATTTATTTATTATATTTGGTAGTATTCTAGTTATGTACATGTTTGAATTAATTGACTCACAGATATTGCGTTTATCTGACTGTGCAGCCTTTCCCGAGCTCGGTACCTGGCGTTTTGTTTCATCAGTAAGACATGTTGGCACGCAGCAGCGGCAGTGTAGTAGCAGTTGTATTGGTAATATAATAAGGACAAAAAGACTTAAAAAATTGATAATATTTAAAAAAAAAAATTAATCCCTTCCTATTGGTTCCCTGAATTATGTACCAGGTGCGTGAATGAAGATATAGATAACAATTGAACAGTAAATGGGCTAATTAGCCGCTCAGAATCCGAATCTCTCCGTTGATCTGTACCATTCACCGTTTTTTATGATATAATTTACTACGGGGTTTGACGTAAACAAATTAGAGGTAAAAGAGAAGTGAGAGACCGTTACGTAATTCACTGGTGATTGAAAATAATGAAAGCTCTGAGCTGTGGAAAGGTGTTGTAATTTATATTTTCTGCTTCGCTCGGAATTTTTCATCTTTTTTTTCCGCGTTACTGATCACATTAAGTCTCTTCTTTTATTTGATTCGCTGACAGGCATCTTCCTTTATTTTTCTGTGTCTTATTTCGCCTTTGTTATGCAATTTCTCGTTTTAATAAATATCCATTTCTTTCTTGTTATGGATATTGTTCATGTTTTGCCATTTTTTATTTTTCTTCTACTGGGGAGCAAGCATTTTAAATTGCTAGGTATGAAGATTTCTTGCTGTTAAATCAGGCTCCCAATTTCTTTGCGCTAATTGTATTTAGGGGTACCCTGAGGGAAATTGAAATAGGAAAGTAAAGGAATAATCACGTAAAATACAATGGTGGCATCTGCCATGACTTCTTTGCCCAATTTTCCTTTCTTCTTTTTTTACTGCCTCTTCTATCGAAGAATGTCATCATGGCAATTTGGACGTTGGAGACTGCTGCTCTGAAAAGGGAAGTTGTGCTAGCCAAACCTCTGCCTCTGGTTTTTCATGCTCTTCTTCTCCCCGGAGCCCTCTGTCCTTCTATCTTCTCTTGGATTTTTAAATGCACGAGGCGATACTTTTTGTTCCTCATCCCACAGCCGAAGTATGTTTCCGTTTATTAACCGTCAGGAGCAACTCGGCTTCTATATCCATGCTCTCCAGCACGCCTTTTATACTTCCAAACAACAACCAATCCCGTGGTGGCTGCATGGCGTGCACTGATTGGCCACTAGAAGTATCCATTGATGGGTCGAAGAATACGTGGCTGGTGACACCAGAAATTAAACAAATATGCCTCCTATATAAAACATTCTCTAACTAACCCGCTGGGAATTATTTGGGTAAATGGTATGGAGATGTGAGCGATAGCTTGCAAATCTATTCAACATGACATTTGGTTATTTTAAGGTATATTGTATTGACGTCTCTTTGAAAACGCACACGAAATGACTTACTATTTTTACCTTAGTCTATTTCCTTATATTGAAGAAATGGGACCGCTAGTCTCAATCTGGTCGGAACGCCTTTAGTAGGACTATTGACGGTTGGCCGTTTGGAGATGTGTCAAAATGTGGATTGAAGTTTTCTGGGCTCAAGACAGTTGCTACGTTTTTTCCTCCTCCAAAGCAAGGGAAAATTTAAATCAGTTGATTATCGGTAGGATTTCTGCGTTATATTGTCGATGATCCTTCGGAAAATTGACACAGGTTAATTTGTAAGTAGCTATAAGTGTATTTGTGATGTGAACTAGTCTGTAATTTCAATTTTCTCCAACCCCTCTATTGTTCCAGCCTCAGCATATAGACCGTCACTCCAGGGACTCCAGCACCTACCAGGCAGCTGAAGAAACTCAGCTGCCTGGACATATCCCAGAGCCGGATCGAAAATCTTCCGGATGAAATCGGTGAACTGGACAATAATTCTCCCATCTATTGTTTCAGCCTCAGCACATAGGCCGACTACCAGCGCTCCAGGAACTCTGGCTCGACCACAACCAACTCCAACACATACCAGCCGATATTGGCAACCTGAAAAAACTCAGCTGCCTAGACATATCCGAAAACCGGTTGGAAGATCTTCCAGACGAAATCGGTGGACTGATCAGTTTGACGGACCTGCATCTGTCGCAGAATGTGATTGAAACGCTGCCGAACGGTATCGGGCAGTTGGGGAAGCTGACGATACTCAAGGTGGACCAGAACAGGCTGTCGGTGTTGAATGGCAACATCGGCAAGTGCGAGAATCTGCAGGAGCTTATTTTGACTGAGAATTTCCTCTGTGAGCTCCCGACTTCGGTGGGCAACTTGGTGCGGCTCAATAATTTGAATTTAGATCGGAACGGGCTGCAGAAGTTGCCCGTAGAAATTGGTAAGTTTTTCTTTGTATTACTGTATTTGATAATTTTCTCTTTTCCTGTCTCGGTAAAATGTTATGTTCTGAAGCACTTTTTTTATGGACCTATATAGGTCCCTATCCCAACGACCCCATGGATTTCCGAAATAATTTGTAATGTTTCCGTATGGATTTTTGGCCATTGGCAAACTGGTATACGTTCTCGATGTCAACCTACACCGGCTAGAAGCGATAATGGACATGCTGAGACAAGCCTACCATTGGCGGGCATGTTGCTGACCACTACATCCCCAAATATAGAGCAGGGGTCAAGAGAGAGACCATTTTCTATTGGCAGGATCTTCTACCAGTCCTGCCGCGGTGTCTTTTTAAGTAGTGGTGGTGTGTGATAATCGTTGCCTTTTATCATTAGCCGCAATGGACTTGGTTATAAAGAAAAGTATAAAGTTTATGTCTGTTTTCGAGCCTCGTCCTTCCTAGTTCTCTACCACTGGACTAAGTTAGTGGCTTAGTAAATCAACCCTTCAGTCTTCTATCGTTCAACCCATGCATACCCCCCCCCCCCCTCTCTCCTATTCAGTAGCATTCCATAGTCTTAAGAAATTCCGCTGGGCCTTTCATCGGCACGTATCTCTAATTGAGCTCCTGCGTTCCTTTCCCACTTCATTACGATTTCTACTCAAGGTCTCCTCCTTCACCCCCCCCCCCCATTCTTACTCCTCGAGCCTTTTTGAGAACTTTCAGCGGCTATATTTGGAATGTTGTGGTCAGCAACATACCAGACAAACTTGTTTTCCTCCTTACCCATGAAGATATTGTCTGAATTGGGTAGTCGTGCTCTTGTCAAACCACTGCTTCAGGTTTTTCAACCAAGATGTTCTACTTCTACCGGGAGCCCTACTTTTTCATCTTCCCTTGAATTATTACATGCATACGAAGATACTTTTCATCCCTCATCACATGTATGTTAGTTTCCGTTTCTTGCCATATTTATTTATTTTATATTTAATTTTTCCCTGCGTATGGAGCCTTGAACCTTCCGGTTCCTTTTCCAGTTCTATGCTAGTCGGGGACTTTTAGTAAGTAGTCGCTTCAGTCTTTTGTGGTTCAGTTTAATGCACTCCCAGGATGCATTAGTCCTAAGAAATTCTGCTGTTTCTGCCCTCTAATTCAACTCATGCGTTCCGTTCTCCTTCATTACGATTTCTACTAATGCCCCCTGCCCCCCAATATCCCACTCCTCGAGCCTTTTTGAGACCTTTTAGCTGCTCTATTTCTGTCTGCAAAAGATGTGTAAGGTAAAGTGGCTGCCTTTTACAGGGTTTTCAAATTTGGAATTGACGTTTTTGATAACCGCATTTACATTGGGAATAGTCTGCCTCCCCCCTCTCTGCCCCGTCGCTTTCTCCTCCCCGAGCTCAGTTTTCCCCCCGCGCCATCCCCTATTTAAAACGAGTTACGTGAGTGAAGTTTTAGTTGCTGAAGTTTGCTGGTTCTTGTGTAAGTAAAGTTGTTTATTTTTGTTACGGAAGTTTTCCCGTCTGGTGGTTTTATATTGAAAATGGCTAGTGTTGGGGTTTTCTATGTAGGAGATGTGCGATGTCTTTCCCGCCAAAAAAAACAGTTTTGTTTTTTGTTTTTGTTTTTAAGTTTGGGATATGCCTTTTGGGCGGAACAAATCGCAGATAGTATATTGTAGCATAGGGTGCCCACTGGCTGCACATTATTACCTAGCTAGACCGACAAAAATAGGATCAGTACATCACAAAAAGATCCAAGAAGATTCGAGAAAAAATTAAGACCAATCAAACTGCTTTCTTCTTATTAAAATAAATAATGACTTTTGTTCTATTACTAAGCCAACATAACGGAGTTAGGGCTGTAAGGCCCTCTCTTACACCGAACTAGGGAGGCCGGGACCGCCTCCAAAGCATGACCAGAAAATGTACCAATATTAGTTTCGAACCAACAACCTTTTGGGTGAAAGTTCCGTACTTCACTACATGTCCTGACTGAAATAAATCTTACTTGGTGTCACCCTGACTTTGATAGTTTTCCTCAAAATTAGCACTTTTCTCGCAGCTCCAATTGCCCGGGTGTGACTCTCCTCCACTCCTTCTTGTTCCTCCACTTCGAATCATTCAAGACGAGGACTCAACTATAGCTCAGTTGATGGGGGGTAGACGTCCTAGAGATTGGTCGTTGAAATACCAATGCCCCGTATCGGTATATAAAATGACCTACTTAATATTATTGATAACGAGCGGCAATGTATCAAATTATAGATTATTATTATTATCGTTCGTTAATGGAATATTATCGATAACCAAGTTAATACGATGAAAGTTGTATCTAATCATGTTAGATTATTTCTGTATCTGATATTGATGCCTCTATCCAGTTAAGTTCTGCATGGGCAACTCTGTATGTAGAATACAAAGAGCATATAATTGAAATTGTAGTATGCATTCCAGATGTTACTCTATTACGTTGCTTCGTAACATAGATGTTGCTACCAAATTAAGTTGCTTTGAGCGTTTTCTATTGAATATTACTTGAGATGTTCATTAAAGACTTTATGAGGAGAATAATATTAAAATTGTAGAATTTTCTCATACCCGTCTGAACGTAGCAGCGTTTTGCGAGTGTAATAAGCGCCTTGTTGTGAGGTAGGTTTTCTTAAGGCACTGAATCTTATTTTACAAGAGCGGTTGGTAAGTGACTTAAAGCTGGGCTTAGCTTAACTAAGCACCCATTGACTCGTAACAGAACTTGGTTAAGTCATGCTCACGCCTTTTACATTGTGCCAATGGCAAGCAAGTCGCAGCTTGGTCATTGTCACTTGTGCCGGTGTGGGTTGACATTGAGGACGTGTACCTGTCTACCAATTCATGCTGAAACAGTGCCTATAATGTCCGAAAATCAATGGAGTCGTTGGTATTGGGCTAGGTTCAATGGGCCACTACGAGTAGGCCTACAACGTCCAAAAAAATTACATAAAGAAAATGTGTCTGAAACGTGGATGCTCAATTTTTTTTGCAGCAAAATTATTGCTCGTTTAGAATTGGAAAATACTATCGGAGCGAACTTAATTAGTTTGGGTGGGAGTCATGAAGGCATCCTTCACAATGAGGAGGCCGATAAACCAAGTGTTGGTAAAGCTGTGGTAAGTGGAGTGCAACGTTGCAGTGATTCCACTCACCATAGAGTTACCTAAAGTTGGTGGTTGTGTCCCTCAAAGGCGAAAGCTGACCAATTTTCACTTCTCTTTCAGGGAATTTGACGCAGCTGGGTGTGCTATCCTTGCGCGACAACAAGCTAACTTATCTGCCAAATGAAATTGGAAACTGCGCGGCACTGCACGTGCTCGATGTTTCTGGAAACCGGCTTCGGTACCTGCCCTACTCCCTCACTCAGCTCAGTCTCAAGGCGGTCTGGCTATCGGAGAACCAGTCACAGCCGCTTCTGCTCTTCCAGGATGACATTGCTGAGGATACCAACGAGAAGGTTCTCACGTGCTTCCTGTTGCCGCAGTTGGAGTATCATCCTGATAACAAAGGTACTTACCTTACTTTATACAATGCCAGCTCTTGGCATCCCTGCCATTCGCAGACGAGCCTCCCAGTAAAGGGGTTTCTGTCCTGGTAGTTGGAGAAGGCTGCGCAATCCTGTAGGTGTAGATCGTCCATTCTCACAGAGCTGCAAACGGGGCAGGTGTCCGGGTCTGCAACCGGTGAAGGTGCGCTTGTAAGTGGTGGTGCCCTGTAGTAAGTCTGAATTATGCGACTGCATCATGATAACAAAGGTGAGTTGGCAAATGGTTTGCCTCACTGCTCAGCGTCAAGGTGGTGTGGCTCTCTTTGAACCAATCGCAGACGCTTCAACATGTTTTCTGTTGGAGGATCATCCTGACAGCAATGGTGCATTCTTGGCTCTCTCAGCTATGTTTCAAGAACGTTATTAATCAGGGAATCAACCCAGCCTTGGTGCTGTCTGGTTCTCAGAGATACAGTATTGGTCATAAATCCTGGAACAAACACGTTTATGGCTTTTCATACAAAAGTAGTTCACATATCAAACTGTACATAATATTGTAGTATGGTGGGTAGGTACCACACAGTTTTTCACCAAAAAAAATTTGAAATTGGATCAGTGGTTTCAAGAGAATAAGCTGAAGACGGAAATGTCGTTGGCCATAATGGTTGGAACAAAACTAAATAAATAAAACTGACTCTTATTTGAATTTCTTTTTCTTCAACAAAATACAATACAATGTATATAGTGAACTTGTTTATAATTTTTGTGGTAAAGAGGAGGCTAGTGTAGTTCTGGAGATGATGAAGATTATGGTTGCGGCAGGGTGTTAGAGCCGAGTTCCTGGGACTTGGTCAGTTTTTGAAGTTGCAGGGCGCCAAATACGATCGGCGCTTTTACTGCTGTTTGCTAATATAGACCATAGCGACTGATCGCGGATCTGGCTGTTACTTTATGTGATTAATTTTTTATTTATTGTAATTTCAGAATCAGAAATCAAAGAAGAAAGTGACGAAGAAGGTTGGGACAAGGACAATTCTAGGCAAACATCTGTCAAATTTTCGGATAATTACGACCCTGAGAAGCAAGATGGCAGCAAAGAGGTAAAGGCACAATTACTATTTGTAGTGTCCACACTGGGTTGTTTAGTTCTTAAGTTTAAACGCAATTTCTTGTATATTATCGATGGGGTTGCCTGACAGCCCCATAGCATTTATATTACGAAAATTAAGACTTATTATTATTATTATTATGACATTTTCATCGTGGATCCGAAGTAGTCCAGTGGACAGTGAACTGGGCTATTGACCGGAAGGTTTCTAGTTTCGAGATTGGCCTTAAACTTAAAGGGGAAGCCGGGAAAGGCCCACCCAATCCTAATGCCTAATAGATTCCTTAGCTTCATTAGTAGCGGAAAACGATGCTGCCTCAGTGTAGACCGTACAAGACTGCATATACTACTACCAGACCACGATAGGATGACATTTGGAACATTTAAAAAAATCGAATAAACTCAATGTTCCGCTTATGCGTTTTCGAATAAGTAAAAGTGTTCCAAATGTCATCCTGTCGTGGTCAAGGCAATACTGTTACTCTTAATTCATCACTTATGACAATGGTGGTGTTGTAGGCCCTGCTGTTGCGTCGCAAGGCGCTGCAACTGAAAAAAATGAAGACCAAAATTCAAAAAATTGGGGACCAGGCGGGTTGCATTAAAATGGCGGCCAGTCTCAGGAGAACAGAAACAATGGTTGGGGAAATAGTTACACCTTGGGCTAGGTTTTTCCGGGATTCCTTTTCCTAGTTACTAATTATGTTTATTTTATTTTTAAATTTCATAAAGCTGTTGTAAGTATTGTATACCATACATTAATAAATTTTTAGTGGTTTTCTATGTTTTAATTATTATTTATTTTTGTTTGGCTTTGATGCACGCGTGCATAGGGAAATTGCCATTTTTGTGGAGAGTCGACATCTGCCCTTTGTTCCTTATGTTTTATGCGTAAGTTCAAATTGTTTCACTGGGGGAGACCCGCCTTCACTGCTGTCGCCTAGATTACATGCTCGAGAGCCGTTATATAGCTGTTTGAAAAACCCAAACAAATATCTTATCGCAAATTTCCATGTTGCAGACTCTGTTCGTTCGTCAAAATACGCCGCACCCGAAAGAACTTAAGGCCAAAGCTCACAAACTGTTTGGCGGCAAGGGCCGGTCGTCGTCAAGCGACGAGTCTGAGCGGAGCCGCGAAGGCGAAGTGTCCCGCGAGGCGAGTTCGCTGCTGGACGCCAAGTCTTCTGAGGTGGAGACAACTCCAGTCGCTCTCGAGCCTGCGGTGGTGGATGTGATTGCACCAATACAACAGCGCCCACCGAGTGTTGCTGAAGTCGACGAGGAGGAGGAGGTGGAAACGGACGAGGTAGGCTGATTTGGGTGGGGATGGGAGGATGTGGAGACCACTCATGCTGCTGCTTAGTCTGTGGTGGTTGAAGATATAGCTCTACGGCAGCGCCACCTTAGAGCTGCTGAATGGGAGGAGAAAGAGGAGGTGGAAACTTTTTGCGACTGTCTCCTCTCCATTTGTGCATACTTTCGTCCCAATTCGTGTCTTCTCAGTGGTGAATGGACGAGGACTCGTCCCAATGGCTGGCGCTTAAAATGACTAATTCTGTGGGAAATGCTGGAGTTACGGAACTGCTGCTGGCCTGGCACGACTTACCATGCTTAATTAACACCGGGGTTGAGTACCAAATTACCTTAAACCACCATTACTGTATGGCTCGGTCATTGGCGTAAATAGGGGGGGGCTTAGCCCCCACCCCCCAGGATTTCTGGTGACAAAGACGTTAAATGACGTTATGGAGGCGAAAGGCATAGTATCCACAGTAACGAAAGGGAAAGTAATTCTTGGTATGCTTATTTTACATGAAAGACATCATGAAAAAAATCAACATATTGACCAAGTACTGTCACAAAAAATATATTACTCAAAATGCTTAAAACCCCCAATACTTCAGAGAGCTATTTTTTCAAAATGTTTCTCCAGGGGGGGGGGGGGGCCTCAGTGGTAGGTTTATTTGTCTGTTAAATCTCAACTGTACTGCTTGCAAAATGCGCAAAACCTCCCTAATTTGGGCCTATTCATTAATTTTTTTCTCAGGGGGAGACCCCCGGGCCCCCTTTTCTCCAAGGTAGAATATTCGTGAAACCTCACTAATTTGGGCCCATTTATCAATTTTGTCTCCGGTGGGGACCCCTCGGGCTCCCCTTTATCCAGGGTATAATATGCGTGGAACTTCACTAATCCAAGCCCATTTATCGATTTTTTTTTTCTCCGGGAGATCAAAGTCTTGGGGTCATAAAGCCCCCCCCCCCCCCAGAAATTTTGGGAATTTACGCCAATGGGCTCGGTTCATAAAGACAGATTCTACGGCAACTGATCTCCATTAGTGCTGACGTGATACTGATCCTGTTGCTGCAGTGTTTTCACTATTGAGCTACTACTCCCAGCAGTACTGTTGTACTTTCGCCCTAGAATCTGCCTTTTTTCAACTGGCCTGTACATACTTGCCAATCCACGGATTGAGAGTTAATATTTCAGTTGCTCTGCATAACACCCACGCAGCTGATTAATTGTAACATGCTATATGTGGACGTATTTGTACATAATGCTAGAGGTTAATTTAGTTGTCCTGCTAGTCTTACCTAGAGTTCTACTTAGACGGACCACCCTCCACGTCTCCACGACCACCCATTGAAAATTACTACACTCAGGTAGCTTGGGTCATACCTACAGTTGAATATCACAGTAACTTCTTATGAAAATGGCGGCTATATTTTTTTATTTCGAATTGTATTTCTTTCTTTGTTATATATTCATTTCCAGTGTTCAAAGAAAAGTAAGAAAATACTGCAAGTGATGGACTGTCGGTAGGCCCTAACGTACCTAGCGTTCTATATAGGAGGGATGGGACATTTCAGCCCGCCAAAAATATGTTTTGAATCGTGGGACTACCTGCTACGTCTTTTTAATGAATACATATACAATTAATAATGACTTTTTTTGTTCTATTACTAAGCGCAACCTAGTGGAGTTAGGGCTACAAAGCCCTCTCTTACACTCAACTAGGAAGACCCTGCCCTCTGAAACATGACCAGAAAATGTAGCAAGTGTAGGACTCTAACCGACAACCTATTGGGTGAAAGTCGGAGTCCGTACCACTACTCTGCATGTCCTGTGATAGGAGAGGGAAGTGGTGGGTGGCCCAGAAATTAAAAATATATGCATTTTTGGTGGGAAGCGAATGTCCCATCCCTCTTATATAGAACTCAAAGCGTAGCCGTGTGCAGCAGGAAGTATTACCCCCTGCTTGGTGGGAACCACGCTAAGTTGGCCGCTGACTTGAGTCTTAGTATACCGACCCGATACTCATCTTGTAGGATTCCGACTCGGAGAAGCACGTCATGTTCAATGTAGATGATAACGAGTTGGAGACTGACGTGCCTAGCCAGACGCGGCTGCACAGGCGCGATACGCCGCACCACCTCAAGAACAAGCGTATCAATAGCGCGCAAGCTGACCATGATAAAGTGGCCGCCATTATTGAGGTCTGTCGCCATTTAGTTACCAAAACATTTTGATTTTTGCAAGTTCTTGTTATTTTTGTTTTGGTTTGTTTTCGAATTTTTGTTGGCTTTGACGTTAAATCTTTTAGTTTTGAATTCTTCTTCAGCCTCCTCTTCAATTTCTTTATGAATTTTTGGCTATTAGTATACTAGTTCACGGCCTCGATGTATACTTACACTGGCTACAGGCGATAATGGACAAGCTGACCATTGACGCAATGTAACAGGCGAAAGCATGACTTCATTGAGGACAGATACCAGTCTGGCTTTGGCCATAAATGTTTTAGTTTTGAATTCTAGCTAATTCTCTTTTTCTGACTCTTGTTTTGGGGGTTTTCAAAATTTTGTTGGCTTTGACCTTTAATCTTTTGTTTTTTATTTTTGCAAAAATAATTCTTTGTAGGTAAAATTTTTGGGTTTAGCCTTAACGTGTTCGTAGACGGTGACACATGGTTTACTTATATTGATTGTCTATGAGCACCTTTAGGCCTAGTTTTGCTGTCAAGTTTCTTCGGTGTAACGTTTGCTAACTGGATTGTTCATATTCTTTTTGTATTTAAGATTTTGTATGAGTATGTATCTTGCTTCCTGCATGGACGAAGATTTCCTTTCGGCTATTGTATAGTCCGGGAAATAATATACATCGTTGCTAATAAATAATTCATAATTAAATACGAATCCAATAGTGAAAAACTACTAGTACGACAAAATGTCAGTGCCCTACTACTGCTTGGGCTGGAATCTAGTTCTTGTCCAATTTTTCATGTCTAATAGGGACCGCAGTAAATAGAAAATAGAGTAATGTCCGGAAACAGATCATACCTAAAGTTTCTTACTGTTTGGGCGTGGAAGAACAAACGGCTCAATGCCAAGCTCCCAACTCCGCGTACAGAGCAAGAATGGAGGGCAGAAGGTGCAAGGCAGACCATGGGACCGATGGGGGCTGTGTGGAGGAAGATAATATTATATCATAGTTTCAAATTAAAATCTGATAATTTTAGAGAGAGGTGGTGGGAGAGGCCAAAGCTCACCCCGTGCTGTAGCTCGGAAGACTACAAGACCGTGGACGATTCTCGCAGTTGCGATTTGCCGACGTCTTTTCCATTGTAGCCATGGGGCTAGCAGAAGATATCTTGTCGATTTCGGAAGCTGGTGTGAAGGCGAAAGCAGAAAGTGCACTGATTTCCCTTAAACACGCCAGATCATGGAAATCTTCTGAAGTAGGCGCTGTGGGTTTGCACCAACCAATCACCAAGCCCTATGCGTCGGCAAATCGCGACTGAGACAGTCGTCCGTGTGTACCGATCTACAGCGGAACTTACAAATATCAGTCCCTGCACACGACTGCCTGGATTTTTTCGATCGGCCCCATGTTTTTGTTCAATGTTATCGACCCTCTATAACGGGCATTAATATGTTAAATTACTGTTTATATTGTATTATCGGGACTTATTAAGTGCTTTTCTTTAGTAGACTCCGCTAATGTACTTGCATGTTTTTGTTGCTAAGACTGCTGCTTGCTAGAATTTTTTTCTTCCTTAAATTAAATTACTCTATGAATTATTATTATTTATAGTAATAATAGTAACAGTCGTTCTCTTTAATGCCTAAATCTGATATGGTTATCTTATATTGGCCCATTACTACAATCGAAGATCATAAGAACGTCCCTAAGTTTTAAATGCTTGCATAAAGTTCAACCTGATTCCTCAGTAAGGATTTTTTTATTTATTTTGTAGGAGGGCACTGGGGGATTTTATCTATTACGGGTATGTTGGTCCTTGTTGCGCATGCAAGGCAAAAAGAGCAAAATCGTGAAGTTTCTTTGTTATTTTGGTTTGCTTTTGTAAGTGCGGTGACTACTAGTGTATTTGTCTACAGAACTGCCCTGTTTTAAATGAGCCTGTAGAAGTTGATGGGAAACCCCAGCTCAAAAAGAAGTCTTGGTTAGGAATGTTCAATCAGCTAAGGAAGGTAAATTTGGATCCACTCCCTACTGTACGTCAGTCGTCACGTTCATAATACTTAGTATTATTTTGTGGTCAAATATACTGTATAGTAATAATCATAATCATGTAATACTAAAATCGCCTTTATGAAGAAAAAAAAAATCGCTCTCACTTAGGGGCTTCACGACACTCACTCACTGGGTCTTGTTCGATACACGAGTGTACTTTCTTACTTAACAATGTACCTTGTGGCTCCTGTAATGTCCCATTCACAGACTTATACCCTTATGGCAATCAATACTATACTTAGTGCAGCACTTTTTCAATTATTTGTTTTCATCATTAATCAGCTGCAGTTACCTGGGTGTGACGCGTGAGACGTAAGCGTACGAAATAATTCAACAGTCTTTATTATAATTGTGTGCTTTTCTTGCAGGCCATGAAAAAGAAGGCTGAGACGGAACTTGCGACTGTCCACGAGCATTATATCAATCCCACCGAAACGGAGCACAACCACGGTAAGTTAATCCTGAGAATACCATTTGTAAATGTTAATGGCAATGGCGTAATACTATTTAATAAAGGGTTGGTTGGACTTACATTGCCTGTTGTGTTAATAGTCATTAGAGGCATGGGCCTCATGGTCATCGAACAATTAGGGGAGTGGGTGCTACTCTAATGACTATTAACACAACAGGCAATGAAAGTCCAACTAAACCTTTGTTAAATTGCTGAGATACCATTGCTTAGTTTATGGAGCAACCCGAGAATTTTACTCTGTCCATTACCTTAACGTCACTGGTGGGGAAAACGTATAGCTGCCGGGCATGTTGCTGACCACAACATCGCAAGTAGAGCAGTGGTCGAGGAGGTGGATTCTCTACGAGTCCTCAGGCGTGGGGCGCGTTGTTTAATTATATTGCCCTCTTAGGTATTTTGAGAATCAAAAGTACCTAAAAATTAGTTACCTCTTCCGGTTTCACATTGTCTTTGCCAGCTTCTTAGTTTTTTTGCCGGTCCAGTTGATGGCAAACCAGACTATGTATGGTCGAGCTCGAAACTCGGCACAAAAGGAAAGAATTTCCACCAGCCCTGGGTCCAGCTAATGCTAATAGGAAACTTAGCTTCGCCGGTATTGAAAACGCGTCGGACGGGTATGCTGCTGACAACAACACCCCAAGAACAGTGGTCAAGATGGAGGATGTCAGTCCTCACGCCTACGCCCAGATTGGGTTGTCGTGCCAGGCCATTCTAAATTTTATGTTTTTTACCTCTGCGTGGCAAATGCTGGTTATCATGTGCAAGTAAACCTTGTTTATTCATAATCCAAGTGTTGTGCTGACAATTGTCCTATATGGCATAATAATGATTCACTTGGAACAGCTAGGTCAAGAGGTAGTACACGTGTGTACCATGTGTACCTATGGCCTACTGTCATCAATATGCGTCATTATTAGCCAATCAGAACGCTTGTTACGTGTCTTTTAGACTGCTGATGGGTAGGCTCCCTAAAGTGATAAAAGACATGTAACGGCGATTTAGAGGACAATTCAAGAGAGAACGGCTACAAGATGAGATTAGGGTGAGTATTAATATTGTATATATTATATTAATTAGTTAATCGTTTAAGTTTTCTAAATTATAAATAAGCCTCCTATATTATGGTGAAATAAGCCATAACACCAAGCATAGGATACATACTTGTACGCTCTTTCGATTGTGTTCTATTTCTTTGGTAGGCTATCAGTGTTGCTAGCAATTAGACTGCGTTGGCAGCAATAAAGAGCTTTAATTGGGTTTTATGGGCGACTTGAATGGGCCAGGGCATAGTAATGTCTTTGTAGTTATTGTGACTCATTGTGTTTTCTTTGTGTGACGGTGTGAGCACTGAGCAGCTCACTCGATGACGTCACTACTATTCACATGCTGTCATGGCAATCTAGGTGAGCTGTATAGAGGCTATCGAATACCCCCACCATCTGTGAAATTTCGACCACAAAACCAATATTGATCCACGTGACTGCGCTATAACTGTAATATCCTTTAAGCTTATAATGAAATTTCCTAGGAATTATTGATAGTTGAGTTATCATTGAGGTTGTATAGGAAAAATAGTCTTCTAGATACTTTTTTATGCAATTTACAGTTCGTTGCCGATTGGCCACTGTTGTGGAAGGCGCGGGAAGAACGCGTATTTTCTGTCAATTTCTACTCCTATAGCCGTAGCCAATTCGTATTAGTGACTGTGACATGGCTTACTACATAAAGTATCAACATGTAAAGAAACATTTCATTCGTCCTATTAACAAATATTTGCTGCTAAATTCAACGTTTAATTTTTAATGCAGGTGTGTGGAAATGCATTAATCGAATGTGTCAGCCCTAATTTAGTGATTAAAGGGATAACTTGAGGGGAAAAACTTCACGAGTGTAAAATACGAAATAAAAGTAACGGACACTGAGGATGTCAAAGTCAAAGAGCCTCCAAAAGTAAGGCTTCTTAATTGGTCGTGTCTTGAGTGATGGTGAGTCAAGAGTGTTTCTCATTCGGAATGTGTGACGTCACGTTGTGTTGACATAGTCGGTTATCTCTGTCGTCGGATGTCACCACAGTTGATGTTCTTCTATCCGACAAAATGTTTCGTAGGCGAAAAAAAGATCGGAAAAATGACGTGCGAATATCTCAGACAAGTTAGTGATTTGTTTTAATTTTTGCTTGGGTTTATTGTGTATCATGAAGTGATTTTGATCGACTACTCTTCATTGAGAATGAAGTGAATTTTTTGTTTGGAATTTTTTTGAACCCTAAGGAAAGTATGCATATACGGATGTTTAAGGATTATAAGGGTTTTAGCTAAGAAAAACGAAATTGTTCGCACTGTACGCTATAGAGCTAGGAATTACTGCAAATACTGCATCAGTTTCATGAGAACGTTTTCGACCTGTAATGGGTGAATGAATGAATAACGACAGTATTGCAACAATACAATTGGTGAACAATAAGACTATAAAGTATTTTTGTCATGTTAACCCTAAGGTGAACCATGGAGTAATCATTACTTTTTTGAAATTTGTCAACAATTTTGTTCTTCATTAAGTTATAAATGTTAACTTTTTCTGTTCTTGTTTGGTATGATAAGCAAACGTATGGGAACCAACTAGCGGCTACAAGAGCTTGAAGATCGCACTTTTGTTGTGATCACACTTATAGAGGGCCATTACCCTGTTCTCTGTAGTTGCCCATAATTTATGTATTTCATTTATCCAATACTATATAATGTTGACGAATTCAAGATTGAATTATGAGTTTTATTATATGGTTAAATGGTCTGAAAAAAAAAACACATTGTAACGTGGCACTGAATAACTGTTATATTATATTATCTCCGCCAATTTTTTTGAATTTTTGAAATGAAACTTCTGAGATTAATAGCAACAGACAGTGTAAACATAAGCAGCATAAAAAAAATTTCGAATACAGTGGAGCAAACTTTTGTAAGAGAACATCTGGCCATACTAGGTACAGAACATATTGTTTTTAATGTAAATAAAGGACGTGATAGCATCGGCGTAGCTGAGTGCTTCTTGTTAGAATTTCTGGTTGACGCAGCCACCTAAGTTAAAGAAAGGTCTAACCAGTGGGACATAATGTGATACCTCAAGTTACAAAAAGGAGGCACACCTGATTTCAATGAGTCATAAGACTACAGGAAGGGCTACCATAATAATATGGGGTATTCACACTTTCTTTAGAACCCCAGGAATGCGTCAAACATATTAATGTCCTGTTTAAATGCCTCGGCTTTGATTGAATCGTTGCTAAAACTCATCCTTTGTGCGCGCAGGCGCGGTACAAGCTTGCGAATTTGCCCACTAGTACTAGTTACTAGTACACGTTAAATAAACGCTATGCCGTTAGTGAGCAGGTTTTAACTTCATGGATTATCTGACTTTAATCCTGCTTTATCACTAGCAATGGGTGTTTAGCAGATATAATTACATCTAACCTTTACAGCACCTGTGACCTTTATGTGGTACATACTGTATAGGTTAATATCTGATTGGTTTAGCAGATGAAAGTTAGGATTTATGTCGTTCATTTAATCTCACCTGCTATCGCGTTCATTGGCCTTGAATGTGATAACGATTGTTGGCCCCGTTCGAGCTCTTTGCCTTATGGAGATGTTACTTATAGAAATCCAGAGTGTCTGCTGTAAATGCAGTTATTTAGGGATGACCTCAAAGTAATATTTATGCACTTTTTTCTCGTTGGTGCATGCCCCAGTGCTTTGTCAGCTTTAGGGTACGATGCACTGGCTTTTGGTTGTATTATTCAACAGGGCCGCCTGGTTGTCGAGGTCTCCGATGCGTGGCAAAGAAATGTGGAACCTTTAACGGGTGAAATTTAATTGTGAAGTTGAGTTGACAGCAAGGCAATCAGGATGCCTTCGAGGCTTCACATATCACCACTCCTCCTAGTATAAATATGAGTGCACGTCCCCTTACCCAAGCAGTTGCTTCTGAGCCCCCGAGACACTATCATAGAAGTTTGCGTAGTGTCACGGAAGATGTCGACCGCAGTTGCTGACGAAAAGTTTGGAGGCATTCTTTCAGATCCCTTTCGCTGCATGATCAGACGTGACAGTAGCGTCTGACCAGCTAACAGGCTGACTCCTTGTGGGGAAAGCTGAGAAGTCAGAGCTCTAAGTTTGGTGGTCATTACATTACAGTAAGGATTGCATTAATTGTTTTAAATTTTGTTGCAGTTGAGGTGAAAGAAGAACCATTAACAATTAGAATAGAACGGACCAATGCCGGACTCGGGCTCTCCATCGCGGGAGGTCTCGGTTCAACTCCTTTCAAGGGTGACGATGAGGGCATTTTTATTTCTCGGGTTACGCCCGGTGGACCAGCGGACCTGTCGGGTCTTAAGGTATTCTTTTATTTTTATTATTTCCAATCCTAAGTGTCCTATTGTTTCTTAACTTATGGGAGAATGGGGAGAGGACGTGGAAGCTTGTTTTCGAAGACACCTTCAACCACCCTAGGCGGCCCGGTAGGCCAAGGCTCAGATGGAGAGACCAAGTGCTCGAGGATGCGCACGCAACCGGCACCCGAGACTGGCAGCGAGTGGCGGAGGATCGTCCGAGGTGTAGTGGCAGCGGCCAAAAGTCCCCCCGGGCTGGACGCGCCAACCTAAGTCAAGTAAGTCATGGGAGAATTGACTTCCTTGCTAGCATCTTTTCGCGCTCGCTAAAAGCGGACCGCAAGTTAACTCTTAAGTTAATTTTTAGTTGAATTTTAACTCTTAGATTAGTTAGATTTAATCATCAGGCCCACTCCCCCACCACGCTCAGAACTGCTTTCGTGAGGAATGGTCTTCTGCTTGATCGATTGGTTTGCAGCAAATCTTTTCATCACCTACCTTCATTTCTGCGCTGGGCCGTTCTTTTGCGGTCCAGGTAGGTTTCGCAACTCATATCTTGCTTGAGGTCTTCCGCGTACGCCTACCCTGACAATGGTGCAGTCTGTTATGATGTTAAAGGAGTCCCTATCATGTGCCCCAGCCACTTGGCTCTACTGAGGGTTATGAACAGTAGCGCATTGGAACATGGGGAGGCCGCCTTACTGCATATTATTGAACGCGGTAAACAAGTCTGAATTGAGCTATGCAGTAAAGCGGCACCCTCGTGTTCCAATGCATAGTGTTGCGCTATTATTCATCACTAACCTTTTCTAAGCGTGGTGAGAGCGAGCGGCCTTAAGTTACGGTCCTGCCTTTAGGAACAGATAGTAAATTAGGCTGACCGGAATGCCGTGACCTTTACTGTGTTAGCTGGTTGGTGTTAATTTTCTTTCACCTGTTTTGATGATCTACATTTCGCAGTAATTTGCTACCAGTTGTTCCACCCAGATTGGTAAATATTGCACCTACTACGGTTATAGTCTAACAGGTTTTGCGCCTGTTTGGTTCATTATTTTATTATTGTACAATAGTGGCTAGCTATTTTAAATTTAGTTTAATGAGAGCTTGAATAGCAGTTAATTTGACCACGCGCTTTGACATTTAAAATAAGAAGGAAATGATGCATTGGTTGTGAAGATATCACAAAAAAAAACATTCGCTGTACGAAGACAATTTAATTCATCCAGGAAAGTCGGAGTCACGGGACGGGACGTTCTAGGCCTCTGGCCTCTAGGGCGTTCCTAATTAACAAGATCTATTTTTTTTAGTTTAACATACTGTAACTTGCAATAAGTAAATATAAATAAATAATGACTTTTCTAATACTGAACCATTCTAGTGGGGTTAGCGCTAAGATCCGGGACCGCCTGCTTTACGAGCCCTCCGAAGCATGACCATAAAATATGCTCTTAGAGTTGCCAGGTTATTTATTGGCTGAAATTTTTTGTGACTTCAGGTAGGAGACAAAGTGCTTTCGGTGAATGGGCACAATCTAGTTGGTGCGGACCATTATCAGGCTGTGGAGGTGCTCCGTCATGCGGGCGGGTCACTCACTCTCTTGGTGCTTCGAGAAGTCGCAAGAGTATTACATGTAAGTACCCTAACTTCAAATTACCATACCATCTAGGCTGTAGCCAGCGGGGGGTCCAGGGGGTCCGGACCCCTCCCGAAATATTTACAGTCTACACTAGATAGAATGGTGTGTTACATATATTGAGGTTACCTCACTTCCGATGACGTCAGATGGACCCCTCCCGAAAAAATTTCTGGCTACGGCCTTGCATATCATTGCAAATACTGTATATGTCGTAGAGTGATGAAATTACGTTTGATAGAGCCCTCTAATTACACTCTTACGAGAAGGTCTTGAATAAGATAGTTGGAGCTGTGATAACCGGTCTTGGGTTTGGTTTTAAATATATTGAAAATAGCGGTCACTCTCGGAAGAGTACACTGCTTATGAGTAACCTAACTTTAAATAAAAGCATACATTTGAAAATAAGGGTCATAGTGACATGAAATGAAATTTGATGGAATCCTCTAATTGCGAGCTACACGAAGATACGGGCTTAATAGATTCAAAACAGGCGAAAAATGAGCTTGTAGTAGAGGTAGAATACACGAAAAAGTGAAAGACCATGGAAGGGCTGCAAGGTACAGAAACCAGTTTAAGGATTACCTTTATTAGAATGGAACTGGAACCGAAGAAATATATAAATGATCAGACTTAGAGGGACGAGAAGGAGTGGTGGAGGCCCATATATCACACCCGGGCGACTGAAACATACTGTTGATGATGACGCTGATAATATGTTCTTACATTAAATTTATATTTCGATGATTGCAGAGTGAAGGAGAGTCAACGACTTCGACGCCGACTATGAAACGGGGCCAGGATTCGAGTTCGAGTAGTGTGATCGGGTCCCGAGCCCCGAGTGTCCTCTCCCAGGTCACGAGCGATCGACTGGTCAATGGGCAGGAGGAGAATAGAAAGCCACGGCCTCACCCCATTACTGCCCCTGGTAATGTTGTTAATGAAGTAGCTATAGCGTGCTTTAGGAGGTTTTTGTTATGTAGAGACAGGTTTGATCGGGCCCCGAGTGTCCTCTCCCAGGTCACGAGCGATTGACTGGTCAACGGGCAGGAGGAGAATAGAAAGCAACGGCCCCACCCCAATACTTCCCCTGGTAATGCTGTTTTTGAAGTAGGTATGGGGGAGTCTATTAGTTGTTAGGTACCTGGGTCGAGTCCCGATCTCCGAGTGCCCTCACCCAAACTACATACGACCGACTGCAGGCTGATCATGGCGATTATAATACCGGGGTTTAAATAATCCCTGGTATTAAAAATGTAAACAAGATAATTTTATAATGGAAAGTGCTATTCAAATTTTGTTTGTTTACATTTTTAATACCAGGGTATTATTTAAACCCCGGTATTATAATCGCCATGATCAGCCTGCTGGTCAACGGGCAGTAGGAAAATAGAAAGCCAAGGCCTTTAAACGCCCACTGCTATACAAGTCCTGATACGTTGCCTTGCAGACACGTTAATTGTGTATTTTTTGAATGTTTCAGAGGTGGAAATGAAGAGGGTACCATTCCACATGACGCTTATCAAGGATCAAAACGGCCTAGGCTTCACGATAGCTGGCGGCAAAAGTGGGCCTGGCTCCGCTACTGATGACGTGAGTACACAGTTGACATTAGCTGGGGGAAGCGGGAGATGTTTTGTTTCGTCGGATATTTAATCCTTAAGAGCAAATCGGGCACCCCCACTACAGTTTTCTGTACAAAGCCTCATTTCGGATGAAATATCGAAATATATAGAACCATGAAGCCATAATGCCACAATGTGGAAAAAATGTTCCTCCACCTTTTAACACGTAGGCAAGGCCACAGCCAGGATTTTTTTTCGGGGGAAAAATTTCATTGGATATTCTATCTAGTATGAAGCGATTTCATTTCGGGAGGAGGGGGGGCTACGGCCTTGCACGTAGGAATGGCATTATGGTTAGGTTAGGCCAAAAGGTGCTGGCTCTATACTGAGTATTAAATTGTAGAGGAGCATTTCTTATACTTTATGGCATCCCATTTATGACTCAATGATGGATATTTTATGAGAAATTTGACTTGATATAAAAAAGGTCCTGTGGGGTGTCCGTTGCCTCTTTGGATTGCATAAATGATGGTGACCAGGTTGTGCCAAGAATAAATGTTGAATTAATTAAATTAAATTGTACTTTTATAATAAATAAACTTAAAATTGCCAGTGGTTAACTTTTTTTTCTTATTTTTTTTAGGCTCTTTACATTTCCAAAATCACAGAAGGAGGAGCTGCCGATCGTGACGGCAAGTTACAACTAGGGGATAGGATTATTTCGGTAAGTTTTTAGTTAAATTAGTTAAATAATGGAATTATTGGGCATACTTAAAGGTTAGTACAATAAAGTAGGTTCAATTAATATAGTCTAAAATCCGAAGTAAGATCGACCGTCACCGATCTGCTTAATGGATGTAAATGTTAATGAACTTAAACATAAGTTCTGTGAACAACCGACCTCTTGGCTGTTGCTACTCCACTTGTTCCTTCAAATGTTCCGTGCCCCGCTTTGTAGTCATCAACTGTCCATTCTGGCTTCTCCCATTTTCGCTAGTGTAATAAAAAAAAAACATTCAAACTAAACCGGTTCTTTTATTCTTTTAGATAAATGGACAAGACGTCTCAGGCCTAGGCCACACCTCCGCCGTGAATCTATTGACAGGGCTAGAGAGATTCGTTCGACTGGTAGTGGAGCGAGAAGTGCCGTGTGCGTCACTGTCGCCCAGCCCTGGTCCGGAGCAGTCGCCTCGCCTCTTCGGTCTTCCCCGTCCCTACACTGGACTCTACAGTCCCAACAGTTACATGGCCAACAGGCCGGGGTACAAGTCGCCGAAACTCACTGCTGCGTCGAGACCGAATGGAGTGCTGTCGTCTCCGCCGCCTACGACAGCGAACGGGCCAACGACGACGACGGTGAATGTGGCGCCGAAGGAACCGCCCCAGCCGGCACCGCGTCGCCTGACCAAATCTGACTCCTCAGAGTCGCAGGACAAGACTGAAACTTTCCAGGTACGTGGTTCTTTGACCTAAATATTATATGCATAGTACTTAGCCTCTGTAGTTTTGTGGTTCTTTTATGTTACTAACTAGAGCGTACCTTGCGGTATGATAAACATGGTGGAAACTGTTGACTTCTTTATCAACAGTAAAAATATTTGAAGACAGTTTCGTGGTATAAGTTATGCCGAAGAGTAGTATAGTACAATAATATAAATACAGGCATCACCTGATTCCGGTCGTGACAGTAATTGGGTAATTACAACAGGCCAGGGTTTAAGATTGTGATTGACGATGTACCAGCTTTCATCACCAACATCAAGAATAAGCTACAGTTTCCCAGGTGTGATTTGTGAGCCTCCTCCACTCCCTCCTGTCCCTCCACTTGTGATTATTCAACACTTCCTCTTGTACCAGTCCCACACTTCCGGGATCTTCCTTAATCTGGCTTCAGTGTATCTTCCTAGGTCATCCTCTTCGTGTTCCCTCTATTTCTTCCTGTAGCCATTTCCTCGCTATTCACTTTACGTGTTCGAACCATTACAGTCTCCTTCTCGCTATACTTTCCACCAATGGTTCTTCCACCGCGAACTGCCTTCCCATCATTTCATTTCTAATCCTATCCCTTGTCTTCTGACGGGCTGTTCTGATGAAATTCACCCCAGTTGCTTGTATTTTACTGTCTTGTCTGTTGTTCGTTATACCAGCATTAAGAAACTAATAACTTATGTATTGTCTACGGACGTATCAGGCTCCTAAACCCATAACAAACGAAGAGTTCCAAGCCATGATCCCCGCGAGGTTCCTGGGCGAGAAGGAGGGACCGCCGGTAGGGGGCGCAAGCGAGGGCGCCACGGTGACGGTGACCGTTCACCGTCCCGCGGACGCCATCCAGTTCCCGCCCCCGCCGACGGCCCTGGGCCGACTGACTGAGACCATCACCAAGTCCACATTCACTGAGACGGTCGTCACGCGCGTCACCGACAATAAGATGGTCTACCCCCGCATTATTGAGGTAAGGGCCCGGGGTCTTTTCAGCCGATTTTTTTTTTTTTTTATGGGTGCGGTCTAATTTTAGAGGGGGCATGTGGGTTGCATGACTGCGATTGGTGTAGGAACATGGCAAAGCAAGGGGAAATGTTTTTTCCATCACTTACAAGAAACCATTTTCCTAGGGCAATCAAAATTCTACCAGTATATTGCAGTAAAGTTCAATAAACAGAGCGAGGGAACTCAGAGCCTTCAAAATGCTGTTCTCATGCCTAAATGAAAATAAATCTCACATAGTTTTGAATTTCGAAAAATCCTGTTTTTTATAATGTTATATACTCCATAGTAGCACCTACCTTAATGTGTCAAAGACTGTTGATACATCTGACAGTTAAAAATGTATGTACCCGTTATAAAAAAACAATAGTACAAATTATAAATACTTGTTTAATCGGCTGAAAATTCTTGTATTGTGTTATATTTTTATGGAGAAGCTAAAGCACACAACAACTTAGTAATATTTTTACCGTAAAGTAAACGGTTTAGATTTTTTGCTGTCTCTATTTTGTCGTGTGCATTTTCTGTGCTTTTGTCCTATGGTTTTTGGCTAGCAGCAGTTTCATCAGATTTTGGGTAACTGCGTCCGTACCAAAAGTTTTGTTGATTTTAATAAGTTAATAAGTTACTTATAGTCATAAGGCTTGTTTGTAAGCAGCCGCTAACGCTAGTCTATCTTAGTTTTTAATGCAGAGATTTTACAAATATTTTGTAAACAAACGAGGCCTATATATTTTTGACTGAATTAATTAATTTCTCGTGCTACAGCTGCAAAGATATGAAAATTCATTTAAAAAATACAAGCTCCGTAAAAAATTTGCATTTTGCACCTGAAATATTATTGCGCTAGGAAAATAGCGATAAATTAAACAGATTTTATAGAATGGACGTAAATCAGTTGAGTAATTGGTCTACTTTTCTAGGAAGCTTGTTTTTTTCTATCATTATGGCGTTAGAACGTGGAATTAATTAAAATAAAAAATTCCGTAGATTAATTTGCTCACAAAATATTTAGAAATCCCTGTGAACATTTAGTCCCTGCCTTGCTTAGACCATATAATACTCTAGACGCGGCATTTTAGATGCACTGCATGAGAAAGTTGGGGGACCAACATTATGTTTATCTTTTGCGAGCGGATGACGTCACAGCCCAGTTACCCGAGGGTCTAGTTTGGTTTTTTGAACAAATAACGGACTTCCAGACGGATCGTTAAAAGTTATCACTTAGTTCTTTAAATTTATGTTTTTGGATTATATTAAAAGAATATTAAATAAGTTTTACCAAATTTAAAAAAATGTTCTCTCACTCCAATTAATTAATCAACTAAACAAAACTTGAAAAGCCTCTAAAAGCAGCTGTTTTTGCCATTGTGTGATGTCATTTTATGTTGGTCCCTCAGAAATTCTAACATGACGTGCATACAGTATTATATGGTCGAAGCTGCCTTGTATGAAAAGGAAACTATCGGCGGCTGTTTATAAAATTGGGCTGTATATTTACTGTTTTTTCCTTGAGTTTCGGGTACATTTTGATTCATTCATTATGCGTTTTCCTTCTTCTTTTTCTTTACTATTATTTAACCTTGTTTACGCATTTTGATATTTATTTATTACGCAATGATTTTATTCATTCTAATCTTCGCTACTAATTTTTTTTATCAGTGCTTAGGTTCTCAGTTTTTGTCAACTATTGAATGTTTTCTCTTGTTGGTTACATTTGCACGTGTCATTAATGGATATCTTGTGTAACCCAAAGTGGTTGCTATTAAAGCAAACAAATTCGGTGATGATGTCACTACTCAAGGTATTCATTCAAATTAGTGCATGCAACTGAGCCTATACTGCAAAAGTGCCTTTACCACTATAAACGCCCTAATTAGATAAATATGCTATATTATATGTCTTGCTGACCTGCCCGGGCTATGATGGCAGCCCTTCTGCCGCTTCCATACACACTGTAACACCTGCTTGGCAATGCCTCTCATACCTCTCGTTGTTGTGTACCTCCAGTCAACCTCCCTCTTCAGAATACTCTTGAGGAGATTCTGGGGTTGACAATATGAGCGGATAAGCAGAAGGGCGAAGCGCCTATTCAGTAAATAAATAAGACATCGTTCCTTTTACCAGTTTCTAGTTGCCTTTAAAGCATTTGACCCAATATTTATTGGATCGAAGAAATATTTGGAATGTTTATGTTGAAGTTTACGATTTCAATCTGAATTTATGTAGGCCTGTTACAGGTTCGAATTTTTCTTGGACCCATATTTAGGAGTATGTATGCAAAGGGCGATTTGTCACAAAAAATATTTTATCACTGGAATCGTCGTATTGACTGCTACAAAAAATGTAATAAAATGTCTAATGCGATTCCTATATTATCAAAGAATAATAATTGAAATATTACATCCCATAATGTGGAAGCATTTTGATTTGAAAAGTTTTTTGTCTCCTGCATTTAAAGTATCAAGCGGCAAATCGCCGCAATATTCGAATGTGTAATAGGTAGGATTAGTGGGCAAATTTTTATATTTTCGTAATTTCAAATTTCCGAACATATTTTGCAATATAGGCTTCATACATTATAGCTTGAGTGTGTACTTGGACCAGTCGCCTGCTAGTCATCCGCAAAATAAGAGGTATGTACCCAAGCAAGGTGCCATAGTATTATTATTATTTTGACTATATTTGACGGGCTTTTTATTGACGTAGGCCGACTTATATTAGGCCCATTGAACCTTGCTCTGCCAACGACCCCGTGGATTTTGGGACATTATCGGTGTAACGTAAAACTATACTAAGAATTTTAATTTTTACCATGAGAGACAGTAAGTTTTACATTGTTAATGAGGAGACTATTACGTATACATATACTGTATATTATTGGTATTGTTTGGTTAGGTTGGTAGATAACTAAATTGAAAAGTTAATAGACAATGGTAGTTTTTCACATACATGCATATTTCACAAGAAATATCGATCGTAGAGCCATAAATGAGATGTCATAAAAATGAAATGTTCCTCTACATTTTAAAATGTAATATGTGGCCGTCACTACAATCGCCAACTGACCACAAGTTTGAAACTCCTTATAAATAGTAAGTAAATAGGGGCTTTTTTGTTCTATTACTAAGTCCTAGCGGAGTTGTTGTTTGTTTTTCAACACGTGAATTTCTGCTTATAAGCAACCCTGTTAGTCTCTTGACACCCTGAAGGGGTTACTAACAAGGGAGATAAAGAAGATCTTGAAAATTGAGAGCTAGCCTAGTTATTTATCTAATTTCTAGCGCATACACGTGAATTAGTAAACCGTCTCATATTTACTGTCCCATATCTATTTAAATTATGGCACCTTGCAACCAGACCACGTAGAGTAGCGTAGCACTCACTTATTCCAACTTTTAGCACACTGCTTCCCTATATTGGCCTAACACACGTTCTGAATGAATCCATCTCTACCTTGGAACTCTTCGTTTGCAATTTTTTCTGTACATTTTGATTTTTGCGCCTGCCGGTGAAGGTATATAATAGCTATCTTGGCTTTCGTATTAAAAAGTACTGTATTTTTTTATATAAACATTTCACAGTAAAGTAGACTAATTCACTAAGCTGTACGGAATATTAATTTTTGATTTAGTTAAAATTATTGGCGTAGGTACTGCAATTTGATTCTCAAAATATCCTCATTAAAACATTATCTTATATACTTGGAATGTACACTGCAATATTTTTGATGGTTGGCTATAATAAGACATTTTTAAAGCTGCACGGCAATGAAGTTGAAAAATCAACGCATTTATGTAGTGGTAAGGTCTCTGGCTTTCACCCGAAATGTTGTTGGTTCGAGTCCTCACTTGCTACATATTCTGGTCATGTCTCGAGGGGACTCCATCTCTATAGATAAATTCACTTAATCTGTCTGCAACCCCTAGCTAGCATTACTTATACGATACATATCGTAGACAGTTATATTCTTCTAAAGCCTGGTACACAAGGATGATTCGGTCACCAGTGCAAATTGTCATGGGTGCAAATGGGTAATGTTGGTTAACATGGCCAAATTGCGGTCTATGCAGCAGATTTTTGTAGCTGGCTTGTCGCTGGTTAATCGCAGCTGCAATCTGCTGCAGTTTTTTGTTATGAAAAATTTCACTGGCGACCTAATCGTCCGTGTGTACCGAGCTTAAGAGCACTTGTCATTTTTAAATTCTGCATTTTTTACCCTTTCCGCCATGTTTTATTGACAGGATGTGCGGCTAGTGCGCGGCAGTGGGTCCCTAGGCTTCAGCATAATCGGTGGCACAGATCATTCCTGTACGCCGTTTGGCGCCGGGGAGCACGGCGTCTTCGTATCTCACATAGTCCCGGGTGGAATTGCAGCCGCTTCTGGGAAATTAGGGCTGGGTGACCGGATTGTCAAAGTCAACGACAAGGATATAACTGAGTTGACGCACCAGGATGTTGTCATGTCCCTGCTCGAGGAGGGCGAGGAACTTGTTCTTACCATCTCGCACGATCCTCCGCCAGATGGTTATCAGGTGGGTTTTATTGGTAGACTTACTGGAGTGTTTTCGCATGGCTCCGGGGCATGGACATACGAAGTTGAAGCCCTATAATGTTGTCAAGGCACTGAATGAGAAGACCGTGGAACTTGCTCTTATTATTTCGCACCATCCTCTGCCAGGTGGTTATCAACTGGGTTCTATTGGTTGAAGTTATGTAGTATTTCCGCGTGGTTCCTTGTGGAGGGCATGACGGAGATGATACGCCAAGATGATGTCGTGGCACTGTTGGAGGGCGAGGAATTTGCTCTTACTATTTCGCACGATCCGCCGCCAGATGTTCATTGGGTGTGTTTTGTATGCTGGCTGTATTGTTTCTGTGTGGAACTAAGTGAGAAGATTAAGGGCATAACGGAGTTGGCACACCAGGAATGGCTGTTGTGATATTGTCGAACTGGGCTGTCTCATGTAGCCCATGTAGGCCAGGACAAGGTTCTTCTTATATCTTGGGGGCTTGGAGTAGACGTTTAGGACCAGCGAATGAAAATGAAATGCGTCTTTATTTTAGGTGAGTTTTAGCCCCATACGGCTACCCTTCCAGTTCCAGCTAACCCATAGGTGACACCGCTGTATGCTCTTAATATTAAATCGTACTGGCCCTACGATATCAAGGTATGCTTCTAAGTTCACACCATGCTTAAACGTTTTCATCTTCTTAAATTGCAGGAATTAACAATCGTCAAGGAAGATGACGAGAAATTAGGGATGCATATCAAAGGTGGCATTAACGGGTCTCGGGGGAACCCCCTCGACAAGTCAGACGAGGGCGTGTTCATATCCAAGGTGAATCCGGGAGGGGCGGCGCGGCGCGACGGTCGGCTACGCGTTGGCATGCGGCTTATAGAAGTCAACGGAGTGTCGCTGCTCAGTGCGTCGCATCAGGAGGCGGTGGCAGCGCTGCGCTCTGCCGGGAACAAGATTAAACTTATAGTTTGTAAAGGTAAGTCTTCTTCTTTATATGCCTCTTCTATTGAAGATTGGCGTTCATCATGGTAATTTGGAGCTTGGAGACCGCTACTCTCAAAAGGGTAGTCGTGTTCTTGCCAAACCACTGCCACAGGTTTTACAACTCGGATCTTCTTCTGACTGGAGCTCTCAAGCGAGAAAGCCAAGGAAGAGACACAGAGACCAGATTGAGGACGATCTCAGGAAAGTGGGATTGGAACTGGAAGAAGTGCCGAATCGGGTTAGAAATGGAGGAGGCTCATGCATCACACCCAGACGACTAGAGCTGTTTACAGACCATGATGGTGATTTATTTATTCTAACAATTGGCTTTCAGGTTATGATAAGGCTGAAGCAGACAGACTACTGGCAGAGGGTCTGATCAACCGGGGGTCCAAGTCAAGTTCACTGAGTCAGAGCACGTGTAGTCTGGCCGAGGAGGAGCAGCAACAGCACGAGACGCCGGTACCTGCAGAACAGTCCAAAGCTGCTGCTGGTATGGAGTTGGTGGCTACAGAGACGGTGGAGGACCGGTTGAGTGCAGTGAACGAAGGGGCCTTAGTCGAAGTCAAGGAAAAAAAGTCTACCCCAGAAAAGGTAAGCTTCTGTGCTGGATGCTGGGTATGTTACACCCCTAATAGAGCAATGGTTCAAAAAGAAGCACAAACCCTCAATGGGTTGTGCCACATTGATTATTTTCCTATTTGACTTGACTACGTGCTAGAATGGTTGCAGGAAACCAGTGCTTCTGTTGCACTGTACTGCAAGCTTCTGAAGTCCTCACTCCTTATGGTCAAGATGCGTCATGCCAATTCCTTCACCATACCGCCTCTGACTGAAGGATTTTCCGCGCTATGTTGAGATTTAGAACTCCCGTAGACTATACTGTACCTACATCACTTTTGCGGACACTCTGTGGTGTGGTTTTCTGCATCTTTGGGTGACATGCCATGGGTATCCTCTCTCTTTCGTTTCTAGACACATCCTTTATCGTGTGTGTGACCTTGTGTATATGATTATGCTGTATATTAATTTGTTATGTGTGTCAATTATTTTTCAGGTGCTTGATGTGGTACGAGCTGCCGAGAACCTAGTGTTCAAACCTTCCAGTCCCACGGACCTGACGGTGCCCAAATCCCCCAAGCCTGGTGTCGAGCACAAGATGACGACCATAGTCATGAGCAAGCACACGCTTGAAGACCACCATACCCAAGAACCTCAGCCGCCCGCGGTAAGTTTCTGCATATGAGCAGGGCATTTAACCGGCTCAGTCTAGTTGGTAGAGAACTGGACTGTGACGCGGAAGGTCGGTGGTTCGAGACTCGATATAGAAGGAAACTTTCCACCGAGTTAACCCAGCCATAATGAATGCATTACCTTCACTGTTGGGGAACTGTTCAGTACTGTTGCTGAACGCTAAATCATTAATATAGAACAGTCAAGATAGAGGATTCTCTACCAGTCGTCATGTCCCTCAATCAATGCTTTCGTTGGCATTAGGTGCACTCATATACCTTTGGTAAAATGGGATAAGTTAGGGAAGATGTAACATTTGAATACTATGAAAGTATTGTTTATTCACTAACTTTATTTGTTTCCCCACTTTACCATAGGTACGATGGTGTCAGTATTCCTTATAATATATTGTATATTAGACTACAGTACAGAGCATTCTGATTTACAATTGAAGTTGTAAATAACTCCAAATTCTACACCCAATGGCGATTTAGACACGCTGGAAATACAGTCATTGGTTCAAAACCACGGAGTTTACTGCAGAAGATTTCGCTCGGTGGGCTCACGATGAGTTCACGCTGGTGCACGTTTTTCCGATAACCATGAACTCAGCGAGAGAAATCTTCTGAACAAGACTCTGAAGTCTTGCTCCAATTGTAGATTTCCCAGTGTGTAAATCGCCTTTGTGCACCGGGTTCTACATCCATTTGTTGCATTTAAAGTCTCACATTTTAATCAAAATTAGGTTTAAGTATTCCTCAGGTGCTGGGGGTTCCGGGGGTGCTCATTTCATTTCACCATTGTTGGTTGATTCTCTGCACATTTTGTATTTTTTTGGATGGGTTGGGAACAAATGGAAATGGAACACTGTCCTTCTTTTTGCAAAATAATATTTCACAAGAAGTATTGATTGCACAGCCCTTAACGTAACATCAAATTATTACAAGAATTGTTCCTCTTCATTTTGATGTTTAGCATATGGCAGACTGGCAGTCACTAACACTGTTTGGCTACAATAATGGGAAATTAGAAAAAACTGAAAACCCCAGTGGCGTTCGGCTGCCATATACTATTCACATGTAAAACATACTTAAATTTACGTTAAATGAAACACTATGTTTAAATATTCACATATAAACGAAGTGTTTACTTTACTTAATTTTTTTTAATTTCTGGTTGGACTGTGGTTATTATTCATGAATTTGTGCAGGGAGTCAGCCCTACTGTTTATGTTTCAATGTTTGTACCGCTTCCGCCTTTTTTGCGTCTGAGTGTGTAAACCCTTTTGCCAGGTGTCTTTCATGTGACTGAACCCCTTCAAATCTACCTCGCAAGGTTCGTCTACATTAATCAGGCATGGTTGTTGTAGCCTTCTTTTTGTTTTCCTTGCTGTTGCACGGCATGACGAGTATTGTTTTGTGCAAATAGAAATAATGAAGGATTGTGGTGGTGGGTTAATTAATTCTTATCATAAGGCGCTTATTCCACCTACGTCAATACCACATTTACTATGCACTATTGACGTAGGTGGAATAAGCGCCTAAAATATATCTAGGGTTAATTCGCTTAATCCGTCTCTGTGGTCTGTGTGTCCCCCATTTAGCTAAAAATTGGCGCTCATATTAATTAATCAAATCATTAATCAATTGTTTCATTACTGGTATGTACCCTTAATCAGGGGTGTCGATACCGCACATCGGACTTATTCTACTAGGGGTAGCAGTAGTGGTGTAATTACAAAGTTTTTCAAGGTCGGAGTCAGATGATAAAGCAGCAGAAACCGGGCTGACGGGCGGTGGTCCATCTGGAAGCGTACTTTCACACGTTTAGTCTAGATCTGCGGTCTCCCATCTTCAGTGGTACTATGCTGACCACTGCACCAAGTCCGTCGCCGCCTAATTCGCCTAATTCTCTACTACTTAGATGCTCTATTGGTATCGGTCTAAATCCGCAATGAGTGCATATACTCGTTGTAACTAGAGCATCTAAGTACAGGAAGGCTTGGTGAGATGCGGCTACGGATTTGTCGCAGTGGTCAGCATACCATCCAGAATGTGGTTCGAATCCAGTTTCCGTCAATTTTTCCATGTCTTCCAATACGATAGTACTTCGTAGACTTCTAAGATTGTATCTCAGTGGGTTAGTAGCAACTGAGCTACTGAGATGTTGACGAAACATTTGGAATTAGTACGCTCTCATATCGACCAAGTCCTATCAGCCAGGATTCTATGACTCCATCAGTACCATTGGTAGTTTGCTTGACCCGTCGTGCTATGGCAATGCTGATTGCTGAAATACTTACACGCTTATAATTCGACTTCAAATCGACGGATTAAACTGATTATTGTTCTGGAAAGGCGTTTATGAGTGGAAAGAAGCTTCAAAGTGTTCTAAGCTTTTGGAGCGTACTTGGGGACATCAAGGCACAAAAACTTTGTTGTACTATGGATGTGTTTGAAGTGAATACGATAAATCGCTAAGAGACAATCGGAGGGGTGAGTGTAAACATTAAATATCTCATAAAATATCAATCAAAGAGCTGTCAAAAAGAAGATCTGAGCATCTGATGCATAATTTGTGCCTCTTTCTAGCACAGATTGATCACAATTATTGAATTTGATTTGTACAAAATACGATTAGTATGGTAGTCCCGAGGAAGGAGTTCAAGAACTGTTGCCGATTGATGTTAGTGACGGCCACATGTCATGTATCGAAATGGATTTCTGCTAATTTAGTGGTTATTTTTGACGGCTTTACGATCGATATTTCATGTAAGAATAGACTATGTAAAAAAACACGTAGGGGGGGGGGGGGTGTTACTCTGATTTGCTCTTAACTAGGCTAAATGGCAGTTGCCACCATATGGTGGCAAACCATAGGGAAGAATGGTAATTGCTCTTCGGTTCCTTGTCTAGTAGGCCTTTTATCGTACTCACTGCGAAAGCATTCATAAGTATGTTTATTTCGTGCAAATTCTTGCTTGATTTATAAGAATCCTGTTTTAATTTTTCCGCCCTTTTGAGCATGAAAACTGCAGCATCTTTATGATTTAAGCATAGAATGCTTTAATTGGTATCTATTTAGAGACTCGTAATTGACAAGTGCTATTTAGAATTAGGTAGTCTATTGAGTTCGAAGGATCGGAAAACTGAAAAATAGCGTTTGTACACTAATTGACCGTAGAATCGTCAGAGCTACCCGGCGTCATTACTCCTGACATTCATGACATGCAGAGTAGTGGGACGGACTTTCACCCGAAAGGTTGTTGGTTCGAGTCCCACACTTGCTACATTTTTGCTTTGAAGATTGAAAGAAGGCGGTCCTAATTGAGTGTAATAGAGCCCTTTCTACGTGAGGTTGTAAAAGAACAAAAGTGATTATTTATGTTGATTATATTTTTTTCCGGAAAAGTATGATTACTTGTTCCATTTTATTATGACTACTTTTGGCACGTTTTGTTGCAAATAACTTGATAAAGTTATTAAAAGTTCACCAGAAAACAGTCAGGCTAGTCCTTTCTTTTGTATGATTTAAATTCCTTATGGGCAAAACTTTGCTTAATCAGAAAGACTGTACTTATCATGAAAGAACATAGCGTTGTAACAATTTAGATGTTTTCGTAAGAGAATGAAATAAATTGGTTATATTTTCTGGCAACCCTGTGAAAATGTCCTGTAATACTGTCAGATTAGGGATGGAAATCGTCTTTGAATGAATATTGTCGTAAATCAGAAATATGTTGTACGCTGCGTTCTTTAACTCGAAAACTGTTCCCGCATGAACTGTTATGTATTTTCTTGAGTGGATTCGATGTGGTAAAATTTTCCATCATGGAAGCTAGTGATGTTGTTTACTGTACCGAAATTGGTAATGGTCGGAGGTGACAGAGGACCCTCTACAATTCCTTAGGCCTACACCCTCAATGGTTTGCTGTGCCACGGTTTCTTTCTTGCGCCATAGCGCATTGTCATGATTCTTATTATAACTAGAGTTGGGACATAAGTTCCCGCCAAGGATAGTTTTTGAATTTCTGGTTTCACCTGCCACGTCTTCTTCGACCAATGAGAGCACGCCTAGGAATAAATAAATATATACACCATAATCTTTTTAAGCTGTTTTGGTCCTTTTCACTGCGATTTTTTTTTTTTTTTCATTTACTGCGACATTATTATTAATAATTGATGACTTATTTATAAATATATTCCTTTGGTGCAGAGGAGTACCGGCCGAAGAAGAAGTGTAGAGAGAGATTATTAGTAGCAAGTTGTGCGAATGTCGGTTTCGTTGCTAACTACGAGACCTGCAATACTTAACTTAACACTGCTAGTATACTGTTGTACCATATATTGTACAATAAATACAACAAGTCACATATTGCAAATAGGCTGGTTAGTCAGGACACTTCCAAACAACCAAAAACCCCGTCAGGGCCACAAGGCGTGTCTGATTGTTCAAAGGAAAACGTGTCTATTGGCCGAAGCTCGGATCAGTTGAAGGAGCCGTGACAAGTGGCACCAGGAATTGTTGTTGTTGTTGTTTCCAGCGCCTGCTTTCAGCATTTCTGCTTTAAGCAACCTGTCAGCCTGGCGGGGGGAGTGAGTCTGTTTGTTAACTTAAGGCACCCTAAGGGCAGACTCTTTCACCTCGGGGAAGGGGGAGTTGACTAACAGGGTGCACCTCCTGATTATAGTGGATTCCGAACCACTTGGGGAACATGGTAAAGTCACACGATTAAATCGGAGGTGACCAGGACTCGACTTATACTGCCTAAGCGCGTTATCATGTCCCACCATGTTCCCCTGCCAACGCTGTGCACACTACCAAGTTGCCGCAGTTTGAAACATGCTCTGCTCTAATGGAATCAACATGGTAAGGCCGTTGGCAAAGGCACCAGGAATTAAAAAAATACGCTTGGCTGGAGCTAATAATGTCCCATCTCTCCTACATACGACTCTAGTTATAACGCCTTGGAATTGTAAGAAGCCGCGTGGAAATTGGAATACGATGTGAAACGGCGATTAACTTAAAATACTGCTCAAGTAGTTTCTGTCTATCAATGTCTACGTTTCCATGATGGAGAGTGTTATATTTCTGTTCAAATTCTTCCTGTATGGAATGTTAAAATATTATTTCATTTTTTACCTTTTGCTTACATTGTTGTGAATTTTGTATCATTGTTTCATTATATATTATTTAATGCCGACGGCTAAGGGACACCATGCGCGGGTATTCCAATCCAGCTAGAGGCAAGCCAAGAAATGGATTTTCCGCGAAGAGAAAAATCAATTGATGTTAAGGGGAATTTTATGAAATTTTTTGAAAACAACATGACGTGAGAGTTAATTAATTAAATTCTCCTTGCACAGTGGGTTCATTGCCAAAATCACTCTTTCAACACCTTCTGAAATAGAGAAAAAGTGAAAAATCAATATTGCTGTTATTAACAGTTATTAACATTCTGAAGTATGTTAACTTTGATAATACACAGTACATTTGCTTATATAAACAGTTGTTAATTTATTAAGTAATACAATCCTACCTGTAAAAGGAAGAAGACCGCATATTCCAGATTTTTATGAATAAACTATAGTTCACATGACAAAATCCGTATTATCACAGTTTATATATTTTTGCAGGTGTACAAAGAGGGTTCTGGACCAAGAAATTACTTAATTATGTCCCCCCCCCCCATGCTGCCTTTAAAACATTTGGAATGACTCCCCTTAAGACACTGTCGCCCCCACTGCAGTATCTGTATTTTGTACTAAATCAAAGCTCTGAAAATATTTATGGTAGAGCAATCAATAGGAACGTACGTTAAAATAATGGTTACTATACATTTTTTTGCATACCACTTGGAAATCCCTATAACATATAGTTTAGCTACTGTTAAGGAATGCGTCAAAATACTGATAATTTGCTCATTGCCCATCCCAAGCCCTTTATACGCTGTGGGGGGACATTTCTTTGGTAGTGGATTACCTCATTGAGGCCCCAGACACACGCGCGGATGATTCGAACCCCAGTGAATCGCTGAGATATTTGTCAATGGAGTAAATGGGTTGGTACAGCAGATTTTTGTCGCTGGCGATTCGCTGGCATGTCGCAGGTTAACGGTTTTTCCCTCAACCGACCAGCGACCTAGAAATCTTCTGAAGTGCTTTCTGAAATAGACGGTTGTTTTGCTCTAAACAAACACGAACCCCTCAGCGTCTAACGCCCAGCGCCTAATGGCTCCCAACGTTTCCGTGTTATTTTATTTTATGCAATTCATGTTAAATATATTATAACGGGGGTCCGTTGGTCCGTCACAGCTCAAACTAACTTATTGCAGGCGTAGCACCAACGGAAAATAATTACTGACCTGGTGAACTATTGTGCGTCCAATATACTGATACATGAATTATGTTCGATGGTCTCAACGACTGTGTACATGTTTCAAATTGCCAGTGACCTGTCAGACTTATCGCACTGACTGTCTGATGGGATTTGGCAATTGTGTCAGGCGGTTATTGGGTTGCTGGTGAAAGCCGTGGTGTAGTGGATGGATTTTTGTGAAGGAAATAATTATTCGCGTGAGAACTTGAATATGCTAAAAATTAAAAACTGTCTGATTTTAGGGTGACCCAGGGGTGGCCAATGTCTACATTCCAGTGCCCCAAAAAACGTGTGTGTTTCATAAAACAATAAACAAGTTATATTAATTATTGTTCTAACTGATAGTTCTATTTTTATTTCAGTCGGGATGTGAAAATTCGTCTCTCCTTTAGCATTAATAATAATTGTTTTTTAAAAACGCTTTATTGGTACATTGTTTTAAGCTACAAGTTTTAACTGTACTATAAATAATTTCCTGAATATTTTATTTTTAAGTATGAAATTATTGAAATGAAGATATTTAGGGTTTAATAAATTAATGTAAAGAATTGTCATTGCCATATTAAATAATTATTGTAACAAATGTGAAGGGGTGTAGAGATTGTGTCTTATATGTGAGAAAAAAATTCAGGGTTTAGTGTACAGTAGTGGTACGGACTCCAACTTTTACCCGAAAGGTTTTTGGTTCGAGTCCCATACTTGCTATATTTTCAATCCATGCTTTAGAGAGCATGCCAAAGTGGCGGGTTCATCTACAGACACATCAGGTCTATCTAGAACAAGCCCTATGGACCGGTATAGTCCAGTTGCTAGAGAACAGGCCTATGGAACGGAAGGTCGGTGTTCGAGACTCAACGTGAAAGGAAACAATTTCCGCCTACCCTAATTGGTACCCTGCAGGTAACGCGGCTGCCGGTAGTGTTGCTGACCACAACATCCCAAATAAAGCAGTGGTCAGGCCTAGAACCTCATTGTGCTGTCTTGGGTACACGGGAAAAATGTTCAATTTTATTTTTGTCATTATTTTATATTGCCTTATTGTGTAGATACTGTAATTGTCCCCTATATTGCATATTTTTGTTATTTCGTAGCTTTTATTGTCTATGACTAAATTGTCGTCTACTGTATATACCTATATGTATAGCCCATTTTATTTTAAGCTCAATTTCCAGTTTTCTATTTATAATTCGCTTAAATGATGCCCTTGTGTAAGATCCCTTTGTGAATTTATGGAGCTTAGGTGACATCTTTGCCTTGGAAAGATAATTATGTCCTGCGTTAAGGCAGAATTTTTTTTTTAACAAAGACGATAAACAATTTCATCTGAATTGTAGTTTGGTAATAGAATAGATGGCGTCAAACCGGCAAACCGGAAGCTAAGTATAACCGACAGCGTTGAAACGTAGGTGGAGATCTGGCAATCTCGCGATGGGTTAAACAGCAAAAGAAGCGGTTTCTTGTTGTAGGGATCGACAGAGAAAAAAATAATATCCCCCCCCCCCCTATTACATACTCGATTACTGTTTCAATATTCGATCCAATAGGTATGGGTCCAAGGAAAATTGGAACGTGTAATGCCGAAATTCAGTTTCACATCGTATACTTCAACATTTACATTCCAAATATTTCTTCGATTGAATAAATAAGGGAGTGTGTAATTAGGGCCGGGCCATTAGCTGCAAATTGAACTAATCAACAGGCGCAGTAAGTTCTGCGAATTTTACTCGCAATCTAAATAGCTTGTTATTGACTGTATTAGGCTTATGGCGATTTCCACCCGCTTACATGAGGAAACTACCGCGGAGTCGTTGTGTGACTGAGCTCCGGATGCCCATTGTTCCGTGTGAAATCAATTTCAATTTGTTTGTTTTGATTGGTGAGTTAGTTTTGATATAAAATACACACATTAGAAAGTGGTAATATTTCTAAAGAAGTCACTACAGTTAGAGGTGATTAAATTGGGTAATATCGTAACAGTTAGTGTAAAAAACACTGGAGTATCTATATTTCCAAGACATCCCCAGCTAATCGTCAGGTACGCCTAATTTTTTGGTAACCCTATCTAGCGTATCCCGAACGCGTCATTATAGGTATTTGTGTATCTTTCAGAGAAAGCTGACCATAGGTTTTAGCCACCCTTAGATCCCACCAAAATCGGTTGGGTTATGTTTTTTATTTAAAATCAAATCAGAGTACGTCATTGTGTGTTTATTTACAATGTCGATCGTCGCCAAAAATATCGGTGTGTTAATAGTCATTACAGGCATGGGCCTCACAGTCATCGAACAATTTCGAGTAGCACCCATTCCTGAAACGTTGCCCCCGTCCCCTGACGGCTCCGCCCTAATTGATCGATGACTGTTGGGCCCCTGCCGCTAATGTCTATTAACACAGCGGGCAATGTAAGTTCAACTAACCCTCTGTTAAAAAATAGAACAACATTGCCCTTAACATTTACCAATAGATTATTTTTAGTATTCTAAGTTTTCAATGAATTTTACAATTTATAGTAAATTTCTGTCGCCTATCAGTTTCACGAACACGTCACTCCACGAAAACAAAAAAAAAATCCTTACAGTACTGTACATGAAATAGTCCTCTACTATTTGGGTAGATCTACCTAATACACAAATAATATATAAATTGTAAACCAAGGGTGGCCAATGTCTATAGTCAGCGTACTCTTGAATAAATTTGTGAATTTGGTGTAATTCTATTAATACTTTCCAAAATGAGTGGATTTTTAATTCATTCCTCGCTCCAATCTTCCTATTAAAGCTATTGTGTGCCTTTAATTAGAAACTTTTAGTACAATTGTTTAATTTATTAAGTTTATTTTGAGCCTGAGTTAGGCTAAGTTTGTAACTCTACATTTAGAATGCGTTCTAGGCCGGTACGATGAAGTGTATATTAGGCTAACTCTCGCAGAAAACCAGTATATAACCGTATAGAAATCCATAATGCCGGCTTTACATGTTTCTATGAGAAATGACGTCATCATACAATATTTTTATTGTCTGGCTGCAAGCATTTTCCTAAAAAAAAAGGAGGTCTATTGGCAACGCGAATGCATGATGACGTCAGCAACCATTTCAGCCGCTGACTAATTACTGGAGTTTTGTAATTGATAGTATTCGCCTACGATACAGTTTATCGCACCGAATTAGAACGAACCCTTAACCCGGTATAATTCCGAAAGTATAATGAGGAGGTTGCCTCTTCAACCTAAGTTAGTTTGATGTCAGTATTATATACCATATAATACTGTAATATACACTTATTATTCGTTGTTTTATAAATTTATTGGCGTATGAAGCAATAGCAGAGAATGTCATAACTTTGTTAACACCCGGTATAAAAGTACAATCTGTATAAGTAGCGTCTGTGGTAGCGCCACTGAAGATGTTAACTGCACTGACGCTTGGAGATCGATCACGGCCCATCTGTCTGTATATCTACTGCATCACCATCTGACTCCAGCCGTGAATTCTTTATTTTTGGCTTTCTTTATTTGTGTTGCATTGCTAGTAAAGCTAGTATGCGTTGGCTGTCACAATGTACGGGTATCTATTAGTGATGGACTCAAACCCAAACAAATGCTTGGTTTGGCTTGGAAACAAGCCGAAATCTTAGTCAAGCTATGGAAGCTTTCCAACTTTTACATGATGATAATGAATTAGCCAGCATACTGTATGCCGTACTCGCTAAGTTTAAGACACATCGAAATAATGCATAAATAAGTAATAAATTGACTTTGTTCTCTTACTAAGCCAGCCTAGCGGAGTTAGGGCTCTCTTACCTGTACGCACAACTAGGAACGCCTGGGACCGCCTGCTTTACGTGCCCTCCGAAGCATTGCCAGCAAAGGTAGGAGTGTGCGACTCGAACCAACTACCTTTCCTGTGAAAGTCGGAGTTTGTTCCACCACTCTACATGCTCTAACCCGAAAGGTTGTTGGTTCACTAGCTACATTTTCTGGCCATGCTTCGGAGGGCATGTAAAGCTGGTGGTGCCGGGCCTTCCCACTTGGGTGTAAGAGAGGGCTTTATAACCTTAACTTCGCTAGGTTGGCTTAGTAATAGAAAAATGATCAATAATTATTTATTTATTTTAAAGTAAGAAAATTGTTATGTACTCAATGTACCGCACTGTTTAATACAGTACCGTATTTTAAGCTTTAACATTATTTATTTCTATAGATTGTCCTTGGTTTGGCTTGGAGACCAACCAAACCCCAAAACAAGTCCAGATTTTTTCAAACCAAGCTCATTTAATTTTTTTGCAAGCCAAACCAAGCTTTCTTTACTTACTGTTTTTACAAATTCCACTCACTGTCTTTCATTTTTTTCTTCCATATTACTTTCAATGTAAAATTTTTAGCCTATGTGATCGATTTTTTATAAATTTTAAAACTGCAGGCCTAATGCCGGAAATAAGTATGAGGATGGGTCTAGGTTATTGTTAAATAGTGGAAAATGATTGCTATTGCCAGTGTTATTAGATTGTGTACAATCCACTCTATTTTCGTTAAATTTGAAAATGCAGTGCTTATGTAATGCGGGGTCAGTTGTGTTGTTGTTGCGGTTTGTAATTATAAACAAACTTAACCTAGTGCGCTGTTCTTTTTGTTTGGTTGGTGGTAATGGGTGTTTTGAAATGTTAAACAACGGTTTAAGAAATAATTACATATTGTATACCTACTGTGTAATTCGGGAGCTGGATTTTTTCATGCCACTAGGAGTAGGTAGTACTCATATAGGGGGAAAATTAAGGGATCATAAAATTCAAATTAATTTTAGGGAATCATTCCTAATTTTTGGGAAAAAACATGGCGGGAGAGCTAGTTTATTAATTTCTCGTTCCATGGCCACTATGTTGGCACAAATGTTCTTGAAGAACATAGACTGCTGCACATATATTTTGTTGAGTGAACTATTATTAATCTATTAAATACGTTAGAGAATGCCTAATTTTTGAGTGCGTCGTCTTATTCGTCCTTTCAGATAATCTTATTTTTATATATTGGCAATAGTTTATGTGAGGAAATGTATTGAGTATTATCAAAATATTATATTTTACAATGTATTCAAAAGTTTATTTTTACCAATATATAGGGAACTAGAAATTAATTTGCCATATTTTCCAAACATTTCGCCAGATTTCTATTGATTACTGGATGTTAGGCACCATATACCCGGGTATTGTCGTCGGTCATGTTGTATCCCATATTACCTATATGGTAAGTATTGTAAGAAAAGTAAAAGATTGAAAAATATTGAAAAAAACCAATACACGTGTTAGTATTTTCTTATGAAACACTTCCCTAATTGGTAGCACGTTTTTTAAATAATAATATATAAACAACGATAAATTTCTAAAAATAAATAGGTAAACACCCAATGCTTGGCTTATACACCAGACTTATAGTGGATACAACATGGCGGATGACAATACCTGTCTAATATAGAGCCCTAACTGGATGTAAACAAAGTTCCCATTGGATTTTGCGTTTATTTACTTTTTATTTCTATTTTCTCTGACTTTCTCTTTGTTTACTACAAGTATGTGACTGCCTGTAATGGCGGTTTGGTTTTGAAAAGTTGATGCTCAGTATGGCGAGGGTTCCCCCGACCGGCTAGGGCTAAATACAAATACGGTGACGTGGTAACAGACATTCAAGACTTAGGCGGGGATCGCACCGACCTCGCATTGCAGAATGCAAATGACATTGACGGAAATGTTGGTTTTTCTTTTTATAGAAATCTTTTAAAATGTTTGTACTTAACATATCCCATGACGCCATTTTTTAATTTTAGTTTGTGATTTTACTCTATGATCATTGATCAATTTTAACTATGGCATAGAGTAAAACAAACATTTCCGTCAATGTCATTTGCATTCTGCAATGCGAGGTCGATGGAAACCCCGCCTAAGTCTTGAATGTCTGCTACCACGTCACCGTATTTGTATTTAGCCCTAGCCGGTCGGTGGAATCGGCGCCTATGATCTAAAATCTAAATCAGTCACCTGGGGAATATTGCCTTTAATTAGGGCTGCAAGAATACCTTATTAGAAAGCGGTGCCATCCAGTATTCTTTACTGATACTTTTCAAGCGATGGTGGGACAGGGTCTTAGTATGCTAAAAACCGTTGTTTAGCAATAAACTAGTGCAACTAACAAACCTTTCCATTCTCTTTGCTATCATCTTTCGTAGTCTTGTTCGCATATACACAAACCCTACCGCTTATTTTGGTTTTGGGATAAAACCTTCTTGGCATTTCCATTTTGTTTTTTTGACTTCCATTTTTCTTTTGCATGGTTTGATGATACGTAGATTTCCAAGAAGCCGTCCCGTTCTGTGACTTTTCAGCCCGAAGCCACCCTGTACAATATCCCCAACAACTATGACTCTGACGAATACGACGACATTTACGGGACAAACCTAGACTTTGAACCTGAACCTAGTTACTACCATCCGACACGGGTGGCGCCACCTCCCCCGCTAAACCTGAAAGCTACCGAGAAACAAGTGACTAGTGTTAATGAGTTACCCAGGGCACAAACGCCCACTCTTGTTGATCGGCAGTCGTCTGAGGAGAAAGAGGAGCAGGAAGAGTTTTATTATGAACATATAAAGTCGCCGAGTAAGAAATTTAAGCCGAAACTGCATTGGCCTGTTGCGAAGGATGTTCAGGTGCCTTCTAATGTAATACCTAGTATTAAACCAGGTGCAAAACCGGTTCTAGTAAGAAAGACTAGCAAAACTGAGTTATTAGAAGGTGAATCGGATAGGCTAGATGACAGCGATACGCCTCCTCCTTTGCCGAGCTCCCCACCACCTATAGACTTTTCTACCTACCCAGAATCACCTCCTGTTAGGTTTGCCAAGCCTGTTTCTCGACCTGTGACGTCACCGCCCCCTCCCCCGACTGTTTACCTGACGACAAGGACGTTTGACGTGCTGGGGCCTGTATCATTTGATAAGCGAAGCATGGGGGATCATAGCATGCATGGGGCTGTGTCTTCGGGGTCGGATGACGATGTAGGCGATCCCAAGGCGGGAAGCAGAACGGCGAATGGACGAGGTTTCGCCGCCGGGCTGTCGTTTGAATCGGCGCAGGTATGTGGTGGTTTTTTCGTTGGGAGATTGCAGTTCTGTTTAGTTGCTGTTGACCCCAATGACGTAACCCGGTTTTACATTGAAGCAGAATTGCAATCTTTCAATTATTCATAAGAACACCAAATTCAGTATGTACCTACACATAACCTAACTACGATAAGTTACTTTTAATTTGGTGGTCTTATTTGATGTCGTACAGCATGATAAACTGTTTGAGCACTGAAGCTTTTCAATACTACTGTTCGACGTAAGAGCGATAAAGCGTCCACTAATTTACCCCCCCCCCCCCCCAATGGGCTGAATCCGTCCCTGCCCATGAGACCAGCGAGTATATTTGCTTTCTGACAGGTTTAGGCAGTCTCTATCTAACATGCACACGGTCATTAGACGTAGATGTAATCGGGTGCGCAGCGTTTAAATTGTTTGGCGTGAAGTTCACTGCAAATCAATATTTCCAACAAAAAGAACCAATGACTCAAGCGTCCCCATATTCCAATCTATCTTGTATTATTTCTTTAAAGCAGTCAAATGCTTAAGTGCTCTAACAACTGGGCTGAACACACTGGGAGGGAAAAGTAGTGCTAAAAAAAACGGTTTTTGGAGTGTAGTTCGGTAGATTGTTAATTCACAATAACACCTTTAAATAAAAAATACGCTAGTAAAATGCAGCATACGCCACGAATGTACAGACTTGTATTGTGTAGCTGTTGTTTGACTAGTCTTTGGCTGTTTGTCTGATGTTGTTGTACCTGATTTTAGATTGAAGCGCCGCCTGTCGCCAGTCTTCCCAATCCGCCCGTCCGGTCTACTGTTAGCGACAAGCTCAAGTTTTTCGAAAAAGCCATGGATGACGCTGTCCAACCTTCACCCAAACCAGGTACAAACTGAAAATGGACCTCTAACGTGTAAAAATCCATAGACTAATGACTTAAAAGCCCAATATTTTGATTGATTAGGCAAGATCGGGCCCATAATCTGATTGGTTGGGTGCAAGCATTTTCCTGGACGAATATTGTCTACTGAAAGGAGTAAAGCACTATGTTACTACCAATGCTTAAATTGTTTAAATCAAACATGTGTATTTTAGTAGTCTGTACTGGATCAGTTCCTATTCCACCAAGTGTTTATTTTCCTGCGGTAAATAGAATCCGGATCCGACGGAGCGGATACTGTACTCTTTCGTCATGCATTGGAAAAAGATAAACGTATAAACAATTAAACAAAGAAAAGCGTGATAGAACAGAGTGCAGTTAGATTCCACTCACCTTGTCTCAATTACCGAATGATATGCAAAATTGAACAGGACGAGATAGGGGTAGGGGTTGGCATATTGCCTCGGTTAGGCGGAGACCTGGTTTCGAATCCAGTTCTTGTTCAATTTTTCTTGTCTAGTGATGTACTAAAAGTTATACGTTTCGCAGAGAGGGTATTCAGTTATCTGACAGAAGACGAGGTTGAAAAGATGAAGCAAGAGGAGGAAAAGAAAATCCGATCAATGTCGAGGAGAGAAGTATCCAGTTGGTCCAGAATCGAAGACGAAGACGATGACAAGTTCTTGGAGGAAGAACGATTTCAGAATAGTCATGAGAACGACAACGAACGGACGGCTAGTCCTGTTTACACTCCCCCTCAAGTCATTAGGTATGTTGTATGTAGTAATTGATTAGTTGGTCCAGAATAGAAGACGAGAACGATGTCAAGTTTTGGAGGAAGAAGGAGTTCAGAATAGTCATTAGAACGACAGCTACCGGACGGTTAGTCCTCATTGAGTCATTAGAGGCAGGGGCCTCGCAGTCATTGGACAATCAGGGTAAAGCCCATTGTCAGGGGAAGGGGGCAACGTTTCGTGAGTGGGTGCATCATCAGGCTTTGTCCTGAGAAGGTTAGAGAGCTTACATTTCAATCGGGAGAACGGAAGATCGAATTCTCAAGAGGATTCAACCGTCCAGAAACTAACAAATTTGTCTTGATCTGATTCCCCCGTCTACTCCTTTACCTCCCTCTTGGTCCTGTGCTTTCCACTTCCTTCTCTCCTTCTCCGCCCACATCTTGGCATCTCACCTTGCATCTCACCAGTCTCCAATTTCCTCAGTTGAGTCAGTTCCTCTTAAGTCTGCTCTCTTTCCTTAATCTCCCGGTCTATTTCTCTTGATCATGACTCTTCTACTATCGTTCATCTTCCTTACTTTGCTGTTACTTTACTCATATTGCTGGAGCTTCCACCATCCCGTCTGCTTCCTAATCCTCTTTCCTCACTTGGTCTAAGCATTTTTTCTATGGTCTTAATCTCTCACCTCTCTTTTCATCTACATTTTTGCCACTCTTTCTTGGTTTATTCTCTTCAACTCTTTTTTTTTTCTATTGTAGGACGGCAAATGCTGAGAAGCGATGGAGAGAGCAGCAAGCGGCCGACGGAAATCACGTAGATTTCGAAGACAACAAGGACTTGTCGCCGGCGGAGCAGAGGACACTGCGTGCGGAGAAACGAGCGGCTTGGCGGCAGGCGAGGCTTAAGTCGCTAGAAGTGGTAAGTTGAAGTTTAAAAAAAAAATACTACCGAAGACATAAAACCCAAAAAAATAAATCTAGAAAAAACGGGTCAGAGCAGGACTCGAACCCACGATGCCTTATGCCTTACCGGGGGCAACGTTTTAGCCTCCATACCATCTGACGGACCTGCTGAAATGCTGAATAGCTATCTGTTCCCCGCGTTTCTGACGCTCATCGATACAAAGCCAAAACAGCCGTTAAACTATCAGAAATTCTCTACATTTCGATACATGACATGTGACCATCACTACCACCAACAATTGACCACAGTTCTTGAACTACCCCACCAATTGACTTTGCCACAAATCAAATTCAATCTGTGTTAGATCATGTATGAAAATGCGCAGAAAAATTTCTTCTGTTTGTACTGATATTTTTTATTTTTTATGTTTACACTTATAAGTTAAACTAGATGTGTACAGTTAGGTCGAAGGGAGGGCCCTAGCCCCTAATCTCGCTGTATCGGTATTTCATTTTTTTTCCTAAACTAAGACTATTATTATTATAAGACTCTCCATAAAAGCCCCCCCCCTCCCCCCGATTGTCTCTTAACAAGGGTTGACTAAACTTAACATGCCTTCGAGGTTCTTTGTAAAGCGTTAATGTAGTGGTCGTTTCTGGTAGTTTCTTAAGTTAAGTTTGTTTTGTTTCCAGGATGCAATGCAGGCGCAAATTGTGATAAAGAAAATGTCGGAGATGGTAGAAATGAAGGAGTCGGTGGGGGAGAACAACAACGGGTCGGAGGTGGACGGCACGCAGCGGGACGACCAGAACAATATTGAGGTACGTCACACAGCTCAGCACCAAAACAATATGGCTGCCTACTTTATGTGGTATACATGCGTGTAAAAAACGTTTAGCCAGGACAAGAACCAGAACAATATTAAGGTAGACTTACTACTGTCTTAACTGTGAGAAACTTTTTATGGTGTTTTGGGTAGCACTATCCAAAAGTGTTGGGTTTCTCAATAGAAACAAGCAGTCATACTGTCTTGAATTGTGGTGTTTTCTAGAGTAACTGGCAGAAACTACACTGGTTGTCTTCGCAATCTTTTTTTTAGGACTACGTTTTTGCGTATGAAATTAATTAAGACTTGCAGCCTAATGGTACCCCTCGCTCCTACTTTCTACTATGGTATATGTGGATTTCCACGCATGTAATGTATGCCAGGCTAATCGTAACCTAAAAATCTCGTCTATTGAGGTTTATTCAAAACATTGACTAATGTTTTCGCCCAAACATCAGTCAGTGTTGTAAATAAATAATTATTTTTTTTCGGTTAGGGCTATAAAGCCCTTTCTTACACTCCACAAGGAAGGTGCCTGCTGTACATGTCCTCCGAAGCATGGTCAGAAACTGTGTGAAACTTAGACGTGGCGCATTTATTAATATTCTGCAATGCAAATAACTATGATTAACTAGTGTATTAAAATAACGTTACAGACTTACACACCGTTATGCATAGTCATGTGACGTCGCACAATAATACTCTCTGGATGTTTCTGAGTTTTGCAAGGTAGAATGAGTACATAGCCTGTAGTAGATTTTGTGGAGCCAATGAAGTTGTTATGACTATTGCTAGATGGACTTCTGGTGCTAGTTTTGGCGAAACGTGCGATCTCGCCCTAAATGTCCCTCCGGCAAGATGGCTGCCATCCTGGTCAGGTTATGTTTAGAGGTATTTATATGGGAGATGGGACGTTTACTCTCGCCAAGGATATTTTTTTAATTTCTGGCTACACCTGCCATACCGTCTTCAACCAATCTGTGTTTTGGCCATTTGACATGTTTTCCATTGAATAATCAGGGCTTATCTTGCAGCCAAAATGGGATTTGTTGTTTGGAAGTGTAAAGGCGTGTTCTGATTGGTCGGTGAAGAAGTGGCTGGTGACAACCTGAAATTCAATAAAATATCCTGGCTTCCATATAGAACTCTAATTATGTAGTTTATCATGGGGATGCAGGGGTTACTGTTTGTCAATGTGGAAGGCTACATTTCTATTTAACCTCAATTATTCCTTAAAAATAATACTTTAGTACTGTATTATGGAAACTTTAAAAAGAAAAATTAAATATTCGAATCCAAAACTTTCCCAATAAACACTTGTCATCTCCATTCTGCCGTCAGTGTCTGTTGTCAGAAACTGTTTGAAACTGCTTACTTAGTAAGGAAAGATGCAAGGAAATTAATGCATGTTTATTTATATTAGCAACATTGTCGCTGATTCATACATTGTTATAAATAATATTACGCCAAATGCCTGCTAGAACGGGAAGCATCCAGTTTTTGTAAATTCTAATATGAATTAATTTGTTATCCCCTAGCTATTAGTATTTTTCTTAGAGCTAATGAAGCACGTAGGCTATAAGTAATAGTCCCTGTACACAATGATTAGCCGAACTAGAATGCTGTGATGTTGATATATACAGTAAATCCCTAACTGCGTATTAAGGCTAAGCTTAGCTTACAACACCAACTAGACCCATAACCTATTAATTATGGCATGGTAGTTGGCACTGCGTGCGCTACGCCCGACGTCAGACGATTTCCCGAAGCTGGCGTTACGGACGAGCGACGGTGAGGTGAAGGTCAAAGAGTCGGAGCGCGTGATAGGGGAGAAGGTGACGACGCGGACGGAGCCCTTCGTTGACGCCGATGGTCAGCTGCGCGTGCGCACGGTGCAGTACGTCGAGAAGATCATCGAGAAGGAGGTATTGCAGCTGCTGACGTTTGTATGCGCACTACCACCTGCATGGCCGCACAGCACCCTCGGGCTTCGACACACGCGCTTGACCTTTTGGATTGTTGATAAGGGGTTTTCGTTTGTGTGGATTTTTTTGGCGTTTGGGGTCGGCCATTGTCAGTACCTAATGTAATCTGTACGTTGACTTGCAACGAACGGAGACACTTGGGCGCTCGTGTCTCCTTCTTCCTCTCTACATGTACTAACCGTCTGAGCCTTCTTACCCCCAACACCCAGTGGCGCTACATCTCATGTAGGGTCTTGCCTCCAGCGCCCTCTGAACCCAGCCACTATGGTCAATTAGGCCTTTTTCCATTTCATCCAGGAATCGCAGTATTCTGTTGTCTTCCGGCCCGTCTTTTGCCACGGGCTCTCATCGCTGCTCGGCCATCTGGCATACGTTGCATGTTTCCTAGCCTCCTAGCCATATGAAACGATCTGAAATGATCTCCATGGTAGGCAGTAGGCTCCTCCTATATTATTCCTATATAATTTCGCATGTAAGGACATGTTCACCCACTGGAACGTACATTCTGCCATTGATTTTGCGCTGCCATAGATTCTGTAGCTCCTCACTTCTTGTCCCGATGCAATTAATCTGTCCTCCCTACTTGCAGACTCATCTTTCCAGTTGCTCTTTCTGGATCACCATCATTGAGCACTTCCTTTGGTACTAGTTCCACTCTCTGTTAGATCGTCTCTGATTAGGTTTCTATTTATCTTCCTTGGCCTTCTTCTTCGTGTTCCCTGTATTTCCTCTTCCAGCAACTTCTTCGCGTCCCTGCTGTTATCAATTCTTTTACTGTGTCCATAACCATTGCAATCTCCTCTCCACCGCCCTGAACTCTCTTCTCATCACTTTAGTCCTAATCCTATCCCATCTGGACCTCTGTTCTGATTAACTTCTGGCTCTCTGCTAATTAATAAATCGACCACTTCTTACCTTATCTGGGGAACAGGGATGCGGACATCAGCGCCTCTTCGGTGTACCTTCATGATTTGCAATTTTCTGCTTAGTAAAGACATGACATGGCACTGAATTTAGCACAAAGATTCTCCCCTAAATAATTTTATTTTCAAGCCTAGTTTGTTTGGACTGTTTTCTTATTTTGAAGTTACATGTTGTTTCATCTTCATAATAGCTGGATTGTTTATGGTCAGTAGCCTAGGCTAAAAAATAATGCATGTACTATAGTTCGGGACTTGGATGTCTATTCTATGACTTCTTTGTCCTATTTACACAGATGGAAGTCAACTTGGATACCAGCTGAGAAATTCATCAACCATCTGTGCAATTGGGGCTTTTGAAAGATACTGGTTGAATAATTTGGGAAACTAATATCACTAGGATTTTCAATTCAAAGGTCAGGCCTGTTCGTCCTCTACATTCCTATTGCTACTGTAGTACTCTCTATTAGTTGTGAATTGGATTGAAGACAGTAGTTTTGAGCTAATTGCAGTGTGAACAGTTATTAACCTTAGCAGTCTATTAGTATAGCCTACTTTAATTGTTTGGATGTGTTCATCGTTTGATTGATTGTGTGTTTATTGTTAGACAGTATTCATAAGACTATTATGGAACTATCCGAGATTTATTAAAGGTACGATACTGTATGTGCTTCCAGACACTAAACTGCTATTTAAGCACATTCTGGCACAAGCATGTTTTAAATGGGTCTAGCGATGGATCATAAGGACTTGGAACACGTTTCAGTAATGCAATGGGTCTCTTTTGTACATGAAAGTGCTTACGGCTAACCAATCAAAATATTGGATTTTGACATAATTTCTCCGTGGCTACATGTATAGCCGGCATTTTGGATTTGTGTACGAAAGAGGTTCATTGGGAAAACGACACGAATCTATTGCACTATTGATGTTTTTGAGGTGCTTAAGCCGCTTATTCCACCAACGTCAATAGTGATAGTAAATGTAGTATTGACGTTGGTGGAATATGCGCCTATGGAACAGATTTCAAAATATTTTGTAAACAAGGAATGATCGTGAATTTTTGGCCACATTAATTCGTCCTGTGGCTGGAGACCGTTAACAATATGGCTGCTAGTGTAGCTTGCACAAGATAAGTACGCAATTTTGCGTGGAAAATAGCCTGCACAAGCTAAGTACACAGTTTTTGACTGGGTCCATGTATCCGTTCTGCTTAGCTGCAATGTGTAAGACTTCGATATTTTTTGCGTTGGTACTTATCTCTATTCTCTGATAGTTGGCTTATAGTTAACGGGTGCCTCGTAAGGCGTATTATGGCTCCCGCCGCTCCAGTTAACATATTTCTTTCATTAATTAATTTCTCGTTCCACAGCCGCTAAGTTATAAATGTGCTCAGATTAAAATTTCATGGAATATACCAGCTTTCACAGGAAATATATACATTTTCACATCTGAAATACTACTGAAACGCCCGACAAAGTGCATTAAACCAATTTTATACAATAGTTGTAAATCAGTCAGGAAGTAGACTACTTTTTGAGAAAGCTTGAATTTTCTGTTAATTTTTCATCTGGCCACTTTCATATCTTAGTGGCTGTGGGACAAGGAAATAATTAATTTTGTCAAAAATTCACGACCATTACAAAATATTACAAAATATTTAGAAATCTGACCTTTCAGAGATAGCATTTCTGTAGCTTAATATTTATATAGTCAATGAGATCTCATCCTATAAATTTTGATAGACAGCAGGCCTAGCATGTGGCCATCACGATCAATGTTTTACCTAAGTTGAAAAAGTGGTAAGTGCTCAAATTTCAAACTTCGGTATTTTCATTACTTTTGCTGAAACTTGTTTTGTTCTATGTGTTCTATTGTCTGGTTCTACAAAGTAAAGCCGGTTGCACCAGTCAAATTCACAGTTTTCGCTGGTTTGAAAGAAAACTGACAGCACATCAATATTATAAGGATTTACCTGATATAAATAAACAAACAAAATCTTAGTGTTTTATCCATAGAAATATATTAACTGGAACGGTGGGAGTCATAATACCCCTTAAGAGGGAACCCGTTAACCATAATCCAACTATCAGAGATAAGTGGTACCAACGTAAAAAATATCAAAGTCTTAAGCTGGCCATTCACGAGGGCTCCAAACGGACTCGCACCAAGCCAAATGGCGCGTCCTGTTCCATTTGGCGTTATCACCATTTAGAGGGGTCATTCACGACTACGCTGAACCAGACGCTCCAAATCTTTCAAATTGTACAGTGTAAAAGTACCTCTTCCATATCGTCACACTGTACAATTTGAAAGATTTTGAGCGACTGGTTTAGCGTAGTCGTGAATGACCCCTCTAAATGGCGCTAACGCCAAATGGAACAGGACGCGCCATTTGGCTTGGCAAACCTCTGTACTTAGTTTGTGCAGGCTATACTGGCCGCCATATTGATAACGGTCTACAGCCAAGCGATGGTTTTATCAAAAGTTGCTATAAACGCTAAATTTTTGTTTTTTTATTAAACTGAAATACCAAGAAGTCACGAGTAACTTAATTTTTTATCTGATATGATTTCAGCATAATCTTTATTAATTATTTCGTGTAAAAAAATAACCATTGTTTGCATTTAAAAACGTGTCACACTTGGATAAGATTTTCTGCTCACCCTACCTAAGTGCTTACCTATAAATTGAACTTCATTGCTATGACAAAGTTGCGCATATATTGGAAAAATTCCAGTTAGTTGAATTTTCGAGCTGCTTCTGACTTTTTAGTGGGTTTTATTAAATACCTACCGTAATGCGGAACCTCATTTTGAGTTCATTCATTGGTCTATAACCAATTCTAAAAAGTTGTTTGTGTATGTACTGTACTATGAGATCCCTAGGAGTTTTAAGTAAGTTAACGCGTGAGGGAAACTTCTATTTATCTTAATTTAACATGGAATTTCCTTTGGGAATTGACACTTTTTTTTTATATCTTGTACATTTGTACAATATGCGACAGTTTCAAATAGTCGTTTAACGGGGTGTCTCCGAACAAGCGCTTGGCAATTAAATCAGTTGAAAAATGTCAGGTGCCACAGTTTCCCAAACATGGGTAACCAGACTGGGAGTCTGGTAGCTTACTGGGCTACATGTTGTGGGGTAGATAATAGTCCGTTGCCATATTGACATCCAATCCAGTAAACTTGCTTATTAGCTCCTTATATCTGCCAATTGACTATCTGCCGGATAGCAAAAAAAACTAGTAACAAAGTTTATCTGGTAGTAATGCAGGCCAATCAAATCCGGCTTAGTATGTTAAGAAATCGTTGCCAACTATGAAGTAAGATCATTTTTGTGTCTCAATTATTTATTTGATTGAACTATCGTAGATGACTCCTATTTAAATTTAATATTGCTTTTAACAGCTTAGTATCGTAGAAACTGCTTTTAGTAATAATTGACCCAGTAAACCACTTGGCTTTCAGCTTTGGTAGCTTTTTTGTGTGTAACAAAAATTATATTTTGCATCACTAACCTGTCGTTACCTAATTACGGATAAGAATAATGGAACCTGTTACTCTCTATATAATCCCTAATTGTCCTGATTACACACTCTAATATTTATTCGGCAGTAGAAATATTTGTGATGTTTATGTTGAAGTACCTATATGATTTGAATCTGAATTTAAGTATTATTACACTTTTCAGTTGTTCTTAGACCCATATTTATTGTAACAATATCGAATACAATATTATATTATATTATCGAATATATTGAAACAATATTCGAGTGTGTAATAGAAAGAAAGAAAATTGCCTTTATTTTCCATATGGGTGAATACAGCAATTGGTGGTGTACTATTCCACTGCGTATCTTTTCTGCAACGGTTGCTGTAATAATTGTCCAATTGATGATAACTATTCAATGGACCTCATTCGTATAGGAATCCATAGAGAAAGAACGTCAAATCTAAATGTTTTGATTGGTTGGGCACGGTTGACATGCATTCTTCTATAGGAATGAGGTCCATAGAGGGAGTTTGAATTCCATCATATAGCTCATCACTCATTGGATTCCTATATTGGAGGAATGGGGCATTTGATGCTGCCAAGAATATTTTTAAAACTTCTGTTGCCACGTCTTTTTCTATTAATCAGAGCTGCCGCCAAATCATACGTCTTCTTCTGACTATTATTATTTACAAGTAATTAGCTGACATAGGTCACATTGGACCCCCTTTGTTCAGTCTATTGAGTTTATTAACCGAGCACTAACCAAAAATAATCTCTGTGAATGAAGAGACACGTTCATAACAAGAATTAACTAAAAAACGTCCTGACGAACCACGTCCAAGCCCACGTCTTAATATTATTAATAAAGATACATATTTATTCCTATTAGTTTACATTTTCCCGTTTCGGCAGGGTCCTGCCCCCCCCCCCCCCCCCTCATTATACGCTTATACTGACGCACCGGTTTACAAATGTATTTTAGTAATTTGATCATAATTTTTACCCATAAACACTTTTCTGCAAATTAATACCGAGTTTTCATACTTTGCAGGTGGAAACATTAAAAGAAAAAATTATTTCCCTGGAACTGACTGAGCAGCAGAAGACAGAAGGCGTGGGGGACGGGGCAGGGGAGGAAGAAGAAGAAGAGACTGTGACGACTCCCTCCGATGAGAATCCCACTATCGACAGTGCGGCTCGGCGGAAAAAGAAGAAAAAATCAAAAAAAGGAAAACATTAATATGTGATTTTGTGTTAAAAATTTTAAGTTAGAAGATTGACTCCGACATGGCTATTCAGAAAGCACATTTGGAAAGTTTCTGTGTGCTTTGCGTGTTTATTTGAAGCAAAGGCGCGGTTAATATGTCAAGTTATGGTTGTTTAAGTATTTTATATATTAAAAAATGGCCCTATAGGAGTCTGGAGCTCTATATAGAAGAGATGGACATTCGCCAAAAATATTTTTTGAATCCTGTTGCCGCCTTTCCTAAGACTAATAGCTGGCCCCAGGATACAAATCATATTTTTGGCGCGCTTGAATATCCTCTATAGACCTCTTTATTCTCCTATTCTCAATGGACAACTTTCCCATAACAAAATCCGACATGGTGGGCTTCCGCCCAGCCGTGATAGACACAGTGCATCCCCATTCTTAACCAACGGAGAGAGATCTATCGCATCAGTTTTGGACAACTTTCGTACATGATCTGTTTGGTGATTCGTTGCACGTCTCCAAAAGTAAAGGATGGCGATACGCCGCGCTAATCAAAGGCAACTGCCATGTTGGATTTCTATATGAAAGCTCTCCATAGACCCCGTTTTACAACCTCCCTTATTCTCACATGTGAATAATCTTTCCTCCATGCTAACGTTGCGTTATAAACCGTCCATTGCATTCCCGTTCGTATTAAGTGTATTTTGTAAAATAATTATTTATTTTATCTCATGCGTTATTTTTAAATAAATAAAAAATGGTTATGGCCTTGAAAAATGTTGAGCTAGTTGTGTATAATTAAAGTAATGTTGCCTTATTAAGGGTATTCACAATGTTGAAGTTACGAGTTAAAAGTGTTATCCAAGTTACCTAGCATCGTGAGTGGACCTGTTACAGATTCGCCATTATAAACAAATATGGCGGTGACTGACGTTCCATTCAAGCATCCATCGCAGCGCCACTTTAACCAACCCTGATGTGTGTTTTACTAACACGCTGGTTAGCTTAGTTTTCCATATTCACGAATGTTAACTTAACTCGATTTAACCATCTAACAGCAACATTGTGAATACGTTTATTGTATAAATTGGCCGGTTTCGTTTGTTACATTTTGACCTAGTCCTTCTTGTAAAAGATTGGCATTTTTTAATTGTTTCATGTGAGGACATTCCATGAAAGAAATTATTTTATTAAAGGACAGTATTGTTTCGAGTTTTACCGCATTTTCTCGGTTTATCGGTATGTTTTAAAGTTTCACTATTTTGTTTATTTGTTCAAAATGTGCATACTGTATGCGGTACCTAGTATTTAATGGAATTTAGGCTAGCTGTTTACTTGTATAAAAGTGTGGGCAAAATTGAAAAAAATCTCGTTCGGTTGGAATTTCAAGTGATGCTAGAGCAGCCATCCCCAAACTATGGCCCGCGGCTCTTTTTTTTGTTGCCCTCGGCCTACCTGACAAAATATTAAAAATTCTGCGAGTAGCCTGCTGCGAGGAGAAGCCTAATATTAGGACAATTATTGAAGAAATTATTAAACAGTTTCACGGTTCTCATTAAATCAAAATATACCTTGACAATTTTCATGCTTTTTAATTTTTTACACCTGCGGCCCGCGGTAAAGTACCTGGCCATCGGAGTGGCCCTTGAAGAAAAATGTTAGAGGACCGCTGCGGTAGAGGGTTTACGCGATTACTTAGTAACTTCTACAATGGATGAAAAAATGCACAGTTGGTGGAAAATAATAAATGGGTTTACGAATTACTTGGTAATACTATTATAACCGGAAAGGGCAATCGAGAAAAACCTAGGAAGTGCGGGACTCAAACCCGTGATTTTTTTCTATTTAATGTTAATCGCATGCAAACTATTCAATGAATGTATCCAATTGACCTCTTTAGTCGGCTCACTAAGTAACTAAACACTTGTATTGATTCACGTCTTCGATCGCATGGCGTGTACATACTCTGATATTCGCACAAGTACACGCACTCTACCACCTTGCCACCGAAGCCAATGTTATAACTGGCGATAGATTTGGTTCAGTGGTCTGCATACAGACTCGGGTTTGAATCCTTTTCCATATCGTCCTTTTCCAAATTCAATTTTACCCACATTTAATGCAATGAAGGTACTGTAACTTGAGTTCTGATTGATGAAAAGTTAAAAATTACGGTTAAACCGTAAAATATCCAAGTTGATTGTTTGTGCTTGTGATAACTGTAGCAGCTTTTAAGTGTTTGAAATTGTAAAATTGTACCGCATTATGTTGTGCGCTACATTGTTTTATGCAACATCTTAAAGCTGAATAGCTCTCCCGAATTTTCATAAATGCTTCTTTAGGCAGCTTTTCCATTTGTCAATTTCCCATCAATAATTGATGACTTTTTAGGTTTACTCAATGTCATTTTAACTCTCCGCCAAAATTGGTCAATGCTCATTATCTTAGAGTAAAAACTCACATTACAAACAATAGCAAACAAGCTAAAAATTAAAATGGCGTCATTCGCCAAATCTATTGTATAGTTCAATCATAATGACTATATAACTTGCTTTGTTCAGGCTGTCGGCATCACCTGAGCTGGAAGCCATATACTAAGCCCCAGTACACATGGACGATTCGAACGAATGATTTGTCAATTTGTTAGTGCAAAAAACAATCAATTTCTGAACTCACTTTCGAAAAATGTTTACGCTGAGGCGCGTCCTGGCGTGTCGAGGGGAAAACCGTGCACCGGTGTAAGCATTTGGTTTGCTGTCTTCTTTCACACCAGTCGACTCTGGGTTTCCAACTACCCATTTGCTACAATGGCAAATTTCTCAGCGAGTCACCGTCGTTCAAATCGTCCGTGTGTACCGGGCCTAAGAAGTAAGTAACTTTTTCTTTATTAACTAGCTAATGAGTTCTTCTTGACTAGTCTATAGCTCAATTTAAGGAGGATGTTCGAGGCAGCTATTCAAATTGTAAATTAGCTTGAGTGTTGCTACGATGCATATTAACATCACATTTGTATGAATAGCACATAGTGCTAGGTAAACTACGCTGAGTTGAGGCGTGCGTCACAGCAAAACAATCTCGGTAAGTTGACTGAGTTAACAATAGTTATCTTACAAATGATAAACGCGTTGCGAGTTTTCATATATATATCATTTGTAAGATGACTTGATGGCGTAAGCAGTATGCCTCAGTCAACTTATCGTGATTTTTCTGCTGTGGCGTATCGCTCAATTCAGTGTAGTTTTAAATAGGCTATGTCCTGATATTAAGAAGCCCTAGAATGTGTCCCATAATTAAGTGCACAATTGCTGCCCAAAGCTTCGCCGAGCTGAAAATAAAGTCATTTGTTTTTTTTTAGCGATTTGCTTCCATTTAAAAGGAAATAAAGAAGTCTGTAACAATCAATATAACAAAGTCAGCAGAAGTGTTTTGTTACTAATGAACTTTTAAACATGTTAACGACCAATCAAATAGCCGTTTCTAGGGCTTTTCGCAACAAAAAAATATCGGTGCCAGCTACAAATTGACACCATAGTTTGAATTTCATAACTTACATCATGGGGATAGAGACGGGAGTCTCTTTTTCTAACACTCAGTAAACATACGAAACTCTGTCTGTCTTACAGTCCGTTTAAGATGTCACTTAAATGCATAAGCTTATTAAAAGAGGTACCTGGTTTAGTGGTTTTCGTCTCCAAAAGTGACCATGCCAGATGATATTGATGGTAGAGACAAGATATTTATCCATTTAACTGTTTGTAGCTGCCTCTCTTTGCACACAAACAATACTGGGACAAACATGGGCCGGTCACGGCAACGTTAAGCTTTCTAAGCAAGACCGGAGTCATGCCACACCTGTAGACAAACTCAAGAAAACCATTCTAAACCACAACTAACAATAGTACCCAAATAAGCCATGCCTTCCGTGCACACACACACCGACCGGCGCAAATACTCGAAAGAGTCCCGCGCCTAAAAAAAAAAAAAAAAAAAAAAAACTGCTACACATTACGACATTTTTTAAATTTTAATTAACCACCCGAATTAAATGTTAACGTACTTAATGCAGCTCAGTCCAACATCCTGTCCCTAATGACTGTAAGACAGAAATTGAGTCCCCGGATGGTCAACGGCCAAATTCAGACTATAGCAGTGTTATTGAGACATAAAAAGGTTTCAATCGAGCATCGTTGGTAGTTAAATTTAGCAAAAGTCCTTTAATATTTACCACCAAGTCCACTACAAGTGGCCAATTTGTAGGCTGTGTAGCCTAAGAAAAATATGTAAAAATTAAGAAATGTTCTTAACTTTATGTTAAATAATACGATAAATGATTTTATTCAATTTAAAGTTATTATTTTGAAAGCGTTGATTGTTCTAAAATAAGATAGAAATTAATCATAAGATTCACTGGTCTTCGCCAGTTTAAGATTTCTGCTAATGTTTTCGCCATTTTCTACAGTCTACTATGTGTAGTACCATTTCCACATTTCCTGTAAATATTATCCCATTTATGTATGGTTGGTAGTATTGTACGTCATAATTGTAAAAACAGTTTAACTTAATGTTCCGCGCCTGAAGCGACGGCCGTATTTTCGTAAAAACTGTCTTAGCAAAAATAATATGGCGTATTATATATGCATAAAATGTCGTATTTTATATTTTACAGTAAGAAATAATTAATAATATATTTAAATGAACGATAATTGTGTTGGGTTATTTTTTCCTAGGTGCTATGTTCCGCCATCTTGAAAAATGGTATTACGTCACTTAAAGTAAAGTTACTGGGCACTAGTGTAAATTTGGTTCCATTTATCAGCTTCTCGTCAAACTAGGCGTTATTCAGCTTCTGTATGTTTTCATGTAATGCAAAATTGCAGATACAACTTGACAAATCATTAGATTGTAAAAATAGTTTTAGCTGTTTTCACATTTAAAAAAATGTGAGTGTGGCAGCCATCAGGCCAAGGCAAGGCTTAGAAGAAAAATCCTATTACCGGCATAGACATATTTTATATTTTACAATAAGAAATTAATAATAATATATTCGTATTTAAAGTAATGATAATTTTGTTGGATTATTTCTTAGGCGCTATGATGCCTTCCAGTTGAGCCTTCAGTTGGGCGTTGGTTTTCTTCAAGAATTGAATTTCCTCGGAGTGCTTCTTCTCCTCGGCCTGACGCAGCTCATTGGAGCGGCGTTCCACCTGCTCCGCTTTGGAGCGCAGTTCAGCCACCTGTCGATCCAATTCTAGCTTTTCTTGCGTTAATTCCTCGACACGTTGTTCCAGTTCTTCTTTGCCTTGCCCTGCCTGCACACAAAAAAGGGTCATTTATTTATCGAATAAGCAATTTTGGACCTTCTATGGTGCCGTACAGTTAAAGTCGATCAGTGAAGATTTGTATGTTAAAGTAGATTCTTTTGGTCTGACTGAAGTTTCATAAGGTTCATTTTAAAGTGAAATATCAGCTCGGCTTTAAAAGAACTATTTGATATTTTAGCGGTAAAATTGAACATATATGGAGAGAAAATCCTAGACTTCCACGCCACCTTCAACTTCTTTTCGGGAGATTCATTTACCTATTGAGAAAGCGACCAAAGTTCGACTTTCCGAAAATTTCTTCACAACTTTTCATTTCATGTCCCCTGAGCCTAAACCCCCCTCCGTTCAAAATTGTGTATATATATATATATATATATGTATCGATTTTAGGAAACACTCTAACGTCCGTAGATATAAACCTAAAACCCCCCTCCGTTCAAAATTAGGTGTATATATATATATATATATATATGTATCTATTTCTATACGGATGGCTCCAAAACCAAGTACGGCGCAGGGGCCGGTGTGTCATATAATTCAGATCTTCTCCTCATACCTTTATTGCCGCAAGCGTCCGTCTATACAGCTGAACTTGTAGCTATACATCAAGCAATATTGCATATTATAATACATTCCATAGACAGAGCACTTATCATCTCCGACAGCTTAGCCGCACTTACAGCTATTCAGCAATTATATCCTAAAAATCCCCTAATACACCTAATTATTAATTTAATCGCATGCCTGCCACCGACCCAATGCATTGAGTTTCTCTGGGCCCCATCCCACATAGGGATAGAGGGTAATGACAGGGCCGACAACGCAGCCAATTCTGCAACAAGTCTTCATTCTCCCCCCTTCCCTTACTTTCCCCCGTCAGACTTTAAAAATACAGCACACAACCTCTTAACAGAATGTTGGCAGACAGAGTGGAGTACTGCGAAGGAAAATAAACTAAGAACAATACAACCAAGGGTGGGGGGCTGGAACTTGTTCGAGCACCAGATGAGTAGAAGAGACCAAGTGAAGGTGGTTCGTTTGAGAATAGGCCATACAAGGTTAACACATGGACACCTAATGGCAGGCACCCCACCCCCCATATGCCACAATTGTCAGGTACGACTAACTATTCCTCACATTGTCATAGAATGCCCTGTCTACTCAAGATACAGAACCTTCCCTCCTGATACAGATTTCCAGAAAGCAGTCTCGCACAATACAATTCTTCTCCAGCACACCATTCCTTTTCTTCACTCAACAGCTCTGGCAAGCCTCATCTAACAAACAACACACTACTTTAATACAAGCATTGGCAAACTGCCCTTAGACGGTCACTGGGCAACCCGTTGTCCAGTGCCCTCCTGATCGCAGTTTGCCACACACCACCAACTAATACCATACACACACAACACAGACAACAACACCGGCAACTACAAACCAGAAAGCGCGTTTACCCACACGGGTCTGGCGCTTTATAATTAAAAAAAAAAAAAAAAAAAAAAAAATGTATCTATATGTATATGTATGTATCGATTTTAGGAAACACTAACTTCCGTAAATATTATCCGATTTTGATGAGACTTGGCACAAAAATTGATCATACAAATGTCTTTATCGAGTACGTTAACCAGCTAGATCCACTATTTACTTACAAGATGGCGGCCGATTGAAACCTTATTTAATTCATATGTCAGTTAATATTGGCATTGAATATATAACACTAGTGTTATATATTCAATGATATTGGTCGCAGAGGAATGCATTAAAATCTGACTGAAAGCCCGTATTATTATCTACGATAATGGTGAGTTGCACTTTTTACGAAAAATCAACCATTTTATGATGGCATCCAGTCAAAGTGAAATCAATTTGATAAACTAAAAGTTCATAGTCGTCATTAAATTTATGTATCGAAATTTGGAACACAAAAGTGTTTCGTGTGTTGATGTTGTGGTGGGGAAAAGAATGATTTTTTTTTTATATATACACAGCTTAGCATAGAGCGGGGCATGTGTTTTGGAATCTCCCTACACCTGCAGCCTGATCGAGGCGACAATAATACCGGAGTTAAATCATCCCGTGGCTGGAGACCGTTATCAATAAGGCTGCCAGTGTAGCCTGCACAAGATAAGTATGCAATTTGGCCGGGAAAACCAGTGAAAGTGTAGCCTGCACAAGCTAAGTACAGAGTTTTTGACCGGGTCCATGTATCCGTTCTGCTATGCTGCAATGTGTAAGACTTTGATATTTTTTGCGTTGGTACTTATCTCTGATAGTTGGCTTATGTTTAACGGGTGCCTCGTAAGGCATATTATGGCTCCCGCCGCTCCAGTTAATGTATTTCTATGGGTTAAATAAATGCCCTAGGATTATCACTGTAAACAATCAGATTTTGAATAGCACTTTCCATTATAAAATTATCTTGTTTACATTTTTAATACCAGGGGATTAAATAAATACCGGTATTATAATCGCCTCGATCAGGCTGCAGGCTGCTGTTCGGCCAGACCCGAAAGGGATTTTTTAAAAGTAGCTCGCCTCGGTTAAGCCAGTTAAGGTAGATTAGGTTTGGTAAAGCGGTGTCAGCAGAAGATATCCTCACCCTTATCATATGGAGAGGGGTGCTTCTTAAATGATTCAATTGTAATTGCTAATTATTGCGTGATGCGTCACGCCAATCAAACGAGAACATTTTGTCTTGTTAGATTTCTATATGAAAGTTGCTCATATCAACGTCATCCACTTTGTAAACCTACACCAACTGCACCTGTGCATGCCTGTAGTGATATTTTACCTGAAGGGCTTTCCTCATGCCAAAAGCTATGCTGCTCTCATACAGAATTTGATAGGCCGCAATAGTCATTCGTATTTCGTCACGGACTCGAAGTAACAACAGACCTCTTTCGGCACAATTTATCGTTACTTGCCTAATTAGTTCGTCTGCAATAGAAATAAATACAATTCAAAAGCTTGCCTGTAACTTTTAAGTTATGCAACCAGAACCCTATGCGGTACGTATTTTACAATAATTCCGGTGGTCATCTTTCCAGCCTTGATGACGCCGAAGAATCCGGACTGATGGATCTGATAGTGTACTTCCATGCAAATGTAAACTTGGTCAACATCTGCGGTCGATACGACTTATAAATTACTGCAGCGAACTATACCTCCCTAGTTTTGTCATTCCAACATTTCCAACAGAGCAAAGCAAAAAGATGGACCATGGGGCCAGCTGACTTGAGGCTTTCAATACAGTCTATTATATCGTCTAAATATATGTAGAATCCAGTAACTACTGAAGCCCAGATAATGATTCTAAACAATTTGGTTTCAAATAGTTTAATTTAGCCTCAGTCCCCAAGACCCAACCCCTCTACAATTTAAAAAGTGTGCTATTATGCTATCTATTCACTATTTTCTTTCATTCAATGGCCCTGATTACACACTATAATATTTCCAATATTCCTCGATCCAAATCTAATACATATGGAGCTAAGAAAATTTGGAACGAATAGGTAATAATAACTAAAATTCAGGTTCAATTTTTTATTCATCATAAATAATCAAACAATTCTTCGTTCGATTAAATATTAGAGTTTGTAATAAGGGGCATGGCCATATTTTGTCAGCTCATCTTACCGAAACATTGTGTGTATAATTCCCTTCTGACGGGACAAATTCCAGTCTCTCTAGCTTGGAGTTGCTGAAGTCTCATGTCAAGTTGTTCTTGAAGGTTGATGACATCCAAACGAGTGGCAGGCTCACTAGATACCTGAAGGATATACGTAAACTAAATATAATTCTCTCGCTAGATAGCCTTCAGTTTTGCCAATAGAAGAGACTATGCGTGGCATCACTGGCATCTAGCGCAGTAGCGCTGGATGTGAATATGAAATACAATGGATATAGAATGAGACCAAGGACGGCAAGGAGGGGGCTAAGATTAAATTTCGATTTTTTTTTTTTTTTTTTTTTTAATAGGGCTGAAATATTGGGGTTTTACGCATCTCCAGAGCGAAAAGGGTTCTATGTTATAGGTAATTAATACAATCGAGCACAAGGGGGGCCCGGAGAAAATTTGTGAAAAATAGAACTGAAATAGTGGGGTTTTACGCATTTTCAGGACCCTAATGGGGGGGGCTATAGCCTCCGCGCCTGGCGTTTAACAAAACTATGGGCTTATTACTGTTCGCTAGATGTCAGAGGTGCTCAGGTTTTTTATTGATGACGCTAACCGTGGCATCTAGCGCATGTTCGGTAAAACAATAGTTTCATTATTAACTTCTAGATGACAGAGGCGTTCAGTTTAGTTTATTAGAGAAGCTCTTCGGGACATTTAGCCTAGAACTAGGCCTACTAATCTGCCAAATCGTTTTTCCAAAAATTGCAAGTAATTACCGTTAAATGTTAATATACAATACAATTTTTATTATTGCCCCCCCCCCCTTTTATTCAAGTAGCCTATAGCGTTAGCCTCTACCAAACATTGGGACAGGAACAGTTTGATTAGTTTATCCCCCTCTATCTAGAACAGTGGTAAGTCACCCTGGTACTGTGCCTCAGTTGATTTAGCAATTATTATCTCCCTTCATTTAGCAGTAGCAAATATTATAAAAGTGAGATCAACTTTAGACGCAGTACCGTACCTAACTACTTACAGTATATCGATAAATCTCAAAACTATACACTACACTATATAAAGCTGACGATGAGTAGTCTACATAGTATATTAGGCTACTCATCGTCAGCTTTACTCCGATTCGACGCCTCTTGTTTATTTTTATCATTTATACTTATGAAACTCGTCAGTTTTCAACTTTTCATACATGCATAAAAAATTCTGTTCGGATATTGCATAGCCTATACAAACGTAGCCAATAGTCTATCTAACTGAAAATCTGCAAGCTACAAAGACTACGTTACTAACCTGTTGTTTCCAGAGGTTGCCGTCTTCTTCCCACTGTTTGGGTGGCAGTATGGCGTGAATAATTTCCTCGGCCTCATGCTTTTGTTCTGCAAATGCCGCAGCGGCTGCAGCTATACCTACAGAGGACTTGTCTGCCGAATGTTTGGGTTCATCGTGCTTGGTCACAAGCACAGGGTTGTCGTAGCGCACCAACGAATCTGACAAAGGGACTATTCGCTCGTCCATACCGAATTTTGCTGTTTTTGTTTACATGTTTCCATGGCAGCGCTGATGAGTGAGCATTATATTGAAATTTCTATGGTGTGTTTTCCGCGCTTTTATTGTTGTTCAATTGGATGCAGAAACCAATCAGATCAACCGTGTCCACAAAACAATGTATTGGGATTTAACGTCCTTTCTAAATAAATAAATAAATAAATAAAAATATATGTATGAACCATAAAATTTGCAGCAACAAGTTGTGCGAATCTACGAACAGGTGGCCTTTTTTTACATGGAGCCAATTTTCACTGTTGTGATAACTCACAAACCTTCCGAGAGCTAGCCGTAGCCATACATAGTGTATATTGAAATCAAATGAAGCAGAGCACAAAACCTATACGTGTGCACTGTATACTAAGGCCTAAGTAAGTAAGGATCAGTAGTAATTTTTTCCTATTTTTATTTATTTATTTAGAAATCACTAGTAATTATTATTTAATTTTATGGAAGAATGGGCATCTAGCCATGGAGCCACACCAGAATGGTCGCCATGGTTGGCTCCGGAGCCTGAGAGTCTTAATTACATTTACTTAAGAACTACAATTAATACTAACCTACAACTACTAGGTAGTGCTATTGTCATTCACAATAAATACAATAGAAATAATAAGTCACATGATGCAAATAGGCTTGTTTAACAGTGCCAGATTAACCCATGGGCACTTGGAGCACAGCAGGTTCACGGCCCCCACTAAAATGTTTAAAATTCCGGTCCCCCACCGAGATTTTTTTTTTAAATAAAAATTTAATTAAAATTTGAAAACAATTTCTAAACAAAGTTTTCAAATTGGCGGGAAATTATTTATTTTATTTTTTGCTGCAATGTTGGTAGATTAATGAATTTTGGAGGAGTTTGCACCATAGACATAGGGGGGTATTCCACATACGTACAACGTCAATGAAAATTATGAAATTGATGGTGGCAGCAGAATTTTTAGTATGTAAAAATGTCTGCTGCCACCATCAATTTCATAATTTTCATTGACGTTGTACGTATGTGGAATACCCCCCATAGTAAAACTATAGACTCACCGTAAACATTCGGGTTGAAGCCGCTTGACTTCGGCTATTTCCGTAGTATAGGACCAGATTGAGCCTTTTGCCATTTGATACCATGTTAACATTTTATTTTTTATTTGATTATTTAAAGATTATTTAGAACGGAAAATCATGCCAGCTAACCAGCAATATTTTTATGCAGAACTTGGAGTACTTTTAATTTACATTTTAAACAATATTTTAAGCAAAGTTTTCCCTACTTTCAGATAAAAATAAAAAACTTTAATGCAGATCTTTCAGTACTTTTAATTTAAATTTTAAACAATGTATATAATAAATGTAAATAATAAATATAATTATATATGAAACAACAAAGAAAACTACAAAGAAAACATATAATAAAACTTATAAATTTGAATTTCCCGCCAAAATGCACCTATGAGGGGGCGTGGTCGTGGCTTCAGTCCTCCAGCACAGCCGAAATACGACATGGTGGCTCCATAGTTTTATTAGCTCCATGCAGGACTCAACCCCACCTCGAAGGAGCTCCTAGACACCTATCAAAGACTTTACAACGAAGACCCGTTTGCTGAAGAAACAATAGAAGCTGGAGAAGCCGTGACTGAGGCAATATGTCAACACCGCAGAGAAAAATGGTGTGAGATAGTCGAGTCCCTAGACATGAAACTTAACAGTCGGAGAGCTTGGAAAACTATCAAGAGCCTAGAAGGAGACCAAATGCCAAACAGACCGACAAATGTCACCGCTAATCAAGTTGCCGCGCAACTTATCCTAAATGGCAAACAACCAGGAAATAAAGGCAAACAACAAGCAAAAAGAATACCCCACCGAGAAACCAACTCACTCGCGCAGACCTTCACGGCCGAAGAACTAACTGCTGCCCTGAAACTAATGAAAAATAATCGGGCCCCAGGGGTAGATGATATCAGAACCGAGCAAGTGAAGAACCTAGGACCGAAAACGTACGCTTGATGTCCAACTGCGTATCTCGAAAGAAAATACCAAGAGAGTGGAGACAGTCCAAAATCACCGCCATCTTAAAACCTGGTATATCAGCAGACGACCCGAAAAGCTACCGCCCAATATCACTCCTGTGCCACTTATTTAAAGCACTTGAACGCATGATCCTATCAAGAATTATCAAAACATTAGATAGCAAGCTAATACCTGAGCAGGCCGGCTTCCGCGAAGGCAAATCTTGCTGTGGACAGGTGCTCAATATTACCCAACACATCGAGAATGGCTACGAAGAAGGCAAAATCACAGGAGTGGCTTTTATAGATCTGACTGCCGCATACGACACAGTCAACCATAAAAAACTACTACGAAAATTATATGAAGTCACACACGACTGGGAACTGGCTACCACCGTAAAGTGCCTCCTTGAAAACCGCCGTTTCTATGTCACACTTAATCAACAGAAAAGTAGATGGAGGCATCAAAAAAATGGCCTGCCCCAGGGAGGGGTCCTTGCTCCTATACTATATAACATATATACTAACGACCAGCCTACCTTGTGGTTCACTAAACACTTCATATACGCCGACGACACTGCGGTTGCTGCCCAGAGCTACACGTTTGAAGAAGTCGAAGAAAAACTGAACCTGGCCCTCGATAACCTCGGACGATACTACAAGGCGAACCACTTAAAGCCAAATCCATCAAAGACAGAAGTCTGCGCGTTCCACCTCCGGAGTAGGGACGCCTATAGAAGACTATCAGTTACTTGGGAAGGCACAGTCTTAAATCAGAATGACTACCCGAAATACCTTGGAGTGACGCTGGATAGAACCTTGAGCTACAAAAAACACTGTGAAGCTACCAAAATGAAGGTCTCGTCTCGCAACTGCATTTTAAAGAAGCTGACGGGCTCCACATGGGGTGCACAACCCAGCACACTAAGAACATCAGCAATGGGCCTCTGTTTCTCAGCTGGAGAATACGCAGCTCCTGTGTGGTTCAACTCAGCTCATGCCGCACAAGTCGATTCTTCACTGAACGAAACTGTGCGCACCATCACAGGATGTCTCAAACATACCCCACTGCAAAAAATGTACCCTGTTGCGGGTATCGCCCCATCTAAAATCAGACGCTCCACTGCCGCCGCCGTAGAACGAACTAAACAAATCTCTGATCCAAAACACGTCATGTTCGGCAAAACGCCGGCTCCGAGACGCCTCACATCCAGGAAGAATTTCCTCCAAACAGTCGAGCCTATCACAACCTCAGCCCAATCCTTCCGACTCGATGCCTGGAAGCGATCTTACCCCCAAGTCCCCGATCCAAAGGAAGAACTGATGGCGGGCCACAACTTACCATACCCAATCTGGCGCACCCTGAACCGTTTGAGAACTGGCGCCCCACTCTGCAAAACAACAGCGGCGAAATGGGGTTTTATCGCTGAAGACGACACGGCGTGCGAATGTGGAGAGATCCAAGACGCGGCTCACATGCTAGTATGTAGACTACTACCATCCCCTTGCACAGCTGCTGACCTGGCTGAAGCCAACGACAAGGCCGTCCAGGCTGCTATATACTGGACCAATCAATAAAACGTGTGCCACCTGGACACGTTAAGTAAGTAAGTAAGCTCCATGGTTTGCACCCACGGCTCCCACAGGAGTAAATCCGGCAGTCCGGCACTGACTAGTTAGATGCCTGCAGTATTTAGAAACTCTGCGAGGGAGTACTTAGTAGGTACTTATGATCAGGAGTTTCTTAAGATAATTGGCAAATGACTTAGTGCCAGCTATGGATGGACTTTAGGTCCTTCAGGACGGTAGCTTTATACAGTATAGTAGCCTATATTATAGCGAGATGGGGAAACATCAATATGGATTTTTTTCCTCATAAATTTTGAGACATGGCTCCTTACGTAAAAGCAGACTTTGGATATATAATTAGAAGAAGGTGTAAAATATTGTGAAACTCAAACAGTTCTCGACAAGGGTGTCTAAGGTATAGGCTGTATATGGCTATGCCGGGATTATGCGGATTCCTCTTTTTTTTTGGAGCCCGAGAATTATTGCTTTCCAATTTATACGTAGTATAAGGAAAGCTTTGTGATGGTCGAAATTTTCGATTCCGAGATTTCAACGGATTTACACGTTTTGAGGTCCCAGGAACCCAAAAAAGTGGTTTTTACAAAATGTCTGTCTGTCGGTCTGTCTGTCTGTTCGTCGATTTCCGGGCAAACTACTCAGTGGATTTGAGTGAAATTTGGCATGTAGGTTCACAAAAATCATACCTCGGGAACATTTTTTTTTTTTTTTGGGCTAACTCAATTTGGGGGGGTTTTATTTTCAAAAAACTCCAAGAAAACGTCTAAAAAAATTATTTCTCAAAAACGGCTCCAACGATTTCTTTTAAATTCTCGTAGATTGTAGTCGTTATTAATGTTGACAAAATGCGGGGGGTCGCTTGCCCCTTGATAGTTTTCTTCTGGGGGTAAAAAAATAAAAATAACTAAATTTTAATGAAAAAATGACTAAAAAATGCGAAACCTTTCTATCGATGATTTCTACCTTCAAGCATGTTTTAGGTGTTAAATTGAGTAACGAAACCGGATAGGTTGCTTTCCCAGAAAAATATTTGGTTTTGCCCAAAAAATTATTTTTTGAAAAAAATGATAGAAAATTCGCGCTCAAATGCATTGCATGCCCTGCCATTATTGCTGTGTGGTAATTAATGTGCTATTCTGACCTATCTAGAATTTACCTCACCTCCAGTGACGTCAGGTGGACACCCCCCCCCCCCCCCCCCCGAGATATCGGAAATTTAACCATAGGAAAAATATTTGTCATAAAATTACTAATTTTCTCTATCTAATAATTTTGATAAATTGGAAAGCATGTTCGAGTGAACTCGGACCGGTTCTTCTTGTTATTTCCGAGGATGAACCCATGAAACCCAGCAAAGTATCTTTATTTATTATTTTATTTATTGATAAAGGTTAATGGCACTGGTATAATACTATTTAACAAAGGGTTAGTTGGAAATACATTGAATGCAAATAGTAATACACCAATGCCATTAACCTTTAGGCGCCCATTCCACCAACCAGCTAGGGCTATTTACAAAAACGGTGACGTGGTAGCAGACATTCAAGACTTAGGTGTCGTTTCCATCGATCTCGCATTGCAGAATGCAAATGACATTGGCGGAAATTAGAATTTTTCTTTTTATAGAAATCTATTAAAACGTTGGTACTTAACATATCCCATGACGCCATTTTTTAATTTTAGTTTGTTTGTTTGTGATTTTACTGTATGATCATTGATCAATTTTAACTATGGCATAGAGGAAAATAAACATTTCTGTCAATTCTGCAATGCGAGGTCGGTGAAAACCCCGCATAAGTCTTGAATGTCTGCTACCACGTCACTGTTTTTGTAAATAGCCCTAGCCGGTCGGTGGAATGAGCGCCTTACCAATGGATTACGCACCCAGTATGGACCTGGTTAGTGTATTAATCCAATGTAGGGTTTCTCTCGTGACTTCGTGGAAACAAAACATAAAGTCCAAAGTCGTTTAATTTTACTAGGCCTACTCTACACATGGGTGATTGGTGTATTAACTTTAGAAAACTAGAGAGATTGAAACTCGCTAAATCGAAAACTCACTTGACATTCCTGTGCAAAGAAAACAGCCGGCAATGTAAGTCAAGCTAACCCTTTGTTAAATATTTATTGTATTCCTATACGAAACTTGTCCAATAAGTTCACATCATTGCATAACCTCATTTCTGCAGATATATTTCTCAACTACTTCTAAATAGCTTGACGTGACATGTCTTAGCTTAAGTTCTGAGTTTTAACTCTTGATTCCACCGGTAGTTATCTCTGGAGTGATTAATTAACTAACTCCACAATATTTTCCTTAATTTTCCTTTATAAATTCGGTTCGCAGTAATTTCTATGATGTGAAATGTACTTACTTTGCTGACGCGGGTTTATGAATAAATTTCGGTATTTCTTGCATATAAGTATGTTTTAAAAGTGGGTTGTGATTGGTGTTTATAGAAAGCCCAGCTTGTTACTATGGTGGTCATCATTATGGGAATAAGTGTAGGATCTAAGTAGGAGTTACGAATCAGTGACACGTTCACGACTTCTTGACGGGCATTGCCCAAATGTAGTTTTGTCGCTTTGGGATGTAGTATTTTCGCTTTGGGATGCAATATTGTAGCTTTGGGATGCGTTTTATTATTATGTTTATTGAACGATAGTAGTCCAGTAGTTAGTGCCGTTAAAGTCGTGTCTCATGTCACTGTATATTTTTGAAGACTGTTGTGCTGACCTTTCGAGGTTCGCACACAGTCTCTATATTATCGCCATAACATAAATACCAACTTACAAGTCTATTACTGACCGTTTTTCGTCTGGGGAATTTTCTGTTTTTGCTCTCCTATTTATACGTATTATAAGGTCATAAGGAAATACCAGTGTGATGGTCGAAATGTTCGATTACACGTTTTGAGGTCCCAGCCCCCAGGAACCGATAAAAGAAGTTTTTACGAACTTTCTGTCTGTTTGTCGAGTTGTGGACAAACTACGCATTGGATCTCGATCAAATTTTGCATGCAGATTCACAAAAATCATGTCTCACGACAATTTTTTCTATAACTCAATTTTAGGGACATAACCCTCCAAAAAACTATTTAAAAAAATGGTTGAATAAAAATTATTTCTCAAAAACGACTCCAACGATTTCTTCTAAATTCACATAGGCTATACTGCAGCCGTTATAATGCAAACAAAATCAAACAGGTCAATTGCCCCTGCTCGTGGCAAAAAATAAAAAAATTCCAATTCCCATGAAAAACTTCTAAGTACTCGTATGTGTTAGGTGTTATATAGAGTAGAGTAAGAAAACCAAATAGGTTGTTTCCCCAAGAAAATTTTTGGTCGTGAATTTAAAAAATTTCTAATTAGGCCTATATTGGTCTGTCAATTCTTGACTATGGAATTGTCCCATTACCACTTCAGTGCTTTAGGATAGGGAAAGTCGAGACGACCAAAGTTTAACCCTAGCCTATAGGAAAAGTTTACCATAGAACTACTCAAAATATCTATCTACTAATTGATAAATAGGAAAGAAAGCATGTTCGGGTTTAATCGTACCGGTGCTTTGTAGTTGCACTGAATATAACTTACAATACAATACCGTATATATCTGCTATATAACTATAAATTCACTCCTAGTAGGACCTAGCTAATCTTAGTTGAAGTCGTGTCACTCCAAAAGTGATATTTTTAGTTTCTTAGCGGTTCATACTTGTCTGCACATCAGTCGCAATTATTGATATAGACTTTTGTGGTAGGTGGTAGTGGTAATTGTACTTTAATGTCTTTATTCACAGTCTATTGGGAAAGTTTTTTTTTTTGTAACTACGAAAATGAATGCCATCACAGTCAGACACCCATTACTTGCCTCCGTTCACTGCTTCGTGACCCCACCCCCTTCTAGCCCCCCACAAAATTGCTGGCCAAACACTAGTCAGAACGGCCGTTTTCGACTCGAAAGACCTATCTAGACTTTCACATTCCCGGAAATAAGTAATTTGTTTGTTGAAAAGTTTTACTTGCGGGGGGGGGGGGGGCCGTGGATCCGCCATTGCCCGGAAAGCGGAGATATGACAATTTGCCTATACTGACATAGGCCTATTTTGCAACTGAAAGTACTCATTTTAATTGTACCAATTTATTGGCCTATAGCCTAATAGAAGTATAGGCTAGAAGGCTAGAAGTAAAAAAATCAATTATTTGCAGCTGATATTTTGAAATGTTTTCCTGAGAAGGCCACCGTATCCTCTTGCACGCGCAACTGTTTTACTTGACCGTCAAATCTGTAGGTTTTTGTTAAAATACATGTTTAAAAAACTACTGTATGTATTTTAATAATCGTTCTCTTGTGTCTTTTAATTTTATTTTGATATTTGTCACTGCCAATTTAGAAAAATAGCCTGCAATTTTTTCTATAATTGGGCCTATATTCTTTAAAGTTTAAACGTGATATGTAATACCATTGAATATAATATAATGGAGTGTTATATATTCAATGGTAATACGTTGGCTGCTCCCTGTTATCAATATTGGCATGTGAATAATTTTAGTTGTAGCCTATGTTATGTTTCTTGGAGATTAATAATATAATATAGTTAAAAACCTATTATGGTAAAATATCACTAAAATCGCATAAGTCTGACGTTTTAGTTCGGCATAATAGTGCATAACATGACGTGAAAACCGATTTTAGCAATCTACGATAAGAAAAAGTGCATTCCCCCTATTACACACTCGAATATTGTTCCAATATGATCCATTAAATATGGGTCTAAAAAAAATTGGAAAGTGAAGCCTAATCCATAGTTTCAGATAAAAGCTACTTCAACATAAACATTCCAAAATTAATATTCCTTCGATCGAATAATATAAAATATATTATTGAATCAATATTAGAGTGTACAATCAGGGTCACGGCCATTGTAAAATTAGAAAATGTATTTTACAAGTGCTTCATTTCAAGTACATTTATTTTACAAAAAGTCAAAATAATAATTTAAAGGTCTACTATTCCTTGAGAACAAAATAAATTATTGTTAAAAGATGGACGGCTGCAACAAGGAATGCAATGATTAAAAACTATAACTTTTCCCGATGGATACAGACACTTTCATAAGATCGGTTACATAAGAGAAAGTGTAAACCTCCAGCACAGTCATTTTAAATCCAAAATCAAATTGTACAAGATTATGCTCGTAAATTAGAAGAAATGTTGATCTACATCTCCTCCATACACGATACACGATACACGATAGGTTGGTATGTGATCACCTCTAAAACCATTTGGCCAGCGCCCATGGAATGGTTGATTTCCATTTAAGGTTTTATGGAAATTAAAAATAAATACATAAAAAATATAAAGTATGCTGTAGAGGTAGGTCGACATTCCAAAATATATTGTATACAAAGAATACCCGGCTTTTTTATTATAAAAGTGGTCACATAAAACAATATATAAAAAAAAATAAAGAATTGCTCAAAAAATCGTCTTATCATTTATTATTTTTAAAGCATGAAAAGAAGACTTTATAGTCTTATTGTTCGCCTTTTGTTTTGTTTTAATTCAATAAAGTCGTTTTCAATTCAATTCTATTCAATCCCGAACTGAATTTCATAACTATTCTGTAGAATCTGTTAAAGGCACTTTATCGGGGTTTTCTAATTTAATAACATTTTAGATATTTTTTTCAATTAATTATAATTATTTCTCCCTCAGTTTCATGTCAAATCATAGTGTATACTGTATATTAATGTAGTTTTACCCACTAACACTAGGCATGAACGTGGGTTATATTGCATTGTTTGGAAAATGCACTAAAAAATTCTGTCTTAGTAGGTATCTGATTTTTACGTAGGTTCTATAATATTGAATAAAACAAAATTTAAGTGTCTGACATGGAATAATCAATCAGGTACGGAACTTCCATGTCTGGCTTCATGCAAATAGTAAATTAATTAAATTACATTAATTCGCCTTGGTTCTACAATTATATTGTATCACTATTCTGTATAAGATTTATGCAAGAAATTACGTACTAGTATCTATTATTTCTTAATACGTATCTACAGGTTGATATGTCATATTTAGTTTCTATGCTAATTATATAGCACCTCGAAAATTTGGATAACTAAGTACGATTAAAATGATCTGAAAGGCTCCAACATAACCTTAATATTAATATAAGATAACGATGTTACCCTTAATATAAACAATAACTTTGTACTGAATCGAAAGCTTAAATATTAGACTATAGGCGAAGTTGGTTTAAAGTATGTCTACCTCTCCAGTTTTGCCAAAATGCTCATAGGCTACCTAAAGGTATGTTCCCTTTTACTTAATTAATAGCCTACTTGTAGGGTAGTTTGGAAAGGTGCCGAACACATTTTTATTAGCCTATTTTGTAATATTCTCCGTTTATTGTATTACATTACTTAAATTCCCCAAAGCTAGCCATTAAGCCTGTAACGTGGCTTACCACATGAACGTAATGATTGTGGCTGTTAAAATTGAAAGTGAACCTGCATCAAATTTGTATACACAATGTTTATATTACACTTCATATTGGAAATCAATGCAACCTGGGAACCTCTTTTCGGCGCAAACTATGCGGTTGCCATAATATTTGTATAAGCTATCTATTTCTAAAAAGTGCCAGTAATATTGTCCTATGGTTTGCACTGTCGCGCCAAAAATAACAGCTCTCACGCACACTCAGCTGACACTGTGCACATCAACGCCGCATAATTTCCTCAATACTGAAACCTTTTTTTCGAGGAGGTGCCGCGGGAGGTCTAGGTGGAGCTGACTGGGGGGCCGACGAAGGCCCGGGCTGGGGAGAAACCACAGGGAGGGGCGGGGCGGCTGGCTTACAACTCAGCGAAAGAGGCTCCTCAGGGTCACTGTGCACGACGTCGGGAGACTCACTAAGAGCCATTTGCGAACTAGAATCCTCCCTGTCAGGTGGGTCCGGGGGACACGGAGCCGGAACCTTGCTAAACGTCTCCGCACGTGACCGATACGGAGTCAACCCCGACGAAGAACTAGGACCTGAGTCGTGCCGCATTGGCGAGAGATCATCGGGCAGCGTGACTGTCGACGACGCAAATGGGAACGTTGAAGACAGTCTACTTGAGATTATGCCACCGCTAAATGTCGGCGGACGACCCAACCCTTCCGTGAACCGACGCCGGAAGGTTCCAAGTGGATCGTGGAGATCACGACGGATTTGTAGAGATGGCCGCATGGTGTACGAAGATGAGCCTTCGTGGCAGTGCGTTGCGTTAGGTGACAGGGAACGACGCCGGTCGGGTGACTCCTGGCTGCGGGAACGCTCGCGCTCGGGTGTCGATCGGCCAGATTCTGCGAGAACTTCCGGTGGGACGTCGCCAACCGCGTGGGTGAGCGCGTGCCGACGCAGGTCACAGTTTCTGCGGAAGACTTTACCGCACGAGCCGCATTCATAGGGCTTGTGGTCGGTGTGGGTGAGTAGGTGGGTCTTGAGGTTGGACCTCTGGTTGAAGCTGCGGCTGCACACGGGACACTTGTGAGGCGACTCTTCCATGTGCAGGATCTTGTGAACGGCTAACGTGCGGGACTGACAGAACCCTTTGCCACATTCCGTGCATTTGAACGGTTTTTCTTTGCTGTGAATGTACCTGAAACCAAAGAAAATGCCCCGATCAGAGTTGTTTTTAAGAAGAGCAGACGCCTCCAATCAGCTGTCTGACAGGTAAATCGGATAGGGAATCGAACTGATGACCTTTCAGTTTGAAGTTCGATTCGGTTAATAAGATTTTAGGTGTTAGTGAGAGGAAACTTCAAATTGTGTATAACGTGTGCACAATTGCATAGTCGTGATTTTCCAGGCGGAATGAAACTTTTGGAACGAGGGGTCAATTTTATTAATTTCGTCAAAAATACTTAGTGGGGTATTCCTTGTTTATATTCGAGTATTTATGTGTTTGCATAAGAAAAGCTCATGGTCGAACATAATATAGATTTCGATATTCCAACGGATTACCACTTTATGAGGTACCGTACCATCAAGTATGCACCCAAAAAAGTAGTTTTCACGTAATGTCTGTCTGTTGGTAACTCGATTTGGGGCCGAATACTCCATAAATTTTGACGAAATTCGGCATGTAGGTTCACAAAAATATGTCCAGGTGTACGCTAACTTCATTTTGGGACTTTATACCCCTAAAATCCTTCCCCCCCAAAACGACTAGAGAACTGTTTTTTTTTTTTTTTTTTTTTTTTTTAACGGCTCCGACGATTTCTCTTAAATTCACATATTATATTGTAGTAGGTGCTAAATTATTTTTTATTTTTTGATGCATTGCATTGATTGCATACCCTACCATTTTTATAGTGAAGTATATTTGGCCTGCCCATTATTTACGATGCAACTGCCCCATCGATCAATCCAGTGCTTTACGATAGGGAAAATCTATTGATTGCCAATATTTCACCACAGGAAAATTACTGTCCATAGAACTATTACGGTACCTATACCAATTGATAAATAGGAAAGCATGCACGGATTCTCTCGTACCGGCTCTTTCATTTTAGCGCTAAAAGTTTGGCTTCATAAATCTCGAGCAACCAGCAAATGTCGTGTAATCACCGGAAATAAAGACTTCCACGCTTTCTGTTTCCTCTCAAAAGTAGTAATTTTGTACATACAGCATTTCGCAAGTGCAGTGACGTACCGTAATATCTACCAATCAGAACTTGTACCTAAATAAGGATGCAATTACTTTAGTCATAGACCAACCAACAAAAGTTTTATAATATTGTAAAATCCAAAAAAATTGACCTAAGATCCAACATGATTATGAGTTGAGAGTAATTACAGCCATAGAGGCAATAGAGCGGCGGAGAAGCATATAACACTTATAAAAACAGCAACTAAATGGCAAGTAATCTGAGCAACAAACAGAATTTCAGGTAGGAACCTTTCCATACAAGTGAAACTAATGGGTTACACAATCCCAAGTAGAAACCTCCAAGAAAGGTACACAAAGTTGATAAACCGACCACCCCCTGGGAACCAAGGGGACCTTTTGGACAGGTTTCAGTAAATCAGCGGGGATGGAACCTTGGCGCTTGATAAACCGATAAGGCTAATTTACGTTAGCTACACCTGCGTGCACCCACACAGTGCCTGAAAGCCTTCTTCTGCAGCAGCTGCCTCTGTCAAACCCTCTACAAAGCAAAGGTACAAACCTTCCGGGGACAAGTGTTTTTGGTTTTTTTATTAAATGTTAATTGTAGTAGTGGAGAACCATTGGACTACCTTTCCTCCTACTATTTGAAATAGCAGGTGTATTCATTATCAGAAGTTTTAATTTTAAAAGTTTAATTGAAAATATGTTGAGTTATGCCATCTTCCTCTAGGGAAAAGGGTTCTACAAAAATTTGAATAGAATTGAATGTACTCGTACAAGCTTTTTCGGTTCTTTCCGGCACTGTGGGCAATTGCCCCCCCCCCCCCCATCCCCATTTGGAAGGAAGTTATATCCTTTGCCTCTAAAATCCAAGTGTTAACTTCACTCAAAATGCGTAAAAACCCCACTATTTCAGTCCTATTTTTTTTTTTTAATTCTCCCGGGGGAGACCCCTGGACCCCACTCGTGCACAATTTTATTAATTACTTGTAATGGAGGAACCTTATTGTTCTGGAAATGTGTAAAACCCCCATATTTCAGCCCTATTTTTCAAACATGTTTACCCGGGGGTGAACCCCCGGCCCCCCTTGTGCACAATTTTAGTAACTCGCTGTAGTATAGGAACCTTATTCCTCTGAACATCCGTAAAACCCCAATATTTCAGACCTATTTTTCAAAAAAAATTACCTGGGGGGCCCCGGGCCCCACTTCATGTCCTCCGAACCCTCTGGTTCATGCGCAAAGGATACTAAGGTCATTAATGTAAAAGCTGAGTACGTCCGTGAGAACGGCTTTCCCCATTTTATGCACTTTTATGAAAATGGGTGGAGGGGCGCCAAATTATACACCGCCCCCTTCGAAAACCTATCGTTACGCTAGTGACAAGTGCCTCCCCCTTTTATATGAGATCTGGGACCGCCTCTGACGCCTTCAAAGACTGTAGCCAAATGGTGTTAGTCACGGCTGCATACTGTGTATTAAAATGTAAATGAACATTTGTTTTAATTATTCAACTGCTCATTTATGGCTCAAACACCGATATTTTTGGAGAAATTTGACTTTACAATAATAGTCTAGTGGAGGTGTCCGATTTCCTTTCAATAACCCTCAAGCGTATAATTGTAAACACAGCCCACCACGTTTTTTTGTTATTATTACCAGCATTATTCAAAAAAGGCTTTTTATGGACGAACCTTGCACTGCCAACAACCCCTTGAATTTCCGGATATTATTGGTATTGAAAATGTATACCCCATGAATTTTGGGTCATTGTCGAACTGGTACAAAATCTCAATGTCTTGTGTCTCAAAGGCTTGTGGTCCAGCGGTTAAGACGACGCCCCGGTTAGGCGTAGATCGTGGGTTCGAATCCCGCCAAGCCCGGTTTTTTCCATATCCTCTAATTTCGGTTACACCGGCTACAACTGACAATGGACAAGCTGAGACAAGCTTACCATTGCACAATCCAACAGGCGAAACCCAGTTCACCATTATAATTACAAAGACTTTCACGGCCGGAGTTACGTGACGAAGCAGTAGAATCCGGGATTATAGGTCGTGGTCGTTCTGAAAGCGTTTCGTCAACATCTGCGGCTGACATCTTCAGTGGAGCTGCGTAGACGTTTAAGATTGTAACTCGGAGGTTCAGCAGCAACAGTTACTGTACTTCCAAAACGACCACGACCTAACATTCCAGATACTACTACTTTGTCACGAGTCCACCATTATCTAAATATTTACTCAATTCCAACTAACCACCCAATCCCAACACACAAGCAAACGAACCTAAACCATCAGGTGTAGGAGGCATCAAATCTATTTTTAGTGTTACGCAGACCATGCAATCAGGCATATGGGAGAAGAGCCAAAAACTGAACACCAGATAGGATGCACATTAATCGTCAAAACGCCCTTGGTGCCAACCTTCGAAAAAAAAGTATGTGAAAGATAAAATTGAGGGTCTCTGCCCCGGGGGCAACACGGTGCAGTGAGTCATCCCGTCAAGAATGCCCAGGCACCAGTCTTTGGACTTCTCAGCCTAATGGACCGAGCTAGTCAACCAGTGGCGTCTCTAACTTCCTAATCGACTGGGTACGGTACGAGTGAACCTGTACTTGCGTTCCTATTAATCAATTAGGATAGGTAGGTACTGAAATAGTTCCTTCATAAAAATTTGCCCTGGGGTTAAATCTCGAGGTTCCTTACCACAAAGCACTGAATTGATCGATGGGGCGATTGCCTAGTTAAGAATGGGCAGACCAATATAATTCGACACAATACAGTAATAGTGGCAGGGTATGCTGAGGGCTGTATACCACAGCACCAGGAAAGTAAAATGTGATCTGATTCCGTATGAGATGCAGGGGGAGGCCGACCAGCGAGTGCCAGGAAAGTTATGAACACCTCCCTCAGGTGCTACTAACAGCCAATGCAAGCCCGGTTAAAAAGGTATTCTTGGCTTGCATGAGAAGTGATCTGATTCCATTTTATGAGATGACGAGGAGGAATACAGCCAGCGAGCACCAGGAAAGCTAGGAAATTACTAACCGCCTGGATTGGTGTGCAAGAGGACAATCTGTCCCGATATTGTGCCGAAATTAATTTGCATATTATTGGACTTTGTGTTTCTTGTTCTGTTGTTCTGCCAATCAAAGTAATGAGATCTTAAATTTGGCCAAGTTCTTTCGCCATTTAAAGTTATGAGATAGAATGAGGGCCAAGTTCATAGGTCACAGGATTTTCAAAATATATGGCTGCGTTTTAGATAACTTGGCCTGGCTAATGATGTTTTAGGACTGTGCAATTCAAAACCAGTCTCGTAAATTCATTGTGAACCAATATTTCGATACCGTCATTAAGGCTAGAATACAACTACTGGGTCGCCTATTCGTATGAAAATAAGACGCTCCTGGCGAAGTTGTGCTATTTTTTAGGTTAAGACCCAGGCCAAATTATCTAAAACGCAGCCATAGATTTTGAAAATCCTGTGACCTATGAACTTGGCCCTCATCCCTATCTCATAACTTTAAATGGCCAAAGAACTTGGCCAAATTTAAGATCTCATTACTTTGAATGGCTAAACTTTTGCAAGAACGGTGTTAGGAACTTGGCCTGTTTTTACACGGAGTGTTTTTGTTGGGATTTATTTATTTAAAGTGGATAGCACATTCTTGCTAAATGCCATATGATCTGGGGCCCCAGACTTGAGCATCTTGGGTGAGCTGTTGCTAATGATGGTTGGGCTCCAGTAGTCCAACCCGCTGCCACAGCGAGATTCGCAGAAGCAATAGAACTCGAATAGTATAATTGGGGGACCTATGGGCGCAAGTTTAGGCCTGGGTCCCAACTCATACTGATACTACTACTAACCGCCACTGCAAGCCCGGTTGTTAAGCCATTCTTGGCTTGCATGAGAACTCAGAAGTGATTTGATTCCGTATGCGATGACGAGGAGCAAAGTAGCCAGCCAACCGGCTAAGCGAGGCTGAGGGACGATCAGCGAGCACTCCACGAAAGCTATCAACTTAACCCCCCCCCCCCCCCCGATACTATACTACTAACCGCCACTGCAAGCCCGGTTGTTAAGGCATTCTTGGCTTGCATGAGAAGTGATCTGATTCCGTATGAGATGACGAGGAGGAATGTAACCAGCCAACTGGCCGAGCGAGGCTGAGGGCCGTGTTGCGTCGCGCGCAGGAGCTCCGAGCCAGTGCGGGACCAAAGTTTTCTTCTCCAGCCCGATTGAAGGACACCACAACTCCCCTGACAACTTTAATCTTCCTATCTTCATACTGGATTCTCCATGGTTTTCTTGCCCGTCTCACCAATGCAACGGTGCATCCATACGTTTGGTTGTTTTAAGTGGCATCATCTTGTATTGTGGGTTTGTACGTTGTACCTATAGGTACTATAGGCCTCTTGTTTTGCAACTGACAAGTTAAGTAGGTAGAAAATTCGATGATCTCTTATTTGCGCAGATTTCATGAAAAATACAAGAAAATTCGGGTCTTGTATCCAGACATGAGAACTGTTAGAGGATTCCCTTCCATTCACCCCAGCGCTATTAGGGATAAAATAAATAAATACAATTCTTCTTAGATTATACTAGTACAAATTCATGGTATGCGAAAGTACGAATAAAGCAATTCGTCAAACAAATAGTTTCAGATAGGTAATTAGTTATGTCATTGCAATGGTGTGTTGACTGGTCAGCAAAATGCCCGACAGCCGCGTTTTCACCTACACAGCAATGAAAAGTTCACATTTTCGTTGGCTGGAAATTTTCCTTGTTACATCGAGTCTTAAATCTTGACCTTCTAATTCATAGTCCAGATCTCTCTAGGTCAGGAATAGTCAAGTTATCAGGGAACTAGATTGTGAAATGGGAGGTCTGAGATTGAGACCGGACGTAAATCCGTAATTAAGGAAAATTTTCTGCCCGGATAAAATGAATAATGCCGTCTGCACACAGGCCAACAGGGTCACGCAACCCCCATTCGTAAGAGGCAACGCAGGTACCTGGACCGGATCGCGATCGACCCCTCTGGAGCTGTGCAACTTACGGACATGGGAATATGGGAGCCTCCGCCCTCCAGCCTGGGGTAGTAAAGGGAAGATGTTTCACACTACCTCCAGTTGCTTCTATTTATTTCTACTGGTGTTTATAAAGACGCAGAGACGGTTTGCAGGGCCGTAGCCTGAATTTTTGTTATTTTGGGGGGGGGGGGCATCTGACGTCACCGGAGGTGAGGTAACCTCAATCTATTTAAAACTCCATTCTATCTAGTTTTTTTTTTTTTTTTTTTTTTTTTTTTTAAGCGCGGATGTCTGTTGGGAATTTGCGTTAGGAAATTGGGCATGTTTACCGATTATTTAGTGGTAGAGAGTTATCCGTTCTGTTGTGTAAGTAGTGGGGAGGGGGGGGGGGATGGTTAAATGTTGAAGAAGAGACCGGTGGCTCTTAGGAATTGAATGATATTATTTGTGGCTGTTGTTGTGTTTCCTAGAGCATCGGAGAGGGAGGAGGGTGCTCGTAGGACGGAGGCTCGTTGGACCGAGTAGGTTGGCCAATCGAGAAGAAGGTGAGCTATTGTGAGGGCCACTCCGGTCCGGACCTCCCACGGCCTTGCTGCCTTCTTTCTTTGTATATAGTAGAATGTTCTGCAATTTAATTTGGCCATCTTTCTAAATATCATTAAAACCACTCATATCAGCAGCATGTACATTGTTAAGATTGCTCTCTTTGAGAAATAGCTGCAAGTCCAGAGTTCTAACAAGCTAATAGTATATATAAGTATATATATAATTGAACAATCATTAAAAATCGAAGCATAAATCCCCAGCACTAAGTGCAAAAATGACATGCTAATGAATGTTTATTATATCCGAAAATAATTAATGAAGAAAAACGGAAAGACAAAGATCATGGGTTCGAGTCCCACAGTGTTCGGTTTTTTCATGATTTTCTATTTTTGAATTTACTGTCCTGATAATGTCTTCAACCCACGTCAATTTATGCCAAAAATCTTTGCCAATGCATAGAAAATGCCTTAGTAAGTATAATAATAAAGCACTAACTCACTCAGTAAGCCTTGCATATGATATGTACAGTAAGGGTAAGTAAGGGCCATAGACCCTAATCTCGCTAGGTATACACGTATTTTCTTTCAAATAAGATTTTATTATTATTACATAAGGCGCCAGTCACAACGCACAAGCCATGACAGCATACGATAATAAACGTTCATCCACAACCCTAATGACTTCCAATTTCGACTTATTTCTGGCTAACAAGAAAAATTAGCAACCAAAACATGTGAACAAGCACAGAAGTGAAGGTACACACAGCGTAGAGATAATTGCCATGACTCCACACAAAGCCGGGACAAAATACTTATTGATGACCCCTCGCTATCAAAGGAGGTGCCCAACAAAAAAATGTTGAATCATTACTCCTAATAACTTTGGCCAACCAATGTTTATTAAAATAATTTTTTTATAAAATTATATTATGGTGCTATAAAGCGGTTCTAATTTCCTTTTGAAAACGGGCAACGTCGCTTGACTAGTTTTTTTCCGGCTGGTCTGAGGATTGGAAAGAAGTGGTGTTGGGGTTAGAGTACTTGGTTTGGCAACAGGTGGTTACAAGCAAGGCCGTAGCCAAAGGGGGGGGGGGGGTTCATGGGGGTTCAAACCCCCTGAAAGAAAATCCTAGATATGGCCTCGGTTTCAAGGTTTAGGTTTTGAGGTCTGACGGTGTAATGCATGTTTTTTTTTACAAGGAAACAGGTTCAATATAATTATACAGAACAGGTATGAGTGAATCCGTCCCATGGTTAAATGTCTGCTGCCTATAGATTTTCCCTGTCCTAAAGCATTGGATTGACCGATGGGACAATTGCATAGTCTGGAATGGTCAGAATAAATTTAATACAACCGCTAGGTTGGCTTAGTAATAGAACAAAAAAAGTCCATATTTATTTATTTACAATAATAATGATATGGTATGAAATGCATTGTTGCTCGGATTATCCGCATAACATCTTCAAAAACAATTTTCCCTTCAAAACCTAAATACTTCTTGGGAAAGAAAGCAACCGATTGGGCTTTCTTACTCAATTTAGCACCTAAAACATACCTGCGGGCCTACTATGGCGATTTTTTTTTTTTTCCTTAACCTGGGATTAAAAATGTAAAAAAGATAATTTTATAGTGGAAAGTGTTATTCAAAATGGTTCTGTTCGCATTTGTAACCCCAAGAATCAGCTAATACTAAACGGCATAGCAGGCCCGATATGGCAAATAATTCTTAGTCTACTACAAAATTTATTGCAATCATTTTTGAGGGAGAATTTTGAGTCCAGTCCGAGCAGAAACAACAATGCCACCAAAAACAAGGAAAATAACTACCCACTCTATACCAAACTAATTTGGTCTGACAGCTGGCCACTCTACAACAGATTAAATTGGTAGGTAGCCCTCACTCGGTCTTATCACGTGGCAGGTGCGATGGAATAAACATGTAAACCCCAAAATTTAGGGCGCCTATCTCGTAAAAGGGATCGCAGTAAACCTGGTAGCTGCACAGGGGCTGAAAATTCGGTAGGGGAGGGTCTTCAGGTAGCCTTTATAAATGGTACAACTAATTGCAGGCTCCATGGCTCAGGTGCATGAATGAAGCAATTTGTTTGCAATTAAATTTGAGGAAACTATACAGGGTTTGGTTAGGTTAGGTGGTGGAGAACTGGACTGAGAAGCGGAAGGTAGAGTTTCGAGACTCGACGTCTCATTAAGAAATTTTTCTGCCTGGCCTGTGTCCATATCCATCTTAATGGGGAAAACTCGCCTGCCGGGCATAAATTGCTGTCAGTGTCCGCCTGTCAGACGTTAGTAGCCTCTGGCTCCGTCATCCTTCTGGTCCTTCGATCTGTCTTCTTTTGACCTCCAAAAGACCTTTTGGGTCCATTTTGTTCCTCGGTCGGACGTCGCGTAATAGGCTGTCATAGGTCCCCACCATCAGCCATTCATAAAGTCGCCAACGGGTCTTCCATTAAAATGCGTAAAACTTAGTGCCGAAGGGAAAGAGGCTGCCAGCGTCGTAGCCAAGGGGGGTTCAAACCCCCCGCCCCCGAAATGAAACGGTTTGATACTAGATAGAATCGGATTTTGAGAGGAAAAATAAAAACTACTATGTAATATCCAATGAAATTTCTGAAACCCCCCCTCCCCCGAAAAAAATCCTGGCTACGCCCTTAGCGGGGGTCAAGAAAGAGGATTCTGTATACAAGACCTCAATGGGCTGTCGTGCCAGTGGTTTTTTAACACCTGAAGGCTGGAGAGGATCTCTTTGTTGTTTCTATAGGCTCCAACACTTAGGCGAGACCTTCTTCAAATGTCTCTTCTACCATTATGGCAATTGTAGTCATGATGACTACACTAGGGAATGCAGTGGTGCATCCTTATGCCTTTGACTCTTCATTGAGTTCCTACGCCTTCGGGACCAGTTTCCCAACCCCTGAAAAAAGAGGGCTCTGCGCAAAAAAGGCTGTGTTTTTATCCCATCTCAAACTTGGTCCGCTATCTGTTCAATCGCCCTTAAGAGCTTTCATCTTCACCACACGGAGGTACAAATTAGGGATTTTCGCTTCTTCTCACCTGATACCGTAAGGCAAAGGCATTATTATACTCAGAAGCTCAGCTACTTTGACACCAGGAGGTTGCTAGATGAATTAAGCAAGTAAATAAAAAAATAAACCTGGTAGCTGCATAGGGGTTGGAAATTACATAGAGGGGAGGCTTTCCAGGTAGATAGTATTAATGACACACCAGGCTGCAAGCAATAATTACAGCTATAGGTCTGATGGTTTCAGTGTATGAATTAAGCAATTTGTTATGAATTTAAAACTGGCTTGATGATATTTAAATTAGAACTGTGGCAATTATGGTGCAGTTGGTGTGGAAATGCCAGAATGTAGTGAAGAAGCGATTAGGCTACTTGTTTAGATATGAGAGGCTTAATAGTCAGGGTGATATGGATGTCAAAAGTTGAAAGATTACTATCGTCTGTACTTTGTAGCAATGGGAAATAATCAACGTATAGCTTGTGTCAGTGGAACCACTGTGTTTCTCGGTTGCGAATATTGCCATGGAGCAGCATGCACTGTGCAGTTCTAGCTATTCGAACCATATTCGAACGCTGCGTATGCCCACTATCCTAAAGACCACTAGTCTCAATGACCACACACATGTTAAGAGAAAATCGGAGGACCCCGGACTCTCCTACTTCGCTTTTTTGTACAAAATCGAATTCACAGGAAAAGTCGATCGTACAACAGTCAAAAATATACGTCAACTTATACAAACCATCCCTATGTTAAGCCTGGTTTGCAAGAAATGTATCGTAACGATCGAATCGTTGCGTGTGAACAGGTCATTGTAGCGATTAATTTGAATTGGATTGGATGATTGATACTGGCAGTTATCAATATCTGCAAATCGTAACGACAGTTGTAGCAACCGTTTCTCGCTACAATTTGATTTAGTTTGCATTGGCCGTTCACGGAGGTTGTGTATAGTTGGTTGTTTCGTTGAGAATTTTTTTCATTTTTTAATAAGTGATAAGTTTAATTAAATGATCACGGCACGACAAACACCTCGACAATTCTTGAGAGAATTTATTGAGCTATATCAAAGTTTTCCCTGCTTGTGGTTTGTTAAGAGCAAAGAATACTCGGACAGGAATGAAAAAGGTCTTGCGTATGAAGAGATGGTCAAAAAGTACAAGGAGATTGATCCTTCGGCAGACAGAAACACTGTTGTGTTAAAAAATTAATGCATTGTGTACGGTTTATAAGAAAGAACTATCAAAATTAAATAATTCGTCAAAATCTGGGGCTCGAGCGGATGATATTTATAAACCTAGTTTGTGGTACCTTCTGCATTTTTTGAGCGACCAGGACTCTGTAAGTGTAAGACGTACTAGGAACATTGGACAAGAAATCGTTGCGTGCAATATCCAGTCTTTCGATTAATTGGAACAATAAAAACGACGATAAATTGTCATTAACATCGTTACGATTTATTGTTGCGTTTAAACCCGGCTTAATGTGCTGTGTTTGAAAAAAAACCAGCTGGAATGAGGTTCTGTAGGGGCAGTTTTGGTCACTAGGTTCGCTAACGACAAACCGATATCCATATTATTCAAAATGGCCGCCGTTTGCATGTGAAATCTAAGCTCTTAGCATCTAATTAATTCTTTTAATATTTTTTATAATATTTTTACTATGCCTGGACCTTATTTCGCTGCATATAATTTAATATATATATTCTCCATGATTTATAGAAAAATATCACTTTAAAATAATACGTAATTAAAATTAATTTTAAAATAGTATTGAGGCTTATGGAAAAATCAACGCTTTGCTATCATTGCAACTGGTGCTGCCATCTACAAAATGACGTCACAAATGAATCTCATTTCCAGTACAATAGAAAGTTAAAATGAAAATAAGGGGCCTGAACACATTAAGTCAAGATTCCCCTCGTTGCAGGTTGCAGGTATAGCCAGGTATGCAAGGCTTTGTTAGTGTGGAAAAAATGTAGCTGTTGAGTTGATAATAGGATCTGCAACAATATACCTGTAGGTGGTCAACCCAGTGCAAACCAATTATAGGACAGGATTTCAGGCAACCCTGTATATGGGGGTGCCTGGTATTGACATATTGCTCAGAAGTTGGATGCGGTGAAGACTTCTAATTGATTAGAAGGGGCCTCTAACCCTGAGAAGAGTCAAGTGTGTAAATGGGTGGGGCACCTGATTAGCTGTAAAGAGCTCCTTAACTGCATTAAGGGCACCTCTGCCAGGTGCATAAACTGTAGAACTTAAAAAAGATATGAGGTGCGGACCGTAATATAATAATATGCTGAAAACCAATCGATAGATTGCGACTTAAGAAGAAGATGAAGACACAAAAGATACATGTCTTGTTATTTCATTTAATTATTATTATTTAATTTCAGCCTAATTCTCTCTATAGGGAAAGAAAAAGCCCAGTTGGTAGCCAACTAAACTATAAAACGACATTAAAGGAAATATTTTTCTCCTGGCCAAACCCTATATATATATATATTTTAATTTTTATATACCTGCTCAAAATTAGAGGATATGGAAAAAAACTGGACTTGGTGGGATTCGAACCCGCAATCTACGCCTAACCGGGGCGTCTAATTTCGGTAATAACTTCAACCAAAAGTTAATTTAATGTCAGTGTTATATATACCACACCTCCATCGGTAGCGGAAAACGCGGCTGCAGGGCATGTTGCTGACTACAACATGAAATAGAGCCGTGGTCATGAGATGGGTCGTCTATCAGTGCTCAGGTCTCTTTTTAGTTGCCGTCCCACCGCGGTTTTTTTCGCTTATTGGGTACATTATGTCAAAAATCATTCCTATTCCTCTCAGACAGGAAATGACAACATTAAACCGGCTGTCTACTTCTTTGGTACCTGCGGTTAGAGTACACCTCTGTAACTCGATAATAGCAGGCCGGGTCGGGGCAACCTGAGATCACGGCGCTCCTATGTCTACCAGCGTTTTCTAGGTCAGGAAATACCAAAGCTACTGGAACAAACTAGGTACGGTCGGTCGGTAGTTAAACCTTTCAGAGGCTTACTCACTGGTTCACAAAGCGTGGGAACCTAGACTGCCGAAGGAGTAGAGGTTTATTGTTAGGTATATACACATGACTTGTGACAAGGAGTCGCTTTGATATAGTTGTTATTCCCTAATAGTCTGCACGACGTATGGGGACCTGAAGAGGACAGAACGGAATGGAGGATCCAGAGGATCCGGAGTGTGTTGCTGTAAGACAACCTCTGTTATCGTGGATTCATGGTCGGGTAGTACTATACATTGTAATGATCAGGACAAAGCTAGTAGTAGTAGTGTTCGTCGGGTTAATAACGACTCAGGCCTCATATTTGGGCCCATAGAGCGACTCCGACTTGACTGTCCTATGCCAGCCCATAGGACAGTGGACCTCCTGATTATAGTGGATTCCGAACCACTTGGGAAACACAGTGAAGTCACACGATTAGTTCGGAGGTGACCAGGACAAGTCCTACCATGTTTCCCTACCGGCACTGTGCACACGACCAAGTTACCTGCAGCTTTGAACCGGCTCTGGTCCGCTGGATTCAACTTGGTATGGCGGCCGGCAGGACAAAGCTAACTAGATTCACGCTTGTAAACAAATACAAGGCTCATGCATAGATGTGTAGTGTATAGCTTTCAAAAAAGGCTCATGCATAGATGTATATAGCTTTTAAAAAAGGTTTATTCAATGGACCCCCTGAGCGTGGGAAAGTGGACTCCTGAAGAAGTTTCAGGTCTGTAGGTGCGGTAAGGGACGTGCGTCTACTGCGTTTGGGTCTGTTGCCTTTAAATATAGGGATTTGTAGAGTGAGAAGCCTGAAATTGGGTTGGCAGGCGTGTGACGGGCGACTATTTTCAAACACCTGCCGACACATTGTATTTGGATGATTGACCGTTTTAATAAGGAAAATGCCCGATTTAAATATTTACAGACAAATCGAATTGCAAAACGAGAAAACGTACGTAATGGACATATTAGGTTTTGGTTTCATATACGTAGCTAATTTGTGAGATTCATGCAAATGGACATGTAGAGTAGTGTTACGAACTCCGACTTTCACCCGAGAGGTTGTTGGTTCGAGTCCCACACTTGCTACATTTTCTGGCCATGCTTCGGAGGGCATGTAAAGCAGGCGGTCCCGGGCCTTCCTAGTTGAGTGTAAGAGAGGGCTTTATAGTCCTAACTCCGCTAGGTTGGCTTAGTAATAGAAACCATAAAAAGTCTTTATTTATTTATTTATAAATTATTAGTAATTCGACAGAGAAGTAGACATGAATACCGTATACACCGTATTTTGTTTTTGTTTTTATGCGATAAAGCAAATTTTCGTGCAAAAAATAAAATTTCTGGCGTAATTGTGGATTTCACAATTTCTGATGTACTTTAGAGCGGGAGATAGAGAGCAAAGGCAGCTTAAAACACGACGGCTACTTGAGAAAAGGAGTGCTGTTAAGCGATCCTTCATCCGCAATATACTTTTACAGCAAGGTTCAATAGTATTAATAGTTTTCAACAAAACTGTCTGGCTTTTAGAATTATATTTAATTAATTACAGGTATTTTTTTTTTTTTAGCGAGATACATTATACTTCAGATATCAACATAGCATTTTCTAGTCTTGTTCATATTTACCGTGATGTAAATAATGTATGTAATGTACTCCAACAGCTGCAAATTTAGGTAACGGTAACTGCATTTCCAAAGCTAGATAAATTCTTTGTTTGACAGCTACGATGTTTGGCACTATAGGTTACGTCTTGTAAGTCATTAATCTTATAAATCGGATGTTTCGGCCGTCATGGTAACATTACTAACATTCCTTCTAAATTAGCGTTGAAAAGGTCCATGGCGTGTCACGGTGGATTGTCTTAAGAAGTAGACCCTTTCAGTGTTGAATATTTTTGCGTTTGTGATGTTACGGTTATTGAGATCAATAGACATAGCAGAAATGGATGGTAGTGAATTAGAATCAGTGTGACTGTTATCTTGAATAGAAGGTATCATTGTATCAATTCGGTATGAATGCAGTTAAGGTGCCCATTCCATTGACCGGCTAGGGCTATTTCCAAAAACGGTGACGTGGTAGCAGACATTCAAGACTTAGGTGGCGTTTCCACCGACCTCGCATTGCAAAATTGACGGAAATGTTTATTTTCCTCTATGCCATAGTTAAAATTGATCAATGATCATACAGTAAAATCACAAACAAACAAACTAAAATTAAAAAATGGCTTCATGGGATATGTTAATTACAAACATTTTAATAGATTTCTATAAAAAGAAAAACAAACATTTCCGTCAATGTCATTTGCAATCTGCAATGCGAGGTCGATGGAAACACTACCTAAGTCTTGAATGTCTGCTACCACGTCACCGTTTTTGGAAATAGCCCTAGCCGGTCAATGGAATGGGCGCCTTATCATTTACAAATATTTCAATTAAACTATCGTTGATATGTGCAGTCAGGTGTAAGAGAGGGTCATCTCCATTTTGTATCTACATATTTTGTTTCCTTTAAAGACTTTATTATTATTATAAATTGGGCGCACAGCAGCATTCAAAATGGCCGAGACTGTGGTCGCTGAAGACGCAACAGTGGTTTTCGCTTTTGGGACGAGACGGGTGAAAATGTGCAGACGTGGGAAGGGATTCATTTTCTGCTCATCGTTCCACGTACAATGCTGAAGATAACATGGCAGGTGGCCCATGAACTGTAAAAAATATCCTTGCTGGGAGTGAATGTCCTTATCTCTCCTACTACAGTATACATAGAAGCCGCTCAAAACCCTCAACTAATTTTCAACCATTGTCCAAAAAAACCCCCAACTGAACAACCTACTTATAAATAGTTCTCAAGGACCACAAAAAAAAGACTGGACACTGGCTAAAGGCCACTTCAAAGTCTCCAAAACTACACCCAAAGTACTTCAATGTTGATCTATTTGTCCGGTTCGAGAATGATGATGTCGCATTATTTGAGTTGAAAGATCCATCAAGAGGAGTGGGCTCGGCTGGAGTCTGGGTTTGGAGAAGCATTTGTTCACTCTAGAAGCCCTGCTGGCACGAAGTTCTGGACCGATAAGAAGTCTTGCAAGTCGTGACCGCCGGACGGACGTCCATTAGGGCACTTTTCCCACCAACACTCGAGCTAGGCACGAATTAGGTGTCTTTGCCTTAGCTGGTGTGGCTACGGCCATTAAAAAATGACTTGTAGGTTTGACTATTATATTGAGCAATTGTTCCGTTATGTGCCCGAATTTACTATAGCAGGGTGCGACACCATGAGGATGGTTGGCTGCTAATGACGTAAAAGAAATAGAGGGACCACCTGTTTTTAGAAGTGAAAATTCAAAGAAACCTGGCATGCATTAAGGTGTATTTACTGCCTATGCAAGGACGATGGGGAGGGGTGGGGAGTTCGTAAAGCGTCAAATTTGATACAAACCTATCCCTCAAGAGGTCGACCCTGTCAGAGTGTCAGTCAACTTCCCTTTTCCACGAGGTGAAAGAGTCTGTCCTTCGGGTGACTCAAGTTAACAAATAGACTCACTACCCCCGCCAGGCTGACAGGGTTGCTTAAAGCAGAAATGTTGAAAGCAGGCATTGGAAACAAACGAACAAACCTATCCCTGCCTTTGCTCCTTGCCTACAGTACCTTTTTTCCCCTTGAATTGTCCTACTTAACCATGCAAGCGCGTACCTCCCATTAGGCTATAGACTTTGCAGCAGAGACGCCGACTTGGGGGGGGGGGGGCACGGTCCATCTTGCCCCCGCAGACTAGTTACTGGGGGGGGGGGCAGCGTAGACGCAGAGACTTAATGCCATAGCAATAACGAGCATTCGCAATGAAGAGGCAAAAAACCTTGATATAAAGGTTTTAGTCAATAATTTTATAGAAAGAGCGATACGAGTGTACGTCGGTCAGCGTTTTCTGCATTATAGTTATTTTAAGTAACCATTTACCAATGCATTTTCTTTATACTTTCCAGAGACCAGAGTACCGGCCAAATTCTTGCCCCCCCCCCCCAGAATTTTTAAAACTCGGCGTCCCTACTTTGCAGTTCATACGAAACACTACAGTGGGCTACAAAAGGCAGCATACCATAATGCCAGTACCTACTGCATAATGCAATCGGTGATATTGTATGGTACAGCCTTCGCTAGAAGCATTTTAGCGATAACCGCTCTCAGGCTGGTACTAGGTTCTATACATAATTCTATGGAGCCGCACCACTTCCAAGAACCATTAAAACCTTCTATACCTGGGTACTGGGTAGAGTGCAACTAATAATTGGAGTCGGCTGCAGTGCAAGCCCAGCTTATCATGAATTGTCGCATTAAAACATTATCGCATAATGTTTTTAATTAATTTTAACAGCTCCGTGTTGGTATAAACTGGCTGAGTTTCGGTATACTTGTGTAAGGTAAAATGTAGCTATGTAGTCTTGGGCATGGACGGATACAGAGCGGGGGTAATTGTAAGTTACTATCTATTACGCTTGTACTTGTACTTGGTTAAGTCATGCCTTCGCCTGTTTCATTGCGTCAATTGTAAGCTTGTTTCAGCTTGCCTATTATCGCTTGTAGCCAATGTAGGTTGACATCGAGAACGTATACCAGTTTGCCAATAGCCAAAAATTCATACAGAAACATTACAAATAATGAAAAACAAATCCGAAATCCATGGGGTCGTTGGCATTGGATAAGAGACCTATGCTCCCCAAAGATGGGCTGGATCCGTCCAGGACAGCTGGCCTACTATGCTGTTTAGTATTAACTTATTCTTGGGGTTAAAAATGTAAACAAAACCATTTTGAATACGGTAGCACTTTCCATTCTAAAATTATCTTGTTTACATATTTCATCCTAGGTAAGACGCTATTCCACCAACGTCAATAGTGATAGTAAATATAGTATTGACGAAAATTTCAATTTTTCATTGATACACGCCATTCCACTGGTTTTTTTTCAAATATTGATTACTTTTCTTCTAATGACACGTATGCGCCAAATTTTTGAATTTTGTTTGTATTTGCTTTCTTCGTACACTTATTATTTTTAATACAACCTAATAATAGTAGGAGATCCGAAGTAAGATCGATCTTCACCGATCTGTCTAATGGATGAAAACTGTTTTATAAACAATCTATTAAAATGTTTGTACTTAACATATTCCATGACGCCATTTTAGTTTGTTATTGTTTGCAGCGCGTGATTTTACTCTATATGATCATTGATCAATTTTAACTATGGCATAGAGTAAAATTCAAATTTCCGTCAATACTACATTTACTATCACTATTGACGTTGGTGGAATAAGCGCCTTAGAATAGCAGTAATATTTCAGGAGATAAATTGTAAATTTCCTTTGAAAGCTTGTATTTTTCTGTCTTAACACCATTTTTATATTTTTGCGGGTTGCAACGTTGGAATGACTCGGTCCTCTCTTTGTTTTCCAAACGTTTGGAAATCTCTGCTTTCTCTTCATATAGCTAGGGCTAAAAAAATGCATAACAGAATTTTTTCAAAGTTACTTTTAAAGGGTAGCCACTTAGGATGCCCATTGGGCCTTTGCCTGCCAATGACAACATTGATTATATGGTTAACCATAAGAATTTCGTCAACTGGTACACGTCGTCGAAGTCAATCCACACCGGGTATTTGCGACTATAGACAAGCTGAGTCATGCTTAGTATTGATACATTGTAACCAGTGGCGGACACAGCTTTTTATTTTGCCGCCTCATTTGCATCTTCTCCTCGAGTTGAGCAAGTCTCAAATCGCAGATAAGGTGTAACTGTGCTAGTGGGTTTCCCTCTGTAGATGGCAGTTCTTGCCGAAAGCGCTCAGGGTTTTATACTAACACAAGTGGGTTTCTTAGACAAAGTTAATTTCTTAACGATTATTTGGGTTTTACTAATTCGGGGTGTTATAACAAGTTTTTGTTATTTTTTGTTTATTAAAATGAAATACCACGAAGTCACGAGTAATCTAATTATTTATGTTGCCGCCTCAGGTATAAACTGAGAATAAAAACAATACGGTATTTGATTTAAGTACTATAACTGATTTAGTTTCTCCTAACAATTCTGTTTGGTAAATACATTAATGAAACGAAAGTTACGGAACCATATAAACAAGTATTACAATGCCACTTTCCATATTTCATGTTTTTTTAAAGAATTAAGTTGTCACTTTGCCGCCTTTTTATAATTTTGTAGGGGGTCATGACCCCTGTGACCCCCCCCCCCCCCCTCTGTGTCCGCCACTGATTGTAACAGACGTGACCGGTACGGGTACGAGCCTTAATCAAGAGTAACCGAATAATAGTTACGGTATAACACATGGGAAAAGAACGACTTACCTATGGTCCCTAAGATGGTCCTGCCTTCGGAACGCCTTATTACAGATGTCACAGCTATAGGGCCGTTCGTCTGTGTGGGTACGCTCATGAATAAGAAGATTGTACGACTTGGTGAACTGTCTGTTGCAGAATTTGCAGATGAATTGTTTCTTGGGGCGTGAGGCGCGGCCTGGGGCGCGGAGCAGTCGCCGGTCCAGGTGGGGGTGAGGGAAGACTACGGAAGAGAGGCCGGCGGGTGCCGGGAACATGCCGGGAGGACCGTAGGGCTGAGGACCCCTGAAAACAGAAAAGAAATTATAGAATTGGTTTGAATAGCTTCTGCAGGTGTACGGTTTTCCGAAGACCATGCACTAGCACAGGGATCGGCTTTAAGCAGCTGAACCAAATTTTGAAATATCCAGATATTAATCTGCTAGAAGAAGTACACATCCCAAACAACGAAATAAAACAACAATAAAATTTGTCTTACAGGTTATTAGTTATCTGTAAATTAAGAACTATAAAAATAAGTAGCCATCTGGAAGTTCTCACGGACATTATTTCCATAACAACTTTAAGTACTAAAAGAAATTTTACCATATTGTCTGTAAGAAAACAAATATAAATAATAACCAGCTGCAAAAAATCCTATTAACAAAACGGTAATTAATATATTAAAACATATTTTTCAGAAAACATTCACAAATTAAATATTAATATAAAGATAATAGTAATAAAATCTTATAAACTCTAAGCTTACCATTGTAATATAACTAATAAATGATTATTCATTACCTATTTAATTTTTGACAGATAGACCGACAGACAGACGTAAAAACAGTGTTTGGGTTCCTGGTACCTCAAAACAAGTAAATAAACTGAAATCTCGAAATCGAAAATTTCGACCATCACAAATTTAATTCTTCCTAATACTATATATTAATCGGAAAGCAATAAACCGCTTCCTTTCACTTGTACGATGTTATAGGTGTGTTTACAAGTTGATTATGATAATGAGAAGAAAATAGGCCCATGATTATATTACGTTTCCTTTCTATTCGGTGCAGTATAAAAATCTAACGTTCAACAATAAGTTAGTGCCTACTAAAGTAAACAGAAAAGATAAATTCATGTGTCGTAGGATAACTAAAAGATACACTCTCAATCAATTAAATACTAAATAACTTGTTTGGGAGCTTCTTCTACTGATTGGTATTGAGATTGTATGAAGAAGAAAATATGTATAGAATCCATCACAGACCTACGTATGTTGTCTGCCTAGATCCCGGACTTACAAACCTAATTAGTCCTAATCGAGTTTCGTTTTCACGCTTTAAAAGGGACACCAATACTATACCATCTTATACTTCTACAGCCTGAATAACGCTTTGCTTCTAAGATTCGGGTTGTAATGACTTTCAACTTAGACGGGGTACCTACACTATCAACTTATTCTGAGGTGTTGTCTACCTGAAGACAAAGCTTAACAGAAGACATAAACCTTTCAACCCTTTGGGAACACATTCGTCCCATGATAATTTTGACAAATCCTGCTGTGTTTGAGTTGTACCGAAATAGGTACGATATCGTGTAAACACGCTAGCGTATACCGACTCCCCTCAAGTTCTCATGGACCAGAGTGCCGCTTCACTATTCGCTAGGTATTCCATTCAAGTTGTCTAACAGGGCAATCTATCTTTTACTAACGACATAAAAGCAGGGAGACTCAGGGTCACATAAAAATAATGTTTGGAACTATAGTGCCTATAAGAAGGTTCAGAAAAAACAGGACTTGGCAGGATTCGAATCTACGCCTAGCCGGGGCATTGTCTTAACCGCTGGAAAACAAGCCCGACAAGCACAGCGCCTTCTACATCCTCCACTTATACTCTATTGACAAGATTCGTATTACTAGACAGATTAGCACAGCTACACAGCTATCTAACCGAGCAGGTCTGTGAGCTTACTTAATTGCATAAAGGCAATGCTTTATTCAATTTATTGCAGTTTTATGTACAGTAGTCTGCAAATAACACGGATATTAAAAAACGCCATGTCCAGCTTTTTCTGAATCCTCTATCGTAATTTCGGTTATAACGAGGAGGTTATACCTCTTCAACCTAAGTTAGATAAGCCTTTCTTTCCTTTTTCCTATCCCTATGTGGGGTCAGCGATACGGCAGGTTCCCCTCCACTCCTTGAAATTCTGTGTTTCGGCTGCAGTTGCTCCTACAAACTTGAAGTCTTGGTGGACTTCGGCTTCTACTGTTAGCCTGGGCCGTCCTCGTCTTCTTTTTCCCTCAGCTTCGTTATGTTTTATCCGCTTTATCAGGTCATCTGGCTGCCTTCTTTTGACGTGGCCCAGAAGGCAGAAGATCCATGAGGAGATAGAGAAAGAGGTGGAGGCAACTGGAGAAGATATAGGCGGCATCGAGAGACGAGGACGGCGGAACGACGTAGTGGTAGCGGTGAAGGTTCTTAACGAGCAGTAGAGCCAGCTAAAGTAAATCCAAAAGTGAGAACGTGAAACATACCTGAACATAACAGCAGCAGCAGCATGCGCGGCAGCCACACACGCCGCCTCTTCCCGCATCAGTGCCATTTCTTTCCTCTTATCCATCATGGTCGCCAGGTTCATCTTCCGCCCGCTATCTTCGAACGGAGATAGATGGATTGTTCTCGAGGGCACAACAGGAACAAACGCTGAAGACTCCCGACCGTGGTGACCAAGGAGACTGCCACCCAACGCTGCGAGGTGCTGGTGGTAGGATGTCAGCGCTGCGGAGGTGGAAGGCCCGGCGGAAGAGCTGTCGGAGGTGGTACGAGCGCGGCGTTCGGTCGTAACAGCGTCCGTGCTGCCCCCACCCTCGTCGACGGGCATTTTCTGGAACAGAAAAGTCGAGATAAGAAACACTGGCCTGGTTATTATGAGTCCCAGTCAAGAAGTGAACGCAGGATGTCTTGTGATTCTTGAAAACAATTGGTGTTCGGTCAGGTGTAGGGTCGTCACCATCGTATTATTTGGTCCAGGACCAAAATTCTTTCCCCTTTCCAAGTCAACATTGATCCTGATTTATAGACGAATACTTCATTTCTTCAGGGAATTCACGCGTCTTTGTTTTTAAAGTAGAGGTTATAACGTAGCGTACCAGTAAAAAACCACGAATCGAACCTGGTTAAATCCAAGATGGCCGAAAGCTATCGTTCATCTGAGTTCCGAATAGTTTTGGCAAGAGCCAGTAGATTGCGCGGATAACGTCAGGCTGGATTGCGTGCGCTAGACACGCTGCTCCTCCAGACAAGATTAATTACACTTTTAACTTGGGGTTAAGCGGCTAATCCTTCACCTGTTCATGGGAAATTTTTTAACAGGATCGCCATATAGTATAGTAATGCAAATCTGTTCGTTCCATTGATCATTATTAGAAAACCTGATATGTAGGTGTCGTGGCCATATCCTACATTTACTCACTTCTGATATTCTGAAATGATCGCATTTCATGAAATGTTTTAGTGTTTTAGTGTTGGCCACATCATGATGTGGTTTGGCCAGATCAAAGATAAAAAATCTATTCTCGATATGGGCAGCTGAAGTCTAAATGAGCCGTTACTCTTACTTCATGCAAAAGGTCACGATTGTTTTGATCACATCGTAAAATACTAAAATAGTTACATTCATTAGCGGTAGGGGTAGAGGCGCTGCAAGCGCTTGGTTTATGTGAAGATGGCGTCGATGGCGATCATTTCATGAAATTCTGAAGCGTTTCATGAAGTGAGCAAATCTACGATATGGCCCCGGCATTGGCACAATAAACAGTATGCCGTATCAGACGCGTTATTGTCGCAAATCCAACTGTCACAGAACCCTACCCGGTCTAAGGAATAACAGAAATTGCGCTCCGTTTATATCGTGAAACATGAAAATACTTTGCCAAATAACACATATTATCAATAAGTAAATATTTCGAATATATTGAGTGAACCCTCATAAGCCAACTATGGTCAATAGTCGTCAAAGGATAGGTTGCAGTGACAAATCATCATGGATGATATTTTGATATACTGTGCCAAATTATATATATTATAAAAGATAATATTTCGAATATATTGAGTGAACCCTCATAAGCCAACTGTGGTCATTAGTCGTCAAAGGATAGGTTGCAGTAGACAAATCGTCATGGATGGAATTGTGAATACAGTATACTATAAGTTTTTAATCAAATCAGATGAATTGTAGCGTAGTTTTTTGTCAAATGGGCCAGGGGCTGCATATTGTTTCATGAGTAATAAAATGTAAACTAAGAGCATCTGAAAAAAGCTGTATAGCAGCAGAAAATACCCTTCATCTGTTAACTGAAGATGAACTATGGATTTCAAGTACTCCAGAATTTTCCCAGTTCCGAGTCTCCTTTGAACGGGTTCTACAGAAAATAAACTTCTTGCCAAAATTATAAATGACCCCTGGATTCCACATCTTATTGCATAATCCCTGATTATCTTATTGAACATAACAGAAAAGGTATTGCTGCAGAAAATACACTTCATCTAGAAATTAAGGATGACCCTTGGATTACACATATCTCCCCAGTGTTCGAGTCCCCTTTGAACTGCATATGCCGTATTGGTAGTTAATGGAATAAGGTAGGTAGATCAACAATAATCAATCACAGCTCACCGCATAGAAAGGTCAAAGTGTTCGTCTACAGTGTCACTCGCCGAGTCATGTTCCATTATCAGATTGCTGGTCGCAATTTCTCAATTCCAAGCCAGTGACTGATGGTCCAGACTGCATCTCCAGGGTACAACCAGGAAAAGTTGACTTGCAGGGTGACATTGATCAGGAATCGCTCAAATCCAATGACTGACATGATCCAATCTCATGACAGGCTGGAGGGTAGCATCATTGCACTGATCAGAAATTACTCAAATTCTATGGCAATTACTACTTATCCAGGACTCAACCACGAAAAGTTGATAGTAGTAGTTTCTACAGGGTGACATTGATCAGAATCAAAAATCGCTTATAAATCCACACCAACGACTGACATGATCTGTAACTGATTGATTCGAGGATATAGCCTCACTGTATTGCATTGATCATAAATTTCTCAATTCCAAGTCAGTGACTGATGGTCCAGACTACATCTCCAGGGTACTACCATCAGGGAATGTTGATATAGAGGGTGACATTGATCAGAAATCGCGCAAATCCTATGACTGACATGATCAAATCTGATGGCTGACTGGAGGGTAGCATCATTGCACTGATCAGGAATTACTGCTTATCCGGGGCTGAACCAGGGAAAAGTTGACCTAGACTCTAGAGGGTGATATTGATCAGAATCAGGAATCGCTTATTTGAATCCGAACCAGTGACTGACATTATTTGTATGCTGCTTGATTGGAGGAAAAGACGTTCTGTCATCGCATATGGAAAGCGGAAATAAGAGAGGAACAAGGGTCAAGCCCTGGGGTACACCCTTGTGCTGACAATTGTCCTCAATTGCGTAATAATCTTGACAGCTAGGTCTAAAGGCAATACACGTGTGTACCAGTGTACATATGGCCTGCTGTCATAATTGTGCGTCATTATTAGCCAATCAGAGAGTTAGTTGCATGTCTTTTAGACTACTGTTGGGTAGGTTCCTTGAAGTGATAAAAGACTTGCGACTTAGAGACGACTTCTCAGACAATGAGACAAATACAACATGCGGTATATTAACAGAGACATGTTCTTAGGGTAGGTGTATTTATTAGTGTATTATACAATAGTATGTTTTATATATTAATTAAGTTCTTTTATTATGTACAGCCTCCCTACATGGTCAAATAGACCATAACTTTTGTTATGTATCAAGTCGTCTAAGATCGCGATGCGGAATCAAGAGAAGAGGCTGGTGCTGATTCAGCAGCCAAGTTTTGGGAAAGTACGAGTGATTCTGATGATGAAGTACTGAACCTGCTATGTCATATGTGACAATGCACCTCTTTGTGTCGCGAATATAATACAGACGTAAGGATAGAAAGCAAAGTACAAGTACGGGAGTGATAGGCGTGTCACCTTGTTAAGAGAACTCGCCACTCATACAAATTCTTGGGGCCGCGCTTCCCACAAAAAGCACTGCGTATTGTATGCCGACCTTCTTGTTGCTAAACCGAGTTGATGCTTTGCATATTATATTGGTCTATAGGCGTCTCAAGCGTTGTTTGATTTTCTTAGGTTACGTATCCAAAAGAAGTACCTTGTGGCTTGTTATATGGTAAATAGAGTGGAAGATGTAAACTTATCAATGGTATCGAAGCCTAAGCCAGCAGTTTGTACTTACAAACAACTGGTGTTTTGTATTACAATAGTACCCTAATCCTAATTTAATTGAAAATAGCTGATCTATACTTCCATATAGGAGAGTGCACATCAGCAGTGACCGGTGACCCCCGCACACCATCGGGTTAAGGGGGCCTACAAAATAATTTGTTACACCAATCATTTTAGAAAAATATACGAATTGTTATTATTATTATTATTATTATTATATATATAAGCAAAGAATGATCAAAAGAAAACCTGGGAAATCATAAACAGAATCACAGGAAGAAATATTTTGAACTCTGTGGATGAAACTATAAACCGATTTTTGATTTCCTAATAAACCGAGAAAAAATGAGATCAATTAATATAGCAACAGACTTCCTTAAATCATTTATAACAGAAATAAACCTTGTAAAAACATCGTGTAAGGTGCAGTTGACAGATATAAATAACAAAACAGATACTGTTCACAAGCCAATATTTAAATGGAAAAGTGTATCCTCCGAAGAGGTGGGAGCAACTATTAAAAAAATGAATACTAAAAAGTCACCAGGAACGGACGAAATCAGGATGAGGGACATAGCATCAAACAAACAGTTTATACCAATATTATCGAAAATAATAAACGGTTCTCTAAGCGATGGAACTATCCCGAAGCAAATGAAAGAAGCGATAATAAGACCTATATATAAAAATGGCAAGCACGATGACCCAAAAAACTATAGACCAATAAGTATTCTGAACTCGTCTGAGAAAATATTAGAGAAAATAGTTCATAAACAACTAACAACATACTTAATAAAAAATAAAATTATACATAGCAGACAATATGGTTTTCAGAAAGCGAAAAGTGCTGAACAATGCCTTGGAGATTTTAGTGATTATTGCAATCACCAACTTCACCTAAACAACAACATTTTAATCCTCTTTTTAGATTTTTCCAAAGCGTTTGACGTAATGCCCCACTTGGTAATAACAAAACAACTGCAGGAAATAGGAATTAGCGGCATCGAGCTTGAATGGTTCAAAAATTACCTAAAAAACAGAAAAGCAACAGTCAGACTAAATGAGCAAAATTGTAAATTAGGCGCATGGGACAGCGGTGTCCCACAAGGCAGTTTGTTGGGACCGTATTTATATATATTAACGATTAATAAATTAATAGACTACTTAAAAGGTTTGCAGGTATTTATGTACGCAGATGATATGGCACTCGTAATTGCAAACAAAGATGTCAAAGCAGCTAGCAAGAAAATGAACTCTGCAATCAGAGAAATTCAACAACTGACCCATGACCTCGGTCTGGCAATTAACTTCAAAAAGACGAAAATCATGCACATGAGGAATAGAGGACCCAAACAAATTGAAAGCAAATACATATTCCACAAACATGGATGTCTGCACTCCAGCAATACCTGCAATTGCACACAATATATAGACATGGTAGAAGAGCACAAATATTTGGGATTAACCATTGACAGCCATCTAAACTGGCAATCGCATATAGAGTCATTGTGTAAAAGACTGCGATCTGGGAGTGCAGCTCTCCATAAATTAAAATACGGGATGCCAAGGAAAGTAATAAAAAATGTATATCACGCCCTGATAGAGTCTGTAATAACTTACGGAATAACATCTTGGTGCAGGGACGAAAACACTTATGTAAATCAAGTGCAAAATGCCCAAAATAGAATAATTAAGAATATATTGTCAAACAAACTAAACAAAAAATTTAACCACATTGATGATAAATATAAGTACCTCGAAATATTAAACCTAAAACAACTCTATACATTTAAAGTAATTAAATATAACTTCTTTGACAAGAATTTTAACATAGAAACAGAAAACAATTCACATCACAATACTCGAAATCCAAGAAACGTCAATTTGAAACCAGCCTACAACAAATACGGGAATAGATTAAATAGTATAACGAAAATTTTTAATGAATTGCCCATACAACTTAAAAAATTAACTAAAATAGGAGAGATAAAAACGAAAATTAAAAAATGGCTTTTGAATTAAAATACTTCGCTTTAAAACTTACTTTACTTTTTACTTTACTATAATTACTCTTTACGTTAACTTACAATTTTAAATGGTATGAATTAAACTGATTTGAAATTAAAACTAAGTTTTTTTTGCTAACAGAGACGTGAAATAGAAAACATGTTGCATCATCTACAGCGTTTACTGTGCGAGCCCCCGACAAGTTGATTAACTTGGGGGCCCACAGGTTATTTGTATTATAAGGGTATAATTGTTAATTTATAAATATATTCCTTCGGCGCAGGGGAGTACCGGCTGGAGAAGAAGAAGAAGAAGAAAATTACTATACCATACCAGTGAACCTTCTTCTCTAAATGTCTCTTCTATCGAAGATTGGCGATCATCATGGCAATTTGGACCTTGGGGACTGGAGCTCTGAATAAACGTGTACTCTTACTCAAACCACAGTGCTGGGAAATGGACCCACCCTGAGGTCCTGCCCCTGAGGCATGAATAATATCCAAATTCATAGTTAGAGTAAATTAACATATTATGATCGGGCATGAGTCAACTTCTTCTTCTTCTTCTTTAAATGCCTCTTCAATCAAAGATTGGCGATCATCATGGCAATTTGGACGTTGAAGACAGCTGCTCTAAAAAGGGAAGTCGTCCTCCTGACAAATCACTGCCTCAGATTTTTCTACCAGGATTTTCTGCTGCGGCAGCCCTCTCCTTCTTTTCGCTTGGATTATTACAAGCAGGAGGGGATACTTTTCGTTCCTCATCACTTGGCCGAAGTATGTTAGTTTCCGTTTCTTAACCGTCAGCAGCAACTCGGGGTCTGTATCCATTCACCTCAGGACCTCAGCATTGGGGATACAGCATTGACACCTATTGTGGGCCTACTGGTAAATCCTGGTCTAGACTCTTGTCCCTGAAGTCCGAACCCGACCTATGTAGATAGAGAAAAGAGGGCCAGCAAGAATATGGAAGAAGATGGGCACGTTGGAAGGATTCACTGGCAGACTTGGCTGGCGCCGGGTCATTTAACGCCCAGTGCATTAATACAGTACAGATCGGCGGCGGCTTCGCTTTGACCGCCGTTATTGGGATGTGCCGAGCCCATATGCTTCCAGGAGCTGTATTGTTGGCAGCGCCCCATGTGGACAGTGATGCAACTAATGATACACTGGGTTTTAAAAAGTCAACAAACTTAGATTCACATCGTAATGGTCGGGGATTTAGAGTCGTAAATGTGCATTGAAAAGTTATTATTGGCAATAGAAAATTTTGAAAAATTGAGTCAATTCTCAATATAATAGGCTTGTATTTTTGCCTTCGTGGTCGTTGGCTGGGGGGAGGGGGCATCTGCCCTAGGTGGTTTTGACTGGGGGCTGGCGGCGCACCTTCCTCCAAAATTTTTTTTTTTTTTTGGGGGGGTCCATCTGACGTCACTGGAGCTTAGGTAACCTCAATGTGTTTGTTTAAAACTCCATTCTATCTAGTATACGCTGAAAATATTTCGGTGTGGGGATCCAGACCCCCTGGACCCCTCTGGCTACGGCTACAATGTGCACTATTAGTTGACATGAGTCCATTTAGTTAGGCGCCCATTCCACCGACCGGCTAGAGCTATTTACAAAAACGGTGACGTGGTAGCAGACATTCAAGACTTAGGTGGCGTTTCCACCGACCTCGCATTGCAGAATGCAAATGACATTGACGGAAATTAGAATTTTCTTTTTATAGAAATCTATTAAAATGTTTGTACTTAACATATCCCATGACGCCATTTTTTAATTTCAGTTTGTTTGTGATTTTACTGTATGATCATTGATCAATTTTAACTATGGCATAGAGGAAAATAAACGTTTCCGTCAATTCTGCAATGCGAGGTCGGTGGAAACCCCGCCTAAGTCTTGAATGTCTGCTACCACGTCACTGTTTTTTTTTAAATAGCCCTAGCCGGTCGGTGGAATGGGCGCCTTAAGCCGGCAAGCTTCGAGAACTGCACTATGACTGGAAGCTTGCTGTTGTTTATTGTGGCGCTATTGGGAGCAACCAACGCCTGCTCAAAACACACCATCCTTTCTCGCCTTTGGGCCTATTTTTTATTTTAATAAAGGTTGGAGGCCCTTGAAGATGCTAAGCTGATGGTATTGTGGTGGTACTTGTGATATTCTAGAGTCAACACTTCTAAGAAGACAGTCGGCGCTCGTTTAATCTGTAGGCCTCTTGTCAATATTTACAGTACGGAGGGCGTCTAAGGCGTGTGAAGAGGTTGAGCGTTTGACCAACAAACTGGGATACCATTCAATATATTGAAGGAGATACCTTCCAAGATTTGCCAACAGATGGCGTTCAGGCTTAACTATTAGGCTATGAATCCATAATTTCATCCAAAAATAATTACGGTATTTATTATTGGCAATCAAAACTTATAACTGAAGTTAGAGAGCATCGATAGAAAGGTTCTGCAGAAAAATGATTCTTTAGTAGTTTTTTTTAAATTAAAAATAAGCATTTTTTAATATTTTTTTGCCCCCAGTACCTACCAAACTACCAAGTTGTTGCTAACGGTTAAGAAAAGGAAACAAACATACTTCGCCATGTGATGAGGAACAAACATTATCGTCTGTTGCATGTCATGATACAAGGGAAGATAGAAGGACATGGAGATCCCGGCAGAAGAAAAACATTCTGGTTGAAAAACCTGAGGTAGTGGTTTGGCAAGAGCACGACTTCCCTTTTCAGAGCAGCAGCCTCCAAGGTACAAATTGCCATGATGATCGCTGATCTTCGATAGAAGAGGCATTAAAAGACGAAGAAGAAGTTAAGTCATGAGTCATGCCATCCTAATATACTACAAAGAATATTTACTCTACCCTAGAATTTGGAACCATCGTATTATTTATGCCTCAGCCTTAGCGCAGGCAAGGGTTGATGCAGTGGATAATTTAGGGGGTGGGGGGGGGGGTGTACAAGTTTTTTGTAAGTTTAGAAGGAATTATTTTGTTGAAAAGTTTAGTTTCATATAAAAAAAAAAAAATTAATAGGTTTCTTATGATTTCACTCATTTAAGGGGTCATGACCCCCCCCCCCAAGGACGGATACAGGGGGGGCAGCTCCCCCCCCCCCAAAAAAAATGGTAAATCTATCGTAAATTAAGTTATTACGCTCTAATTTAGTCGATCCTACATATGTTTTTCCTATTTTGACCCACAGCTCCCCCCCCCCCCGCCAAAATCAAATGGGCTGGTCCCCCCCTGCCCCCCCCCCCCTTGATCCGCCATTGAGCGTATCTTCATTTCCCACCATGTGTAAAAAGTAAAAAATGCCCGTATATTCAGAGCCCTACTTTTAATTTATAAACAAAAAATAAAAAACTCTATCGCCCGTACAGTTAGACTAGTCCTAGCCTACTGTAATATTACGTTGAATTAAAAACAGATGAATAACGGAGCTATAAAATTATGCTTTCACACATGTCGAGGACTGTCGGCGTCGCTCAAAAGAGTTTTTACTGTTTGTAGGGCCGAGTGCATCGAGTTTCTCGAATTACTAATACCTGAACCTGTCTTTACTTTTTTATGCAGCCCGACTCGGGTTACCACTCACTCTACCTCATAACTTGTCTTTTGCCATTTATATTTTATGGATTGGGTTTCAGGTTTGTTCCAGACGAGATGGTTCAGTTTTAATGGCCGTTTGTTCCTATTCCATGGGCACACTTGGAGTTCGATTCCTGACAAAGATACAAGTTTTGCTTTACCGTTTTGTATCGGTTAATTGTTGTTTGTTTGTATGCCAACGCCTGCTTTCAGCATCTCTGCTCTTAAGCATCCCTGTCAACCTGGCGGGGGGAGTGAGTCTGTTTATTAACATGAGGCACCCTAAGGGCAGACTCTTTCACCTCGGGGAGAAGGGGAGTTGACTGACAGGGTGGACCTCCTGATTATTGTGGATTTCGAACCACTTGGGGAACTTAGTAAAGTCACACGATTTAGTCGGAGGTGCCCAGGACTCGCCATGCACGTAGACTGACTGGTATAGTCTCAGCGCGTTATCATGTCCCACCATGTTCCCCTGCCTACTACCAAGTATGCTGCAGTTTGGAACATGCACTGTTTTGTTGGATTCAACTTGGTATGGCCGCTGTCAAGGCCGTGCAGAGGTTTTGATGTGGGGGGGGGGGGGCAAAAAACTTGTTTACTTAATTTATTAAGGAATTAATCGATAAATTCTTCAAACCATACAGGTTTACATACAAAAATTTATTTAATTTATTTCGGGGGGGGGGGGCTCCGGACCCCATGGACCACCCCCCTGGGCACGGCCATGGCTGTTGGCATTGTAATTGGTAAATGTAAGAGTGGGCCGAAAGGCCCTAAATTCGCCCATATGGAATATAGCCAATTTTCTTTCATTTCTTTCTTCCTGTTGGACCAGCGACTGAAAAGGTAGAAACACCGAGTTTGTACGATTTTATTAATGCATGTTTATGGAACCATACAAAGTGTTTCGGTCGTTTAAATTGCTGGCCCAACAGTATACTGTACTGCTTACTTATCTTTCTGGTACTTTCTGCGTTGGCCTAGAATCAGTATGGGATCATTTGTCCTCTGTGGTGGCCCGAGGCCGAATTGTCGCAGATCCCAGGACAGTTGGGCTACTTGACGGTTGTAACAATAAAATACAAAATATGCTAATAAATGTTAACAATAATATATAATATAATATATATATATTATATTATATATAATTATATATAATTATATATAATTATATATATTATATTATATATAATTATATATATAATATACTTCTAACTCCTCTTAAATAAATAAATAAATAAATAAGGGCTTTTTGTTGTTTCTACTACTAAGCCAACCTAGCGGAGTTAGGGCTATAAAGCCCTCTCTTACACTCAACTAGGAAAGCCCGGGACCGCCGAAGCATGGCCAGAAAATGTAGCTAGTGTGGGACTGGAACCAACAACACTTCAGGTGAAAGTCAGAGTCCATACCACTACGCTACATGTCCCGACTTGTGTCTCCCGAAAAGATAACATTCCCGCTGCCAAAAGAAGTTACACTTCAAAAACTTGTTGTGGGGGACTGAGCGTACTTCGATTTTTTTTTTAATATTGCGGCTACTTGACAGTTGTAACAATAAAACATAAAATGTGCTAGATAAGGTAACTTCTAGGTTAACAATAATTTTACAATATGTTTTGCATGAAAAATTGTAAACATCAAAAAATTATTAGATTAATGTTGGTGTTTTTAGCTGTTGATTACAACACCCGAAACGCCAGCACACATTTCATATTGGGTGTAGGGGAATTAGTACTGGTGGCTACTCCGCCGCGTCACAATTGACGACACCTTTTAAGGGTTATTAAAATTAATCTACAAATACATTAAAATATGTTACAAAAATTGTAAAGTATCCTATTGGCCGCCTGCAGAAGACAATAATTATGTAGCCTACATGACTCGTACCTTTATTTGGTTAAGTCATGCTTCCACCAGTTTCATTGCGTCAATGGTAAGCTTGTCTCGGCTTGTCCATTATCGCTTGCAGCCGGTGTAGGTTAACATCGATGTATACCAGTTTACCAATGACCAAAAAAATTTATACAAAAACAATACAAATAATGTCCGAAATACATGGGGTCGTCGGCATTGGAAAAGGGACCTATGGGCCAGGGTCCATAAAAAGTCCTTAAAAAAATAACTAAATATGTAACCTTCATAATTCAGACTAACCTCATAACACGTACATCCCTATTACTCCAGTTTTACAGAATCAATTAACAGCCGATCAAAAAATTATAAAAAGGTACACCTCCCGTCACCGGGCGCCCTTGATCTTTGCCCCCGAGAATGGCCGGCTCGCTCGGCCCGAGAAAATGTATGAAACACGTGGATGAGAACCTCACTTACCAATATCTGAGGTCAACTCCTCCGTGTTGCTACAATACACATGGTTGGCATACAGACTCACTAGGCTTCTCCTGAGAAAGACAATTCATTCAAAGAAGTATGTGAAAGGTTCCTAGAGCCTAATGGTATTCAAAAATGTTTGCTTTCCAATTTATGCGTAGTATAAGGAAAGCTTTGTGATGTTCAAAATGTTCGACTCCGAGATTTACCGGATTTACACTTTTTGAGGTCCCAGGAACCCAAAAAAGCTTTTTTGTTTTTACGTAATGTCGGTCTGTCTGTCGCTCTGTTTGTTCATCGACAAATCGGCAAACTACTCGATCGATTTCGACGAAATTTGGCATGTAGGTTCACAAAAGTCACACCTCAGGTCTTGGGACCATTTTTTTCTATTTTACTAGTTTTATTTAGGACGGTTTTATTATCAAAAAACTAAAAAAAAAAGTCTAAAAACCATTGGCTAAAATTCCCAAAATTTCTGGGGAGGGGGCTTCAGGACCCCAAGACTTTGATCCCTAGAAGAAGAAAAAAATCGATAAATGGGACCAAATTAGTGAGGTTTTACGCATATTATACCCTGCAGAAAGGGGAGCCCGGAGGAAAAAATTGATGAATATGACCAAATTAGGGAGGTTTTACGCATTTTGCAAGCAGTACATTTGAGATTTTACAGACGAATAAGCCTACCACTGAGGGGGCCCGGGGCGGGGGTCTCCCCCAAAGAAAATGTTTAAAAAAATAGGTCTGAATTATTGGGGTTTTAAGCATTTTGAGTAATATGTTTTTGTGAAAGTACTTGGTCAATGTGTTGATTTTTTTCATGATGTCTTTCATGTGAAATAAGCACACCAAGAATTAATTTCCCTTTCGTTATTGTGGATTGTATTACCTTTCGCTTCCAGAACGTCTTTGTCACCAGAAATCCTGGGAGGGGGGGGGGCTACGGGTGATTCTGGGGGGGGGGGCTTAGCCCAGGACCCCCTATTTACGCCTATGTTTGTAAGCAGTACAATTGAGCTATTATAACGACGAATAAACCTACTATTGAGGGGGGCCCGGGGGTCTCGCCCGGAGAAAAATAGCTCTGAAATATTTGGGTTTTAAGCATTTTGAGTAATATATTTGTTGTGAAAATACTTGGTCAATATGTAGATTTTTTTCATGTAAAATAAGCATATTAAGAATCAATTTCCCTTTCTTTATTGTGGATACTTTGCCTTTAGCCTCCATAACGACTTTGCCACCAGAAATCCTGGGGGGGGGGGCTACGGGTGGACCTGGGGGGGGGGGGGCTAAGCAGTCGCTATTAATGTTAACAAATTGCGGTGGGTCGCTTGGCCCTTGATAGTTTGCTTCTGGGGGTAAAAAAAATAAAAATAACTCAATTTTCATGAAAAATTACTAAAAAATATTTGTTCTGTGGAAACTTTATATCGATGATTTCTACTTTCAGATATGTTTTAGGTGATAAACAGTGGCGGCTCGTGGTGTATCAAAATGGTGGGGCAACGAATTGTAATAAAGTAATAGCATATAACTTACCACTACTTGAATATCAAATAGATTCTTCGGCATTTCGATGTAGCAAACAAGTCTATCACTCGCTCTTTACATTTTTGTAATATTTGTTTACATTACCCTGCCTGCCCGTTGGGCAGAACCTGACTTCCCTAGTCAAAAATTCTTCTTTGAAAATTTTTATAATAATCATCAGTCATGACAAAATAGTGAAACTCTTCTCAAAAATAACTCTTATAATTATGATTTTAAAAAAATACCAATATTCAACGTTATTATCAATACGAAACATTTAAAGTCATTTTTGGGGCGCTGCCCCGCTGCCCATGTAAAAATGCATATGGCATGAATTGCATTGCAAGGTCCATAAGAGAAAAGTTGTGTACACCTTTTCAATGGTGCGAACGATCTTCTTAACTTTTGCCTGACTCGGTTGCCATGGCGACCCGGGGCTAAATTGAAAATTGCCCCAAGTTGCCCAGAGCACGCACATAGCATAGCCGAATTGTAGCAGTTGCATTTTTCTTCAGAATAGTATATTATTATTTTATTATTATTATTATTATTATTATTATTATTATTATTATTATTATTATTATTAAAAGGAAATTGCTTTGTTTGCCTGTAAAATTATGGGAGGGCTGTAGCCCCAGTGCCCTTATGGACGAGCCGCCACTGGTGATAAATAGAGTAACAAGCCCGAACAGGTTGCATTCCCAAAAAAAGATTTGGTTTTGTGCAAAAAATTATTTTTTGAAGAAATTATGGAAAATCCAATACATTGAGTGCTCTGCCATTATTATGGAGGTGGACTAGGGCAGATGTTCATAAGTTAATAGCAAAAGGCAAAGAAACTTAGGTTAGGTTTTTCTATTTCTATGGTTGGCAGCTCACCCCCACGCTGAGCTATTTTCCTATTTTCCAGAACCAACACAGTGAATACAATATCCCTTATGATATTGTAATGCCTTACTTGTATATTGTACTCGTTATGGTATGATATTAAACTTCAGCAGTACTAGTAACAAACCTTATCAAATATTCATACAATTTATGACCGGTAGAATTCCCCCGATTAAAAACCAGCGTAACTACATACGCATAAAATTACTCATTAAAAAATCATATAACCTACCTAAATGATAATTTTACCACTAATTACCATACATTCTTCTAATAATTACTTGTGGCGAAAATACCAGCTATTATATAAAGTTTATGTTTCATGAAAATTTAATTTTTGTGATTATTAGTACGATATGCAAATGTGGTGGCGGTGTTGAAGTCGATGGTAGTTAATAAAAGTTGTTGAAGTCGCTGCGAGTTTAAATAACGAGTGTTTTCCGCGGGAAATAAGTAGCATGAGGTACAGGATAGGCCAATTAGTAAGGCTACTGACTCATTTAAAGGGCAGCATTCTTGGATAATAGGATGTTACGAGCTAGGCAGACATAATGGACTAATCATCATATGTTTATGAGGCAAGGCAAAGTGAAGATCTGAAGAAGACGGTGGTGCTGAAAGACGGGGGGGGGATAGGTTTTTAGGGAAAGGAATTTAAATAAATAAATATTGACTTTTTTGTTTTCTTAGTAAGCCAATCTAGCTGAGTTAGGGCTATAAAGCCCTCTTTTACACTCAACTAGGAAGGCCCTGGACCGCCAGCTTTACATGTCCTCTGAAGCATGGCCAGAAAATGGGACTCGAACCATCAGCCTTCCGGGTGAAAGTCGGAGTCTGCACCACTACTCTACATGTCCTGACCTACTGAACTTACTTTTTCCTCGCTTTTATCCCTAGGTGGGACTTGATACTTGGTTAAGTCATGCTTTCACCTGTTTCATTGCGTCAATGGTAAGATTGTCTCTGAGCTTGTCCATTATCGCTTGCAGCCGGTGTAGGTTGACATCGAGAAGGTATACCAGTTGGCCAACGGCCAAAACTTCATACGGAAACAATACAAATAATGACCGAAATCCAGGGGGTCTTTGACACTGGACAAGGGACTGGGTCCATAAAAAGTCTTTCAAAACTTACATTTACAATCCCTAGGTGGGGTCAGTGGTATGGCAGGTTCCACTACATTCGGTTCTGTGCTTTGGCTGCAGTTATTTCTAAAAAATCTGAGGGTTTTAGGAAAAGTAAGGTATGGGGAAATGGACAGAAATGTGGATTTCCTTCAATCAGATTTCAGTAACGCTCAATGCATTGTATTGTACCTAAAGATAGATAAATTCCTGGAATCAATCCAAGCAGTAACAAGCGCAGAGATAAAAAGCATAAATAAATAAATTGAAAGTAATTATTAATAAATAAAATTAAGCCATTTTTCTCTAGGCTATATTTATTAGTTAATGGTTACAGTATAATATTTTCCAATCATTCCCTTTCTCCCCCCTCTTGTTCGTCAGCAAATATATAGAGGCTGAAGTCATCGGCCCGGAAAACTCAGCAGTTTGTACCAACAGAGACAAACAATAGATAATTTGGTAAGCAAATTTGTTCACGGAGCATGACGGATGCCTACTGAACGGATGCCGCGGCTAAGGTAGCTGCATCCAGATTCTAGGGTATAGGTTTCAAGCATCTGTATGGTTTCAGGTACTACCTGTTTTGTTTCCGTACACTGAAGATGCATATATGAGGGGTCAAATTTCGGTGGCAAGGTGCTTGTACTTTTGCGAGTCATTACACACCTTGCGATCGGAGGCGTGTCGTAACTCGACACAAGTACCAATTAGGTGACTTAGTGAGGTGATTGAAGAGGTTAATCGGATACATTCATGAAGTTGTTTGAACGCGATTGACCCTTTATAAAATAAATATAAAAAAAACTTGGGTCAGGCCCATATTTGCGCCCCCAGACGAAAGTTCAGAAATGTGGGGGCGGGGGAGAGAGACTTCGTCTCACCCTGATGGGCGATCGCAATACAGCAAATTAGATCTGATATAAAAAAGGGGCACTCAAGTCCTTCCCGAAATTAATCCCTTGGTATGTCCATTGCTATGAAGCTCCCCCATAAGAGAGTACGTCACGTACGGCACGTCTTCCTTACCACTCCTGATCAAAAAATTTTAGAAGGTATTGGGACTCGAACCAAAAACCTTTCGGGTGAAAGTCAGATTCCGTAGCACTATACGCTACGTAGACATGCTTCAATGGCAAATTATGTTAACTGTTGGTGACCCCGTGGTGTAAGATAATTTCTTTTCAGCCTACTCGCCAAGATTACGATCGGAGTCTTAATGGAGACTACTTTTTAAAAGAAGTCGTAAAATCAGAGGCGATTTTACACCTGAATAATTTTATGACCACGCTAACGGCCGTTGAACGCCACTGCCAGCTTTGATTGGCTCTATTCCGCTTTTATAACCCGACTTCATTTTAGTCAGAAGAAAAAATGGTTGAATAAATTCTGACGAAAAAATTATAGTGTAAATTGAGGTTTTGGGTTTATTAATTAACGGTAGCAGTGGCGTGCAGCAGTAAATTAGAATGGAGTGCTTGACTTATAGGCGAAGGTGATGTGGGCTAATTGTTTGAGAATTAGAGTAGATATGGATGTATAAGGTTCGAGACTGGATATAAACGAAAAAATTGATAGCTTGGCCCACCTAAGCCGTTATATACGTTCTCGAAGTCAACCTACACCAGCTGCAAGCGGTAATGGACAAGCTCAGACAAGCTCACCATTATAGCAATGAAACAGGCGATGACATGACTTAACCAAGTACAGATACGAGCAGGGACGGATCCAGCCCATTTTGGAGGGGGGTAGTTGGGGGCAAGGACGGATACAGGGGGGGGGGTATTTGGGGTAGCTGCCCCCCCAAAATTTGGTAAATCTATTGTAAATTAAGTTATTACGCTCTAATTTAGTCGATCCTACATAAGTTTTTCCTATTTTGACCCTCAGCTACCTACCCCCCCCCCCCCCAAAAAAAATATGGGCTGGATCCGTCCCTGGTTGGGGGTCAAAATAGGAAAACATATGTAGGATCTATTAAATCAGAGCGTAATAAATTAACTTACAATAGATTTACTAAAAAAAAAATTTTTGCGGGGGCAGCTATACAAGCTTTGTATAGGTACATATGCCAAACTCCCGCTCTACAATATCTTTCACCTAACTTTAAAAAAAAAAGGCTAACGTAGTATACAAGATATTCCAGACTTTTTTTAAATCTCAGTTTTACGCTAAAAAATTAACCTGCATATACTGTATGTCGCACTCACACTAAAACTCTACTCATACGCTTCCAAAACCTCCAAAAACGCAGCACAAAAGAGAGACCACTGTCACGAAACTCGGCAAAGAGACGCACTACCAAAACTAATTCTCAGCTTGGCAAAACGTAGCTACACATACCTGCAGTCTGATCGAGGCGTTTATAATACTGGGGTTAAATAAATACCCTAGGATTATAACTGTCAACAAACAAATTTTGAATAGCACTTTCCATTATAAAAGTATCTTGTTTACCAGTGGATTAAATAAATACCGGTATTATAAACGCCCCGATCAGGCTACTGGCACCAAAAATATCCCCGTAGACATAAAAAGTTGTACAAGGAAAACTTCTTTTAAACACCTATTAAACTTATGGCTTCATGAGAAAAAACAGATTTAGAAAACTTACTATTCAATGTAGAACAATAAAAATATATTTTCATCAACATTTTTTTTTTTTTTTTTTTACTCAACATAAAGAACAAAATTTATATTTTCTATTAACTCTTTTCTAACACTTTTACATATACGTAACATATACCTGCACACTGTCGTAACAAATCTGAGTTAAACTGAAATGCTGTACCGGCCCTATAGCACGTGGAAACACAGTTGGGCTGGTTATAATTCCATGTAAATTATAGAATGTAATATAATTTAATTTAATTTAGCGTATTTAAAGTTAATTTTAATTTTGTCATTTTATGTATACTTGTCTTGTTGGAAAAATTGGAATAAATATATTTGAATTGACTTGATGTACTGTATGTACAATACCGTATTTTAATGTTTACCATTGTTTGTATCTATAGATAGTCCAGTCAACCAAATTTTTACTAACCAAGTTCCAAACCATCCTCATATATATATTTTTTTCAAGCCAAGCCAAAATTTTAAATAAAGCTTGGCTTGGTTCCACCATTGTGAATACCCGGCATCCATTCCTGTCACCCACTTGGCTACAGCAAGTTGAAACGCAAGGTGAACGGGAAAGTTGAACACTGTGGATGCATTTAGTGAAAAAATAATCATTATTTGTACCTTTTGCATTAGGGTTTCAAAAATAAAATAAAATAAAAGTTATCTAGAATGGATTTAGTTACACATAATTATTGTAGCATTGAAATGGCAGATCGTAATGAAAACAGACTCGTGTCCTCGGTTCAGAGAGACATGTGACAAGCGGATTTTAGGGGGGGGGGGGTCAGCGGGCAGTTTCAGTGGATTACAGGTATATCATTAAAAAACATAATTATTTTTAATTCCCACTGTAAACTCATTGTTATCTAGTGTAAGTTAATGTATTTTGGGGGGTCCGGACCCTCTGATCCCCCTTAAAAACTCACCCCGTAGCAAAGTATTTACTTCAAAAAAAAAAAAATATTACCACGAAAGTAAACCAACCTTAGTTTCGCTCCAAGAAGGGTTGCACATTACACCAAATGAGTAAAGTCTCTAATGGCCGCAGTTACTCTGGTTCGTCGCATGCTCGAACTTGTGCGAGTCTCTACATACCATAAGACCTGTCGTGACTTACTCATAGTTTATAAAATTTTGGAGGTGTTTGGATATTAATTTTTTTTTTAACTAAGGCGTCTTTCTGATCACTGTATTCTGATGAGTCTTCTAAGTTGGTTTCATAAATATTACAGTTCTAATACCAACATATACGTGTAATAAGGATATTCTGTTTCTGTTTGAACGTGTCCGAAGAGTACATTATGGCAATAAAATATTTAGCGAAGGAGTTTATAGTAGACTCGTATCTGTATTCTGTACTTGGTTTAGGCGCCCATTCCATCGACCGGCTAGGCCTATTTACAAAAACAGTGACGTGGTAGCAGACATTCAAGACTTAGGCGGGGTTTCCACCGACCTCGCATTGCAGAATTGACGGAAATGTTTATTTTCCTCTATGCCATAGTTAAAATTGATCAATGATCATACAGTAAAATCACAAACAAACTAAAATTAAAAAATGGCGTCATGGGATATGTTAAGTACAAACATTTTAATAGATTTCTATAAAATGAAAAATTCTAATTTCCGTCAATGTCATTTGCATTCTGCAATGCGAGGTCGGTGGAACGCCACCTAAGTCTTGAATATCTGCTACCACGTCACCGTTTTTGAAAATAGCCCTAGCCGGTCGGTGGAATGGGCGCCTATGTCATGCTTTTTCTTGCTTCTTTGCGTCAATGATAAGCTTGTCTCAGCTTGTCCATTATCGCTTGTAGCCGATGTAGGTTGACATCGAGGACATATACCGGTTTGTCAGTGGCCAAAAATGCATACGGAAACAATATAATGTCCGAAATCCATGATAGGGACCAATGGGGGCCGGCCACTACAACTGTTATAGTGGCCCCATTAGACTTTAGTGGCATATGAAAAGTCCTTCAGAACATTATTATTTTATTTTGTTTATAATATGGTATTTATTTGTGGAAAATAAAGCATTGCGCTATCGTGGTATTAATTTCATTGAATTTAGCCTGTAAAATATTTACTCTTCCCTTCTCTTGAAAGACGGGGGGGGGGGGGTGAAGAACCCCTTTCTCTAGCACAGTTGCACCTGAGCATCATACAAGATTCAAGGTGCCACTAGTATTACCCATCCACAGAGATTTTTCAGTAAGTAAATTCAGTAGTTACACTCATTTAATTGTTGGTATTCTATATCAATATTTTTACAGAAAATTCCAAAAATCACTCCATTATTACGTGATTTCGTACATATTTTATACAACATTACTGACGCCATCTTTTAACCTCAACTTAGCAGATATTCTCGTATTATTCCATACAGAAGCGCCACCCACTAAAGATTCATTACGCGACACCTATAAGCACTCCCAGGTTCGTAAAACCTCACGTACCTGGGTCTAGATAGGCATCTGGGGACGTGGTAACTCATCGCCAATGACATGATAAGCCTTATGATACCTGAACGTACCTAGTATATGTTGAGTAGGCTGTGTGCTTGCATACATTATACGACGGCTCCCGAAAACAAGCCAGATAAGCAAGGAGGAGCTGGTTTTCTGTAGTCCCTGTGCCACCTAGCAGGCTCACACACGGTCCTACCTGAAGACCAAACTGGATTTTATTAACGTACCTGCAGCCTGATCGAGGCGATTATAATACCGGGGTTAAATAAATACCCTAGGATTATAAATGTAAACAAACAAATTTTGAATAGCACTTTCCATTATAAAATTATCTTGTTTACCAGGGGATTAAATAAATACCGGTATTATAATCGCCTCGATCAGGCTGCAGGTATCTAGTGTATGATGAGTAGGTTTTATTCCTGCAATGATAATACGGCGGCTTACGATACAAAGCCAGATCAGCAAGCATGTTCAAGGGAACATAGGACCAGAAGAGGAGGGGTTTTTCTTGTCTAATCTTTACTAACTAATGAACAAAGGGTTAGTTGGACTTAAATTGCCTGCTGTGTTCATGGTCATTAGAGGTGGGGCCCCACAGTCATCGAACAACCAGGGTGGATCTGATTTTCCGAGCAAGGGCGATGAAGGCGACGATGAAGGCGCCCAACTAACTCATTGTAAAATAATATTACGCCATTGACATTAACATTATAATAAAAGTAATATAATAAGATATTACAAATAACATAAACTTTAATGTAAAATGATTTTTTTTTTGTAATATTTTATTAAGTTACTTTTATTATGGCGGGGTTTCCACCGGCCGGCTAGGGCTAAATACAAATACGGTGACGTGGTAACAGACATTCAAGACTTAGGCGCTGTTCCCACCGACCTCGCATTGCAGAATGCAAGTGGCATTGATGGAAATGTTTGTTTCACTCTATGCCATAGTTAAAATTGATCAATGATCATAGAGTAAAATCACAAACAAACTAACTAAAATTAAAAAATGGCGTCATGGGATATGTTAATTACAAACATTTTAATAGATTTCTATAAAAAGAAAAACAAACATTTCCGTTAATGTCATTTGCATTCTGCAATGCGAGGTCGGTGGAAACCCCGCCTAAGTCTTGAATGTCTGTTACCACGTCACCGTATTTGTATTTAGCCCTAGCCGGTCGGTGGAAACCGCGCCTTGAATGAGTTCGAAATATTACCAAGTTACAAAGGAGGCAATTTCATATATTGACATTTAACGTTTACCAATAGAATAAACTAACCTAACTTTGGCCCTTGGGAAAGTCTTTGGGCCACTCTATTATTTTTGGGTATGATTTAGTTTAACATGAATAAATAGCATTATAAATAAATAAATAAGCGTTTATTTGCAAACAAAGTCCAATAATTGCCGTGGGGTGGCCATGCATAGTCCCCTAGGGTCTGCAAGGACCAAAACATAGACAAAGACAGGGACCGACTTTTTCTAAAATCGTCCCTGGACAAAGACCCACCTGAACCTGACCTCGAACAACAAAACATGTTGTTGGAGAGAAACAGAATACTAAACGTTTGGTTGGACCCCCGCCTGTTCCACCCACTTGTCAACATGTCAAAGTAAGACACACAATAACAACTCAACTAGAATGGATCAGCCCGAAATGAAGAAATCTCAGTGGGAACCCAGCAACTAACAAGCCTTAACAGATTCCAAATTCCAATATACAAATAATGAAAAACGGGGGGTTTGCCCTATTCAAGGCACCATAGTCCATAGGGTATAACTAGTTATTTTGCCAAAGAGCCGGTGCGGTGTTAGGAATCTTACCGTGGGGTCTGTCACTATGGTGATTATTTTTAATCAAGACGCCAATTTTTCAGCGGTTCAGCCTAGTGTAGTTCTAGACCTGATCCTGAAGCAGTAGAAGCCTACATGACTGCTGTTGGTAGCTCATTGGGTAGGGCTTGTTCTTTTGCAGTTTTTATTTGGATAAATTGCCTAGTGACTATCTCTTAGACTTAGAGAAAACTTTATACACTGTCACTGAGGCACCATTGCAATGACAGAACTACCTGATTTTGACGATTATTATTATGAATATTAATAAACACTTCCCTTGCCCCCTCATAGCTGGGTTCTGGGGGTAAAAAATGAAAAAGGCTCAATTTTCATTAAAATGACTAATAAATAATTTTTCTGCAGAAAGTTTCTATCGATGCATTCCTACTTCAGTATGTTTTAGGTGTTAATTTGAGTAACAAAACCGAACTGGTTGCATTCCCAAACAAATATTTGGTTTGGTACAAAAAATAATATTTTGAAGAAATTATGGATAATTCATGCCTTAATGCATTGCATATCCTGCTATTATCACAGTGCCGTAATGTATCGATCTCAATCTGCCCGTTCACATTTTAGAGGCAAGACTATACGCAATCGGCCCATCAGACCCGTTCCAGCCCCCCCCCCCCGAACTTTTTGGACTTTAAACTATTAGAATATTAGAATTTTTCATATGTGCGACATTTCACTACATACTATGGGATCACACTGATCACAGCCCTCCCCGAAATAACGTACTGGCTATGGGCCTGCGTCCTATTGATCAATTCAGTGCTTTGGGGTAGGGAATTTCGAGGCAACCCAAATTTAACCATAGGAAAACTAATTACTATGGAAATATCATATTATTTATCTCGGTACCTATACTAATTCGATAAATAAATATCATGTTCGAGTAAACTTGGACCGGATCTTTCAATGTTGCAACCCTCGAATCTTTGATCTTTGACATTTCCGCTTACTTTTCACCGCTAACGCTAACTTTTGGTTGAGCCCCATCTATTTATTCTCTTCAGGCACGTAGCCAGGGAGGGGGCTTTGGGGGCTGAAGCCCCCCCCCCCCCCGAAATGTAAAAAGAAAAGAAAAATCCTTGCATTGTTCTGTTTGATGTTTCACCTGTATTTTTTTTTCTCCCTCTAAAATCACTAAAACTGTGTGTAAATTCTTTAAAATTTCCTGGGAGGGGGGGCGACCCACCGTTTTACTGGGGGTATTCCATACCCCCTCGACCCCCTGGTAGTTAGCCCCTCCCGAAATAAAATCCTGGCTACGTGCTTGATTCTCTTCTATTATCTTTGACTGGAACCAGCGGCGGACACAGCTTTTTTGGGGGGAGGGTCATCTCTCGAATTGGCGCCTCAGGCATTAACTGAGAATAAAAACAATACGGTATTTAATTTAAGTAGTTCTGATTTAGTTTTTCAGAACAATTCTGGTTGTTACATACAGATCGAATCGAAACCATTCAAAGAAGTATTAATATTTAATAACACTTTTCATGTTTTTTTTAAATAAGTAATATTGCCGCCTATATTTAAAATTTTAGGGGGGGAGTCACGAACCCCGTGAACCTCCCCCCCCCCCCCCTCCTTCCGTGTTTGCCACAGACTGGAACCTGTAGCCTGTAGGTCTGTAGGAAAATAGGACAGCCGGCCATCAATTTCTAAGGAGTGATAAGTTCGAGATTGAATGCCTGTTTAATATCTTGTTCTTTGTTTTTCTTGTGGAAATTATCAGTTTCAAATTGTTATGCATACCGTATGTAAACCAAAAATAGGTTAGCCAGAAGAGATGCCCTGCGGGATTAAAGCTCGCCTAAAATAAAGAATAATTTCATTTTTTATAGGCATATTCTAATCTAATTGCAGGATAAAAGAGGAATGAAACCCATCTATATAACCATGCTTGCTGGAGTTCCAGGCTCTTGGTCCAGTCGAGGACACTGGAACGCGCACACCAGACCAGGTAAATGTACCTGGAGATGCTGGAGCCTGAACCTGTTTGGCTCTACAACATGGCGGACACAGTACCGCGTCTCACATTAAAAATATACTTTAAAATACACAAACCTATGACATCCCAGCCAAAAAACTTACCAAATTTTAAAAGTCAGCAACCAATCCAAAGCAGCCATAGCAAATATAAGTCACAAAACACTTTAAAATCTTCCATGTTTTACACCGTGTTTAAAAGTCAGCAACTAATCCAAATCAGCAAAAGCAAAATTAGGTCACAAAACACTATAAAATTAATGCCTTCCATTTTTTACACCTTGTTTGTAAAAGGAACCAATCAAAATCAGCAAAAACAAGTCACAAAACTGTATAAAATACACTTTATCCATTTTTTACACCTTGTTTTTAGCCAATAAATCACTTAAAAACATACACAGAAGCGAATTTGGTATAAGGTACGATGCCCGGTAGCTGAATGGACAATGCAGGGTAAGGGGCTGGTGGTATAAGGGTTGTAAAATCCAAGAAAGGTTGGTTTTTATGAAGAAGCGCGCGCGGCAACGTGCTCTTAGGTACTGGCTAGGCTCGCGTCTGCCAAGGCAGTAAGCGCTACTTGCATTCCAACCGCTTCCGAAAATCCCCCACCCAGTTCGGTCATCAGACTCGCCTCAGGCAATCCACAGTTCCTGCAATAATACCTGCGTTACGTACCTTCTTATGGAACCTGGCGCAGTAACTTTGAAACATACCGTAGAAACACTTCAGACTGGCTGGTGGTCATAATCGACACTTGTGGTACCTAAGCGCTGATTATGAACGCCACCCTTTGCATGACTAATACCTGGGATGGTATAGTTTTTTGCGGCGCTGTTTCCTTATATTTTGTTCCCCCTTTTTGTTTTTTATTCGCTGTAATTAAGGTGAGGTTTTTTTTTCTTGTTTAGAGTGCCGAAAGTAGCGTGTTGTGTTGCTGTATTAAAACCGTTTGGGCTGTAAAAATAGCGTTAATAATTTTGATGACTGTTTCAGGAATTTTTAGAGTAGGAATCAGGGGCGGAATAGGCCTAAGATTTTTGTTTTCTGGGCAAACCGGAGTCGCCGATATTCCATTTCTGTGCAAACTTAAATTTCTTATGAAATATCGAACGTAAAACAATGAAAAAATGCTGAGTCGCAAGAAGAATTTTTTCTGCTAAATTTGATATCCAGTATATATATAGTATGTTGCAATCATCAATACCGATCGGCTTTAGTTAGTGAACTTGATACGCAAAAAAATTACAGTCACTCAGGAGTTCAAGTTGAAGGAGTTGAGGAGCAAACTTTCAAAACGTCACAAATCCATGAAAATTAAAAATTTATTTTATCATCGATTTTCCATCTTGAAGATGAGTTGAATCAGGATTTCTAATCAAAACAAAAACAAAAAAATTTATCCCAGTCTTCTGAAGGGTTAAAATCTTATATTCCCGTTATAATAAAGTCGAAATAATTACGTTTTTCGTGTTTCCTGAACATTTTACGAAAATGGATTAGTGCCGTTTTGAAAGTTTGCTCCTCAACTGTGGCGAATTGGGGTTAGTTAAGGCCACATACTATGTATCAAAATTAGGAGAAAAAATTCTTCTTGCGACTCAGCATTTTTTCATTGTTCTGCGTTCCATATTTAATGAGAAATTGAAGATTGAACAGAAAATGGACCCCGGCGACTCCGGTTGGCCCTTAAGAATTTGCGCTAAATGTGGAACAGGGCTGTACTCTGGGACATGCGTGGTATGAGGAGCTCGAAGTGCTCAAATAGAGGAAATTAGCGATAAAAATAACTTTTATGGCACTGCAATAGACAATTAAACTACCCAAATTTTTTGGCAACTAAGGAACTTAACGGGTGCCTCGTAAGGCATATTATGGCTCCCGCCGCTCCAGTTAATATATTTTTATGCATGAGAGACTGAATAAGCACGTGAATTTAATTTATGACTAATCGCAATAAAATTTCAATGTAGGCTGCTTATAATGTGCCTTCAGTGTTCGCTCGGTAATTTGACGATTTCTGTCTAAAATGTTTTTTGACTAGAAATGGCAGCTATTGATCAAGTCAGATTCCAAATAGCATTCAACAATTTCGCAAGACAAGTCCATTTTTATCGCTGGGTCAGCCAATCCGAACACTACAGTAGACTATAGATGAGTCATATTGAGTCCCGGACTCGGCTCGCCTAGTGGTTACGCCCCTTAATTTCAAATATAATAATTAAACGAATATTCTCTCACATGATGGTATTCCACTCCCCGGTTATGACCGCACATCCTGCCCCAAACGAGTAATCGTATAAATGTACGGGAATGTGTACAATAACTTAAAACATAATAAGCATGCAATAGAATAGACTACAATGTAATGAACCATAACAATGAAAACAATAGGCGTTCTACAAACTAAAATACAGTAACATATATAAATATATAAAAAAACTATAAAAACAACTACCAATAATTGTTTAATAGTAAATCGGAACATGCCACCCCAAAATTTTCATATAAAATCGAAATAATTCACCAACAACGTATGTACATAGTTTCTCGTTTTTTTTCTTCATCTTACAGTACTAATGCAGCGTGTATGTACAAGTATGCATATCATATGATATTCAACGTCGCTGTAATGAGCTAGGAGAGACTGGAACAGCACTATCTTGATCAATATGGCAACAAGGCAGTGGTTGATGCTCACTCACAACGGCTCCTGACTGATTACCATACATACCCAGTGACATCGGTGGGGGGCCATCAGTTGTCACTGTGCGGCCTACGTACGGCTCCTGGGGCAACTCCTTATGTCTCTGGAAGCAGGGGCAATGACCTCCTGGCTGCACCCTAGAAGACAGGCGCCTGCTGAAGGGCATAGTAAAATGAAGGGGAGGGATTACTATACATACCCAGTGACATCAGTGGGGGGGGGGTCATCCCTTGTTACTGAACGGCTTCTGGAGTGACTCCCTATGTCTCTGGAATCAGGGGCAATGACCTCCTGGCTGCACCCTAGAAGACAGGCGCCTGCTGAAGGGCATAGTAATATGTAGGGGAGGGATTACTATACATACCCAGTGACATCAGTGGTGGGGGGGGGGGGGTCATCTCTTGTTACTGAACGGCTTCTGGGGTGACTCCCTATGTCTCTGAAGCAGGGGCAATAACCTGGCCGCACCCTAGAAGACAGGCGCCTACTGAAGGCATAGTAATATGAAGCCTATGAAGGGGAGGGATTACTATACATACCCAGTGACATCAGTGGGGGGGGGGGGGTCATCCCTTGTTATTGAACGGCTTCTGGGATGACTCCCTATGTCTCTGGAAGCAGGGGCAACAACCTGGCCGCACCCTAGAAGACAGGCGCCTACTGAAGGCATAGTAATATGGAGGGGAGGGATTACTATACATACCCAGTGACATCAGTGGGGGGGGGGGTCATCCCTTGTTATTGAACGGCTTCTGGGATGACTCCCTATGTCTCTGGAAGCAGGGGCAATAACCTGGCCGCACCCTAGAAGACAGGCGCCTACTGAAGGCATAGTAATATGAAGCCTATGAAGGGGAGGGATTACTATACATACCCAGTGACATCAGTGGGGGGGGGTCATCCCTTGTTATTGAACGGCTTCTGGGATGACTCCCTATGTCTCTGGAAGCAGGGGCAATAACCTGGCCGCACCCTAGAAGACATGCGCCTGCTGAAAAGGATGGTAAAATGGAGGGGAGGGATGACTATTCAGGAGTTGCAACTGCTTGGCCTACGTAAGGCTTCTGGGGCAACTCCCTATGTCTCTGGGAACAGGGGAAATACCTAGGAGATACACTCGTATAATAGGCAATTATAGGGTGGGATTGCCGTACTGTACATAGACATACCCAGTGCCATCAGTGGGGGTGCATCAGTTGTCGAGGTAGGGTAAATATGTACGGCTCAGGGGCAACTTCCTATGTCTCTGGGAACCGGGGCAACGACCTACTGGTTGCACCCTAGAAGAAGTAGCCTGCTACAATCTACAGTAATTGGGTGGCTTTGCAATACTGCACATACCCAGTAGGTATAGGGCTTCTTGGGCTTCTGGACATCTGATATTCTTATGTTCCTCAATGCGAATAGTATTGATGTTTGGAATTTGTCGTGCTTTGTACATTTTATGTACCTACGATGTTATAGTACATAAATAAAGTTATTTGGACGCCTATTGTATTCAGAATGAATCAATACAGATATTTTCTATTTTCTTCTATTTCTCTACTTCTATTTGCTCTCCGGCCACGGGCCATTCCTTGCACATATGGCGATGTTGAGCTTATAGCGGGGCTCACTCTCTTGGTTCTGCAGAAAAGAAGAAGAGACTGGCTGACACATTTTAACTAGCTGCCCAGCTCTATGGCTTCTTCACTGGAGACATCTTGGACTAATTGGCATACAAGAGAGCCCCGTGTTGAACATTATCAGTCCTACAGCCAGTGGTGGCGCTAGAAATTTTAAGGCGGTGGGGCCAAGGGGGGGCATGACTTCTATCTGGGGGGGCCAATGAAAAAACAAAACATTTTTCATTGGGAGTAGGTATATCGTTCAATATAATTCTGCAATTTAACAACATGTAAAATATCTCAAAAGTGGGGGGGGGCCCGGAGGGGCCGGAGAAACTGTTGGGGGGGCCTGGCCCCCTCGGGCACCCCCGTAGCGCCGCCGCTGCCTACAGCTATATCAAACTTCGCTAAAGAACTGACTCTGTAGTGGCATTGCCCTTGGTAGTTCTATGAGCCATCGACACCTAAGTCTATAGTCAATACATTTACTAATACTATTATATTTCTATTCAATGTCTATGGACGCAGAGGCACATTCAAGCTGAATCATAGAAGATTGTCGCCTACCAGAAGGTACAATAATAAGGGAGAAGGGAGAAGTTCCAAGTATAGGACACACAGCAGTAGGGGCACACACTATTTTTGGAAGAGGTTAAAAGAGTGAGTAAGGACTTCGATGGCATAATGGTAGCTTGTTCATACTTGTGATGCGAGTCTCTACACATCATGCGATCGGTGACCTGTCGTAACTCAACACAAGTATTACCTACAAAAGCGACTGAAGAGGTTTTTTGGATACATTCATTGAATTATTTGTGTGCGAATAATCTTTTAAAATAATAAAAATAAAAAATATAATTTCTATTTCTCCTGAATTTCCCCTCTTTAACATAGAGTACCTAGGGAATATACTTGAACCCCAATGAAAAACAAAAGCAATGAAACGTTTTATGAATAAAAAATATCGTGTAATAAATAATACCAAGGCATTTTACACAAAAATGTTTTTACTTTTGAATTCTATGAATTTTCACTATTAGGCTATAAAGTACATACAATATCCTATAATGGCCTAATCCTAAAAACTGTATTGCTCGCCTTTGTTCCATGTTTTGTTAATTAAGTGACCAGTTTCGAGACAATGAAAACCTGAATAGCCTGTACTACATTTAGTTTTTGTTACAAATCAAATATAAGCTATTTATCGTACCTTGGGATCGTCAAGAGCTGAGCAGTTCGAACATTAGAAGTAGAGTTCCTGAAAATTTTTATATGTTATATAATAGTATACTGTATGTGCAACTGAAGGAGAAAGGTGGCGTCGAAATATGATTGGTGGAATGACGTGGTTGCAGCGGTCAAGGTTTCCCTGTTTTAATGCCTCTTCTATAAAAGATCATGGCAATTTGTACCTTGGAGGCTACTGCTCTGCCAAACCACTGTCTCAGGTTCCCAAACCATGTTCTTCTTCTGCCAGGAGCCCCCAGTCCTTCTTCCCTTGGATTACTACATGCATAATGCTTCTGATGGTTAAGAAACGGAAACTAACATACATCTGATGTGGAACGAAAAGTATCTTCTGCATTTAGAGAAGAGGCCATGGGCTGCAGACAGAAGAGGAACATCCTGGTTGAAAAACATGAGGCAGTGCTTTGACAAGAGCACGACTTGTCTTTTCAGAGCAGCAGTTTCCAACGTCTGAATAGCCATGATGATCGCCAATCTGCGATAGAGGAGGCATTTAAAGAATAAAAAGAACCGGGCTTGTTGCTGACCACAACATCCCTAATAGATGAGCAGTTGTCAAGATAAGTGAAACTCATTCAGTCCTCAGACCTGGACCCAGTGGTGGATTTACCAGTAGCCAACTGAGGCAAATGCCTATATCCGCGCGCGCGTACTTAAAAATTTTTTTTGTGCATGGCCAAATGTAAAAATTTTTTTTTTTAATAATTATGTATTAATTTTAGTAAAGGATAAGAAATTAGGTTATTTTGATTACAAACATAAAAAGTCAGGACCTGTAGAGTAGTGGTACAGACTCCGACTTTCACCCCAAAGGTTGTTGGATCGAGTCCCAGAGTCCCACAATGGCTTCATTTTCTGGCTATGCTTCGGAGGGCAAGTAAACCAGGCGGTCCCGGGTCATCCTAGTTGAGTGTAAGAGAGGGCTTTATGGTCCTAACTCCGCTAGGTTGGCTTAGTAATAGAACAACAAAAAGTCAAGATTTATTTATTTTTATTTTTATTTTAAAAAATAGTGGCTTTATTTTTGTGAATACCCATCCCTCCCCCCCCCCCTATATTCACATACAATAATTATTAATGTCCGTGACAGGGGCAGTGCCTATATATGCGCACAAAAGCCAAATCCGTCCCGGCCTGGACCTCTTGTGTTGTCATCGTGCCACTGTGTGTTTATACCTGTAGCACTCTGCCTAATCGCTGTTAACGACGGTCACACATTTGTGTATTGACCTTGTTAGTGTGCAGGGGAACATGGTAGGCCATTGTAACGCACTGAGACAGGCAGTCAGTCAAAGTGCGTGGCGAGTCCTGGTCCCCTCCGATTTATTCGTGTGACTTTACTATGTTCCTCAAGTGGTTCGGAATCCACTATAATCAGGAGGTCCACCCTGTCAGCCAACTCCCTTTCTCCCCTGGGTAAAGGAGTCTGTCCTTAGGGTGCATCAAGTTAATAAATGATAGACTCACTCCCCCCGCCAAGCTGACAGGGTTGCTTTAAGCAGAAATGCTGAAAAACGAACAAACATATTTGTATATTGAATTGTAGAGAAACATTTTTTCTACTTACTTCTCATTGCTCTCTAGACGAGTCCCACGAAATTAGGGATTGCACAAAGAGATAGGTCGTCTCACTGGTCTCTTTAGCATCTTTTACAAAACCGTTTTAAAGTAGGGGAAACCAAGATAATACGTGTATAATGATGTACATTAAACGCACCGGAACAGTTTACTGTAGTCGCAGCCTTTTATTTATCTGGTTACTTAATAGAATACTTATTTATTATTAAATTATTAAAAATTTAAACGAATATATAATAATGTATACGAATGTTATTGCTTTCCAATTTATACGTAGTATAAGGAAAGCTTTGTGATGGTCGAAATTTTCGATTCCGAGATTTCAACGGATTTACACGTTTTGAGGTCCCAGGAACCCAAAAAAGTGGTTTTTACAAAATGTCTGTCTGTCGGTCTGTCTGTCTGTTCGTCGATTTCCGGGCAAACTACTCAGTGGATTTGAGTGAAATTTGGCATGTAGGTTCACAAAAATCATACCTCGGGACCATTTTTTTTTTTTGGGCTAACTCAATTTGGGGGGTTTTTATTTTCAAAAAACTCCAAAAAAACGTCTAAAAAAAAATTATTTCTCAAAAACGGCTCCAACGATTTCTTATAAATTCTCGTAGATTGTAGTCGTTATTAATGTTGACAAAATGCGGGGGGTCGCTTGCCCCTTGATAGTTTGCTTCTGGGGGTAAAAAAATAAAAATAACTAAAATTTAATGAAAAAATGACTAAAAAATGCGAAACCTTTCTATCGATGATTTCTAACTTCAAGCATGTTTTAGGTGTTAAATTGAGTAACGAAACCGGATAGGTTGCTTTCCCAAAAAAATATTTGGTTTTGCCCAAAAAATTATTTTTTGAAAAAAATGATAGAAAATTCGCGCTCAAATGCATTGCATGCCCTGCCATTATTGCTGTGTGGTAATTAATGTGTTTGTTTGACCTATCGAGAATTTACCTCACTTCCAGTGACGTCAGGTGGACAACCGCCCCCCCCCCCCCCGAGATATCGGAAATTTAACCATAGGAAAAATATTTGCCATAAAATTACTAATTTCCTCTATCTAATAATTTTGATAAATTGGAAAGCATGTTCGAGTGAACTCGGACCGGTTCTTTTTATTTTGGGTGGAAAGTTACTAAAAAAAATTCTCGTAGTACTATGTATGAAATAGTCCTCTATTAATTGAACACAAAAGAAATGTAAACACAGTGCGAAACTCTCACCTGTTTTTGTAATAAAAATATTTTGTTTCCTTTGTTTACCATTTCGAAAGTTGCATTCAAATTTCTATTAAGTAACCTGACTGAAAATATCATAAACCTGCTAGGACTACAAACTGCTATATATTGTATATTTTGGAGAGGTTGTTGCAACGAAATATTTTTCATAATTTATGCAATCAATTCATTACAAATTATTGTTACATCATTAAACATGAAATAACATTCACTAGCTACGCGCTAGTTGATTTAAATTTTACCCTAACAATTTTTTCTGGACCTAACTTTTATAATAAACATCAATCGGCAATCTTAAATATTAAATTTACGACATCACATTTATAACACCATATAATAACATTTTACGGTACACCTAATAAAAATTCTCCGTGCTGAAGAAATTTAGCTGCTGAAAATCTTCACTAAAATAATGTTTAATTCTATTAAATTATTTTAGTTTATCACAACTTTTTTTGGCATATACAGTATATACTGTATAGTATATGGGAGAGTGTTTGCATTTAATTAGTTTGTTTTAAAATTTATCAGTTTATTAGCTCCATTAGTTTTATTTATTATAAATTATTTTAGCCCACCAATTAACCGGGGCAAAAATTTGTTACATAAAATTTTTTTGTTGACAAAATTCCACTTAATTGTAATGGCAGTGAATATTTTCTGCTTCATTTTCTGGCCATGTTTCGGAGGGCATGTAAAGCAGGCGGTCCAGGGCCTTCCTAGTTGAGAGTAAGAGAGGGCTTTATAGCCCTAACTAGGTTGGCTTAGTAATAGAAATAACAAAAAGTCCTTATTTTAATTATAATGGCAGTGAATATTTTGATTTTTTTTTCTGATATGAAATGGAATATTGGCAATTCATGTAGCCTATTTATTTATAGCCTGTATAGGCTTAGCCGTGTGTAGCGGTCCATTATAGTGAACCACGCCAATTTTGAGCTCGCTCAACTAAAATCTTGGACCGAAATGAACCTAACTTTGAAGTTACCAAAGGTAAAAATTATAAAATTATACGCTTGAAAGTAAAAGTGTCAACAATAAAAAACGTAATTTCTGATGAAAATTTACTTGCTAACTCCGTCAACTTAGCTAGACAACAATCATATCGGGGGTTCCGTTGAAACGAAGTCTACGAATTTTTCGATATTAAATTGACCGAGTACTGCATTGTATCGTAAATTGAATCATACGGTACTGCAAGTTATAAAACTTACGGTACGGTACTTCATTCATCATTTTTATTTTGCCCCGATTAAATACACTGAAACATTAATTCAATTGTAGTAACTTACGCTATAATTAATAATTATTATGTATGATAATCTACGGGCTAATGAAATAATGAACGAATGAAAATGAATGAATGATAAGTTATGTAGCGGCCGAATGATAATGATGGCAGATATTTCTAACTTATCTTCATCCATCTGTCTATTGAATATTCTATGGCAGCAATCCATCTGAAAATTAAAAAGAAACAATACCTTTATTTTATTTCCGTAAGAGCAACGAAATTTGGATTAAAAAAAAAAAAAACTATATTGCTTTCCAATTTATACGTAGTATAAGGAAAGCTTTGTGACGGTCGAATTTTTCGATTCCTAGATTTCAACGGATTTACACGTTTTAAGGTCCCAGGAACCCAAAAAAGTGGTTTTTACGAAATGTCTGTCTGTCTGTCTGTGCGTCGATTTCCGGGCAAACTACTCGTTCGATTTTGATGAAATTCGGCATGTAGGTTCACAAAAATCTAACCTCGGAACATTTTTTTTATTTGGGGTTAACTTAATTTGGGAGGGTTTTATTCTCAAAAAACTCCAAAAAACCTCTAAAAAAATTATTTTTTCAAAAACGGCTCCAACGATTTCTTTTAAATTCACATATATTATAGTCGTTATTAATGTTAACGAAATGCGGGGGGTCGCTTGCCCCTTGATAGGTGGCTTCTGGGGGTAAAAAAATAAAAATTACTAAATTTTAATGAGAAATGACTAAAAAATAATTTTTCTGCGAAACCTTTCTATCAATGATTTCTACCTTCAGGCATGTTTTAGGTGTTAAATTGAGTAACGAAACGGAACAGGTTACTTTCACAAAAAACTAATTGGTTTTGTGAAAAAAAATATTTTTTTGAAAAAAGGATAGAAAATTCACGCTCAAATGCTTTGCTTGCTCTGCCATTATTGCTGTGTGGTAATGTGTTGGTCTGACCTATCTAGAATTTACCTCCCCTTCAGTGAAGTTAGATGAACCCCCCCCCCCCCCCGAGAAATCGGAAATTTTACCATAGGAAAATTATTTACCATGAAATTACTCATTTTCTCTTTCTACTAATTTTGATCATTTTGATAAATTGGAAAGCATGTTCGAGTAAACTCGGACCGGTTCTTTTTAATTGAAGACAAAATGGTTAAAAAAAAAAAGTTTTTTATCAGATGGATCCTACGCCTAGGCGTACATCCATAAAAAGGCCTTCAAATAATAATAGGCCTGACCACTCCCTCAATGAAAACTTACGGAAAGTGGAATCAGACGGATAATGCTGTAGAGGTTTAACATGCATTTGAATAGGAGAAAACATGGCGAAAGACTGCACTATCGAATTCCACATGGCTGGACTGGCCTGGCACAGATACTTACTTCGTTTGGGGGGGGGGGGGGGGGGGTCGTGGCTCATTATAGTTTACATTGAGGTAAAATTTTACTATTTTCAAGGTAAGCTATACTCACGTTCCTTCAATGGTTCTTTCTATTTAGTGTAAACACATTTTGGTGAGTTGCTGACCCTTGACTCCCTGTATCCGTGCCTGGGAGCAGCCATAGATCTGGCCTAACGACCCCATATACTTTTACATACCTCTTCTTATCCAGATCCGAGTCGGTATAGAAATAAAAATGCTTCTGCTTCGGCTCGGGTGGGATAATTTCAAATGAAAATCTCTTCGTCGAAGACGAGGCGGACGAGGACCCCGTGCTCTGTACCCGATACCCCTGCAGGCAGATCACTCCCAACGCCTTCTGGGCTTCGCTGTCGGTGAACAACAGCAAGGCCGAGTCCTTCAGCACACAGTACCTCCTCCGCCACTTGTCTTCGAGTTTCGTCAGGTGGCCAAAGCAGTCCGGCTGCTCAATGGCCGCTGCAGGCTGTTGCAACAGCCGACAACTCCTGTCGAACCACTGTCCCTGTCTCGATGTCTCCGACGCGGCTGCCGTCTCTATTGCCTCCTTCCACTGTCGCAAGTCTTCTGGGGTGTCTGCATTCAATTCCAGGCCTCTAGCACCATGTTTTTCGATTAAAAAACTATGAACTCCGTTCTGTTCAGGTAATAATGTAAATGTATAATTGATGAGCAGTAATGCACCCAGTGGTTGGCTTTCCTGCAACAACAATAGCAAAGATTTGCGTTAAGTTATATACACAATACTAATTTTAATAATAATAATAATAATAATAAAGTTACATTTGTGTGCCAACGGCCGTACCAAGTTGATTCCACCAGAACAGAGCCTGTTCCAAGCTACGGAAACTTGGTAGTGTGCGCACAGCGTTGGGACATGATAACGTGCTGAGACTATAATATATACCAGTCAGTGTGAGTGCGTGTCGACTCCTGGTCACCTCCAAATTAATCGTGTGACTTCATTAAGTTCTCCAAGTGGTTCGGAATCCACTATAATCAGTAGGTCCACCCTGTCAGTCAACTGACCTTCTCCCCGTGGTGAAGGAGTCTTCCCTTAGGGTGCCTTAAGTTAATAAACAGACTCACTCCCCCCGCCAGACTGACAGGGTGGCTTAAAGCAGAAATGCTGAAAGCAGGCGTTGGAAAAGAAACAAACTAGTTAGGTACATTTGTAGAGGTACAGTTATTTACACCTGTTACACCTATGCAGTTGTAGTATGGTTGGACACAGTCCCAGGCCACGGTGGGCCCATAGAACAGGGGACCTCCTGATTATAGTGGATTCCGAACCACTTGGGAAACACAGTGAAGTCACACGATTAGTTCGGAGGTGACCAGGACAAGTCCTACCATGTTTCCCTACCGGCACTGTGCACACGACCAAGTTATCTGCGTCTTTGAACCTGCTCTGGTCCGCTGGATTCAACTTGGTAAGGCGGCCGGCCACACCTATACAAAAAAAATATCAAAATATGGTAGCAAAGAAAACATGAAAATGCGGCTATTTACTGCTACTCTCTTTCATTCCATATTGCCTTATAATAAAATTTTGGTAGAAAAAAAAAATTGCTCTCCTGTCTAGAGGTGGTCAATTCATCCTCGGACACTCTTTCATGGCTTCCAAAAGTTGTTTGGATGGATACCCTTTTCTGATATCTGTCTTCCTGACCATTTTGGCTCCATATTGGTCACTGCTTTCATGTTTTGAGCTTATGTTTCATCTTCCATGTTCTTTAACAAATCCCGTTTTAGCTGTAACTATTAGATAGGGATCAGCGAGTCTTTCATAAGCAGATCCATAAACACCTTTCCGTTCCTCATTTTTCAGGCTTACCCTGCTGGGGTGGCCTTCATCTTTCCGGAAGCGAGGCCGTGGCTCAAGCACGTAGCCAGGATTTTATTTCGGGAGGGGCTAACTACCAGAGGGTCGAGGGGGTATGGAATAACCCCAGTAAAACAAAACGGCGGGTGCCCCCCCCCCCGGACATTTTTAAGAATTTACATGTAAAAACACAAAGTTTTAGTGTTTTTGGAGGGAGAAAAAAATACAGGTGAAACATCAAACAGAACAATGCAAGGATTTTTTCTTTTTTTTTACATTTCGGGGGGGGGGGGGGGCTTTAGCCCCCAAAGCCCCCTCCCTGACTACGTGCCTGTCGTGGCTTCCACCTTCTCTCTCCCTTTCTAGATTAAACATAATAGTCTCCTTAGTAACTTTGTAAAACATGCTGTGACTCATTGTTAAAATTAACTTTGTATAGTTTTACGAATAAAATTAAATTAAAAATTCACAACCGGTCATTCACGCCATCGTCAAGTGCGATTGATTTGCCCACATAATTTATCATGGATAGTAGCTGCCTTACAACCTCTGTTAAAACACTACTAACTTATGACTGTGACCACCTATCTGACCAAAATCGCGCATCAGTAAGATATAGGTGCAGCTTACCGCCTGAGAATTGTAATAATAGAGGCAATTGTCCGTCTTGAGAACGAACCATCGCCGATGCCAGACATTGTCCGTCCCCAGTTTGTTGAGAAATCCGGACAGGACGGCTTCCGGCGCCTCCCGGCCGGCCGGCATCAGGGCCGCCGAAGTTCGCGCCAATTCCAGCAGAAGCTCATCGGGCCCTGAAAAACCACAGCAGACGATTTAAATGTCTTCCAAATATTCTCATGATTCTCATGTGTTAAATTAGCAGCATTCTTCTTCTTCAAGTTACAGCCGGCTGGCTGGTTGGCAGCAACATGTTGCATCGATGCCTCCACTCGCCTAAATTCTGGTACGCCCTCTTCAGCTCCACGTATGTATTGGCCCCTGCATCCGCCATCATTTGCAGTAGATACTCTTTTCTCGGGCGCATTGTTAGCAGGTCTAATTAGTAAACGACCAGTACAATTGGTTCTTCGAGTCGGATATGAGCCACCATACCTATGCTACAGTTTCCGTATAATTCCTAAACAGAAATTTGCATCGCCTGCTTCCCCGTTACACATTAATTGTTTGTTTGTTTAATTTTTGAGCTAGCCTACATGGCTTACCTAAAGATGCTAGATTGACGACTTCCGAATGCGAGAGTTCTAGGACGGATGCTCCGTTGAATTTGAGCAAGATGTCGCCTACCTCCAGCCCAGAGTTTTCTGCGGGAGTGTCAGGTTCTATCGCTGAGACAACGATAGGCTTGTTCCCATGGATTCGAAACCCAAAACCCTTCTCTTTGGATTCCCTTCTCACTGTTATTCGCTTGTCGCACTCTGCAAAGACAAAATTGCATCACATGATCTTCAAAATTGGGAATAGTTGGAAGGAATCAAGTTACGATTTATTAGGTCTTCCTAAATACCAAGCCCAGGGACAGGGACAGATCCAGCCCATTTGTTTGGGGGGGGGGGGGGGGTAGCTGTGAGTCAAAATAGGAAAAACACATGTATAGGATCGATTAAATCGGAGCGTAAGAAAATAACTTACAATAGATTTACACACTTTGGGGGAGGGGCAGCTACACCCCCCCCCCCCGGTATCCGTCCATGAGTCCAATAGTTTCTATAGTCTAATAGTTCTGGTATTATTATTGGAATATGCTTTTGGGCGAAACAAGATCTAATATGATAAAAAATTTAAGTAAATCATACCTACCAGCGGGCCTACAATACAATAAATTTATATTTCCATTAAAAGTGAAATTAAAATAATTATAATATTTGGAAGAAAAAAATGCCTATTCTAACAAGTAAGTCAGTAAGTAAGTTTAAACAACTTCGTTTGTCGGTGTTAACTCGTTGATATATTTGTTTTTATATATTTTCGAAATACGGTACCTTACGTTAAATTGTTGGATAGTTTTTACGTATGTTGGGATTTGGGAGTCTGTTGTAATGCGTTAGTTCTTCGTACTTGGCCTGTCGTTGAATGATGTATGTCAGTCTCGTCAGGGATACCTGTAGTAGCTGTGTTTCCATACATCTATTGCTTATGCCGTTTAGTACTAGTATTAACTTATTCTTGCGGGGTTAAAAATGTAAATAAACAATGTTGAATAGCACTTTCCATTCTAAAATGATCTTGTGTACACTTTTAATCCTAAGTCCGGATTGAAAATAATCGCTATAGTATAGGCCCGCTGCTCTCTAAGGTTTAAAGTACTAATGTGACACCAGTAAAAATGTATTTCAATTTGGGCAAGATGAAAGCATTTTGATTAGTTTTTGTGATTACACCGAACCTTCTTGAACTTGCTTGCAATGTCGGCATAGACAAGAAGGTGCTCCCAACAGTGGATTTTTGTGGACGCGTATAGGTGCTTTAACATACGACATTTTTTCCTGCCCAAAGAGGCATGTCCCAATCTTAGATTTCGTTGAGATAGAGTTCATTCATTGTTTGGATACCAACTATACGCTATAAATATCTCATCGTACCCACTAAACGTGAAGCTCTTAAACGTCAATTTACACTTTTAGAAATAAGCCTTTACGACGGAAATAAGTCATTGGAATAACGACTGTAAATGAGACGAATGTGAAAAAGTCAATTTAAGATGAAATGTGCTCATTTTCTTGGCACCGGTCACAAGCAAATCAAGCGAGCTAGGGGTCGCAGCTTTATGCGTTATTATTGGCATTTCAATTTTAATTTGATGACATTTTTCTCTTCGAATAAATCAACTGTTAGTGACTTGCGGATAACTCACGCTAAACGCTTTGAATTTAACTTTGTTTCTTTATTTTATTAAATTATTAATGGCAATCCAACCAATTTTAGCAATTTGCCAGATTTAGAAGAAAACTTTAAGAACTATAAGTTACAATGAGAGATGAAGGAAATTAGGCACTAGGCAGGCTGCATTTCGTGATTCAAACTCAGGTACCCTGAGTTTCCCAGATTTTCAATATTTGTATTTTGTATTTCAATTCAAACCAATTACTTCGTACACAGACCAGTTACAATAAAAATCACCCCCACCCTTCCCCCACAAGAAACCCTTAGAATCATATGAAATCAAATCAAATGTGCATTTTTAATGTCATTTCAACTTTATCCATGTTCAGTGAATGGATTCACCTGTGTCATAAAACTTATAGTACACGAAATAATTTTAATTTAAAAAGTCACAATAACACACGGATAATGTAAACAAGTCTCAAAATAAACCAATGTAGTATCTACAGTGGGCTAACTAGGTCTGGCTCCAAGATTTCTTTAAAGGGAATGGAGACAGATCAGCTTATGAGAGTGTCTCACCCTTTCTACCGCTGAATTTGAAATTGGAACACTCAGTAGAGTAACGAAGAGAAGGGGCGGCCCACCTCGGGCGCCACATTGCCACGGTGCCCAATTGGACAAAAACCTAAGTATAGTTACTCCACTGGGATCACAGGCCTGTGGACTGGCAGAGGATCCTCTTAGAGTTCTAGCCCTCTAGTTGAGTGTACAAAAGGGCCCGAAGGCCCTAACTTCGCTAGGGGAGCTTCGTTTAATAAAGAAATTATTATTATTATTATTCTAATTAGGGAAGATAGAAGGGCAGAGGGCTCCCGGCAGAAGAAGAACATCCTGGATTAAAACCCTGAGGCTGAACCTGGTTTTGAAAGAGTGCGATTTCCCTTTTCCGAACAGCTAGTTGCCATGATGATCACAAATCTTCAATAGAAGAGGCAATAAAAGAAGAAGAAGATAGTATAGATCAGGGACGCCGAGTTTTAAAAATTCTGGTACTCTGGAAAGTACTAAGAAAATGCATTGGTAAATGGTTACTTAAAATAACTATAATGCAGAAAACGTTGGCCGACGTACACTCGCTCTTTCTACCAAACTATTGACTAAAGCTTTTTTTATCAAAAATCATTCGAAAGCTATTTGCTAATTGCACTAAGGGTTCTTTGCTTTCCCAGAAACTAGTCTGCAGGGGGCAAGATGGACCGTGCCCCCCCCCCCCCCCCAAGTCGGCGTCCATGGTATAGATTGATCTATTGCGTCAAGACATGCTGAGTACTGACCTATAGCAGTACAGTCACAAGAAAGGATTTTGTTCGAGTCCCACTCTAGCTAGATTTTCTGGCCAAGCTGCGGAGGGCATGTAAAGCAGGTGGCGTAATAGAGGGCTTCACAGCTCTAACTCTGCTGTAGGTTGGGTAAGTAATAGAACAACGCGTAATTATTTACCAGAAAAAATTACATACCAAACGCCTCGCCTGTAGGCCTATGTTACCCAATATGGATGGATCGGAGCCATGGTTTATTTTTATCAGGTGTATCCATCCGTCAACAGAGCTTTAAATATAAATATATCAAACTTTGTATAAACAAGCAGTGATTGAATGCATTAAGATATAGGAGGGGGGCTGGAATTAGTCCAAGTCAGAAGTCATGACACCTATCAATTCAGCACTTTTGCACCCCATTAACCCTACTACAGCTGTCCACTTTAAATGACATTTTATATTGTTGATTTTTTTAAGTTCTCTGACCCAAACATTTCTTGAATTCTCTTCGCTCGTAAATTTCAGTCTTGCTCAATGAATTAGTGAAGCGGCGCTTCATTATAGCATGGCCATACCTAGTCGGAGTCCTAATTTATAGAGGGTTCAACAATGTTGAAATGTAATACAACTTACAATTGGTATGTTAATTTGTTACCATACTAGCGTCAGTGGTATTAGCAAAGTATTGCTCACACAGTATTAGGCTAATCTACAATAAAATGAACACAGGCTATACAGGCTAATTTATAATACAAAAGTATTACTTGTACTACCTGATCACGATAGGAATGATAGGATGGCACTTGGAACACATATAAAAATCCAATAAACTCGGTATTCCACACGTTTTCGAATAAACAAAGACGTACTCCAAGTGCCATCCTATCGTGGTCGGGTAGTACGTAGTGTATATTACTTGCATTTAATAGGCATGACACTGTTATGCACGTACTCGTATTAAAATTATAAATACCAGTCCCTAGAGCAACGAGGGCCTGCGTCTGTGTGCTCCAGACCAATAACATCAACTGAAGAACTTCCTCCAGCTTCTCTCTAAGTGTTAGAAACCCTGAAGAATGCCAATATAGTAATTATTTCAAATAAAGCCAGAAACAGCAGGTAAATATAAAGAACCAGTAGAATCCGGGCTGATGGGCCGTGGTCAATATGAAAGTCGCTTCGGAGCCATTGAGGTATGAGAGATGTCGACCAAACGTTTGGGAGTTCACTTTCATATCGACCACGGCCCAGCAGCCGGGATTCTACTGGTTCGTCATACGACTCCGGCCGTGAAAGCCTTTGCAGTTGCATAGCAAGAAAATAGTTAGTTCATGGTTTTTAAAACATTGAGAAGTTATAAAATGGTTCATAATACATAGCCCATAGCAAAGGGCCAATCGGCAGTGGTCGGAACTTCTGAACGTTTCTGCAACACATGCTGGGAACATCTATCCACTATTTAGACTTCGAAGATTATATATTATATATAACTTAGTGTTAATCCATTAAATCATAGAGACACTGCCATGTAGTAATATTTTCCAAATAAATAAATAAATAGAGTATAACTTCGAAGTCTTTATATTAAGATGTCGACAATTGGCAAAACATTTAGAAGTTCACCATCATCGACTGCCGGCCGATTTTCTGCTCTATGATGGCACTCTAGACGTGAAAACCGTTTGTAATTATATACTGTACATACTGTATATACACAGTATGTATGTACGGGTACCATTTTTAAAAGTTTTGAAAAAAATAATCTATTTTCTTTTTTCCTAGTACTATTCTAAATATTTTTTCCTTTATATAAATTATTAAATTATAGTTTTGCCAAAGATCCACTACCGGGAGCACAAAGTGCCAAATTTGGCTCGCGAGCAATAGGTTGCCGACCGCTGGCCTATATCATCCGAAATTCATCGCTCTAAAAATCACCAACAAATCTCTCTGTGGGGTCTTAAGAATCCTAAGAAGTTCATTGTTATTCAAATGACAATAGAGCCTCTATAGCATTGCTGTAATTGCACTATAGGCTAATAATTATCGGTTGTTATAAAATGTGTTCGGAGATGTAAGATGCATGTGGAACCAGCCGATACAATTAAATGAGAGGCCCGGCTTGTATACCGGGCTAATTTTCATGAATTAATTATTTTATGCCGCCAGTAATTTTAAGAAACTTGTACATAGGCTGAGGCCGCATTCTTGTGTAAATGGTTGCCGTTGGGGATAAAAGAAGAAGACGAGTGGCTACATTACATGTCCAAGTCGTGAGGGTTCGTGAGGAAAAATTTTCGGAGAGGGGGGTGGATTCGGAATTTATATCTTCTTCTGAAGTCATAATCTCAACGATTGGTTGGCAGCAACTCCCTGCATATCATCCTCCAGCTCTCTCGGTCCTTGACCTTCCTTTTCAGCTCTTGGTACGATTGGGCTCCTGCGTACTCCTTCAGTTGATCCATGAATTCCTTCTTCGACTGCCCTCTTCTATTGGTTCCTTCGATTGTGCCTTCAGTGCTGGTGTGTACCAGATTTTAGTGTCTAAACAAATGTCTTACCCAGTTCGCTTTTCTACTTTTTATATGAGGTATCTCCATTATATCAGGTAGTCCACGGGTCAAAGTAAGAAATATAAGAAATAAATAGATGAGTTATTGGAAATTTGTAAATAAAATACAGTAATTAAGTCTTTGGACTGAACTATAAAATCCGAACGGTTCCAGTCCTAAATATATTGAATTAAAAATTATATTTATATATTATATAAAATATTAGCACATAATTGCATGCATAAAATACCGTACTTGATCTTGGTCCTAGAAATTAACGAGTTTTCTGTCAGAGCCATGGTAGTCCACGGAACAACGTAAAATAATCTATAGTAGTCCATGGGCAAAAAATGTTGGGAACCCCTGCGATAGACAACCGACAAATTTTTGTAGTTTTGTCAAATTTCTCATCAACTAGACATAGCCGTCATATAGCCAGAAATGAGAGTATGACATGAATTAGATGAAGCACTCCTTTACATTTTAATACATAGTAGTATAATATGTATCTGGCACTAGGACTGTTTGGCCACAGTTTTTAAAGTTTGCCTATACATTTGACCTGACCTTGTATTTTTTCAAGACATCAAAACCTGTAACCAAACGGTGCTAGTGCCAGCTGCATACTGCAATAAGTATTAAAATGTAGAAAAAAAAAACTGAAATAGTTGGATTGAACGCATTTTGATAGCAGTAACTTTGAGATTTTACAGGCAATTAATGCAATTGCGAACAAGGAGGGGGGGGGGGAGTCTCCCCCGGGTGAAATTTTTCGAATTATAGGGCTGAAATATTGAGGTTTTGCGCATTTTGAGAGCAATAAGGTTTATGTATTACAGGGAATTAATATAATTGTGAACTAGGAAGAAAATGTTTGAAAAATAGGGCTGAAATAGTGGGGTTGTACGCATTATGAGTGCAGTAACACTTGGATTTTAGAGGCAAAGAATATAACTGCCTTCCAAGGGGGGGGGGCAATTGCCCGCAGTGCCGGTCGCTGCGTCCGCCTCTGAAACGGGTAGTGGGGCGCCCGAATTGTCCTAAACGAAAGCACACACAGTTACCCTCATTTCAGCGACAAGAACTGACATGTTGCTGCGTCGTGGCTTAGGTTTGCACATTTTCGACCCCCGTTAGATAAGCTAGTCTTGGGGAATCACTAGGTTAGCAGTAGCATTACCAAGGCCGTATTCAGGGGTTTGGAGAGAGGGTAACGGGTTCGATTCACCCTACACCGAAGAAATCCTGGCTACGGCCCTAAAAAGAAAAATGGAATCAAAAACCCCTACATAATACCACAAATGAAACTAACGCACCTGTAGCTGGTCTCATTTCAGCAGCAGTAACGGGGACTATTTGACATATCGCTGAGTCAGCAATGGAGGCGCCACATCAACTGACAGCAGCAATGCTCTCACCTGCTGATTTCGACTATATTTTTAGAAGATGTGCTGCTGACTTTCTCACAACAGCGCGCAGCCCATTTGTCATGCTCGTTTGTTTACTATCTTCATCTCTACATGAATTATTACTGCTTCAGCATTAATAGTTGGTTGAATTAAAAATGTTGTAATTTAAGCCAAATTTGAGTAATTTATTTCAGTCAAGGAATTTTAAGAGAATGATGGTAGCTTAGTTTGAATCCGAGAATTTAATTAAATTAAATCTTTTCCTTTTTCAGAGAATGGGGACTTTAGAAAAACACTTTTAGGGGGGGGGAGCCTAGGCCCTCAAGTAACAGATTTTAATTAGTCACATTGATAATTATTTTGTTCGCCTTGATCCAAGGCCGCAGCCAAGGGGGGGGGGGGGTTCATGGAATGAAATTTCTACCCCCCCCCCCGCCCCCGAACAAATAACCCTGCCTTGATCACATTTCCACAATACCCAATAGATGAAGATCGTTGTCACCTATATGCTGACGATCCAAAGTGTTAATACAAAATTTCGCTGCTAACAACCAACTACCATGTTATTGATTTCCACCGTTGGCTGAACTTTCTGTCTGAATTGAAACCAGAGAAGTACAAGAACTTTGAGAGAATGGACCAAGAACAGAGATAATGAACGGAATGCATGACGAATAATTGGCCAATCGCGCTTGAGTCATTCAAACAATCAATCAATCAAGATCATCTTTTCCTCTCAGGCCTCGCAAGGGTCTTGACGTCCGCTGCAATTCTATGGATTGTGTCCCCAGTGAATACCCACCCCTGCACCTCTACAGTGTGGTAGGTACCGTCAGGGCCGAAGCCAGAATTTTTCTTTGAGAGGGGTCCATCTGACGTCACTGGAGGTGAGGAACTAAGGATGCCTCAATATATTTTAAACTGCATTCTATCTAGTGTACACTTCAAATATTTCGGGAGGGGTCGGGACCCCCTGGACCCCCCTCTGGCTACGACCTTGGGTACCGTCGATCGGATCGAGACGCTTGGGTCACGAAATGCAATTTTTCAACTTCATTTTCAAAATAATTTCAACCCATCAAGACCCCAAAATTTTGTCGCCACTGTTATTGCACGGAGGAAAGAGGTGAAATCTTACCAAACTTTCCCAACGCCAGCAGTTTTCAAAGTGATTGTCACCAGCAGACAAAATACTTACAAATCAGATGTACTGTAAGACCGTCGTAAATAACATTTGCAGAGAAATTATGAAATTCCCTCGTATATCTTGCGTGCACCTCCTCGCGGCAAAATGCCAAACTGTGTTATTATTTTCTTTGTTCCGTGGAATTTCATTTTCTCGTCATTAGCAAGAGATTTACGATAGTCTTGTTTGAAATTCGATTAAGACAAAATAGGAGGGGAAGTCTTACAAGTGTACTAGGCCCTATATCAAATATCCCATGAAGTATTGATCGCATATAGAGATGTCAAAAATGTCACATCATTTAGGACAGGGCCGTAACCAGACAGAAATATTTTTCGGGGGGGGGGGGGATCTAACGTCACCGGAGGTGAGGTAACCTCAATATTTATAACTACATTCTATCTAGTGTACACTGCAAATATTTCAGGTGGTGAGGGGGGTCCAAACCATAATTTGCCCCCCCCCATAAAAATATAGAAAAATGGGAAACCCATTCTCATGAACCAACGCAGCTTTTAAATTAATGACCTTGGTGTCCTTTGCGCATGAGACCCGAAGGAGGGGTGAGATGCTTTGAAAAAAACATGCCTGAAATAGTGGGGTTTTACGCATTTTGCGAAGCCCTCCCCCCCCCCTAGAGGCACCCGTAGCCCCACCCCGCCCCACCCCCCCCCCCCCCAGGATTTCTGGTGACAAAGACGTTATGGAGGCGAAAGGGATAGCATCCACAATAACGAAAGGGAAATTAATTCATGGTATGCTTATTTTACATGAGAGACATCATAAAAAAAATCCACATATTGACCAAGTACTTTCACAAAAAACATGTTACTCAGAATGCTTAAAACCCTAATATTTCAGACTTATCTTCTCAAAAGGTTTCTACGGGGAAGACCTCCGGGCCCCCCTCCGTGGTAGGTTTATTAATCCGTAAATACTCAACTTTACTGCTTGGAAAATGCGAAAAACTTTAACGATTTTTTTTCTGTTTGCACCTATGGCCCCCTTAGGGGTTAATTCGGCACTGTAAATATGCTATACAGTAGACAATTGTGACAAAAGACTGTAAAAACAATTAACATGCCCAATAAACTATTATACGAGTTAATTTTAGATTGTTCAAGCTGGAGATAAACTTGAAATGCCGCATCCCGAGACACTTAACAGCTGTTTATCTTCAACTTTGGGTTTTAAATGGATCTGGCACCAATTATTAGCCTAATTAATTATTTATAAACTGCATTTCCGACAATACGCCAGCTTGTTGATCTTCTCAGCCCCCCACTAAAGCTGGCCATTCACGAGGGCTCCAAACGGACTCGCGCCAAGCGAAATGGCGCGTCGTGTTCCATTTGGGTTTAGCGCCATTTAGAGGGGTCATCACGATTATGCTGAGCCAGTCGCTCCAAATCTTTCAAATTGTACAGTGTGACGATATGGAAGAGGTACTTTTACACTGTACAATTTGAAAGCATTGAAAAAATGTGAGGACCGGATCATAAAAAGTGACAATCAACGATAAAATACAACAAAATGCTGAGTTTCTTCGATGATGACTGCACGGTAGGGCCTAATTTATGTATTACATATAGTATAGCCTATAGATGTAACTTAATGGGCTAAGCAAATTATTTCATTCTTCTTCTTCCTTTAATGCCTCTTCTATCGCAGATTGGCGATCATCATGGCAATTTGGACCTTGGAGACTGCTGCTCTAAAAAGGGAACCACTGCCTCAGATTTTTTAACCAGGATGTTCTTCTTCTGCCGTGAGCCCTCTATCCTTCTATCTTCCCATGGATTATTACATGCGGAAGGCGATACTTTTCGTTCCTCATCACTTGACCAAAGTAGAAGGGCGAGGCTTCTTGAAGATTTACTGTTTTTTTATTTTTATTTTATTTTATTCGGGACTTACCCTCCCCCCCCCAGACTTTTTGAGATTTTACGCCAATGTCACTGAGCGACATTTTTTGATGGTATTTTGAGCTGACGGCAAAATTCTTCTGTTTTTTGGCCAAGTAGCTTTTCAGTTATGTTTTCGGACTAAAACTATTCTTCTATTGCATTCCGCCGACTCATCCAATAGCCTACTTGTTTTGCGACTTTATTTTCATGTTTCCTCCAAATTTTTAATTTTTCTTCATTAATATTTAGTTTTGGCTACTCTATCTCTGACTTCGGGGTTCCAAAAACCCCTCTGGCTTAACCAGTGTTTAAGGGCGTTCTTTTGTTGGGTGAAATACACTATATACAGTATACGAAGAAACTTACGGAAAGCCTTAGTCTGCTGTTTGCAGTACATCTCGAATGAGGATTTCCTGTGGACCAATCTGTGGGTAATAGCTTGGAACCTCTTCTGGAAGTCTTGTTCAGTCGGGGTCTGCACTTCTTCAGCAACCAAAGCTATCCCACCCTCATCAACTGAAACAAAGCTCTCCTTTAGGTGCACATTAGTCCAAAAGTAGATAAAAAATTAGTCAATTTCGAGACCCTGAGAATGTCAGAATGGCAACTGGGGGGAAAATAACCACTGAGCTCACCTGGAGTCGTTGCTCTGGTTCGCACTTCATCCAGAATGCTCAACCAAGAAGCAGTTTTGATGTTATCGGCATATATATGCATCTCATCTTCCGTGAAAGGATCTGATATGCTGGGGCTAGAGTCACCGCCTCTCAAAAGCTCTAAACTGGCATCTGTCGAGTGGGCATGAGGTCGCAGTTTGTCCCTAGACTTCCTATCCTTCCCCCTCTCTTCAGACTTGGCTCTCAATCCCTCCGTCCGCGTCCGATGATGCTTTCTCCTCTCCCCGGTCCGTTCCTCAGACCGAAAGCGCTTATCCTGCTTCTTGAAGAGGCGGACGGATGCATAGGTTGTGCTTCTTGATCCTTCAGGCGAGTCTGCAAACCTGGGAGGTGGCTGAACGATGTCTGGGCCTGCAGTTGCTTTTTCTGCCTCTGGCTCCACCTGGCGGCCGCACTGGTGACAGAGGTGATGTGTGTCACCTTCGTTGTAGAATACGCTGTCGCTACCAGGGCTTACGGATCGGAGGGATTCAGCGCTAAGGGCTTTTAAATGTACACCTGAATCAGGATTCCCGTCCTTCTGCAACACAATAAAATACCAGATGGCAAACAAAGTGACGGCAGTGATTACAATTAAAAATATAGAAAATTCTTTAGATTCTTGTTTCTAAACCTTTTACATTGACCCGTCAACTGGAACCATTTGCATTTTATCTATCAATAGTGGTCTGCGTTTTTGAGTCACGCCAGCAAGAACATTCCTACAAGAAGAGGATTGGTTCGGCTAGGTTTGGAATCAAGAAATGAGATGAATCTCCTTGATGAAACTGTACAGTAGGCTACCTACTCACAACTCACAAAGTTTTCTCTCAAGCCTTCAGACATTATCAATTGGCATTAAACTTAAGATTGTGTTGTCCGGCATCAATGCCGTATCTGCAAAAAGTAGGCTAACACAACCGACAATTCTGATTGATAAACTGTTAACAGAGGTTTGATTGAAGGCTTAAATTTGAGAAGTAAGATTACATAGCCGACTCTCGCATATTCCACTTGTGTTGCCAGATTACACTTGTGTTCTCATCATGTAGGATAATTTCCTCAATGCAGCCAATGATATCATCTTTTAATTGGCTAATTGGCCAATTTCCATCAACACCACCAAATGGAGCCAATTGAAAGGCGAAACGCATAATTTCCAAGCAATGTTAAGAAGGTCCGCGAACAAAACGTAGTCGTATATAAGCATACCTTCTTGAGTTCTTGTTTGGTCCCTTTGTTAGTCTTTCTAGGGCTGCCACGGGGGCTGTGGCTTGGGCTTCGGCAGTAGTTTGAGGGAGTGAGCTGCTGGGGTTGCTGTTGTGAAGACGTTGGAGGCACCAGTGGCCGACGCGTTCTGGAAGACCCATCTTGCCCCCGCCTTGCTCTACCCAGTCCTCTCTTTCGTTGTCGCCTTGGGGAATGGCCGTTTATTGTTTCATCTATACCCGTATTTTTATATTCACAGCTTGATTCGTCGGAAGAAAAGTCTACTCCATTTTTGGAAGGGAGTCCCTGAAATTAAAAGACGTAGCTAATTGAAAAATTGAAAAAGTGGCGTTTGTTACCTACTAAAATGAATGTTGATATAGGGCCTTATCAACCATCAAATATTCAGGTATTGCTGTACCTAGAGATATAGCCTGATAATAAGCAGCATTCGCTGTATTTAGACAGCATGTCGTCATAGGGCGAATAGATTTGAGCGTATCCTTAACGTTACGGTAAGTTTTAGAATACAACCTTTTTTGATGACCTATTAGTTTTCAGTTGGAATTCTACTGTTGGGTCCAATTCAAAATCGTACCTCTTCTGGCGTTTGAGGAGCCGACCGCTGAGGGGGTGCCCAGTCTTCCGCCCTGAACCCTTCTCGCATTGCAGGGCTCCGAACCATTCCGGGCACAATACTCTCCACAGCTTTGGCGCTCCACTTTTTTACAGGGCCCTAAAATGACATTCCATTCATAGGCATTCCTGATTCATTCAATAGCCCCAACCGACAATCCACTAAATTTATTCTCAGCATTTCCAACTTACCTGTTGATTTTTCCTGCTGGAAGATTTTGGCTTTGCCTTCTTCGGTGATGACTCCACATCGTGATTGGCACCTCCCTGTTTAACGTCATCTCCCTCTGGCTCGGCAGAATGATCTGACAGATCTAATTTAAAGCCTTTCTTCATGTGCGTCTTCTCTTGATCCGTCCACTCCTTACCCTCCTTTTGGAAACTCTCAAGACTGTAACTGCCAGAACTGCTACTTTCCAAGCTTGCTACTTCTTCAATTTCTTCTGATTTTTTTTCCTCTCTTTCCTCCTTGATAGGGGGCGTGGAGATGGCTCTAACAGGGACTTCCTCTTTGGCAAAGCTTGGTAAAGAAGTTGCGCTCTCGAATGAACTTCCCTCTTTGCTGTCATACTTACTTCCCTGTTGGTGGCGGCAGCTAGCTTCAGAATTATCTAGTGCCGTAGCATAATCATCAGTCGTTGAAGTTTCAGATATGTCTGTTACCCGACCAGAGTCCCTTCTCACTTCAACCTCTTCTGCTTTCTCTGGACTTTTTACCAGTTTTCTTCTTAACTCCCTTTTGCCAGGAGATAGTGATACATGAGGAATGTGAGTTTTTGGTAGATGAGGAGCTTCTTTGATGGAGGAGGGTGAAGTTGAGTCATGGTGAACTGTGGCAATCGTTACGGAAGGCACTGTTGTTTCTTTCAATGGTGAGAAGAGTGATGACTGGAAGAGAATTAAAAAATTAGAGTTTGGCAGTTGTTGGAGCGTGGATGGACCCCTCATCTCACCTGACCAGGAGCGCATGCGCTCCGGTATTCCAATATATTGCAGGATATAACCAGACAACTTGGTTAATGTGCACGAAGTTTTAAATAAAAGAATCAATCCATTAAATAAAATGCTGCTGTCTAATATTCTCTTATGAATCAAACAGCAGTATACCTAGCTTGTTGCGCATGTGTTGACTTCCAGTACCAATAAGGAACCGTTTGCCCGATTGCAACAATGTACGGTACTATGCATGCGTTTTATACCTGAGAATGAATGAAATCGTCTTCCAGAGCTTCAGTGTCGATCGATGATCGTTGCTGATGAAGTAGGAGGAGATGTTTCTTTGATGATGAAGATCTGCCAAACGTACCATTTTCTGGTTCAGCAAGCAGAACTGTGGACTAGAACAAAAATCTTGGTTTATCGCTTGTGCCTATCTTCAAAATAGTTAGCCTAAAATATTTAACTATAACGAGTATGTAGCGCAGACCCGCTAAGTTTTTTCTGGGTCTGTTGCTTCAGAGCTTAAGCTCGTCCCAAATAATTTTTTTTATTTGATTTCATTAATTCGTACCTGTGACTCATTCCAAATGCCGTCGCTATGGTCAGCTCGGTGATCGTTGGTTAGGGAGTCACTGGATGCGAATGGAGAAGCCCTGCTGGATACAGCGAGGGTGTTCGTGATGATGGGGATCGTTCCAGTAGTGCAGTGTTCTGGAGAACTGCATGAAGATGCCAATATTTCGTTCTGCTTCACGCGCGATACTTCCTGCAGGTGATTCTACAGTTTAAAATATAGAATAAATGATGAGTTAATATTGGTACAGAGACGTGAGGATTATTGTATTAATACTGTAGCCTATAATAAACTGAAATAAATTAAACAAAGCACCTATCTAGTGTACTTTTAATTGTAGAATATTTTTTATTATTTTGAAATGTTAAATTACGAAATATAATTTAAGGCTGCATAACAATTTATAGCGCCAAAGTACTGATTAGTTCCTATGCAGTAGATTCGATAGGGCTCGCTGGCAGATTTATAAGTAATCTGGTATACCTGCTGGCTGCTGTAAGCCGGCTCATTTAATGTTTGCTAGAAGCTGCAACAACAGGAGGCGGCATATATCATTATTGGGAGCCATTACTTTTCTGTTGAGGTAGCAAAACGTCCATCCTTGAGCCGTGTGAGATGGATTTATTATCTTTGAAAAGCTATTATAATGGAATATAATTAAACATTACCTGCTCGACGAGAGAGCACTGCGTCTGAAACATTTGCTGTAACACGAGGTTTTCGTGGAATTCTTCATCCACAGAGTCGTGGGCTCGCAGGAGTAAATGGCGAGGTGCTGGCTCCGGATGTGGAGGGTCTTCCTCCTGGAAAGAGCTATAGCTAGATAATGATACCTGAAAATAGTGAAAATGAATGGATGATGATGAGTCAGCGAATGGAATGTTCATTTTCATTATTTCCACAAAATAAAACAGGTAAAAAACATAAGCACAATTGCCAACGAGATGCTGATTTAACAGGCTTTTTAAAACTACTAAACTTACTGCCGTTAAGTTTCAATCTTTCATACCAATTGCATAGCGAATGTCATGAATAACAAACATTTTTGATTCTTTGCTTCTTTTTTTTATCTTTCGCTGCTTATGCACGAAAACCTACCTTTACTCCATCCACCCTGTCAACCACCGGCTCCATAATCAATTCCTCACCATCCGAAGCAAATTCTCCATCCGAATGCGTGGTATAACTCTGCCGGGACCTCTTCCCGCCGTCCGCTGGCTCGAAATCGATGAAAATCTCCTTGTACATCTTACTAGACCTAGTCCTCTGTAGCTCCTTCCGGGGACAGACCTCCGGAGGCCATGGTAGGCTTGGTGTCTTCATATATGGAGACCGAGGCTCTTCAGACTGCGTTCTCATCAGTATGTCGTGTTCCTTGCCTCTTTCGCTTTCCTTTAGCTGTTCCACCCCGAATTGGCAACCTGCCGCAGAGTAGCTCTTCATCAGCCTGCGGCCGTTCCATAGTTGGCCGTTCGTTTGAGCGCCCTGAAAAGATGTAACAGATCCTAATTTTGTAATTGATGTCAGTATAAGTTGTATGGCATGATAATGAGTATGGCTAAAAAAAGTAGACTAAACAAAAACCGATAGACTAAATAATAATAACTAATGGCCAACACAAGAACGGTTACGTACCGTTCTCGTCGTTTATTAATAGTGTCTGTGATTTGTTTGATTTCTAATTGGTAACTTTAGAGTTCTATATAGGAGTGATGGGACTTTCGCTCAGGTGGCGAATATTTCTTGAATTTCCGGTGCCCCCTGCCTCGTCTTCTCCCACCGATCTAAGCAAGTGGTTTAAAAGAGTGTTCATATTCGTCGAAGAAGACGTAGGCCTAATAAGTAGGACTAGAGATTTGGTGGGAGCGAATGGTCCCTCTCTCCTATATGGAAGAAAGAAAGAAAGAAAGAAAGAAATATATTTCATACAATACAAAATGAAATTAATTATACAACAAACCCACTAAGAAATTAACAATGTTCCTACTAAATATATATATGTATAAATTCCTCCGTGGGCACCTCAATCAAAACCTATGAAAGGTTTGTGTGATTGAATTTGTGATGTTTTAACATAACTTAAGTAATAATAATAAATTTTGAAAAGTTTCTAGAAAATTACAGGAGGATAAATTGCAATTGGCTAATAGATTTGAATTGATTTATTTTTTAATCCAGATTTTTATTAGTTTTATAAATTTATGTTTGTTATTTACATGGCATTTTAGGAAAAGAGGTAATAGGTTATATAATTTTGTTACTTGATAGAGAGGTGAATGGAAAGCAAGTGATTTATTTATGTTGGGCGTATTGACAGATAGCTGGTTCCTAGTTCTGGTTTCATAAATATGTTCAATTAATGGTGGCAATATTAACTTACGCTCGGGGAGTAATGATAGAAGTGCTATTTTATAAACTGTTTGTACTTCAGGGGCATCAAACTCTAAGTGCAATAAATTAGATGGATAACGATAATGTCTGTTCAGAGCCACTCGAATCAATACTCTCACACTTCTCTCTAACAATGACGTGTATGTGGAGTAAGAGCCACCCCAAACTACTATAGAGTATTGTATTATCGAATGAATTAAAGCGTAATAGACTGTTCGTAGTTGATTTAAGTTCAAAATTTCTCGTAACAGTTTGAATTTATAAATAGATCTTCTAATTCTCTTACATAAGTTAATGATATGATAGTCCCATTTAACATTTTGATCAATAATCACACCTAAATAATTAATGTGATTCACTTTTTTCAGAGCATCACATGAGCAATCATGATGAGAGTTACAATCGTTTTTATGAATTTTAATGTTAAAATTGTTATTAGGTTGTCCCAATGAGTTTGCACTATATGTCAAATAATTTGTCTTATTAATATTAATTGTTAATAAATTTTTATCTAACCACGCCTTGATCAAATTTATATCACATTCTGCTCTTACATTTACTACAGACCATTCATCATTAGAGATAGTTAAAACCGTGTCATCCGCAAACGCCGTCAAGGATCCATTTAATTGTAATTTAAATATATCATTTAAGTAAATATTAAATAAAATTGGGCCAAGTACAGTTCCTTGTGGGACTCCATACACAACTAAGGAAGGGTCGCTTATTGTATCTTGTATTTTTACACATTGAGTACGGTTTTTAAGATAACTAGTTAAGAAAAGTAAGGGTATTCCTCTTATTCCAGCCATGCTTAATTTATCTAGTAGAATGTGATGAGCCACCGTGTCAAACGCTTTTTGCAAATCAATAAAGATGGAAAGAATTTTATTATTGTTATTTAGATTGTCATAAACTTCATTGGCCAACCTTAAAATTGCATCTTGAGTACATCTATTTTTGCGAAAACCGTACTGATGTTTAGAAAAGAAATTAGTATCATCAAGGAAGGCATTTAATCTTATCTTGAAGGCCTTTTCAATGATTTTAGATAACGCAGAGGTAAGGGAAATCGGCCTATAATTATTTGTATCTTCATGGTCACCTTTCTTGTATAATGGAATAACCAAAGTTGGTTTAAGACAGTCGGGAAACCTCCCATTTGAGAATGCTAGATTTATTATATGTGTGATAGGTACAACAAGTAATTCTTTATGTATTTTTAAAGTTATATTGAGATAAGAGATATTGTCAAAGCCACAAGAATTTGAGTTATTTAATGACATAATTAATTGTAAGACTTCATGCTCATCAACAGGAGTTAAAAACATAGATTTTTCACTAAGAGTAATAGGTGGGTCGAAAACGTCATTTTGTGAAATAGATGCAGCCATTTTAGGTCCAATTTGGCAGAAGAAATTATTAAAAATGTTAGCAATATTTTTTGAATCCTTTGTAATAGACCCATCAACATCCCGAATACTCAAAATTTGTTGTGAAGGTTTTTTCCGATATGTCATTTCATTTATAGTATTCCACATTTCTTTAGGATTACCATTAGTATTTTTTATTTTATCCGAATAGTATAGTATCTTTGTTTTTTTAATTAACTTATTAACCCTAGTTCGAGTGGTTCGGTATTCATTTTGTAATATCACATTAAAAGGCTGCTTCTTTAACCTCACCATTAACTTGTTTCTGGCTGAAATTTCAATTACCAGGTCATTAGTCATCCACGGTTTTAATTTTTTCATTCTGGACGAGATTATTTTATTTTTTGTATTTCTATTTATTATGGTCTTTAAGCTATTTGTGAAAAATTCAGTGGCTATGTCAACATCTTTCTCATCAATAACTTCCTTCCAGGACTTGACTTGACTTGACAGAACTCTAACCTTAGCTTTTAGGCAGCTTAGTTAGAAAATTAGGTTTTCTTAATAGGCTACTTACACGATGAACTGTGCGAGGACTGAGGGAAAGGTAATTTGGGGGTTCCCGTCCCACCAAGCCTGTTTGTGTAGCCTGTGTTTTCATTGGAGGTCTCTTAGTTACTCGTTGTTCTGTAAGTAAAAACTTCAAGTCAGTAGACGTAATAATTCAGGGAGCAATACAACCTGAATTGTAGCTTGTTGGATATAAAATTTGTTACCTTCCAGTAAATTGCCATGAGTGCTTCTATTTTTCAAAATAATAGGTCTATTGTAGGCCATGAAATCCGCCTGTAATTTTTGGCGGTTTTTAATTTTTTCAATCTAGAGACTAAGGAGATGATTCCTGAATGTAGTCAAGTTTTGCCAGCGGTTATATCGCCCTTAATAATTAGACATTTTTCTGCTGTTGTAGTCTCTTCCTTGGCCACAATTAGTGGTTCCTAAAGGCAATAGCTCAGCACTGGAAAACCTTCTTTGCCATATTGCTGGATGCTAGTATAGGCTTTGTTTGAACCTGGCTGTTATTCTTTCCATACGTATGCATACCATAAGTCTGGTATAGTGGAGGGCCGGTTCGTTTGCCAGACTGGGTAGATAAAATAAGCCTCTCCTGGCTTTTGAACACTGGGGTGGGAGTGCGTCTCAATTCCATGATGGCGTCATCGAAGGAGGTCAGAGTGTGTGATCTCGCGAAGCTCACGTGCTTGGTTCTGAAACGGATGATTTGATTTTTCTGATGCATCAGACATTTTCGGTGGATAAAAGAAGAAGACTGCAAAGCGAGCGTCTCGGAGGATCAGTTACAAATATTGTTCCACCTATCTTACTGGACGAATGGTCATACAAATAAATCTAGGCATTTCAATGAATAAACACTAGTACTAGTACTATAGTATTCTTTGCTATTTGGAATGCAGTACATCGCGTACATTCCGTACATTCCGATTCATCCAGTACCTACCGGCTACTTCACCTCTCCTAGCCACCAGTAGCCTATTATACCCGTCTTCAGGAGAGAATCCACAGAGTTAGCAACTTAGTTAGTTTGTAGTAGTATATTTGTAGTCGGGACCCAGGCCTCAATTCGGGCCCATAGGTCCCCCAGTCGTACTAATCGAGCCACACTGCTTCAGCGAATACTGGAGCCCAACCGTCAGTAGCAATAGTGCACCCCAGATGTTGTAGTCTTGGGCGCCAGATGACGTGGCACTCGGCAAGAATGTGCCATCCATCGCACAATGTCGGCCCATATTACTGTCCACTTGCACACCAATCCGGGCCAGTTAGCAACTTACCTGTGTGCACTAGCGGGAGGCGGAGGAGGAGGTGGAAGGTAATGTGCTGGACATGTAGAATTTGGCAGGTGTTCAGAGCTGAGGGTCATCGAGTGTTCAAACCGCTGAAGGAGGAGTTCAGTGTCTGGAGCAACGGGTCGGGCATTTTCCTAAAAAAAGGAAGAAGATGTAATTTATTACCTACTACGATATCCTCTGCTTTTGGGATGCTGTTGAACTTTGCGGCAGACAAATTAACGTCTAACAATTGATCTGAGACAATTTCGAAAATTTTGTACTCTTATTATATAGGCTACGAGTGTGACATATGATCATTCAGTAATCTACAGTCTAATCCAAAATAGCTGTTCTTTACCATTCGGCAAAATTCTTCGTCCTCAGGTATCCAATTGTATCTGCGCGGATCTGTGCTGCACATAGACTTGGGACGTTTGCGGAGATACGCCCTTTCGAGATCGTCAACCGGGCGGCGAGGTAGCGACTGGAGGTTTTCATCGCTCGGCGCTCTGTCCATACACCGGAGGAAAGCGTGTCTGAAATTTGGTCATCATTAGGTAGTTATGAAAAGGGAGAAACTTGAAATAGGTACTCCACGAAAACTGAAAAGTGTAAGAAACTTGGTCGTTTACATAAAATGTAAAGAATAGTGGACCTATGGAGGTGTTGAAGAACCTTGAGGCACTCCATTTCATATAAACGTATGTAGTGTCTTTCTGTAGTCTCCAGTTCCGGCAACTTCTGCCTATTACATTTTATACTCGCTGCTCTCAGGAATTGTACCTTTATTTCTCTTCAAGCAGTACTGCTCCCTGATGTCCACCTTGGAGTACCGGGGTAGGTGTGTTTCGTTTAGGTACCTACTGTAAATAGTCTAAACTTACTTGTTGCAGGAGCTGTCATGGTGCTTAGATAGGCAGCCGAAGAGTGCTTTGGGGCCATTGCTCTCAAGAACCTGTACCTCCTTCCTGTTTATACAGTATTGCTCCCTGATGTCCACCTTGGAGTACGGGGTAGGTGTGCTTCGTTTATTTACGCCCGTACCTCGCCTGCCCATCCTTTCATCTTCTGACTCGTACCCCACCAAGTCAGCCTGGTAAAAGGAAGAAAACATGTTGCTGGATAATCGTACCTGTATATAATATATATTTAATATATATATATGTACGATATAATTTGTATTCTCATTCAACACTTATTTCCTTGGTGCACCAAGGAAAATACCGTATGTTGGCACTAGGGCTACTTCGGCGTCGGGTGAAATTTCGTGTCATATATATTTCATGAAATAGGGGAAAATACTAAATAGTGTGTTTAACTTCTCTATTCTCCTTATGAATGCATGCTTGGCCATGCCCAGGGGGATGGTCTAAGGGGTCTGGGATTTTTTTTAATGTAAACCTGTATTGTTATTGTATAAGAATTGGAATACATTTATTTGAGTTTGAACACTGGATAGATTGGACTTTCATTAATAAATTACGCAAAAAAAAAATTCAACCCCCCCCCCCCGAAATCAAAACCTGGGGCACGACCTTGGATGTATGAAACAATTTCATAGCTTTAAACGAACGCGGAATACGTAAATTGACTATGCCAAACGAACTAAACCTTTGCTAAAAATAGATTTAAAAAAAAAACGTACACGTGTAGTATTCTTCAGAATATTTTCACGGCATAGCATAAAGCGAGAATGAGGTCAGGAAGGCCATCGTAGTGTAATAAAGTTGCATGTTTACTTTCCCCAACGCACAAAAGCCTTTTTTACTTTTTCGAATGAGAAAAAAGGAAAAGAGAGAGTCCATAAAATACAGGAGTAACCTTACCTATCGTATGGGGGTGAACTTCACCGTCGAAAACGTAAGCTCTCAGCCGGGCGACTGGTTTTCGAAAAAACCAATTTCACACAGGGCGAGATTTCTATTTCAGTCTCTCCCTTAACCCATCTTAATCTATTTCCAAGGGTTGTGCCCCCGCTTCTCTAAATGATCAGCTGTTTCGTGGGCACTTTTAAATTTGGTTACCGATGTCTTTCTCTCTTGTTTTGGGTTATATTTTTGGGTTATTTTTATTAATGGGTTAATTTTGAAAGTGGGAACAATGAGAAATGCAGGCAATTTTCTTTCTATTCCTCTTTCAAAAGTTTTGCGCATATGCCACGTAAGCCTGCTGAGGATTACTATACCTGTATTATATATCTGTTCCTTTATAAAACCGTTACAATACCTTTTTCACTTAATGCAGGTATACCTATATTATACCAGGGGGGAGGACAACCTTCTTGGTCCGTGGACCACCATGGCTGTGACAAAAATCGTTAAATTCTAGGACAAAAATCAAGTGGTTTGTGCCTAAAATTACGTGCTAATATTTGATTAAATATTTAGGACTGGTATCAGATTTTGTAGTTCAGTGCCAAGACTTAATGTATGTTATTTCAAAATTCCAATAACTCAGCTGTTTTATTTTCTTATTTCTTACTTTGTTCCGTGGACCGCAGATTGGGAAGCCCTGGTCCATATTATAGGATCTTGCAAGAATCCGACCCTTTTCACGTTATAAATAATATTTTTGTAGTTCAGGTTAGTGAACTGCCCTATTCTTGCTTTGCTATAGTCGGAATATGCCTTACGCTATAATAAAGACTAGCAAGCTTCCAGACGCGGATCTAGAATGAGACCTAGGTGGGGACTAAGATTAAATTTCGATTTTTTTTTTAAATAGGGCTGAAATATTGGGGTTTTTCGCATTTTCAGAGCAATAAGGGTTCTATATTATAGGTAATTAATACAATCGAGCACAAGGGGGGCCCGGTGGTCTCCCCGGAAGAAAATTTGTGAAAAATAGGACTGAAATAGTGGGGTTTTACGTTTGCCAGCTTAACAAAATGGACCTATCTGAATTGCAATGGTTCTGCTGTACTGTAATAATGAACTCAAGTGGCTGATGTAATAATGATATAATGCGATGCTCAAAGGGTTTACATTGTAGTATTATATGGTATATATAACACTGACATTAAATTAACTTTGGTTCAAGAGGTAACCTCCTCGTTATGACCGAAATTAGAGGATATGGAAAAAACTGGGCTTGGCGGGATTCGAACCCACGATCTACGCCTAACCGGGGCGTCGCCTTAACCGCTGGACCACAAGCCCTGGTGGGCTTGGCTTGGCTTGGCCCTGGAGGGCTTGTGGTCCAGCGGTTAAGGCGACGCCCCGGTTAGGCGTAGATCGTGGGTTCGAATCCCGCCAAGCCCAGTTTTTTCCATATCCTCTAATTTCGGTCTCAAAGGGTTACTGTGACCTACGTCAGCTAATTAATTGCAAATAATATAGCGAAACCTGAAGAAGCAATAGAATGCGGGATGTTAGGCCGCAGTCTGAAAGCGTATAAAAAATGCTTGGAAGTACGACTGTAAGCCATCATCAGTAGCATAACAGAAGGGTAGCAAGTTATGCAAGGCATAAGGGCCCCCGCTTTAAAGGGGGCCCCCGCAGAAAGGAAAAAAACGTAAATTGTTTGGGATTGTCTGGAAAAAAAATTAAAAAAAAAACAATTCGAGAAAAGAAAATGAAAGTTTAAAAACATAGACAAATTTCGCCGAGCTTGCTCTAGGTGAGCCAAAAAGTTTAAAATAATGTTTTGATGTGTTTTGAATGTTTTGAAAAAATGTATGTGTATACTTATAATCTATTGTATAATAAAACAGTATTTAGATATTTATTTTTATTTTCCTGTAATTGCAAAAAAATTAGGGGGGACACTGGCCACTGCTCTGTTTTGCGTAATGGCCCCCCAAAATTTGTTTCGCCACTGACCATCGTTAGGAGAAGTTAGTAGAAAGTGGAACCCCCCCTGGCACAAAGTCAAATTTCTCATGAAATATCGATTATAGAGCAAAAAATTAGGTGTCATAAAGTAGAAGGAATGTTCCTCTACATTTCGATGTACCCTAAATGGCAAACCATGTATCACCGATAGCTCACAGAAATTGATATAGCTTGATTAGTAAAAAAAATAACACTGAGTATATCGGGTCAAATTGAACGAAGTTTCAAAACTGTGGCCAATTGGCGTTATAGTATATACTCTAGCATCAAAATGTAGATGATCATTTCCTATACTTTATGACATCTAATTTATGAGTATACTAGCAGTATTTCATGAGAAATTTGACCATGTGCAAAAATGTGGGGGTTCCACTCCTTTTTAAATAGCTATCATACCGACAATGTAATAAAAAACTTTACTCTGGCAGAACCAATAAATTTTCAAATGCAAACAAAATATTGAAACCCGATAAAAAGATGTGCAGAGAAAGGAACTTTTAATTAGCCAATTTAGAATCCTACATAAAATGAATCCCTTCGCTAAAAATAATAACCGGAATTTCCAATGAATTGTATAAAGCTATGTTAACCTCCTTTCTGACAAAAAGAAAAGAAAGAAAATTAATGGCCGCTGTTAATTTTGAACATTTGGAAAATTAGAACCTTTCAGTCAGCCCCTCCTGGAAATAAATATAAATATAAATATAAATATAAATATAAATATAAATATAAATATAAATATAAATATAAATATAAATATAAATATAAATATAAATATAAATATAAATATAAATATAAATATAAATATAAATATAAATATAAATATAAATATAAATATAAATATAAATATAAATATAAATATAAATATAAATATAAATATAAATATAAATATAAATATAAATATAAATATACGTACGCAAGTCAGAACAGAGGGACCCCCCTACAATTTTTTGCAATCACGTACCGATACATCACTTAACTTTCTGGCACGAAATCGGTTTTTGTTTTTAAACTTTCATTTTCTTTTCTTAAATTAGTTAATGTATGTTTTCAGAAAATCCCAAAACCATTACATTTTTTTTCTTTTCTGTGGGGGCCCTTAGACCTAGCGCAAATTGCTACCCTTCTGTTACGCCACTGAATTAGTTATCTTCCATGTTAAAAATTAGGCTTAGGCCTACATATAATATAATGTTATAAACATATAATTCAAAAATTGTGCAATAAACGTATTTTTGTAATTAATTTATTAAACTGACGACGCATTTGAGATACAAGGGCGGAGGGGCGCCCTCTGAAAAATTTCAGTATTCACCAGATGAAATAGGCATTGAATATAAGATAGTATTATAATTTTATATAATAATTATATATGCCAAGTTTTTTACGCAGAGAAACCCAGCTATACTATAGCATTATGTTGGCAATTTCAGAGTTTCGGACTTTTCTTTTGTCAGTGTTTATGTTTGAATCTGCACTGCAATCATGGATATCTTAAAGTTTTTTGATTCTAAACCTCCACGGAACACGTTGGGTCTTAAGATCCCCCAGGTATTTTAGCAATTTAGGCCAATGCAATTTAGTAGACCTACAGTAATTTAATACGTGTGGCCAAGGCCGCGCCCAGCTTTATGTTTGAGGTAGTATTTAAAATTTGTGGTATTTTATTATTGAAAGTTCATTCTATCCAGTGCAAAGTCTAACTTTTCGGAGTGGGTCCTGCCCCGTGGACCCCCAATGGCGGATCCACGGGCGTCAGGGGGGTCATCAAAAAACTTGTAAACCCCCCTAAATTTTCCGCTGGGTGCGCCCTTGCCCCCCCCCCCTTGGCTCGGTCTTGCGTTACGCCTACGTATACGAAATTAAAAATAAACTCCTTCCAGTATCATTTTGACAGAGGAAACAAAAATGGGGTAAGCCCATTTATATTTATTAATTTTCTTTATGGATATGTGTGTTAAGAATATAAGAGCCCGGTCGATGCTGAGGTAGCCTCTCATAAACCGCTTACCTCTTGTTCAAAACTTTAACAATTTATGTACGTCTTTCACTCTTTTTGTAAACGTTCAAGGGGTTTCAAAGAGGCTGCGACAAAGCTGTTTTTTTTTTATTCATTTTTTTTGGTAATTTAATAGGATTAAAACATTGCTGTACACTAGCTGTGTTCCCGTCCTTGTTTTTTTTTTTTTTATCTAAATTGGTTGGGTTAGACTTTTACCCACATTGCAGCTTTCGGTTAACTCCTTTCATAGCCAGAGTGTCATTAAGTTATAAACATAATAGTTTTTTATTTTAGAAAAAAGGAAACAACAATGTCACCGGTCCTGATCGGGCTGATAAAGCACAGCGATGATAATTTTATTGTAATGTAATGTGCATATTATAAATTGACTGATTGATTGATAACATACAATTTCATGAGAAATTTGACACACAAAAAAACGCGGGGGTCCCAACAATGGTCCATAGTACAGTATACTAATTTATTGTATAATCTAGTAAATATACTGTACATATTAATTTAAATAATATCGTAAAATTAGTTTAAAACCTTTCCTATTCATACTTTAGTCACAGACCGAAAAGGGGCGCCATTCTCTGACCTCTGGATAGATCACTTCAAACAGTCCTAATCCTGAACCCCCCCCCCTCAATATTCTAACATACCGTACCTTCCTTCTCAATTCACAATTTTGTAAACTACTCAATCAGCTGAATAGACGGATTTATCTTTTTATAAGAGAACATTTCCAAAAGTATGCAATATTTTCTATTCTATCTGTCAACAAAGCAACGCTTCACAATGCGGGGCGCTAGCTTTTCAAAAGTTGAGTGTGTGCTGAGGGGGGAGGGGGTAGGAGCTGGTATTTCATTTCCCATTTTTAGAGGTTTTTCAGTTCATAAAAAAAAGATCTATTGTGTCGAAAATCGAAAAAAGTTCTCTTTCGTGTACCGTCAAAATTCAGGGCACTGTCAAAACTGAAAATGATTTGTAATTGTCCTGTTTCCTCTCTGAATGAATAGCCTAGTTTTGTTGCTAAAGTTTGGGTATAGCATTTTGCACGTATCCCCTCGGCAATAATATGGTTATGGAACATTGGCAGAGTTCTTGCAACCTACGACCCGGTTGCGGTTTGTAATAGGCACGATAAATAAGAAATAAAAAATAAATTCGCCATAATATTCAGTATCAAAGTGTTGTGCGAACCTCGGCTTCGTTCCTAACAAGGTGGCAATCATAGCTTTCAGAGGCTTCAGAACTACATTTTAAAACAATATAACTTACTACTTCTATGATTGTTCAATACATACTAATTGGCAACGGCCATTTACATGATGCCGAATCAATTCTATGGCTTTCTGAAATTGAAAGTCAAAATACTTTAGATGAAAAAGTTGACAAATTTAAAAATTTAATTACAGAGTTCTACGACCGTCACGCCCCACTCGTTACTCGCAGGGTGAAACGTCCAGCGACACCCTGGATGACTGTGTCGGTTAAAGAAAAAATTAATAATCGTGACAAAGCGTACCTTAAATACAAAAAAGGCAACCTAACGGTACAAAATTATAAAATAATTCGCAACCAAACAACGCAAGCTATTCGTAATGCAAAGCTACAGTACGCTCATTCCATCTCCCAATTACCAAGAAACAAGTTGTGGAGTAGTTTAAATAATTTTGGTATCAGTTCCAAAAAGTCCCGTACACCATTACCCAAGGTCGATGTTAATACCCTCAATACTACCTTCGCAAAACCTCATCGATGTAAGGACCCAACGCCTCATGAGACAATAAAAGAAATGTTATCTGTACCTAAACCAGCCTGGCCTGAATTTTCCTTCAAGCAAATCACGGAACAAGAAGTCATCGCTGCTGTCAAATCGGTGAAATCTTGCGCCAGGGGCGTAGACCAACTAAATAGTAAACTGCTACTTAAATTACTACCATTTATTTCTCAAACGATCACTCATATTTACAACTTTTCATTTACAATTTCCAGTTTTCCAACGGCGTGGAAGAAGGCTCTCATACAGCCTATAGCTAAAAACCAAAACCCAGCCACCGAAAATGACTTACGCCCTATTAGCCTGTTGCCTTTCCTGTCCAAGCCACTGGAGAAGATTGTGTTGTCACAGGTTTCGAGCTATATGGCTAGTTATAATCTAGCTAATCCCCTGCAATCCGGTTTCAAGAAAAACCACAGCACTACATCAGCATTAATTCAAGTGGTTGATAATTTAAGTGGTGCTTACGACAGAGGTGACGTATCCTATGGTTTCGGCTGAGACATCAAAGGCTCTCTCAAAGAAGAAAGTAGCCCCAACAATTGTGAGGGCAAAGGTTGATGTTCGTTTAAAAAGTAGATAATAAACTGTAGATGAAATTCCGGCCATTTTGAGGAGATGTCGTCTTATTATTATTATTCTTATTATATATTATTCTTTTAGATTACTCCAGCACGTTCTCATGTGTAAAACATGACATCTTCCTTGCCAAATTAAAATCTTTAAACTTCGCTGATAAGTCAATTTCTTGGTTTCGCTCTTACTTAGAAAATAGAGAACAAGCTACGAGAATAGGCGACCAAACGTCTGAGTTCTGTAACCTCCCTAACGGATTAATGCAGGGTACGATTTTGAGCCCTTGGTGTTTCTCCACTTATACAGACTTATTGTCACAGTCATTGAACAAATGTTCTTATCACGTATATGCTGACGACTTTCAATTATATACTAGTTTCAAGTCTAGTAATTGTGAACAGGCCATAGCTGATATTAATGCTGATTTAGAGAACGTCTTAAAATGGTCAATAAAACATGGTCTCAAGTTGAACCCGACTAAGAGTCAGGCAATGCTGATAGGCAGCCACAATACTGTGGTAAAATTACAAAATACCTTAAGGTCAACCATTATCTTAAACGGTGAAGTAATACCCTTTAAACAAGAAGGTGTGAAAAATCTAGGAGTGTATTTAGACCCACAACTCAACTGGTCAGTCCATGTAAACAAAACCTGTAGGAAAATTTATAAATGTTTATATCCCTTGAACAGAATTAGAAATTTTTTACCAATTACCTTAAAGAAAAACATTGTTTCCACGCTAATTACCCCACTATTTGATTATTGTATTGTATTATCATCCAGTCACACGGATTATCTGTCACGCCGTTTGCACAGGGCAATGAACAGTTGCATCCGATTTATTTTTAACTCTAAGCGTCGCGATCATATTAGCCCACAGTACAAAATACTAAATTTCCTAACCACTGACCAAAGAACACAATACCATGCACTGTTGCTAATGTATAAAGTAACCCACTCAAACGCACCTTCCTACATTATTCAAAAATATACAAAATTACAGTCATAGCGCAATGGCACAACATATGAAATACCACTACATAAGTCCACAAGACATGGGCAATCTACGGTATTATACTCGATTCGTCACTGGAACCGCCTACCATTGGAGATCAGGGCAGCTAATTCACTCAGTAGCTTTAAGAAAATAATTAAACAGTATATCTTGGATAACGCTTAGACTCTCTCCGGTCCTGTAATGGTGATGACAATGGATTTCCCCCCCCCCCCCCCTATATCTTTTATCCTTCTTTTTTACTACTCCTCTGTTTCCTTCTTCTCTATTTAATTTTAATTAAGTTATAATAGTTCACAATGTTTTTTTTCTGGTTTTTAAGGTTAGCATGAAAACAAGACTTTATAGTCTTATTGTTCGCCTTTTGTTTTGTTTACAATAAAGTCGTATTTTCATTTCATACCAAGTTGAGTCCACGAGAACAGAGCCTGTTGCACCAAACTGTAGGAAAACTTGTTGAGACATGATAACGCGCTGAGACTATACTACAATCAGTTTAAGTGCGTGTTGAGTCCTGGTCACCTCCGAATTAATCGTGTGACTTTACTAGGTAGGTATATTCCCCAAGTGGTTCGGAATCCACTATAATCAGGAGGTCCACTCTGTCAGTCAACTCCCCTTCTCCCTGAGGTGAAGAAGTCTGCCCTTACGGTTCCTCAAATTAATAAACAGACTCACCCCCCCCCCCCCGCCATGCTGACAGGGTTGCTTACAGCAGAAATACTGTAAGCAAGCGTTGGAAAACAAACTGATAAAAACCATTGCTACTCCGCGCTGCGCACGCGGCACTAAGGGGGAAGACGAATAAGAAAAAGCTACTCCGCGCGGTGGCGTAAATAACACCCCACAACTCCCGCGGCGCGTTGGGGGCGCACTTCAGTTCCCAAAAATTAAAAGAAAATGCACGTAATTAATAAAAATATTAAATGTCAATTTGTTTTCGAAGTTGACTATAATTCTTATGAAATTAGGAACTTCATCTAATTTAAAACTAAACAAAATTTCTATCTCGCCAGTACTGCGGTTCACCAGGGGCAGCAGAATCCACTAGGTACCAGCAAAACCAGATAGCGGCTGGGACGTTTTCCATTACTATTTTATTATTTATTCTACAAACTTTTTCTTCCCTCCTAGTTGAGAATTACATGCATCTAGTACAGTAACATGAATATGTCTTCCTCTGTAAATTATAAGCTTTACTGTTGTTAAAATCGTAAAACCCCACTATTTCGGGTCTATTTTTTTAAAAATTTTCTTCCGGGGGCGACCTCCGGGCCCCCTGTTTGCTGCAATATATATAAGCATTCCTTTGTACGTTTTGTAAGAATCTATACTTTACTGCTGTTAAAATGCGTAACACCCCACTATATTACACTTTTTACATTTTTACTTTTTCAATTTTTCCCCCGGGGGAGACTCCCGGGCACCCCTCTCTGGATTACGTGCAATATTATTTCTATAAAATCTAAACAGTCGTAATGGTAACATAACGATTTAGTCCGCATATCTACGAAATGTTGTCTATGGCTGTGTCCCCACTAAATTAGCATTTTATGTACCTATGCTATCATAAATAGCCTACGAGTATCACCATAACCATCAGCATAACCTCTTAAGAATACACTAGATAGGATCACAGCCACCCCTGAAAAAAATCATGGCTACGGCCTTGCATTCTACTAATTGACAATCACTCATAAGGCGCCCATTCCACCGACCGGCTAGGGCTATTTACAAAAATGGTGACGTGGTAGCAGACATTCAAGACTTAGGTGGCGTTTCTACCGACCTCGCATTGCAGAATGCAAATGACATTGACGGAAATTAGAATTTTTCTTTTTATAGAAATCTATTAAAATGTTTGTACTTAACATTTCCCATGACGCCATTTTTTAATTTTAGTTTGTTTGTTTGTGATTTTACTGTATGATCATTGATCAATTTTAACTATGGCATAGAGGAAAATAAACATTTCAGTCAATTCTGCAATGCGAGGTCGGTGGAAACCCCGCCTAAGTCTTGAATGTCTGCTGCCACGTCACCGTTTTTGTAAATAGCCCTAGCCGGTCGGTGGAATGGGCGCCTTACAAAGATGAAATAATAATACAAGGTAGGGCGCACCAAAGGTCTTGCGGGGGGGGGGGGGGAAGCAAAAGTTATTTACACTACTGACTCCGCAATGTTCCAGAGCAGAGGAGGTCAAATAAAAGTTAAAATGTTTACAGATTCTGCCTTTTCGCAAAAAAGAAGAAGTCTTACATACCTTTGTGATGTTGTGACGCTGAATAGCCTTATTTCGTGCGAAGCAGGTAGATGTAAAATCTAGCCCCTATTTATTATTATATTGTACAAATTATAGTTATGCACATGGACGTATCTTGTCATAACGTCTGCAGAATGACAAATAGGCAACTGGGCTATTGTTACAGTATATGAAAGACAAAATTGTGATATACTCGTCAATAGTATAAAGCAAGATTTTAAAGTCAACTTAAGAAACAATGATTGGGATACCCCTGCGTAATGCTATGCTACAATATACAATGTATTATTTATTGTTCCCTGGCAATTGGCATGCAATATTGAAACACTTAGGCAGAACTCTGAACAGGCAATCATGCAATAATTGTCTCTCTGCTCTCTCCCAAAAGAAAATGGGCTGGATCTGTCCCTGGGCACGGCGCCTCGTCTATAATACCCCATCAGCCAAGGACGAGGTTGGCCGTCGAAGAAGAAGAAGAAGAAGATCTATAGTCGCATGTCTGTATGACAACTTTGTGAGCAAAAAATACTAGTAAAAGCTAAAAATATTAAATCATAATATCAGCTTAAAGGCCGAAATTAGAGGATATAAAAAACATGACTTGGCGGGATTAGAACCCACTATCTACGCCTACCGGGGGCATCGTTTTAACCGCTGGACCACAAGCACGACAAGTGCAGTATGGTATATAGCACTGACATTGAACTATCGCTTAAGCTTTCAGGCCTTTAGGGCCCTTAGAGCACATAAGCAGGTTGAGCTTACCTGGGTCGAAGCATCCACTTGTACGTGCATTCCTGGTCTAGGGGGCCCGCAGTTGACCATTTCCATGGCATGCATCTGAAAAAAATTTCTCAGTTTAGGGCAGCTAACCGTCCAACTAAAGCTGGACAGAGAAATCTCACAGCTGACGCGTTTTAGGGCGGTTCCCACCATCGCTTACAAGGTCTCGGTAATGGAATATTGCACGGCAACGCCATGCATAGGTATATGGCGGTTCCAACTAGTGGTGCTTACTCCTTACCAATACTTTTCTAGCGATGGCGGGACCGGGCATTACTATTATGACAAAGTAATGGAAATAGGATTTTTAGCCGTTTTTATTTTAAGTTTTTGTAGGGTAAAATCCCCAAAAAAAAGTTAGTAGCCCAAAATAATAAAAAAATGCTCCCGAGGCTACAATCAAAATTTCATCAAAATCCATCGAGTGATTTGCCCTCAAATCGACGAACAGATAGCCAAACTAACAGACCGACAGCCACCAGAGAGGAACCTGGAACGTCAAAACATGTAAAATCCGTTGAAAATGTCAACCATCACAAAGCTTTCCTTATACAATACTATTGTGAATAGGAAAGCAACAAAACACCACGAATGTTCGCAAGGGCCGAACTTAGCTAGGCTATGTACAATTGACTCAATTGAATTGAGTATACAATATGCTTTATCCTATCCCAAAGCACGATGAAGGTACTTGATCCGACACTTGTACTTAAAATCGAGTAGGTAATCTAAGCCACGAAATTTGAAGAAGCATGCGAAACCAACCATCACTTTGGGCAGGTAATAGCTAAGAGATTAGCTTAGAAGCCTTACTTTACGTATCCACATGCTGTTTGTAACTTTCAAGAAAACCCGCAAAAACGAGAAAAATACCTAGAAATAGGCTATAACAAAAATACGGGGCGAGCCAGACCGGAAGTAGGCTATACCGTTTTTTTCAGCACTCAGGTGGCTGTAAAGGGGAACACACCGTGAGCTTAGTGGCCTATATTCTCACGATCAGATGGGGTGGTTAATAGTACAAGTGTGTCCGATGTTTAGCTTACCTGCGACTCGGCCCCTCAGCCTCTAGCACCACCAGATCGATTATTTGGGACTTTTTGCTTGACCCCCAGGAAGTGGCGGGCGTATTAGCCCCCCAATCCGGGGGGTACGTCCTTCCGCGGCCTTCTCCGCATCCTTTCCAGCTGGCTTCGAGGCTCCCGAGGACTTGGGCGACCGAGAAAATTTGGGTCCGGGGGTCCGGCGTGTGGACGGCTCGAGCGAACTTGCTAACTTAGCCAGCAGAGATCTCTCATAAGGGCGCGCGCATAGTGAGGTTCCGCAGCATCCCGCTAGATGGCAGACGCATTCAGTTTGGAATGTTTTTGTTTATCGCTTCTGCAAAAATGTGGCTACGCAATACTTCATAGGCGTAAATAGGGGGGGCTAATAGGGGGGCTCAGCCCCCCCAGGTCCACCCGTAGCCCCCCCAGGAGTTTTGGTGACGAAGACGTTATGGAGGCTAAAGGCATAGTATCCACAATAATGAAAGGGAAATTAATTCTTAGTATGAAAAAATCAACATATTGACCAAGTACTTTCACAAAAAAAAAATTACTAAAAATGCTTAAAACCCCAATACTTCAGAACTATTTTTTCCACATTTTTCTCCGAGGGAGACCCCCGAGCCCCCCTCAATGGTAGGTTTATTCGCCGTTGTAATATCTCAATTTTGTACTGATGCTTGCAAACATTGGCGTAAATAGGAGGGCCCTGGGCTAAGCCCCCCCCCCCCCCAGGATTTCTGGTGACAAAGACGTTATGAAGGCGAAAGGCATAGTATTCACAATAACGAAAGGGAAATTAATTCTTGGTATGCTTATTTCACATGATATAGGGCCTAGACATGAAAAAATCAACATATTGACCTATCCGATATAAGTCCTTTCACAAAAATATATTACTCAAAATGATTAAAACCCCAATATTTCAGACCAATTTTTCAAAATTTTTCTTTGGGGGAGACCTCCGGGCCCCCCGCAGTGGTAGGTTTATTCTTCGGTAAAATCTCAACTGTGCTGCTTACAAAATGCGTAAAACCTCCCTAATTTGGGCCTACTCATCAATTTTTGTTCTCCGGCGGAGATCCCCGGGCCGCCCTTTCTCCAGGGTAGAATATTCGTAAAACCTCACTAATTTCAGCCAATTTATCAATTTTTTATTCTCCGGGGGAGACCCCCGGACCCACCTTTCTCCAGGGTAGAATATGCGTAAAACCTCACTAATTTGGGCCCATTTATCGATTTTTTTTTCTCCGGGGATCCTAAAGCCCCCCCCCCCCCCCAGAAATGTTGGGAATTTACGCCAATGCAATACTTTCTTCCTTCTAAGTTTATAATCAGGCACGTAGCCGGGGAGGGGGCTTTGGGGGCTGAGGCCTCCCCCCCCCCCCCGAAATGTAAAAAAAATTATTATTGTAAATTAGTGAAATTAGTTTTTTGTATATATTATTATGGAGCTGACTTATTAATAAAAGTAATTTTTACATTCAATATTCTGTGTTTGGAAGAGATCACACCTTTTTATCCTTGCATTGTTGAGTCTAATGTTTCACCTATAATTTTTTTTCTCCCTCTAAAAACACTAAAACTGCGTGTTTTTGCATGTAACTACTTACAAATTTCCGGGGGGGGGGGGGGTGAACCAGCCGTTTTACTGGCGGTATTCCATAGCCCCCAACCCCCTGGTAGTTAACCCCCCCACCCCCCCGAAATAAAATCCTGGCTACGTGCTTGTTTACAATCTCAACGATTGGTTGGCAGCAACTCCCTGCATACCATCCTCCAGCTCTCTTGGCCCTGCGCCTTCTTTTCTGTTGCTGATACGTTCGAGCTCCTGAGTACTCCTTCAGTTGATCCATGAATTCTTCGGCTGACCTCTTCAATTGGTTCCTTCCACTATGCCCTCAATGATGATGAGGACCTAATTTTCATATCTTTCCAAATACCCCACCCATTTCGCTCTGAAAGCGTACTTACAAAATTAATGAAGTCTACACAGTTCCACTGAAGTTGTCAACCGCAGATGTTGACAAAACGTCTGGAAGTACGCTTTCAGAACGACCACGGCCTATCATCCCTGATTCTACTGGTTCATCACTTAACGTGATAGTCTTTGTAATTACTAGTATATGGTCTATAACTTTGCTTTCCTCTTTACTTTGTACAAAATAATTATCGGGTTCCTTGCGGGCAATCCTTTGTCACGCCCTTAACAGATTTTAACGTGATACTAGGTAATATTAGTGCAGGCTAAGCATAGGTTCTACCCAGCAAAATGTTTAATAGACCTAGGCCATTCTTGGAGGGGGGGGGGGAGATGTCACAAATAAAAATTGTAACCGTACAGTACAATCATTTCATATTGCAATGAGATAAAAATGGAACAATTCCTGCAGTTTTTAAGTTATGCAATTATGCAACTTGACACTTCATGTCTTTTCACGCGTTAAATTCAGAATTACAAATTACAAGTAGTAATGGAACTATATGAATAGAACAAAGAGTCATAATTTATTAGCCTATTCATTTATAATCTATAGTGTAGGCTATGTACTGTACAATATGTACAATAACTACCCCTTTCATTCGGCTATGAATCAAATTCTTTGCTGCCACGCCGTTGGCCTAAAAAAGGGCAATTTTCCTTTTTGCGCGCCATCAAGTCTAGAAGCTTTTCCATGTCTCACAGCAGATGGTCGTGTTGTACAATAGACTCTAGCACAAGGCCTTCTGTCAGGGCTTTGTGTCGGAGCTACCAGTCTGTTTACATACGAAATAGATATTCCGTGTTGGAAGCCTCCTGATAAGATATCGGTAAATAAATTATGAAGTAGTCTTGTCAGGTTAGATGGTTTCGCTTTCATTACAAATTTCAGCGTTTCCACACTGAATACCATGAAATAGTGGCGGACTGTACCGGTGGGTCGGACCAAAAATATTGTATGGGGCCGGACGTCCAAAAATATAATAAAATAACATTTGTGTTAGCAACAACTATTGCAACAGCATTTTGTACCTTGGAGACTGCTGCTCTAAAGAGGGAAGCCGTGCTCTTATTTACTGCCAAAGGTTTTTCAACCAAGATGTTCTTCTTCTGCAGGGAGCCCTCAGTCCTTCTATCTTCCCTATGTTAATTTCCGTTTCTCAACCGTCAGACACTGCTTCTGCATCCATTCACATCAGCATTCGTATGTTCTGTTCTCCATGACTTACAGAGGCGTAAAGTTTTAGAATGATGGCGGGGGCAAAACTAAGTAGACCTTATGACGTCATCAGGCAGGATAAGGAAAAATTGAAAATACAAGAGCAAAATAGTAGGGTTTTACGCATTTTAATAGTTGTAAAGTAGAACTGCAGATTTTACAAAGCTAAAAAAGGAATGCTTATATTCATATTGCTGCAAAGGGGATCATGAAGTATGAACCACGCCTTACAATGCTCGAGGCTGTGGGAGCTTTACGCCCCTGATGGCTTATGTCGAATCTTAATCGACTTCGAAGGCCAGGTGGTAACGTGCTTGCTCTTGTGCGAGTCTTTACACGCCATGTGATCGGAGACGTGTCGTAACTCAACACGGGTACTAACCTACAGAGGCGACTGAAGAGGTCAATCGGATATATTCATTAAATTGTTTGTATGCGATTAATCTTTTGAAAACAAAGTCTATCCGTACATACCATATGCTATAGAACGATTGGGTAGGGTGTGCGGTTATCAATCTGGTCACCTGACTTTACAAAAGGAGGGGGGTGCCTGAGTTCAACAACGGATACAGAGGGGGACAGGGGGGCAGCTACCCCCCAAAATGTAGTAACTATGTTTGTACCTAAGTAAATTATTTACGTTATAATTTAATCAATACTCAATGAGATTATTCAATTTTGGCCCACCACTACCCCTCCCAAAAAAATGGGCTGGATCCGTCCCTGCCTGAGTACCCGCATTATCGGATATTCCTTAATATGTCATCATTCCGCCCCTGATGTGAGAACGCGTGAGGTAGGAGGTTTATTGTACGGGGTAATTTGCGAGAGGGTATGCGCCGCCAATGAGCCATTTCCGTACGGCAATTAATCCGGTTAGCTGACTTAGCTCACTTTGTAAACACAAGCTCCCCCAGGCAGCCAAATTAATTTGCTCTCCATTGTTTCCTGCTGGGGTTCCTCTCTCGCTGCAGAAACTAGTTTAATCCCCGGCAAACAGACTTTGCTGGCACAGCTATCAGTATTTGTCAATATTTCAGGTCAAGAATTGTACATTTGTTAGAGAACTTCGCTCTGATGGCGCTTCAATATTGTTGTTGTCCTTCTTAAATAGCTAATAAATTAATAAATAAGCTTAAAGAGAAATAAGGACTATGAAATGGAAGGTCTGGGTTGAATAAACAAATGGTACAATAAAGTACAATACAATGCTTTAATCAGTCATTTTCAACCAGCAAGTAGGTACGGTTTTCGGCATTAAAAATAATTTATTAAATAAATGCAAGTTTAAAGAATTGGTGAAATATGTCAGCAGGTTTGTCGAAAAATAACTTAGTAAAAGACAGCAAGTTTTAAAATCAACCCATTTGGAGTTGCTTTTGATCGCGTTAGGGCTAATGTCTTCCCTTTTTAGACCATGCTTGTTAAGCAACCTGGAGCCAAGCTGGCATGGGCCCCTCTGTACCTTAGTGAGCCTGATGGGTCCCAAATGTATATTTAACAAAAGGGCTTGTTGGACTTCAATTGCCTGCTGTGTTAATAGCCATTAGAGGCATGGGCCTCATAGTCATCGAACTTACTTACTTACTTACTACTCTACTCCGGGGTAGAGACTCCTTGTTTCTGATCTCAGCCAAACCGACGCCATCGTCGGTGCATTCACAAAAGAAGAGGAAGTCATCGAACAATTAGGATGGAGCCCATTGTCAGGGGAAGGGGGCAACGTTACAGTAGTAAGTGCTACTCCCATCATCAGGCTAAGTCCTGAGAAGGACTGATGGTCTCTGGACGATTGACTCTATAGGTATTTACAACTAATTGGTAACGTAAAAGTACTGGTAACTGAACAGATAAGCACATTGTGAAACGGCGGGATCACATCTCCCCATTCTACCGCAGGGCTCAGTGGCTAAAATTAGGTGAAAGAAGAACTTTCCACTCACTATTATTAGTATATAAGGTTTTGAATAGTGCAGCTCCTTCATATCCCCGATGGCATTAGAAAATTTGCTGCGTTTTTAAAAAACTCATTAAGCCTACTGCGCAACAAATCTTGGGACTAGAACGCAATTTAAATCCTAATTCCAAACTAACCCTAGTTTTCTTGAATGTCCAATGCCTTAGAACAAAATTTGATCTGGTAGAAAATTACTTAAGCAACAAAAACCACAATCTGCTGTGTATTAGTGAGCATTGGCTCAAGAGTGAAGAGTGTGATTTCTACCAAACCACTTCAAATCTGCAGCTAATCACTGCATGGTGCAGGAGTGAAAAGGATAGAGGTGGAACGGCCATTTATGCAAGCAGCGACCTATGTGTCAGGAAATTGGACGCCAACCGCTTTTGTTCAGAGCAAAACTTAGAAATGTCAGCCATTGAATTAACCGATTTGTCAACCCTGGTTGTTTCTCTGTATAGGTCACCTAATGGATCTTTTCCAATTTTTTTAAGCAACTTAGACTCATTCCTCTCATCACAAAGTGGTAAGCACAAGACTATAATCCTAGGGGGGGATTTTAACGTACACTTTAACACTTGCAGTAGACACGAGATTGATCTCACAAATTTATGCCGAAGTTATAATCTTTTTTTGACGAATCGTGAGCCGACAAGACTGGATAATTGCATAGACAACATTTTTACAAATCATACTGAGTTTACTGTTTCTGTATCTGATCCTACTGTTGCAGACCATAAAGCTGTGGAAATGTCATTAAACTTCTTTAAACCAGAGTTACGCGTTCCTTCTTGGTGTGCCAATTACATATCTACAACCAGGAAAGTAGACGAAAATAATTTTCATATTCTTATCTCGCGACTCAATGAAATAAACTGGGATATTGTAATAGAAAATGCTCATCCAACTGCTGTTAGTAAGTTCACTTCTTTTTTCAATGTATTAACCGACATTTTTAATAAAACCTTCCCCCAAAAACACATACACACGCCTCAGTTAGTCACAAAGAAAAATCATAAGCCGCCAAAAAATCCATGGTATACCCAAGACCTCAGAAATATTAAGGAATATCTGCTAACGTTGAACTATAGGTTTAAAGAGACCCTAGATACTGATTCCAAATCAGCGTTATATAGAAAATACCTGCGAGTTAAAAGTATTTATAAATACAAATTAACGCAGGCTAAGAAAAATTATAACGTAGAAACAATAAATAAAGCCGCAAACCCATGTAAAGCCATGTGGGCCCTTGTTAACGCCCAGGCCAAAAAGCGACAGACTCCATTATGTCCTATCAGCCCTGATGAACTAAATAACTATTTCTCTGAGGCGGCAGATAAAATAATAAACAGCCTCCCACCCAGTAATACGGACCCTGTACTTGGAGTTACCAGTACAGATGTATCTTTTTCCACTTGGGCACCTGTAAGTTGTCAGGATGTAACCAAAATAGTAAATGGCCTAAAGACGTCTCAGAGTGCAGACGTATATGGGTTTTCGTCGCTAATACTTAAAAGTATCATTGATACTATTGCCACGCCTCTTACTACTCTATTAAATATCAGTCTGAAAGAGGGAATCTTCCCTGATGAGCTTAAGATTTCCAGAACCGTGCCCATACATAAGAAAGGAGATGTATACTCTCCAGGAAACTATAGACCGATATCAATTGTGCCAGTTATCGGTAAAGTACTAGAAAAAATTATGTGTATCCAACTAGTGAACTACTTTGAAAAAAATGAATTGTTCAATGAAAGTCAACATGGTTTCAGGAGAGGTAAATCCACTTTCAGTGCTGCTTTAGAAATGGTTCAGGAGGCTCTAGACTGCTTCGAGGCAGGCGACTCCTTGGGCCTATCTTTCTGCGACCTAAGCAAAGCATTTGACTGTGTATATCATCCAATATTATTAGGTAAACTACAACGCTATGGTGTACGCAACGTAGTACTAACAATACTGACGTCTTATCTAGAAAACAGAACTCAGTTAGTAACCGTTGCGGGAGCACCTTCCACTCTTAAGTCTGTTAGACATGGGGTTCCTCAGGGCTCTGTCCTGGGTCCTCTACTATTCCTCGTAATGATAAATGATCTTAAAAACAGCACTATACTCTTTGCGGATGACACCACACTGAAGAAAAGAGCCTCGTCCCCTGAAGGTGCTGTTGCTGAAGGACGCCCCCTTCTAGAAAAAACAGCTGATTGGTTCATTAATAATAAGTTCCAACTAAATGCAGACAAAACCCAGCATCTTGTTTTGACACTAAAGGCATATCCAGACAACAACAGAGCGGTTAAGTTCCTGGGCTTTCATTTAGATCCAACTTTAAGTTGGAATATCCATATTGATCAAATATGTAAAAAGTTATGTCGTATTACATACCTCTTCAGAAAGTTGAGGAATCAAGTTACTTCAACTCATCTTCTGAATACATATTATGGATTATTCCACTCCCATATAAATTATGGTATTTTACTCTGGGGGCACGCTCCTGCTCTACTACAGAAGCGTGTGTTGCGAATAATAACTAACAGCAGATCTAGAGACCTTGTAGGCCTATTTTTTCCACCCTGGGTATTCTTACAATATATGCACAATATGTACTCAATAGCCTTATATATATAAAGGAAAATCTAGTTAACTTCAGCAACAGATGTGATGTTCACAATTACCCCACTAGAACAGCTCATCACCTACAAATCCCTAAGTGCAGATTAACAAAAACAAAGAGTAGTTTCCCAAATTTGGCCATTAAGTTATACAACTCCCTACCGAGGTCAATCCAGACAGAAAATCTGCCCCAATTTGGAAAAACTGTTGAGTACATATTAAAAACACATCCCATATATTCCATAAATGAATTTTATGAACTAGTTTGGAGTTAGGTATAGGCCTATGCACTGATAACGAAACCCTCGTGGTAAATTATTAATGTAATATTTATTATTAATGTAATATTAATGTAATATTTATTATTAATGTAATATTATTGTGATAGTAGTGTAGGCTAATATTATTGTGATAGTAATGTAGGCTAATATTATTGTGATAGTCATTTTTTTTTGTACTTCAATTTTTGACGATGTGAATCCAGCTATGTCCTGGCACTTAAACGGATTATACTGATTCTGATTCTGATTCTGATATCTATATGACCGCCTAAAGCCATTGAATTCCCATAGAAATGGACTTGTATTGCGAATACCCCGACATACCACCGCTTTATATGGTAGTTCTTTTTTGTAAATGTCTGCCGTCAGTGGAACTCCCTGGATAAGGAAATTAGATCGCAGCCAAAGAATCGTGGGTTCAAAAGCCAGTTACTGAAAAAATTGCTAGGAACAGAATGGCTTTAGAATACGATTACTGTCTAGGCTTATAGGTATTTACTGTATGTCTTTGTATAACCAAGTTTAGAATAAGTTCTTTTTACGCATTGTTAGAGTAAGATTGTTTAAGTTAAGCGTATATTTTGGAAATTGTATTGTTTTTGGACGTGGGTTAGGCCGAAAAAAACTTTCTAGTCTCAAGTCTCGCCCCGTAAATATAAAGACGTTTATTATTATTGTTGACTTTTTTCCTTTAGACGCCCGGTACGTCCGGCCCACCAGGCAAATGTCCGTCTGCCCGCTGGTCCAGTACACCACTGTATTAGAGTATGAAAATTCCCCTCAAGCGGCTATTCCATCTGTCAATAATCCGTCATTTGTGCATCAAAAATGGATGAGATGTTTGTTTTAAGGAGACTATTATGTAGATACTTAACTTATCTATTATAAATTAAGTTATAATATGGTAGAGACTAATTATTGATGAACAAATGACGGATTATTGACAGATGGAATAGCCGCCTTACGTCGTCCCTAGTCGAACCAGATGAAATTTTATTTTCTGTGGGCCTGAATACGCGCCTGCCCCCGTACAAAAGCAAAATACAAAACCGAAGCTTCGCCCAATTTTCCATTCTATCCAAATGACTCCATATTTTGCATATTTATTAAACTGAAACGATATTTTCTCTTCAATCTCAGTCAGTAATGGAGTGTTTTTCGACTTTTCCTGCTCCAACAACGGTGTCTATGTTGCGATTATGACGGGCAATGTTATCTTAGCTGGCGGTGAACTCTTTGACGTTCTTTGTATAAGATAATGTGATTGTAGGTAAACTCCCTGGTTGGAACAATCGAGCGAGATTCTTATATCTTTTGTTGTAAAATATTATTTTAATATGAATTGTAGGCTTATTTACCAGGAAAAAAACAGTACAGTGAAGAATTATTTATTAAAAAATAATTTTTCTCAGGGACCTTCCTAATGATGCTTCCTAACTTCAGGTTTGTTTAAGGAGCTAAATAGAGTGACAAAACTGAACAGGTTGGTTTCCTAAGCAAAGTTATAGTTTTGAATAAAACATTATTTTTTGAAGAAATTATGGATATAATTCATGCCCTAATACATTGCATACCTTGTGATTATCATATTCTGTATTGCAATATACTAGTGATATAAAGTAATATATAATATTTGCATTGGCGTAAATAGGGGGGTCCTGGGGGGGGGGGGTGACAAAGACGTTTTGGAGGCTAAAGGCATGTAGTATCCACAATAATGAAAGGGAACTAATTCTTAGTATGCTTATTTTACATGAAAATAATCAACATATTGACCAAGTACTTTCACAAAAAATTTATTATTCAAAATGCTTAAAACCCCAATACTTCAGAGCTATTTTTTTTTTCTGCGGGGGGACCCCCGGGCCCCCCTCAATGGTAGGTTTATTCGTCGTTATAATAACTCAACTGTACCTCTTGCAAACATTGGCGTAAATAGAGGGGGTCCTGCCCCCCCCCCCCAGGATTTCTGGTGACAAAGACGTTTTGGAGGCGAAAGGCACAGTATCCACAAAAACGAAACGGAAATTAATTCTTGGCATACTTATTTCACTTGAAAGACATCATGAAAAAAATCAACATATTGACCAAGTACTTTCACAAAAAATATATTACTCAAAATGCATAAAACCCCAATATTTCAGACCTATTTTTTTAAAAAATTTCTTCGGGGGAGACCCCCGCGGGCCCCCCTCAGTGGTAGGTTTATTCGTCTGTATAATCTCAACGGTATTGTTTGCAAAATGCGTAAAACCTCCTTAATTTGGGCCTATTCTTCAATTTTTTTCTCCGGGGGAGACCCCCGGCCCCCCTTTCTTCTGGATAAAATATTTGTAAAGCCACACGTGCCCTTACAATTATCAGTTTTCTTTTCGGGAGGGGGGGAGGCTCCCCTTTCTCCAGGGTATAACGAGCGTAAAACCTCAATAATTTGGACCAATTTATCGATTTCAAGGATTCAAGGTCTTGGGGTCCTAAAGCCCCCTACCCAGAAATTTTGGGAATTTACGCCAATAATATTTGTCTGCCCATTTTTAACCATGCAATTGTGCCATCGATAAATTCAGTGCCTAGGGATAGGACACCAAAATTTAACCCTAGGACAATTATTTGCCTGTACTATTTTTATTTTTTTTATACATTCAAAAAAAAGTTACTCGCATACAAACAATTTAATGAATGTATCCGACAGTTAGTACCCGTGTTGAGTTACGACACGGGTCCGATTGCATGGCTTGTGGAGACTCGCACAAGTACACACCTTGCCATCGAAGTCGATTGATATCTGTTTTCAAATTTGCTGAGCTTCCGATAATGGTATATTGTAAGAGTGGACCGAAAGGCCCAAAATTCGCCCACATGGAAAAAAATGATAATTTTCTTTCTTTATATTGTGAAGACGCAAAAATCCCAAATCTGTACCTCATCGAGGTGAAGATGGAAGCGCGTAATGGCGACTGAAGAAATAGGGCACCTAGTTTGGGCCAGGATAAGCGAAAAACACAGTCTTTTCTGTGCAGGGGTGGGGAAACTGGCCCCGAACGCGGAGGAACTCTATGAAGAGTCAACGGCATAAAGATGCAAAAGGCAACTGGAAACCACTGCAATACAATTCCCAAGGATCATGACTATACATTATAATTGCCATGATGCTCGTCAATCTACGGTTGAACAGGCATTAGAAGATGAAGAAGACTAATTGATAAAAAGGAAAGCTTGCACAGGTTTTGTTAATAAAAAAAAAATTAATATACCTTGTACATTTTGTGTATGGTATGATAAGAATTTATAACGACGTGATATTTGGTGTGACTATATAGGCTCCCTTTTCATTATTGCTTTCCAATTTATACGTAGTATAAGGAAAGCTTTGTGAAATTTTCGATTCCGAGATTTCAACGGATTTACACGTTTTGGGGTCCCAGGAACCCAAAAAAGTGTTTTTTACGAAATGTCTGTCTGTCGGTCAGTCGGGCTGTCGGTCTGTCTGTTCGTCGATTTCCGGGCAAACTACTCGGTGGATTTGAGTGAAATTTGGTATGTAGGTTCACAAAAATCATACCTCGGGACCATTTTTTTTATTTTGGGCTAAAAAACGGCTCCAACGATTTCTTTTGAATTCACATATATTCTAGTCCTTCTTAATGTTGATAAAATGCAGGGGGTCGCTTACCCCTTGATAGTTTGCTTCTGGGGGTAAAAAAATAAAAATAACTTAATTTTAATGAAAAATGACTAAAAAATAATATTTCTGCGAAACTTTTCTATCGATGATTTCTACCTTCAGGCATGTTTTGGGTGTTAAGTTGAGTAACGAAACCGGACAGTTTGCTTTCTCAAAAACCTATTTGCTTTTGCGCAAAAAAATTTTTTTTGAAAAAATTATAGAAACTTCACGCTGAAATGCATTGCCTGCCCTGCCATTATTATTACTGTGTTGTAATGTGTTTTAAATATATTGGGGCTACCTCACCTCCAGTGACGTCAGGTGGACACCCCCCCCCCCCCCGAAATTTAACCATAGGAAAATTATTTACCATGAAATTATTCATTTTCTCTCCCTACTAATTGATAAATTGGAAAGCATGTTCGAGTAAACTCGGACCGGTTCTTGTTTACTGAAATCGTAGAAGAGGCATTAGAAGAAGAAGAGGACTAATTGATAAGAAGGAAAGCTTGCACTCGCACTGGTTCTTTTGTTACATTTTTTAAAAATATAATATGCCTTATATGTGTATGGTATGATAAGAATTTATAACGACGTGATATTTGGTGTGACTATATAGGCTCCCTTTTTATCATTGTTTTACTGGAATCGTAGCAGTATACGGCAGATTATCGTATGCCGACAAAGAACGGTTTAGGGATTTATGCACTAGCGTGTTATCGGGCCGTGTCAACACAACAATGTTTGGCTCTTTTACAACCTGCACTATAGACATTTTCCCTCATATTTGCCAACATTTTAAAATGCCCCATAAAATGTTACGAAATATTTAAATGTTTGTTCCATACTGCGCGATGCAATGCAGATTCCATGGATTTCTTAAATTCTCATAAATCTCATCACCGTATAGTTATACTTCAATATCTACAATACAATGAAGACTGTTCATCTCTTAGATGCTTCTTATAACGAAGATTGGCGATCATCATGGCAATGTGGACCTTGGAGTCTGCTGCACTGAAAAGGGAAGTCAGACCATTGCTTCTGGATTTCCAACCAGGATGTTCTTCTCCTGCCCTCAGTTCTTCTATCTTCCCTTGGATTATTACATGCAGAATATTTTTCGTCCTCAATACATGACCGGATTATGTTAGTTAAAGTTTCCGATTTTAATTTTCCCACACTGGCATATTCATGGGCGTCTACATATGGGATAAGTTGTTCTAACATGGATGACACATGTGACTAGCCTTCGTTAGAATATCGCAAGTACAAATGGCAAATGCTCCGCTACATTATTGATATAGGGCTGAGTTGGCAGGGCACGCAATGCATTTCAGCGTGAATTTTCTATCATTTTTTCATAAAACATTTTTTTGTACAAAACCAAATACTTTCCTTGGAAAGCAACCTGTTCGGTTTCGTTACTCAATTTAACACCTAAAACGTACCTTAAGGTAGAAATCATCAATAGAAAAGTTTCGCAGAAAAATTATTTTTTAGTCATTTTTCATTAAAATGTAGTTATTTTTATTTTTTTACTCCCAGAAGCAAACTATCAAGGGGCAAGCCACCCCCTGTATTTTGTCAAAATTAATAACGACTACAATGTATGTGAAATTAAAAGAAATCGTTGGAGCCGTTCTTAATTTTTTTAGACGTTTTTCTGGGAGTTTTTTTGAAAATAAAACACCCCCCAAATTGAATTAGCCCAAAATAACAAAAATGTTCTCGAGGTATGATTTTTATAAACCTACATGCCAAACTTCATTCAAATCCACCAAGTAGTTTGCCCGGAAATCGATGAACAGACAGACAGAGCGACAGACAGACCGACAGACATTTTAAAAACCACTTTTTTGGGTTCCTGAGACCTCAAAACGTGTAAATCCGTTGAAATCTCGGAATCGAAAATTTCGACCATCACAAAGCTTTCCTTATACTACGTATAAATTGGAAAGCAATAACAATAACCGGTCCGAGTTTACTCGAACATGCTTTCCAATTTATCAAAATTAGTAGATAGAGAAAATGAGTAATTTCATGGTAAATAATTTTCCTATAGTTAAATTTCCGATACCTCGGGGGGGGGGGGGGGGGGGGGGTTGTCCATCTAACCCCACTGGAGGGGAGGTAAATTCTAGATAGGTCAGACCAAAACATTACCACACAGCAATAATGGCAGAGCAAGCAAAGCATTTGAGCGTGAATTTTCTATCATTTTTTCAAAAAAAAAATTTTTTACAAAACCAAATAGTTTTATGGGAAAGTAACCAGTTCCGTTTCGTTACTCAATTTAACACCTAAAACATGCCTGAAGGTAGAAATCATCGATAGAAAGGTTTCGCAGAAAAATTATTTTTTAGTCATTTTTCATTAAAATTTAGTTATTTTTATGTTTTTACACCCAGAAGCAAACTATTAAGAGACAAACGACCCCCTGTATTTTATCAATATTAATAACGACTACATTATATGTGAATTAAGAGTAATCGTTGGAGCCGTTTTTGAGAAATACATTTTTTAGACGTTTTCTAGGAGTTTTTTGAGAATAAAACCACCCCAAATTGAATTGGCCCAAAATAAAAGAAATGGTTTCGAGATATGATTTTTGTGAACGTACATGCCGAATTTCATTATAATCGACCGAGCGGTTTGCCCGGAAACAGATGAACAGACAGACAGAGCAACAGACAGACAGACATTTCGTAAAAACCACTTTTTTGTGTTCCTGGGACCTCAAAACGTGTAATTCTGTTGAAATCTCGGAATCGAAAATTTGGACCGTCACAAAGCTTTCCTTATACTACGTATAAATTTGAAAGTAAAAAATGGTCCCGAGTTATGATTTTTATGAACCTACGTGGTGAATTTCATCAAAATCGATCGAGTAGTTTGCCCGGAAATCGATGCACCGACAGACAGACAGACTGACAGACAAACAGACTTACAGACATTTCGTAAAAAACACTTTTTTGGGTTCCTGGGACCTCAAAACGTGTAAATCCGTTGAAATCTCGGAATCACAAAACAAAGCTTTCCTTATACTACGTATAAATTCGAAAGCAAAAACATTTTAGTTAAGGAGAAGAAAGTAGGTTGATTATAAAAAAAATTCAATAAAAAATAGTGGTTTTATTAGTGAACAACCCCCCCCCCCCTCTCTCACTATGCCTTCAATAATTATTATTGTCCGCGAGAAGGGCAGTGCCTAATCCACACAAAGCCAAATCCGCCCCTGTGAGTGTGACCACAGACCACAGCCTATTCGTCTGATTTTCAAACCTACCGACTCATCCAAATGCGGTATTGGGTCAGACGCTAAGCTAAAAATGATTAATTTGAGCTGCGGAGCACCTCAAAATCTTTTCTTATTATGTGTACTAAAGTAAAAAGTAAAAAGTGTAGATGTGAAGAGCCGTGTAAAGGCGGCAAACGTTGCCTTTTTCCAAACGAGTAGCCTATTCCGATCACGTTTACTCTCCTGGACAACAAAGACAAGACTGTACAAGACCCTAGTCCGCCCAGTCCTCTTATATGGAGCTGAAGCTTGGGCACTAAAGAAAAGGGATGAAAACCTACTAATGGTCTTCGAACGAAAGATGCTCCGCAGAATATTTGGAGGTGTAATGGACGAGAGAGGATGGCGCATCAGGCACAACGCAGAACTGTATGCGCTATACAAATCAGCGGATGTGCTATCCGAACTCCGAGCTCGAAGACTCCAATGGCTTGGCCATGTAGCGAGGATGGAACGTTCCAGAGCACCTCTAAGAGTACTAGACGCATTGCCTGACGGTCAGAGAGGAAGAGGAAGACCACGAAGAAGATGGTTCGACCAGGCCATGGTCGACCTAGATAAAGCGGGCATTGATCGTCAGAGCTGGAGAGAGACGGCGCATGACCGAAAGAGATGGCGAGCTTGTGTGTACGCGGCGAAAGGTCCCCCCGGACCCACCCAGCCACCATAAGTCAAGTCAAAGTAAAAAATGTATTGACAAAGTGGACTTCCCGAAAGATACTAAGTGTAGAGACTGAGAAACCCATAAGGGCCCAAGGCTAGGTTAAGCTTCTTGTCCCACTTCTTAGTCCAAATCAGTTTTTGCCCTACATATTCAAGGTCTCTCCTCCATTACAAAATTATACAGAAAGGGAAGTGTAAACAACATGTTTTTAAAAACAATGAATTCAGTGGTCCATCTATTGACTTTCCCACAAAAACTAGGTCACAAACACTGGATAAAAACCCAATTTTAAAACTGAAAGTGTGAGGCTCGCTTGTCACAGTAAATGTATTGAAACCCTAATATTGTGTGACGAATTTTAATTTGTGAGACGTTACGGCGAGGTTTCAAAATATTTGGACTTATTCGTTGAGAAATACGGGGTTTTAGTAAAACAAAATTGTACCATGAAGGAATTAAAATTGTATAGTAACCTACTTAATTTTTTGTATAAGATTTACATTTTATTTTGTTTGTTCCCAAATAAATAGTCACTTATTTATTTATTTTATGCTTAAGAGGACATGCTACGTGGAAAATTAGCACCTCAAAATTTGTGGTTTTTATTGACTTTTTATTTATTTTTAAATTAAAACAGCAAGTTATTAAAGATTTGGCTCATGTAAGTTGTAGAAGACTACTTGCATGCATCATATAATAGAATATATTAAAAATTTTGGTATCTTAATAAATTATTGTTTCATAAAAACCAGCGAGGACTAAAATTTCGCGCAAAATGGAATTTTTTGAAGAACTACAAAACCGAAAAGTAAAAATACTCGATTATATGATGCACCAAGTAATCTTCTACAACTTAAAAGAGCCAAAACATTTATAAATTGCTTGTTAATGAAATAAAAAAGGAATATTATTACTTTCCAATTTATACGTAGTATAAGGAAAGCTTTGCGATGGTCGAAATTTTCGATTCCGAGATTTCAACGGATTTACACGTTTTGAGGTCCCAGGAACCCAAAAAAGTGGTTTTTACGAAATGTCTGTCTGTCGCTCTGTCTGTATGTCTGTCTGTTTGTCTGTCTGTATGTCTGTCTGTCTGTCAGTGCGTCGATTTCCGGGCAAACTACACGGTCGATTTTGATGAAATTTGTCAGGTAGGTTCACAAAAATCATACCTCGAGACCAATTGTTTTTATTTTGGGGGGGGGGGGGGGTTTATTCTCAAAAAACTCCAAAAAAACGTCTAAAAAAATTATTTCTCAAAAACGGCTCCAACGGTTTCTTTTAAATTCACATATATTGTATTCGTTATTAATGTTAACAAAATGCATGGAATCGCTTGCCCCTTGATAGTTTGCTTCTGGGAGTAAAAAAATAAAAATAACTCAATTTTCATGTAAAATTACTAAAAAATAATTTATCTGCTAAACCTTTCGATCTGTGATTTCTACCTTCAGGCATGTTTTACGAAAACGTTGTACGTTACTGTGAAACAAAGGGAGCGTATATTGTGCATATTGAGTTCTGGTGAGAACTGAGAATACGATTGAATTTAGCCTGGAAAATCTACTAAACCATCGTATTTAAGAGGTGCTCAATACCATGCCATGAACAAAAAGAATGAAAAGAATGGTTGAAATACCTAGGTACACATTGCTGTCCCAAAGAAGTTTCAAAATTATTTCGTCAGAAGCCAATTGAACCAAACATCCCTCTTAGTGGACAATAGCATTAAGGGTATGAAATCTAACCTTGTCCCATATTCCAACAAAAACTTAGACCTTGCACTAATTCGTTTCCCTTTCAGTATAAACTAGTGCCACCGCGTCACGCACAGTCCGGCTCGAATTGGTAGTCGTTGCCAACAAGTCAAAATATCTGTCACAAGGCTATTCTCACGCCTTTTAAGGTTACCAGTTCTGTATCTAGCCAAGGACAACACCCATAGGGTACTGGGGCGATTCTGACTTTTAACCTTGCTCGGTAGTTTTGCCTTATGCAGGCACGTAGCCAGGGAGGGGGCTTTGGGGGCTGAAGTGTAAAAAAAGAGATTATTATTGTAAATGAGTGAAATAAGTTTTTTGCATATTTGTATTATTATGGAGCTGATTTATTGACAAAAGTAATTTTTCCATTCAATATTCTGTGTTTGTTAGAGACCTCGCTTTTTTATTCTTGCATTGTTCAGTTAAATGTTTCATCTGTAATTTTTTTCTCTCTCTAAAAACACTAAAACCTGAGGCGGACGCAGTGACCGGCAATTCCCCACCCCCCCCCCCCTTTGGAAGGCAGTTATATTCTTTGCCTCTAAAATCCAAGTGCTTACTGCGCTCAAAATGCTTAAAACCTCACTATTTCAGCCCTATTTCTAAAAAAATTCTCCCGGGGGTGAACCCCGGGCCCCCCTTGTGCGTAATTTGATTAATTCCCTGTAATATAGAAACTTTCTTGCTCAGAAAACCCGCCCCCCCCCCCCCCTTCGTATCCTCCGAACCCTCTGGTTCATGCGCAAAGGACACTACAACGTCATTAATGTAAGGGCTGCGTACGTCCATGAGAACGGCTTTCCCCATTTTATACACTTTTATGAAGAAGGGTACACTCCCCCCCTCCTCCCCCGATCCCCTGGTAGTTAGCCCCCCCCCCCCCAAATAAAAAATCCTGGCTACGTGCTTGGCCTTGTGTATTCTTGTGGTTTTTCGGTAATGGTGGTCTGATCTCAGGTACGGAAGGGTGTTGACTTGAAGGTCGGAATTTGTGTAGTCTGTAGAATATCACGGCTGAAGCCTGGAAGTCACCCCTTATAAACGGGAAGCCTTGAAGGTGTGATTTTTGCACAAAGCGTCATAGATTGTTATTCATGAGCGTTTCAACCTTTTTGAGTCGAAACATTTAGTCACAATGCCTGTAGTTCAGTAGACAATACTCAATAGTAGGGTGGAGTATTTGTTAATAGATTACTATGTAGGTAGAGCATTACCATTTACCATTTTCACGGGTTAAGTAGTAAAGATTAGTTTAGGGTCGTTAAGAGAACGAGCCTTTTGGGTCAATGGCCCGAGGCCTTGAGCGAGGCTTGGACCCTACAAGCAATACGAAAAAATAATATATTTTATATAAATAAATTTTAAATTTTCTATGTTGAAATATAGTGCACGAACTAAAAACCGATAAGTGTGACCCCATGCATACTTTCCTTTGTTCATTAGTATAGGAGGTGTAAGTCCACATTTTTTTTTTTTTTTTTAATCATAACGCAACGCCCTTTGGGGCTTACGCGTTGTATGTTTAAGTGTTGCAATGCTGTAGTTTTTAATGGGGTTGGTGTAGTGTGCACTATTGTCTTTTTTTTTTTTTTTTTTTCCCGGCAAACTGCTATAAGCGCGCTGGGCAACGAGTTGCCCAGGTACCGTCTACAACAGTTTGCAGTAAGTCCACATAACCGTAACCGATAGAATAGGTCCATGGTAAATGATAATATCGTATAGTACAATAATATAAATATGTAATATTCACATATCAGTTTGCCTATGGTAGCTTTACGCTATATATATATATATATATATATATTATTATACAATAGTTGCAGCTGTAAAAAAAATACTTTTTTAAGTTTTGGGGATTAACCCCCAAATTTGAAGTAGCTTAAAATAAAAATAACGGTGCCTAGACATAGTTTTTGGGGACCAACATGCAGAACTTTGTCAAAATCCAGTTGTTTGCGTATACAATGCTACAAATCAATGAACAGACTGAAAGACAGGTAGCCGGTGGGCAGGCACTAGGAACTTAAAACGTGCAAATCTGATGTTATCTCGAAATAGAACATTTTGACCATCACACAGCATTCCTTAAACTAACGTATAAAATAATATGAGGTATATTAAAAATTTAAAGGCAATTTTAAAATTTTCTCGCGGGGGAAATACCTTGGACCCTCTCCTCCCCCTTCCTCCACGACTGTATACTGTTTGAAAAAGTTTTCAATCAATCAATCAAAAGATGTATTAGAAAATACAAATACACAATACTGTAGGGCCAGATGGCCCATAACAGACTAAAAAATAAATAAATAAATAATTTAAAAACAAAATATTAAACCCTTGAAAAAAACGACTAACATTAACTTACGTGCTAATAACAGGTCCACAGAAAATACTCTTTCTAATCCATAATTTGAAACAAAGATTCCACCTCTTCCCGTCCAATCAGCCATTCCCGAATAAATTTTGAAAATTTATTTGTGGTCAGAGATCCAGGCCGTAATTTTAGTTGATTAAATGTCTTTGGCGCTAGGTATTGTTAGGCCTTTGTAAAAATTGTTGTATATGCTCTAGGTACTGTGAAGTGCTCAATTTGTCTGGTATTTACTGGCCTCGGTCTCTGTCTTGTAGTCTTGTATAGGTAAAGGTATCTTAGCCGGAATAGACCAAGTGACGCAAAGAGGGGAAGTGATGGACACATCCTTGGTTTTCCGGCTATTGTTCTAATTGTATATTTTTGGGTAACTATAAGTGACCTTAAATTAGTGATGTAAGTCCCACCCCACACTTGGATCCCATAGGCAAGCCTAGATTCACACAGCGAGTGGTATAGATGGATTAAAATGTTTTCTGGGCAGACAGTGCGAAGGTAAAACAGTTGTCTTAAAAAATTTCGACATTTACCGTTTATAGATTTTATGTGACAGCTCCATTTCATGTCACTATCGAAGTGGACGCCAAGGTATTTAGTTGTCAATTCTTTCGTGATAGCTGGGCAATGGCAAATAGGGTCTTCTAAGTCAGTTATACACGTGGCATCTAACTTCAAGTGGCTCTTCTATGCATCCTGCTCTTAGATTGAAGGGGAGACAGCAGGTTTTAGTCACATTTATTGTCAGACCATGCATTTCAAATAGTATTAGTTCAATGTATAAGTTACAGTGTATATACTGTAGGTACTGTACTATAGGTTGCAGATCCGCCCCTGAAAAGGGACAGTAAGTGTGGACTATAGTCGTATTGTTGATATTAGGTGACAGAGGGCTGTATACCTAGGAAGGCGGCGATAGCGGCTTGTCAAAGGCCTTATCTGTCAATATCGTATGAATTGCCTTCCGCTGCAGTCAAAGGTGTGGCCAGGTGCGCCTTAACTCTCAGTCTTACTCTTTATCGCCTTTTATTTCCTTATTTTCCCATTAACGTACCGCAAAGCTGAAGAGATTATCGGACACCTCTCTATCTACTTTAGAGAGTGTAAGGGAGGGCTTTGTAGCCCTAACTCCGCTAGGTTGGCCTAGTAATAGCAGAAAAATTCTTAAAATTTATTCCTTTTGCACACCTAGTAATAGCAGAAAAAGTCTATTAATTTCTTCCTTTTGCACAAACTCAGCAAACAACAAAACAATATTGATAAACCGTCCATTATATTAATTATAGGAAGCAAGAAGTTGCCAAACCAATGAGGATCTAATCTTGAGGACTGGTAGAGGGGCGCTCTCTCTTGACCTCTACTCTCTTTAACAACGTTGTGGTCAGCAATACAGTTATGGTGCCCATCAGGCACGTAGCCAGGGAGGGGGCTTTGGGGGCTGAAGCCCCCTCAAAAAATTATTATTGTAAATGAGTTTTTTGTATATATTATTATGAAGCTGATTTATTGATGAAAGGAATTTTTTACATTCAATATTCTGTGTTTGGTAGTGATCCCACTTTTTTATCCTTGCATTGTTCAGTTTAATGTTTCACCTGTAATTATTTTCTCCCTCTAAAAACACTAAAACCAGAGGCGGACGCAGCGACCGGCACTGCGGGCAATTCCCCCCCCCCCTTTGGAAGGCAATTATATTCTTTGCCTCTAAAATCCAAGTGCTAACTGCACTCAAAATGCGTAAAACCTCACTATTTCAGCCCTATTTTTCAAAAACTTTCTCCCGGGGGCGAACCCCGGGCCCCCCTTGTGCGTAATTTGATTAATTCCCTGTAATATATTGTAGAAACCTTATTGCTCTGAATATGAGTAAAATCCCAATATTTCAGCCCTAATTTTCAAACAAATTTACCCGGGGCAACCCCCTTTCTATCCTCCGAACCCTCTGGCTCATGCGCAAAGGACACTAACGTCATTAATATAAAGGCTGCGTACGTCCGTGAGAACGGCTTTCCCCATTTTATGCACTTTTATGAAAATTAATGGAGGGGCGCCAAATTATACACGCTACAGACAAGTGCCTCCCCTTTTTTGAGGTCTGGGATCACCTCTGACTAAAACTGTGTGTTTTTGCATGTATGTAAATTCTTAATAAATTTCCGGGGGGGGGGGGCGGACCCACCATTTTACTGGGGGTATTCCTAGTAGTATTCCTAGTATTCCCCTAGTAGTTAGCCCCCCCCCCCAAATAAAATCCTGGCTACGTGCTTGGTCCCCATATGAGCTAGGCAGGCCCAGGTCCAGTGGTTATTTATCCTATGTATCTAATTCTAAACCTCCACTTCTCGCTGAATAGTCTAGTTGGTATTTGCTAGAGTCTTCAAAGTAGGTGAGCTTCTGAGTAATGCCTTATGGTCTTAGAGACGACGAAGCGAAAATCCCCAATCTCTACCCCCTCGTAGGGACGATGGAAGCTCGTACTGATACAATTGCCATGATGATCGCCAATGACTCCGTGTCTATTATAAATAAATAAATAAGGACTTTTTGTTCTATTACTAAGCCAACCTAGCGGAGTTAGGGCTATAAAGCCCTCTCTTACACTCAACTAGGAAGGCCCGGGACCGCCTGCTTTACATGCCCTCCGAAGCATCGCCAGAAAATGTAGCAAGTGTAGGACTCGAACCAACAACCTTTCGGGTGAAAGTTGGAGTCCGTACCACTACTCTACATGTCCCGACAAGGTATTGACTATTTTTTTGTATTTTAATGTATGATTGCAATAACAAGGACCGTAGTCTGCATTGAATGCGTTAATTTTTATATTTAATATATTACTTGTATAGGCGGCTATTCCATCTGTCAATATTCCGTCATTTATGCATCAATAATAAGTCTCTACCATATTATGACTTAATTTATAATAGATAAGTTAAGTATTTACATAATAGTCTCCTTGAAACAAAAATCTCATCAATTATTGATGCACAAATGACGGAATATTGACAGATGGAATAGCCACCAAACTGATGTGCCACCCTCACACGCTCCGGCTTGAGGGGACACAGTTTTTGATATAATGCTCTTGCAAAACGATGTGAAAATACTTTTAAATACACGAAATATCTGTCTATCGATCTAATCTTTTATAGAAGAGGCATTTCATGAAGAAGAAGAAGAGTAGAACTGGTGGAGTTCTAATTTTAAGCCTTGACCTTTCGTTTCATAGTCAAGTACCTACCAATGTGCCAGTGTGGGACTCGAGCCAACAACCTTTCAGGTGAAAGTCAGAGTCCGTACCACTAATCTACATGTCTTGATATTCAATAACTTCAAAAGAAAAAGATGAGTTTTAAATGTATTGTATTGAAGGAAATAAATAAATATTGTATTGTATTGTAATGTAAAATGAGTTCGCTGTTATTATTATATAGTATTTGTTGCTGTCCAGGGGCTGCTGTGAAATTCACGTATCGACTTAGCTGAAATCTGAAATAGATATAGACTCGTATATCTGTACTTGGTTAGGTCATGCTATTTCATTGTGTCAATGGTAAGCTTGTTAGCGCTACCATTGGTTAATGTTTAAATGTTCAATTTAAAATTGTTTACTTTATGCGATGCTGTGTGTTATCTTGACAATGCTTTTTGTTTTGTTTTAGCTTGTATACCGTTTTGTTTTGTATGTTTTTCAATTGCACTTGACGATGGCATGAGCCGAAACCGGTTGTGTGTTTTTTAATTTATTACGTAAAACTGTTCTAAGTTATTTTTTAACAATGAGTGACAGCAAGTTTTACAAAGTTACTAAGGAGACTATTATGTTTAATGGTAAACTTGTCTCAGCTTGTCCATTATCGTTTGTAGGTTAAGACATCGAGGACTTAACTTACACCAGTTTGTTAATGGCCAAAAAATTCATTCTGAAATGGGAAATAATAAAAATAATGTCCGAAATCCACGGGGTCTTTGGCATTGAACGGGGCACTAGAAGTAGGTGTCCATGAAAAGACCTTCAAAATAAAAAAATAAAATACTAGCTGAAATAACTCAGGGCCAAATAATTGTTCGAAATCCTGTGTGAACGGAACAAGGAAGCGTTTTTATTCACCGATACGGCCCTGAAGCCCCTCATATTGTCAAGATCAAACAAAGGTATCTACAAAGAGCGCCAGGTTTAAGGTCTCTACCTTTTGAATCCAAGACTTCCGCGACCGTGCTTGAGAACGTTTACTTTTTGCACCGTTTCTCAAGTATATTTACCCATTCTGGGTGTTTGTATTTCAAATTATAGGATTTGTTTCTTTGGGATAAAACTGAAAGTTTGAGAGGTGCCGCCGATTTTTATGAACGAATTTTTGAGCATTTCCTATGACTCGTATCTGTACTTGGTTAAGTCATGCTTTCGCCTGTTTCATGGCGTCAATGGTAAGTTTTCCCAGCTTGTACATTATCGTTTGTGGCCGGTGTAAGTTGACATCGAGGACGTATACCAGTTTGCCAATGGCTAGTTTCCTTGTGTAAGCGGGTGGTACTCGCCGTGAGTTTAAGCCAGCTACTTAGATTGCTATTTACATGCGAAGAAACATAAGTAAAATGAATAAACATAAAGTAAGATGCAAAATGGACCAACGCAATGGGCCACTATAAGTAGGCCTAGGTTCATAGAGTCCTTTAGGATTATTATCGTATTATTATATTTTATTGATTGTATAATATTATTATTATTATGAGCATATGCCATTTCGCTTGTGCACACTCATTAAAGAGGTTCATTTGTGACGTCATTTTGTAGATGGCAGCACCAGTTGCACTGATATCAAAACGTTGATTTTTGCCATAAGCCTCAATACTATTTAAAAATTATTTTATTTATGTATTATTTAAAAGTGATATTTTTCTATAAATCATGTAGAATATATATATTAAATTATATACAGGGAAATAAGGTCCAGGCACAGTAAAAATATTAAAAGAATTAATTAAATGCTAAGAGTTTAGCTTTCACATGCAAACGGCGCCCATTTTTTGGAAATTTCATTGGATATTACTTAGTGGTTTTTATTTTTCCTCCTAAAATCCGATTCTATCTAGTATCAGGCCATTTCATTTCGGACACGATTGCATAATCATTTTCATGCAGGCACTTCCAGCCTGTTCTTTCCTGCTGTAACCATACCATTGGTCATGGCTTTATGGACACGGCAACATCAAACCACATGAGAATTTTTCCCTGAATAATCCAAATTATGGCTACATTCAGAAGGCCGTATTCTCTAACATGATGCTTTACAGGGGCTATGAAATCCTGTCCCACTGCAGCAATGGAGATAGTACTGGACTTCCCACCCCTCCATGTTGCAGTGGAAACTTTAGCTGAAATGGCATTATTAGGAGTGGAAGGGCAATTAAGAGAGACTCAGCCTCTCTGACTACGTCTGACCACTGCCTGGATATGCCAAGCGGTAGAATCCATCCAAAATACTGTTTTAGGAAGGAATTCGAAACTATATTAGGGACAATGAAAGAATGCTGCGAATCAGCAGGAATTCCCAATAGTCAGACAATCAAGTGGTTTACTGATGGCTCTAGGCTAGGAAGTACAAAACCAAGAACAGGCCTTGGCGTCTTTAGTCCTGGGGTTAAATATCTGGAGTCTCTTGGGGAGACAACTATAGTCTTGCAGGTTCTGTAATGAAGGTGCGGAGGACCTGCGATGAGATGCGATGCAATCGCACGAAGAAGAGCAGTATGCTCGGGAAACTTGCAGTTACATGTAAAAGACCTACCACATCTGAATACCCTCAAGATCCTGGCTTTCTTGAGGGAGATAGGCCTCGAGAAAGTGATGTAGAAATGATGTAGATACTTTGTTGTAGGGGGCACAATAAGCCAATAGGCTTAAGTGCACACAAATAACACCTGTACCCCAATTTAAAAAGAAAAGAAAAAAAAATGTAGGCACTTCCTGTATTGTTAAAATTGCTTTCAAAGATTCGGTGCTACATTGCATTGAGAAGCAGTGGCTCCAGCCTCCAGGCCATCATGTTTGTCATCCTTGGGGAGCCAATTTATCCCTTACAAATTTTGTTTTAAAGGAACCCCAAAAGACACCCCTTCTGCTCTCCTAAAGGCCTTCAAAGCAATATTGTGTAATAATCTATGCTAAGGCCATTACTATTCCTGAACGCCCACTCCCCTTGAATCCTGGGAGACTGGTGGCAGGATAATAAACTACGGGTTACGGGTATGTGACAATTTTTGAAAACCTATTTTAATTATTAGCCGATTTAATTTAGTAGATTAGGAAATACGTATTTTAATTATTAGGGGAAAACAAATATATATTTTTCATGGTTAACATAACATAACAGTCAGGACATGTAGAGTGGTGGTACGGACTCTGACATTCACCCGAAAGGTTGTTGGTTCGAGTCCTACACTTCCTACATTTTCTGGCCATGCTTCGGAGGGCATGTAAAGCAGGTGGTCCCGGGCTTTCCTAGTTGAGTGTAAGAGAGGGCTTTAATGCCCTAACTCCGCTAGGTTGGCTTAGTAATAGAACAAAAAAGTCCTTATTTACTTATTTATTTATGTAACATAACCGGATGTTCTCCGGTGTAATGCACTGTTCTTTGCTTATACCTTGTCACCATTTCGAACTTTGGTAGACCTCGGGCTTGGCGTAATGTTGTGTATTAAATAACCCCAGGGTTGTGGGTAAAAGTAGGAAAAACATAATTGCATGGTATCGATTAAATCAGAGCATAATAAATTCATTTACATTAGATTTACCAAATTTGGGGGGGCAGCAACCCCCCTGCCATCTCCTGTATGCGTCCATGAATAATCCACTAATTGGCTCACACAAGGCCATAGCCAAGGGGAGGGGGTTCATGGGGGTTCAACCCCCCCTTCCTCCCCCCCCCAAAATGAAATGACTTGATACTTTTGAGGGGAAAATAATAATTGAGTTCAAAAGAGGGCTTTACCCAACTCCGCTATGTTGACTTATTAATAGAACTAAAAAAGTCAATATTTATTTATTTATTTATTTTAACATTACTTCCCCCCAACAGAAACCTGAATTGACGCCCCTGAATGTAGCACTAATTATAGATCTTGCAGTACGGTGCCCGCAGGCAGGTGCCTGGGGGCAGGAGCGCCTAACATATTGCAATAGTAATTGAATATGGTAATCTACGCTAGGCTCGTTCCGCCCCTAACTCTTTTTGGTCCCCCTATTTGGGTCCCAGAATCCCCTTGGTTTCCCTATTTCCGACCCTGACTCCCCCTCCCCCTGTGCAGCCAGGGAGCCTGGTGCCCCGGCGACGGGATAATTCTGTTCCCCGGTGAAACAGCTCCCCTATTTGATTAGCGGGGAGCTCTAAAGCCCCCTGGCAACCACCGCCCATGCTTAGCTTATTCACCCTGCTAGCTTTTGTGTGCTTTGCCGGTTTTCATTAAGGATTTTATTACATGCAATCCCCGTGAATGGAGATTGGAAACGGCTTCATATAACATTTTATGTGGCGTATTATTATACACTGTATTTTATCTGCTATATTTTGGTCGATAGCCTTTGATGTTTGATGTTTATTGTGAACATTATCCAGTGTAAAAAGTTTTTTTTTGCTTGTGTATCAGAGGCAGACGCAGCGACCGACACTGCGGGCAATTGCCCCCCCCCCCCCCCCCCGCCTTTGGAAGTCAGTTGTATTCTTTGCCTCTAAAATCCAAGTGTTGACTGCACTCAAAATGCGTAAAACCCCACTATTTTGGCCCTATTTTTAAGAAAATTCCCCGAGGGAGTCCCCCCCCCCCTTGTGCACAATTTTATTAATTCCCTGTAATATGGAAACCTTATTGCTCTGAAAATGAGTAAAACCCAAATATTTCAGATCTATATTTTTCACATTTTCATGAGGTCTGGGACCGCCTCTGTTGTGTATTGCACATTTAAGTTCCAGTGGGGGGCAAGGTACTGGAATATGAAGCGGAAGGGGTAAGATTCGAGGCTCGAATAGAAAAGGATAGAATTGCCATCGGGCCTGGATCCACATAACCCTAACAAGCACCTTACCTAACGAGGCTGCCAGACGTGTTCCTGACTAGAACACCCCCGAATAGTGTAGTAGTCAAAGTAGAGGACCCTCTACCAGGCCTCAGGTCTAAACACTTAACGCTGTTGCCGGTTGTCGTACCACATCATCTCAAAAGAAAAGCAGTCAAAAATAATCAGGATCTTCTAACAGTCCTTAGGCCTCTATTAGCAATGCTGGGCTGCCGTTGCCATTTTCAAATATTCCAGAATTACCTACAGCAGGCCCGGAACCAGGAATTTTCCTGCAGGGCTTAGATCCTATCTTCTTCTGGAGTCCATCAATTGGTTTGCAGCGAATGTTTCAATCTCCTTCTCCACTCTTGTCTATCTTGTGCATGGACGGATGTCACTTTATTGGTGTCCTGTAAAACCACTGAAATCTCAAAATCGAAAATTTTGACCATCAAATAGCTTTCTTTGTACTAACTACTACTAAATAGGAAGGCAATAAACTGCTGGCAGTCCTCAATGGGTTCTTTTCAACAATCTTCCAAAAATTTAGCTCCAGTTGCTTAATAATGGAAAACGTACCAGCCGCTGTCTGGTTTTGTTGTTACCTAAGTCCTAGTGCATTCTGCTGCCACTGGTGAAGCGCAGGATTGGCGAGAAAGATAATTTTTAGTTTTAAATGAGATGAAGTTCCTAATTTCATAACTATAGTCAACATGGATAACAAATTGATATTTTATATTTTTATTAATTACGTAGATTTCTAAATTATCTTATTATTTTTGGGAACTGAAGTGCGCCCCCAGCAATGCTGCGCCCCTCGCGCCGCGGGGGTTGCGGGGTGTTATTTACACCACTGACCCCGGGCCGCATGTTGTAAGTTTTAAAGGTAATTTGTTGGAAAGTTGAGTTTTATTCAATTAATTTTTTTTAAGCTATCTTATAATTTATGGATCCGTCATTGTATAAAATATTGAGCAAAGCTCTCTCTATCTTCCCCTGCACTCATCTTTGACCTTGGACCGTTCTCTTGGGTACATGTATATAGGCTCTCACAACTTGTTTGAGGTCTTCTGCCAGGCATTGATGGTGGCGTCAGTGGTGTTAAGAAACCCTTTATGTCCGATAAAGAAATTAGGGTAATTAATGACCTTCCTTCGTGTATCCTGTGGAGCATCTCTTCGACTATTAATTTGTTATGTGATCACTGATCCCTTCATGATATTATTATTTAGCATCCATCTGTAAATTAATTTGCCCACAATGACCGCATAATAAAAACATTCCTTTTAAAACATACCCGGGTTACTACCATTAAACCTAAATGTATAGGGTGTTTTAGGTGAACACCGCACAGTCCGCACATCCCAAAGGCTTCCAACTTATTTTTGTCTTTTTCGTAAATGTACCACGTTTATAGCAGCCATAAAACAGTATGCTCCAAGTACCAAGTGCCAACTAGTGTTTTAGGTAGACATATTCTTATATTTATGTCGACGCTATTAGAATCGATTAGAATCGTCCAGTTCCTTTTATATTGAACAAAAGGAGCATGACAAAATAATCCTGCGAATTCTATTCACTCAAATCCAGACTAGAAACCTGACAAAACAAAAATTACTCGTTCTCCACAGACCTCACCCTCTATTGGTTATCGTGCCATAAATGTTTTTACAATCCTATACAGAAATACGACAACAGTGAGTCCAGTCCCAAGTTCAGACCAGGGACGCATTTAAGTATCTGCCGCTTCTGGGCAGTGAAGCTTGCCACCACCCTATACCTGACAAATTTCACTAAGATTACCCAATGTATGTCCTGACTGTCTGGACCTGCATGAAGCAAACGGCAAAGCCGTCCAAGTTGCTCGATTTTGGTCAGTACATTTGTGTGTTTCCATGGACACGCGTAAAGTAATTACTATCTGGAAAAGTCATCGGCACATGCCGCTGTCGCTAATTAGTGGCAGTTTAAATAACTCAAAATTATGGGTTAAACTTTTAGTTTTGTGAGCTCTACACCAAAAAATAGGTTATTTATCCTCAAAATTGTGCCGCCCCTAAAATTGGCCGCTCTAAGCGAGCGCGTGGTCCGCCTTTCACCGGTTCAGACACAATATATCATCCCGTTTTCTTTCAAACAAGATAAAAACTGCCTAAACTCCCACAACACAAAGAAAACTTAAGCCTAAAAACTATCTGAAACCTGCATCCACGTACTAGCCATGAATACAGAACACCTGAAAACCTCAAATTTCACGTGAACCTTTAACCCCTAATCCTGAAACCTAACAGCAGACCACTATAATTCCGACTTCCCCAGCCTGATACCTACAGGTTCACAGAGGTCAGACATGCGTGGAACCAAATCGCCCACAGGCACTATCTCTAGCATCTGTGTAGCCTTTCGAAAGTTCACGAAGGGACAAAGGCTCCCATAGAGCCGCCATCACAAAGAACTTCTGAATTCGGGCTAGCCAATAGGAGGCAAGCTCCGCCCCTCTATATACCAAGCTGCTACCTTCGCAGCCAGCTTCCAAACAGTCGCTTGCTTCCACTACTACAGTGTACTTCTAGCGTTTTGCCCCGCGCAAATAGTACATACTTTAGCCACTTGTGTTACACATATTTTCTGCCCACATACGAGTTTATTTATCTATCCGTTATTTATTGACGAGGACTATTGTGTTTTTGTTTTGGACTTCTTCATGGCAACTGATATCCTTACGTATTCTTTTGATCGAGTTCCGACACAATTCGGCCAAGGTAAGGTTTTATTTTATTGATTGTTTATTTTTTCTAACATTTTTCATACTGTTGGTTGTTGTGGTTCGTCTAGATACTTTTCTGCATCATTTCCGAAATTGTTAATAATGTTTGGCTTTTGGGATGTGGGATGAATCTGGCCAAAATCAAATCATATCAATATTTAGGTACTTATATATAAATATCTTAGCCTATGTTAAGAAAGCAAACTTTTCGATTAAAAAACTTAACAGGAAATATAAATGAGATGTCACTAAGTAGAAGAAATTTTACTCTACATTTCGATGTAACTTACATTTTTAACATTTTATAGCAATAGCACCGGCAAAGGTCTTGTTAACATACCCCGGCGTTCAGTCGAATTAAAATGCGTATAAAGTCGTAGGCAAAGACCCTATTGGTAAAGTACTATATATTTTAAGCTAGGATTGTCATCTTCGCATTCCTCTTACATGTTTCTGCCACAAAATTCGTTACAAGCAATAAGTTCCTACTTCCTATACCTGCCAATGCAAACATTCGACATGGGAAATGGAATGTAAGTAAATAACTTTATATGTCATAGATATGTGCTTCGATGGCATAATGGTAGCTTGTTCGTACTTGTGCAAGTCTCTTCACATCATACGATCGGTGACCTGTCGCGGTAACTCGACACAGGTATTACCTGCAGAGGCGACTGAAGAGGTTATTCCGATACATTCATTGAATTCAGTGGCGGCTCATCCATAAGGGCACTGGGGCTACAGCCCTCCCATAATTTTACAGGCAAACAAAGCAATTTCCTTTTAATAATAATAATAATAATAAAATAATAATATACTATTTTGAAGAAAAATGCAACTGCTACAATTCGGCTATGCTATGTGCGTGCTCTGGGCAACTTGGGGCAATTTTCAATTTAGCCCCGGGTCGCCATGGCAACCGAGTGAGGCATAAGTTAAGAAGATCGTTCGCACCATTGAAAAGGTGTACACAACTTTTCTCTTATGGACCTTGCAATGCAATTCATGCCATATGCATTTATACATGGGCAGCGGGGCAGCGCCCCAAAAATGACTTTAAATGTTTCGTATTAATAATATCGTTGAATATTGGTATTTTTTTTAAATCATAATTATAAGAGTTATTTTTGAGAAGAGTTTCACTATTTTGTCATGACTGATGATTATTATAAAATTTTTCAAAGAAGAGTTTCTGACTAGGGAAGTCAGGTTCTGCCCAACGGCCAGGCAGGGTAATGTAAACAAATATTACAAAAATATAAACAGCTAGTTATAGACTTGTTTGCGACATCGAAATGCCGAAGAATCTATTTGATATTCAAGTAGTGGTAAGTTATATGCTATTACTTTATTACAATTCGTTGCCCCACCATTTTGATACACCACGAGCCGCCACTGATTGAATTGTTTGTACTATGCGAAAAATCTTCGTGTCTCCAACATTGGTCAATGTGACTGTATCATAGCCGTGCCCAGGGGGGTGGTGCAAGGGGTCCGGACCCCCCCCCCCCAGAAATATTTTTTTTACATGTAAACCTGTATTGTTTGAAGAATTGGAATAAATCTAATTGAGTTTGAACACTGGATAGAATGGACTTTTTAAATTAATAAATGACGTTAACATTTCTTTGCCCCCCCCCCAACCAAAACCTGGGTACGGCCTTGACTGTATATAGCATATAATGTTATAAAAAAAATTGATTCACGTACGGACAGACGCGGACGAATTTGGTGAATTATATTATAGTGGACCAAAATTCGCAGGATCGGATCAGTCATTGAAGGAACATTTTTAAGCATAATTTAATTCAATCTGCAGCATTAAAATAAGCCAAAGGATATGTTTGGCACATTCCTGAGGTTCTTACTGAGGAATGCGTGGTTTGGGGTACGAATAGACATTATTTTCAATTTTCACGAAACGTAGCGGAATAATATAGATGAACTAGAAGAGATTGTATACGATAAACATTGGGGATTTAATTCCGATTGCCCCCAATGCTGAAGTCCAGCAGCGAATAGATACAGAAGCCAAACATGCTGACGGTTAAGAAACGGAAATTAACATAATTCGGCAATATTATGAGGAACAAAACGTATGGCATTTTGCATGTAAATAAGATAAGGCGGAGGGGCAGAATAACATCGTGGTTGAAAAACCTGACGCAGTGGTTTGGGAAGAGCACGGCCTTCCTTTTCAGAGCAGCAGTCTCCAAGGCCTAAATTGCCATGATGGTAGCCAATCTTCGATAAAAGAAGCATTAAATTAAAAAGTGGGATTAATTGAGAATATCTAAATTAAAAGACATTGTCATAAAAAAAGAACAAATCCTCGGAAAAGAATCCCCACTAAGAAATAGAATTAATTATAATAATGGCATTGAATTGAAACTACTGTATTGAAATACCAAAAGGCGAACAACAAAAGTCTTGTTTTCATGCTAACCCTAAAACAGATTGTATTATTCATGGCCGTGCCCAGGGGGGTGGTCCAAGGGGTCCGGACAACCCCGAAATTAAAGGGCTTTATACAAATTTAAATTTAATTTCACATTTTAGTGACACAATTTATCATTTTTTGTATGCCTGTATTGTTTGGAAAATTGGATTGTATTTATTTGAAACACTGGATAAAATGGACTTTCATTGATAAAATACGTAAAAAAAATTGGACACCCCCCCCCCCCCCCACCAACCAAATCCGGGGTATTATTAATAGAGACTTAATATTACATATAGAAGAAAAAGACAAAAACGCCTTTATAAGTGGTACAGTAGGAAAACTATGAATAGAGGGCACACTAGTAGGACAAAAAAACTTACAAGTACATACAATACGTAATACAAAACAGAATAAGAAAAGAACTGCCATTCAGTTTAAACCCTGTTTGAGCCTGATCCATTGGCGACCAGCGTAGCCAGAGATGTACAGGGGAGACACAACCCCTCCCCCCAAAAAAAAAAAATATTTACGGGTTAACATTAAGAGGACATGCTACGTAGAAAATGAGCACCCCAAAATTTGTTGTTTTTATGGACTTTTTATTTTTTATTTATTTAATAAAGCAAGTGATTAAAGATTTGGCTCATGGAAGTTGTAGAAGACTGCTTTGTGCATCATATAATCGGGTATTTTTACTTTTCGGTTTTGTAGGCCTTACAAAAATCCCAGAATACGCATAATTATAGTCCGTTCTGGTATTTATGAAAGAACTAAGGTATCAAAAATTTAATATTTCCTATTACATGATGCATGAAGCAGTCTTCTACAACTTCCATGAGCCAAAATTTTAATGACTTGCTTTGTTAATTAAATAAAAAATAAAAAGTCAATAAAGACAACAAAATTTGGGGTGCTCATTTTCTACGTAGCATGTCCTCTTAAAGATTTGGCTCCTGAAGTTGTAGAAGACTACTTCATGCATCATATAATGAGGTATAATTAGGTTTATAAAACATAGTTTTATTAAAACCAGTGGGGACTATATTTTTTTGGAAAGACGACAAAACCGAATAGTAAAAATACCAGATTATATGATGCACGATGTAGTCTTTTACAGCTTAAATGAGCCAAATTTGTAATAACTTGCTGAGTTAATGAAATGGAAAGTATTTAAGTTTGGGGTGCCAATTTTTTACGTCCCCCCTCTTGATTCAATTTCAGCTATGCCCATGGCGGGGTCTATATAATAGTCTCCGGGGCGTCGTCGTCGTGGGTTCGAATCCCGCCAAGTCCAACTTTTCTCTATCCTCTAATTTCAGTTATAACGAGGTGGCTGCCTCTTCAACCAAAGTTAATTTAAAAAGTCAGTGTTATATGCTCCATATAATACTGCCATATAATAATAGTCTCGTCATATTTATTGCAAAAAGAACATACTGTATGAGCTAAAAAAAGCATTTTGAAGCATAGCATTCGTTCACAAACGTACCTGTGTTCAAAATTTACCAAATGAAGATACAATGGAAACGGGAAAGTTTGTTGCATTTTTTTTTTTTTTTTTTTTTTTAAACCGACCCAAGCCCCCTGCAAAGGTTCGTTGGCTCATTACCGGACAATACACACCATAAATTAGTGCCAGCTTCAACCAACGTAGGTAGGGGGTCTTTCGTAAATAGCAGGGAAATAGCCACTACCTGCCTACAAATTTTCAACAGTAGATAATTGATTTACGATTGGCACGGCGTGCAAAAAAAATTGGAACGAGGACTGTCCATATTGTATAGCAGTTTCCGCTCGTACAGTAATTCAATATTGTGGACAAGCACGCATCCAGGATTTATTTCGGGGAAGCCAAATATTTTCGACAAAAAAAATTGTCTTGCCTCTTAGTGCCGCGAACACACGGTGAGATGGCATAGCCTAGAGTCCATTCCATAAACTCTACGATCTTGCCAACTATGGCGTTTGATATTAACTTATTCACTTATGATAATTTTTGAAACGACATCAAATTATAGCAGTATGAAACCCTTTGGAAACTGAAGGAATGGCAGAAATTAAAAGAAAAATAAATTACGGGGTGATCTGAGTTCGGGAAGTAGGTGGGAGTGGGTTTTTAAGGGTTAAATACGGTATATTTTGATTTCCGGCAAAACTACAAGTCCTATGGAAAAACGTTAAAAAACAAAAATATAGGTAATAAGAAGATCTACAACTTTAGTAATTACACGTTTTTCACGTAGCCTCAAAATTTATGTGAAAAATGCAAAAAACCAAGGTTTTGGTTTTTTAATTATAACTTTTACAAAAAAAAATTTTTTTTACGAAATTTGGTGAAACCTTTTTATGTTCTAAATACACTGTAATTTTTTCACCTAAATTTGACTAAATATGGAGGAAGCATCCTAATTTACAATCGAAAAATCTCACATCAAAATTTAGTATTTTTTTTAATTGGTGGGCGTTTGGTTCGTTGAAATCTCTACTTTCCGTTTCCAATGGTGTAAAAAACAATTTACACAACTGTGCAAAATAAAAGAAAAAGAACCGGTCCGAGTTAACTCGAACATGCTTTCCAATTTATCAAAATTAGTAGATAGAGAAAATGAGTAATTTCATGGTAAATAATTTTGCTATGGTTAAATTTCCGATATCTCGGGGGGGGGGGGGGGGGGGTTGTCCACCTGACGTCACTGGAGGTGAGGTAAATTCTAGATAGGTCAGACCAACACATTACCACACAGCAATACTGGCAGGGCACGCAATGCATTTGAGCGTGAATTTTCTATCATTTCTTCAAAAAAACATTTTTTTTTACAAAACCAAATACTTTTCTGGGAAAGCAACCTGTCCGGTTTCGTTACTCAATTTAACACCTAAACACCTAAAACATGCCTGAAGGTAGAAATCATCGATAGAAAGGTTTCGCAGAAAAATTATTTTTTAGTCATTTCTCATTAAAATTTAGTTATTTTTATTTTTTTACCCCCAGAAGGAACCTATCAAGGGGCAAGCAACCCCACGCATTTCGTTAATATGAATAACGACTACAAAATATGTGAATTTAAAAGAAATCGTTGGAGCCATTTTTGAGAAATAATTTTTTTAGACGTTTTTTTGGAGTTTTTTCAAAATAAAACCCCCTCAAATTGAGATAGCCCCAAATAAAAAGAATTATTCTGAGGTATGATTTTTGTAAACCTACATGCCGAATTTCATCAAGATCGACCGAGTAGTTTGCCCGGAAATCGACGCACAGACAGACAGACAGACAGACATTTCGTAAAAACCACTTTTTGGGTTCCTGGGACCTCAAAACGAGTAAATCCGTTGAAATCTCGGAATCGAAAATTTCGACCGTCACAAAGCTTTCCTTATACTACGTATAAATTGGAAAGCAATAATAATAAATAAAAATCGAAAAATGATGAAAAATGGTCTTAAATATTTAAAATTTAGTCCGGCCAATTTAGAGATCCGAAATTTTAATATCTTTTATAGTTTTCAACCCTTGTCAATATCTTTTATTATTCAATAATTTAATTTATTTTAATTAATTAATGTATCCATAATTATGCTTTCTTCGAGTGTTGTTCTCGGTCTGCCGTCACACTACTTGTGGCCTTGCCTAACTCCAAGTGTTCTATTTTTTCCTCATTTTCAGCGAACCGTTGAAGTTGCTTTGTCTCGCGTATTTTCTTACAAAATTCTGAAAAACGATGGCTAATGCTAATGAGATTCCCTAGTCACTTCTTATAAATTCATTATAAATAAATATAATAAAACAACTTTACACTAATGGTGTCCACCACCGAAACAGCTAAGCTTTCGGCTAAGAAAACAACATAAGCAGCGCGGTGCCCAGGTTTTTGTCCAAAAATGTTTTTACGTATGTTATTAATGAAAGTCTGTTCTATCCAATTCTGTTACAATTCAAATAAATTTATTCCAATTCTTCAAATAATACAGGTTTACAAAAAATGATAAATTGCGTCACTAAAATATAAAAGTAAAAAAATTAATTTGTGAAAAGCCCTTTTATTTCGGGGGGGGGGGGTCCGCACCCCTTGGACCACTCCCTGGGCACGGCCATGAATATAAGCCTTGTTTTCAATGTGCACGCAACGCCCCTGGTTACGGGTCTTACTTTTTCTCTGGCTAATATCATTGAGATTTTAATTAGTTTAATTAGGTCTTCAACTCCATGAGTTAACAGTATATGGGCCCTAATTGGGCTATTGCACCTTTCCATGAGGTTCCCATTTTGATCTTCTCATGTGTCAATGAATATTCATGAAGCTCTTAACAAAATGTCTTTTTTTTTCAGATCCTATAGACAACATGAAGTCCGACTCAAGAGACAATTCCCCTCGGCTGACGACACCTCCGCACTCCCCGAAACGAACGGAACCCCCCGGACCCCTTCACCTTGCGATCCCTAGAGAAACCTTCCCCCACAGGCTCTTAGACCCTGCTGGACAACACTCGGCTTTCCGCCCGTTCAATCCTGCCACCTACAACTCCAAACTCCTTCTTAGCCCTAGCGTCTACGGGCTGCCTTGCTATCCTTCTTCCTTCCCCGCCGCCATGTACGTGAATAACTTCCTGCGGAGCTTTTACAACATACCCGAACGTAGCCCACTCCTACTAGCTGCGCGGGCGCCGTATGCTCCGCCAGGGAAGCTGAGCCGACCGCCCGGGATGCCTGGGCCTAGGACGTCGACGAGGCCGAAGAAGCAGTTTATCTGTAAATACTGCAATCGGCACTTTACGAAGTCTTACAATCTTCTTATTCATGAGCGTACCCACACAGACGAACGGCCCTACAGCTGTGACATCTGTAATAAGGCGTTCCGAAGGCAGGACCATCTAAGGGACCATAGGTAAGCCCTTTCGTAATAATTTGCCGCACTACTGTATATTAGTAATATGTGCCTTCCAACATCTCCAGGATTGGTCTTACAGGCAGCTTACGCGAGTTAACACTGAACCCTTGCCTCGTTTGCAGTTCCAATTGCTATTGCTATATTGTATTGCCATGCGTACTAAGTCCACCTTACGGTGTGAAGACAGCCGATTTAGGACCACCATTGCATAGTTACTGGTCCATAAAAAACCTTTTATATAAAAATTAAAATACCCCGTGGCACTACAGGTCAGGTACCTCCATTTAGCATCGCGGCAGTCCCCAATAAGATCGATACCAATCTCAGACTCTCTCAGACCTCTCTCGACGTCGAGTCGTTCTGCAATCGTAGCCTTCTTCTAAAGCTCTCTGGCATGCGTGCCACATGTCCCAGCCAGCCGTCTGACCGAAGTTTTCCTGACCTCAACCACAATGGTTTATCCAATTAACACACGACTATTGTCTCCTCTATTTCAGGTATATCCACAGCAAAGAGAAACCATTCAAATGCACTGAATGTGGCAAAGGGTTTTGCCAGTCCCGCACATTGGCCGTCCACAAGATCCTGCACATGGAAGAGTCGCCCCACAAGTGCCCCGTCTGTAGCCGCAGCTTCAACCAGAGATCCAACCTCAAGACGCACCTTCTCACGCACTCCGACGCCAAACCCTTCGAGTGCATCGGCTGTACGAAGCCTCTTCAGAGAAGTTGCGACCTGAAGAAACCCGATGCAATGATACAAAGTGAGTGCGAGGCTTGCTTGGGTGCTGAAGGAGTTGACGCAGTGGGTCTTCTGGATCTCACGACGGCCAGGTCGTGTAGTGAGGCAGAAGCGCCAAAGAAGCAGCTGGGCTTCACGATTGAGGACATTATGAGGCGGTAATTAGGGTATATGTTGTTAGCTTTTTATTTGTTAAAATCTTTGTAATAATGAAATGAACTGCAAAGTCGGATGGAAGAAGGAGTTAAGTCGCATTTATAAAATATTATGCAATATGTCTTCGAAGATGACGTTACACCCCACTTTTTCACACAATATTTTTTTATATTCATACTACTGGACTTTTCTCATGTGTGTGGTATAAGGTATAACACCTTCCTCCATGACAAAATCAGGGGTTACAGTGCTATGAAACAGAACGTGATCAGGGACGGATCCAGCCCATTTTCTGGGAGGGGTAGCGCTAACTCATTTAGTATCGATTAAACTGCAGCGGTTCCCTACCTTTTTGAGCCGCGCCCCACCAACGGTTTGAAAATATTTTTCACGCCCCACCTTAACTTAACATAGTAAATGACAAATAACACCAGTACTTTTTATTATAATTTATGTACTACTCACTGCTAATGCTACAATAATAACACAGGATAATTAAAAGAGAATTTTTTAATTCAGTTCATTAGTGAGCTTTTTGACACTGTTTGGTTGAAACAAGAGAGTCAATGTCAGGATTTATATTTGAAATTTTTTGTTAATTTTTCCAAATATTTCTATTTATATAGTTAGAGGCTATTGTATCACGAATAAATAAATAAATAATAATACAATAATTGTAATCTCTCCGCGCCCCACCGGTTGGGAACCGCTGGATTAAAGTGTAACGTAATTAATTTACTTCAAACAAACTTACTGATTTTTTTGATTTTTTTTTTTTGGGGGGGGGGGATCCGTTCTTGAAGGTGATGTTTTGAATTTTGCATTTGATCCCACCAAGGCCACAGCATAGTTCACCTCGGGAGTATCCATGCCAAAGAGTGATTGTTTCTTAAATTTTGTACGCCAAGTACCTGATATGGTAATACCCCTATTGATTTGATTTGTGTGTGTGATTTCTGAACCTGTAAATAGAACCTGTGTTGTCTGTTGTGTTGCCCAAACAACAATTTTGTGCTGACTCTTCTACTACATTATTAGACTACTAAATACTTCTTTTTTAATGAGTAAGAACTTGTATAAAACCAAAGACATTCTTCTGCAATGGTATATAAAGTGAAATTTTTATACAACTTCCAGGCTATAAAAATGGACTTGAGAGACAGTCCAGTCCGCAAGATTCACCCGTGAAAAGTGTATGATAATTTTAAAGGAAAAGCTTACCATTTTTAACACTATTTTAAACTTCAATCAATTTTAAAATGAATTTGATTTGAAATATTTATTAAAATTTTCCTTTAGGGTTATCGTCATGATTATTATTAAAATATTTAATTAATTCGAATTACTCCCATTCATTAAAAATGTTGACAAGTTTATGGACTGCAATCCATTTTGGCAAAGAGCTATAAAATTATGAATAAACTAAAAACTGTTATGCATCCGTCTTTATAGGATTGCATTCAAGCCAATTCATTTAGCAGTAAGACTGAAGTTTGAACATTAAAAGTACAAAAAAATTTCAATTTTCTTTTACTGACAGTAAGCCTAAATATAACTTGTACCTTTGTTCATCTCGTAATTTATTCCATAAACGGTACGGTAAAGGTACCTGCCTATTTTTATGATCTCAGACTATGTTAGAAGCAACCCCTCTGTTTTGTGTTTTGTGAATAACCGACGTATTATTGTGATGGTTGAGAGTTGCTTCTATTGTGGATCCTTTTTTGTTTATGCTGCATACATACAGGGGCGTCGCGTGAATTGTCATTGTTTGAACATTTTATGTAGAAGGTCATAAATTGATGCCTCCTCCAGCTGAAAGTTTTTCGCTACGCCTCTGGGAATGTAGAAATAATCTGTAAGTGTGATTCTGAGTAAAAATTGTTTGAATGTCTCTTGTGCACTGTAGCTTAATTTGTACATTTGTTAATTTTTTTGTACCCAAACAAGCTACAGGTAATTATTAAAAAATAAGTTTATGGCATTTAATTTCAATAAATAAGTTCCTATTATGCACAATTTTGTTCTACTTCTTTACATACAGAAGTACCGTATTTTCATTTCCTAAACATTTCGGAATACCGTAGTATACGTATTAGGTTAGACCTACATTATTTTTTGGAGGGCAAGTGAAATAGGTAGTTCAGGGTCACCAGCCGTAGCACGTACTTACAGACAAGGCCGTAGCCAGAGGGGGGTCCAGGTGGTCCGGACAAAATATGCAGTATACAAAACTACAGTAGATACAATGGAGTTTTAAATGTACAGGTATTGAGGGTACCTCATCTCCGGTTAACGGCAGATGGACCTCCGAAAGACATTTCTGGCTACGGCCCTGGTTATAGTTACACAGTAGTATGGTAACTCTAGTAAGAAGGCAATGTTTCAAAATACGACCTAATAAATATAGTGCCTGGACAGGCTTCGTAGGCTGGAAGAAACTACCGAAATATGTCTGCAATAGGTACCGGGTCACTGCAACCTTGAAGGTAATGAAAAAGCAGACGCCTTTGCTAAGGAAGGGTGTCCAATGAACCAGCCGTTAGTACCTACCACCTACTGCAATATCAGCAATGCTATTTCATCCCGTATCAGGAAAGTAGTCTGTCCCGGGACGTGGCTGAGGCCAGTGGCTTATCTAAAGAAATAAATTCATGTGAAAATAACAACAAAAGAAAAAGAGAAAACAGTCATACCGTAATACTGTATATCGGGCAGTCATTCATTCACATTCACACATCACCCTCCAGAAATTGTTTGCAGGTTGTCCCAAATTTTCCCAAATGATTCTGTGTCCATGTCCTTGCTTCTTCTGGTAAGGAATTCCAAAGCCTACACGGGTGTTCATTGCAGTGGCGGCGCTAGAAATTTAATGGCGGGGGCTTGACTTCTATCTGGGGGGCCAATGAAGAAACAAAACACTTTTCATTGGGAGTAGTTATACCGTTCAATAATGCGGCAATTTAACAAGATGTAAAATATCTCAAAACTGGGGGGGCCCCGGAGGGGCCGGAGAAACTGTTGGGGGGGGGGGCGGGCACCCCCGTAGCGCCGCCACTGGTTCATTGCGAAGGACAGATTCAAAACCATTTCGTTGTCACCTTAATTTTGAAAACTTTCTCGGGAGAGGGGGGTGGGGGTATAGACTACACATACAACTTCTGATCCGCCCTTGGCTGTGGCCACCTTCAGGATGGCCAGGGACCCCAAGTTTATTACAATTTGGCAACATCACTGAATTCTGCCTACTAAAAAAATTCTGCATACGCCCAAGGAGGTAGCCTACCTGATTAGGATAGCTATAGTTGACAAACTAAGCTTCAAAAATTCCTTTCATTTTGATTACTTTTGCAAGAAAAGTGGTGGCAGTAGCCCAGCCTGGGTGACATACAGTAAATGTCTTGCTTTTTTAAGTTTTTGACGAATAATAAAAGTTTTTGAACCAATGGAACGTCACATAAGCTAAGCATACAGCAATCAATATCAGTGACGTAATCGTTTGCCTGTGTTATCGTAATATAATGATATGGAATTTATCTCTAAGTTTGCTCAGCAGGCTGTCGTATTTATTGTGTAGATGAAATCACCCGGTAGCCAGATATTATACCTCTTGTGTAAACATTAACAACTTGACATGTTTAACGTCATTCTGATTCATATTGAGAGCTTTCTCAACAATTCATGTGAAGTGCATGACTACCTACCTGTAGTCCGGCACCGATACTAAGTTACTTTTCCTGAGACCACATCGGAATGACTGTCCGTTTCGTGTAAGAAAAATTAAAAAAAGGGGGGGAAATTGACTGTAGGCAATATAGAGCTATTTTTATGAACTCAGTAAGATAAAAGATATGTACCAATGTACCTTTACATTTTGATGAACGATTATGGTCGTCATTATAACACCGCTTGGCTGCACGAATACATTCTGTAATCTAGTAATGACACATCCAAAATGAAAATCCTCAAATAAACTTCTGTCTACGGAATGAAAGGCCGATCGATATTACAAATGAAATCAAATGAAAAAGTCTTTATGTTAGGTTAGCTATGGCCCGGAAGGCTAGAAATAGAAATACAAATACAAAATACAATATAGTGTTTTAAGAAAATGGCCTACTATTTTCTTTTCTATAGGGCTTACCACAACACTGTTTGTCATGGACGTAGCTAAGCCCCCCCCCAGGGGACCCTCTATCCCCCCCTCCCCGCAGTATTCGAGACATATAATCTTCGTGTATCAGTTGAAGTAGATCAAAAACAGAAAAGATTAAAACTAAACTTAAAATATACATTATATACTACTGTACTAACACATTAATTTGGTGATACCTATTCCTCGCATTTTCGTCATTTTCACATTATTGCCCGGTTTCATAAGGTCCCTGGGGACACCCTGTACAACCTCGTTGTTGCTCACAACTTTAGTTTTCGGCTTTCCAAGTCCCCCCCCCCCTTAAGAGTTTTAGGCTAGCTACTCCCATGAGCCATGTAATAATTATTATTTCGATTTAATGTACAAACAAAATGAAAGAACCGGTCCGAGTTTACTCGAACATGCTTTCCAATTTATCAAAATTAGTAGATAGAGAAAATGAGTAATTTCATGGTAAATAATTTTCCTATGGTTAAATTTACGACATCTCGGGGGGGGGGGGGGGGGGGTTGTCCACCTGACGTCACTGAAGGTGAGGTAAATTCTAGATGGATCAGACCAACACATTACCACACAGCAATACTGGCAGGGCACGCAATGCATTTCAGCGTGAATTTTCTATAATTTTTTCAAAAAAACTTTTTTTTTAACAAAACCAAATACTTTTCTGGGAAAGCAACCTGTCCGGTTTCGTTTCTCAATTTAACATCTAAAACATGCCTGAAGGTAGAAATCATCGATAGAAAGGTTTCGCAGAAAAATTATTTTTTAGTCATTTCTCATTAAAATTTAGTTATTTTTATTTTTTTACCCCCCGAAGCAACCTATCAAGGGGCAAGCGACCCCACGCATTTCGTTAATATTAATAACGACTACAATATATGTGAATTTAAAAGAAATCGTTGGAGCCGTTTTTGAGAAATAAATTTTTTAGACGTTTTTTTGGAGTTTTTTGAGAATATAACCCCCCCCCCCCAAATTAAGTTAGCCCCAAATAATAAAAAATTGTTTCGAGGTATGATTTTTGTTAACCTACATGCCAAATTTCATCAAGATCGACCGAGTAGTTTGCCCGGAAATCGACGCACAGACAGACAGACAGACAGACAGACAGACAGAACGACAGACAGACAGACATTTCGTAAAAACCACTTTTTGGGGTTCCTGGAACCTCAAAACCTGTAGATCCGTTGAAATCTCGGAATCGAAAATTTCGACCATCACAAACCTTTCCTTATACTACGTATAAATTGGAAAGCAACAATGCAATAGGTGTTCGGTTCGTTCTGCTTAGTTTCTCCGCGTAAAATAGACTTGTAGTAAATCCTAACAGACTTTTATACTTTATTTATTAGGTGACGTGACGACAGTCCTGAAGGACTGGAAAATTGAGGTATGTGCCATACAGGAAGCGAGGTGGCCTGGACAAGGCTCCACACGCAAATGTGGTCACACAATCTTTTACAGCGGAGACGACAGAGGACGTAAGATTCTCGGAACAGCATTTTTAATAAGTGACAAACTAATTGGTAACGTACTACATTTCCATCCTATCAACAGCAGACTGTGTGTCCTGAGATTGAAAGGGAGGTTTAAAAACGTGTCTATAATAAACTGCCATGCGCCTACCGAAGAAAGCTCTGAGGAAGCTAAAGTCGAGTTTTATGAGGAGCTTGAAAGGCTATACGAGAACCTCCCCAGATATGACATAAAAATCATTGCGGGAGATCTTAATGCCAAGATAGGGAAGGAATCATTTTGGCAGCCAAATGTGGGTAAACACAGTCTACATGACGTAACCAATGACAATGGAACCAGGGCAGCTAACTTAGCATGCTCACGAGGGCTCTGCATAAAAAGTACAATGTATGCTCACAAGAATATTCATAAGCAGACATGGAGATCCCCAGATGGCGCAACCTACAACCAAATTGATCACATCTTTATAGACAAGAGGCACCACAGCAACATAACAGATGTGAGAAGCTATAGAGGTGCAGACGGGGACAGTGACCATTTCTTAGTTGGCTTCAATATAAAGTACCGCATAGCTGTGAGAAACCAACAGCAGGTCCCCACACGACCTGGCTGGAATCTGGAGAAGTTGAAAACAGAAGAAGGCAAGAGAGATTTTCAGATTGAACTGAACAACCGTTTTAGCATACTTTCTCAACGAGATCCGGAAGACAGCTTAGAGTCCGACTGGCAAGAGGTAAAAGAGGCTGTAAAACAAACAGCAGACAAAGTACTAGGAAAAAGGCGGAAAAGAAAGAAAGCCTGGTTTAACCAAGTCTGTGAAAACGCTGTCACTCAGAGAAAGAGGGCATACCTAGTTTTCTTAGCGGACAGCGTAAAGCGAGAAGAGTATCATGAAACTAGGAGAGTCACTGCATCTATCCTGAGAAGGGAGAAAAGAAGGTACCTCAACAATAAGGTCGATGAAATTGAAAGAAATAGGATCGCGAACAATGGCAGGGAAATGTATAGAACCATACGGGTGATGCGGGGCCAATATCAATCAATCCCCACTATCCGAAACCAAGCAGGAGATCAGGAGATCAGGAGACCCTAACCACGAGAATGCATTGCTTACTCCTAAAAATTTGGCACAAGGAAAAGATCCCAGACGAATGGAAAGAGTCCATAATCACTCCTGTCTTTAAAAAGGGGGACAAGTCCCAATGTTGTAACTATAGAGGGATATCACTCCTGGCGACAGGATACAAAGTACTATCCAACGTGCTGTTGTATCGCCTCACACCGTATGCTGAAGAAATCTTAGGAGATTATCAAACAGGTTTTCGACGAAACCGATCAACTACGGACCAACTTTTCACTATCAGACAGATTCTCGAAAAATCCTGGGAATACGGTGGTGAGGTACACAACCTATTCGTCGATTTTTGCAAGGCCTACGACTCCATACAACGTCAGAAGATGTGGGAAATCCTAGCGGAATTTGGCATCCCAAAAAAACTACGCACAATGGCGAAAATCTGTGTCGACGGATCACGAGCTAGGATCAAGGTGGATGGCAAGCTCTCAGACCCCTTCGAAGTACTCACGGGAGTAAAACAAGGAGATGGCCTATCACCATTATTATTCAACCTGGTCCTAGAAAAGGCGGTAAGACGCGCTATACAAACACCGGGCGGGATCGACATGGGAGTAAAGATTAAATTTCTCGGGTATGCTGACGATCTGAACGTCATGGCAGAGGCAAAAGAAGAAGCCGAGACCACAGTGAAAGCCCTTGAAGAAGAAGCTCTGAAGCTAGGTCTAAAAATAAACGTTGAAAAAACCAAGTACCTATTAGTGGGAAGAGACCAAGATACCTGCACAGGTCGCTTTGAAAGAGTGCAAGATTTCAAATACCTTGGGTCCATCATCACGTCCGACAACAAGATCAGTCAAGACGTTCTTAACAGAATTAAATCAGCCAATGTAGCTTTCTTCCAAACAAGAGCACTATTCTCGACTCGGATTCTATCATGGACAACAAAGATCAGGCTTTACAAGACGCTAATCCTACCTGTCCTTATATATGGTGGTGAAGCATGGGCCCTGACAAAGAAAGAATCAAGAGCGTTGGCTGTTTTCGAGAACAAGATGTTACGGAGAATATTCGGAAGAGTTTTTGAAAACAACAGTTGGAGAATCCGAACGAACGAAGAAATCCACCAACTCTTCGGCTCGCCAGACGTCACACAAATACTACGAAGCAGAAGGCTCCAGTGGATGGGACACGTCGTCCGTATGCCAGCGGATAGAACAGCACAAGCAGTATGGATGGCATGTCCCAACAGAAGAAGACCTTTGGGGCGTCCGAGACGACGCTATGGCGACCAGCTAAACGAAGATATACAGGAAGTTGGCCTTCGGGCCGATAATTGGTGTGATCTGGCGAAGGACAGGATCCGGTGGCGTAGTGTTGTGAATGCGGCCAAAAGTCCCCCAGGGCTGACAGCGCCAACTTAAGTCAAGTAAGTCAATTTATTAGGTGTTCATTTTAATTTGAGAATTATTTTATTAATTATTTATTTTTAAATTAATTAATTGGCCAATTTACAGCCACTTGGGATGTGTCACCCTGAAACAGCTGCTTCATTGCTTCAATTAGCCCATAGGGTGGTAAAATCAGTTGGTAGATTTCTACAAACTTTGTTTATCTTTTAAGAAAACACTTTTATGTGTGGTAATGTGACGTAATGAATGCCGGATGGATGGATCGGAATCTAACGTTAAATTCTGTTATCTACTGTATTTACGATGCGATGAGTGATGACTGCATCATAAAAGGGGATTGGAAGACGGTTGACTATGAATGAATGAAACTATGAAAGTTAAGTTAAGCTATAAACATTTTAAACGTGTATTCTGTAAGAAAGTTTCCTATATATCAGGGCCGTAGGCAGAGGGAGGCAGGGGACCACTCTGAAATGTCTGAAGTCAGGTCTGGGCTGCATGGGGGGCCCTTCTGTATTAAAATCAACTTTAATTCTAATCCTCCATTGCTCCCTCTAACCATTGTCTAAGCATATCCGATAGGAATGCACGGAAGGATAAAGTATCCACGGCCCCCCCTCCCTTTTCTTGTAAGATGTATATAATATATATATTGATGATAAATAATGTATAGGTATAATAGCACGTTTGTTACAAATTAATATATTTTTATTCATTTTTACGATTGGTATACTAGGAAATGATAATGCAGTGGTTTCCCGTTGGCTTCTACATCCCTATGCCTTTGAGGCTTTGACTCTTCATTGAGTTCCTCCGTCTTGTGGGGGTAACCAAAATTAGAGGAAATGGAAAAAACTGGGCTTGGCAGGATTTGATCCCACGATCTACGCCTAACCGGGGCGTCGTCTTAACCGCTGAACCACAAGCCCCGGTTAGGCGTAAATCGTGGGTTTGAATCCCGCCAAGCCCAGTTTTTTCCATATCCACTAATTTCGGTTATAACGAGGAGGTTACCTCTTCAACCAAAATTAATTTCATGCCAGTGTTATTATATACTGTACCATATAATGCAACAGTGTATCGCCTTTGGAGACAGATTTCCAACCCCAGAACAATGGTGTGCCTTGTAAAGAAACAAAGACCATGTTTTTCGCTTATCCCGGCTCAAACTCGGTCCCTATCTGTTCAGTTGCCATTACGCGCGTCCATCTTCACCACGAGGAGGGGGACCTTTTTAACGGTTTTTGTGTGGAGGCCATGAAGCCTGGGCTGGGTTTCATGGTTAATCCGCCACTGGAGGTACAGATCATAGGGATTACTGCGTCTTCACCTCTGAGACCATAAGAATAAGGTAATACTCGGAACTTGAGCTACTTTTTAGACAACATAAAGGAGACTAGCATGTTGTACGAGTAAATACGAAACAAAATTACGTACAATATAAAATGCAAACACTGTGCTCTCACATAATAGGCTTAAGAGTGTACAGCCCGTAGGAAATTGGCAGCCCGAAATGTAATACTTTTTATTTTTTATTTAACTAACTAAGCATGTTATTAATGATTTGGCTCATCAAAGTTGTAGAAGACTACTTCATGCAAATATAATAAGGAATTTTTTACTTCGATTTTTTTTTCAGAAATATGCAAATGTTTTATAAACAATAACTTTTCACGTATAATCGATTTTATAAAAAAAACTACAATTTCCAAAACTAAAAATACCTTATTATATGATGTATGAAGTAGTCTTCTACAACTTTAATGAGCCAAACCTTTAATAACATGAACATGCTTAGTTAATTAAATAAAAAATAAAAAGTATTAAATTTCGGGCTGCCACTTGCCTACGGGCAAGATAAAGGTGGCACTTCGAAGTGAGGAATGTCACCACGACTGTGTTCAATCAGGGCATTGACAGAAAGATATATGACTTAAGAGCAAAGTAGACATTCCAAATAGCTCATGAACAATAAAATGCTCTATGGGTACATGCAGGGTGCTTTGCGTAAAGCCGCTACCGTTGTTGCCCAACAGAGTTATGTTGCACTAATAAACCAGGTTGGGATGCCTGTAGCTCTGACAATTTCGATAGAAAGTGCGGAGAACAAAAAAATATGTCTGGCTGTAAATAAGGAGTAGTACGCTGTATTTTGTTTTGAAAAGGACTATTTTTTTTGCTTTGCTGTGACTCGGTACTGCGATTTGGGACGGATAAAGTTATACCCAGGACTATTATAAAAGTGTCACTCGAACTATTGTGTAGCGAAGGCCGTCGCTACCTGCTAGGCTGCGTGGCTGCCTAGTGACAGGGGATGATCTATTGTCCCCCATCTCTAATGACCATTGTGTACGGTTTATTGAACCGTCCGTGAAGGACACAAGTGTGAGATGTCTTGTTTAGATGTGCAAACAAACCGTCACGTACTACTTTAATGTATTACCCGACCACGATATAGTTTAGGTTAATAGAATCCATAGATTTTAATAATAATACTAGATAGCGAACTCCCATGCTCTGTGTAGGGAGTGTTGTGAAGCCATCCGCCATTGCTATAAGTGGATGGAAACAACGGAAAGAACGCAAAGTACCTGTTCTTAAATGGATACTTCTCGACGAAATAAATTTTATCTTGATTTAATTTCAGTTAATATTGTCTTTTATGTAACTATTAATCAAAATCCACCTAAAATAAACTGAAAGATTGAACTTTTGAAAGTAATTTTCACAGAAAATAGTAGGAAATCTCCTAAGAACTCAAGGTGTAAATGGATGTAAACAACGTATTCTATCCACTTATAGCAATGGCGGCTGGCTTCAAAATATGCAGGGGAGTTCGCTATCTAGTATTATTATTATTATAATCTATGATAGAATCGCACTTTGAACACTTTGTTTATTCAAAACTTTGCAGAAGCGGAACATGGAGTTTGTTCGATTTTTATAAGGGTTCCAACTTCCAAGTGCCATCCTATCGTGGTTGGGTAGTGCATTCAATGACTGTACGTAACATCAGGGGCGCCCAGTTTTGAAAAAGTCTGGGGGGGGGGGGTGGGCAAAACTAAAGATAGAGATGGTGCAAGGGGCCCGCACCCCCCCCTCCCCGGGAATAAAAGGTTCTACACAAATTACGTAAAAAATTTTGGACCCCCCTGGGCACGGCCGTGATCTAAGGTCTTAGACTCTTATACCCCTTGGCCTTACTAAGTTGCCACCCTTAAAAAAGCTAAACCAAAAAGCGTGTTTGAATTAACTTCTTACAGAATGTAGTATACATACCTAGTGTATTACAATGCTATACATTCTATTCTAATATTCTACAATAGTTGAAAATTTCTTCCTCCAATGTTTTAAGTCACTCAGAAATTAAACATGTTCATTGAAAAATGGAAACGCTCAGGAAAAGTAAGGGGAATTGGTAGGCTTTAAGCCACTTTTGGGGGGGGGGGCTTCACCCGAATGCTGCGTGCGCATATCCTGGAGAGATCTTGTCCCCTAATGCTGAGGTCCTGAGGCGAGTGGATACAGAAGCCGAGTTGCTGCTGACGGTTATGAAATGGGAACTAACATACTTTGGCCACTTGATGAGGAATGAAAGGTATATGCAATAATCCAAGGGAAGAGACTAAGAGAGATGGCACCCGGCAAAAGTAGAACATCCTGGTTGAAAAATCCGAGGCAGGGGTCTGGAAGAGCGCGACATCCCTTTTCTAAGCAGCAGTCTCCCAGGTCGAAATTGTCATGATGATCGCCAACCTTTGATACAAGCGGCATTAAAAGAAAGAAGTTATTTATGAAAATTGAAACTCATAGAAGAGTAAATGATGTCTAAAAATTTCTTGGGGCATTTTTAAAAGGAAGAGGCATATAATCACCTAGTTTGGCATTGCGTAGTGGTACACATTAATAGGCCATTTGGGACAGATTCTTCCATGGCTTGATAGCATTTTAATGTCTTTTCATTAACCCCCGAGAATGTAGGACTACCTGCATTTGTCCCACGGTAGCCCAGTCACCTGCACCAATCAAATTTCACTTTCAACGCTACACCCGAAATTTATTTATTCTCTCTAACATTTGGGGCTGTTTTGAAATGTGTTTCGTATTATACATTTCTATTTGCCCTAGATCAGGGGTTCCCAATCTTTTTTGTCTAGATTACTTTATGATTATATGATTTTCCGTGGACCACCATGGCTGTGATAGGAAAATAATTAAATTCTAGGACCAAGATCAAGCAGTTTGTGCCTACAATTACGTGCTAATATTCAATTTCATGTTTAGGACTGGTATCGGTCGGATTGAATAGTTAACTGTTAAGTGTCAAGACTTCCTGCATTTTATTTCCAATTTTTGATAACTCAACTCTTTAATTTTTTTATTACTTACTTTGACCCGTTGTCCACCTGATGTATGTTCGTGGACAACACTGGGAACCCCTGATTTAGGGGGGTTTCGATTTTGGGAGAGACGTCAAAATAATTTGGAACCAAAAAATAACCGTGGAGTTTTTATTTATTAATTCCTTACTTTCTCGTTCCACAGTGGCGAACTGTCATGCTCCTTAATTCATAAAAAAATCAAGCTTTCAAAGGAAATTTACATTTTCTCATCTTAAAAATTAATTCTTCTGAAACCCCCGATTAAGTGCATTAAACGGGTTTTAAACAATATTGTAACTGTAAATCAGGCGGGGAAATAGACGGCTCCAACGATTTTTTATTTTTTTAAATTTACCCACTGTATAAATATAAGTTGTTATTAGTGTTAACAAAGCCCAATATGTCGCATGCCCCCTTGATAGTTGGGTTTTGGGGGAAAAAAATAGCAGACTCCTTTTTCATGAAAAATGACTTAAATTAGTAATACAATACAATTTTTTTTAGCCTTTCTATCGATGCTTTCTTCTTCTTTAAAGTTCTTTAAGTATAGACTGTTTTTTTCCAGTCTTACCTCTAACAATCCAAAATTCGTAGTTTATTAGAAACTTATATATTTGAAGTTATAATGAACCTGGCATCGCGAAGTTTTCTCCTCTATTAAGTTAGTCGTTTGTCTAGAATTTTCCAAGAAGAATTTATAAGCCTAGCTACAAGTAGGGGCCCCGAGAATCTCCCCGGAAAAATATTGAAAATTTGGCCCTTGATATTGGAGGTGTACGCATTGTGACAGCATTAAAGTTTTGAATTTACAGATCAAAACGGATTGAAATGCACCAGACAATTTACTTTTTTTTTTTTCGTGGGAACCCTCCGCCCTTTCGCCAACAGTGAAGTCAGGCACTGACCGAAAAAACCTGTCTCATACAACAAATTATATAAAAACACACACCGACTGGCGCATATGCTCAGTCACGCACCTTATCAATATATTAAAATACACAATTTATATATTTTTTTCTTTAAAAAAAAAAGTTCAAACGCATACAAACAATTTAATGAATGTATCCGATTGACCTCTTCAGTCGCCTCTGTAGGTGAGTACCCGTGTTGAGTAACGAAAGTTTTTTTATTGTAGTATTTAATGTACAATAGTATGTAATACTCTAGCCAATATAAAATATTTCTTCTATTGACTCGTTTTTGCTACTCAGTCTATAAAACTAGCATTAAAAAATTTACCCACAGACCCATTTTTACTTTTAGAAAAAAAATCATAAACACAAACTAGAAGCAAAAACTCCCCTATATTAAATCAGCCGAAATCCATCAAACGACAGTTCAGTATTATACGGTATAACCACCCCCAAAAAACACACCCACCCCAAAAACTATACACTCTCACGACAAAACAGTTAGCAGGGGCATAATCTGTTTTTGGGATAATTATACGACTTAAACTTTAAGGGCAGATCGAAAGCCATGAGAATCATATACCATCAAATTCGCCTATATACTACTGCCCTAGCAAATAATAGGGCTACGAGGGGTGCTGAGAAAGTTTGGGAAAAGGTTCGGGGCAGGGCCTTGCGGCGCCTCGTGGCTACGAGACCTATGGTTAGGCCGCTGGCGGCGGCGTCGGGCGCTGACCTTAAGGCGCACAAGCCTGCAATTTGCCCATGATACCTGCAGGGCTTCTCGAGCCCCGGGGTCCTCCCACGACGCTATACTGACTGCTTTTAAGTATAGGGTAAAAAGTTGTGATCGAACCGTTTAAGGTGTAGGTTTTACCGGCTTTTTTATATAGGTGTTCTCAAGGCCGTGCCCAGGTTTCGATTTCGGAAGGGGGGGCCCTTTTTTTTTTTTTTTTTTTTTTTGGTTTGATATGCAATGTTTTTTTACTTTCTCTGACGCGTCCTTGTGAAATTTGAAAGTATATTTTTATTCTCATAGTTTGCTTTGCTTACAGACTTATGATTTTGACAACTGACAGTTTGTTTTGCCTGGCATATAACTTAGGCACATAGGTACCTAAGCCTTGCAAAGGCGCCAATTGTTTGCAGCTATAACCCCATAGGCGAAGCTAGGCTATTTTTCTTCATGTAACTAAAAATTAATCATATTAAATTTTTTCAAACTATCCAATCCGCCCCCCTCCCCTAGACATATATAATGTATAATAATATATAAATAATTGCATAATAATACTAGCAATAATACTTAGCCTACATTAAAAGAACCGGTCCGAGTTTACTCGAACCTGCTTTCCAATTTATAAATTAGTTTATTTATATAAAGTGAAATTTCATAATAAATAATCTCCCTATGGTTAAATTTCAGGTCCTTCGAGGGGGGGGGGGTCCACATCAATATATTAAAAACCCCTTTTAACTCAATTGCATATTCTGGAACGAACAGATCAATACATTGTAACAGTAGTAACAATTACACATGGAACGTAATGTATTGGAATTTTCCATAATTTCTTCAAAAATAATTTTTTGCACAGAAGCAAATATGTTTTTGGGAATGCAACCTGTCCGCTTTTGTTACTCTATTGAACACCTAAAACATACCTGAAGGTAGAAATCATCGATAGAAAGGTTCCGCAGAAAAATTATATTTTAGTCATTTTTCATGAAAATTGAGTTATTTTTATTTTTTTACCCCCAGAAGCAAACTATCAAGGGGCAAGCGACTCCCCGCATATTCTTAACATTAATAACGACCAAGGCCGTAGGCAAGGGGGGGGGGGCTTATTGGGCTGCAGCCCCCCCCCCCCCGACATTTTTGAAAAAAAATTTCTTTCCGGGCCCCCCTGTAGCAACATAAATATGCATTCCTTTGTAAGCTTTGCTGCTGTAAAACCCCACTGTTTAGCACTTATAGGTGGATTTTTTCCCCCGGGGGTGACCCCCGGACCCCCTCTTTGGGTTAGAATGCAATATCATTTCTATGCAATTTAAACCGTCGTTATGATAACATTACGATTTAGTCCGCATATCCGCAAAATATTATATGTTATAATGTTCGCACCAAAGCTAATTCCGCCTATAAATTGACGTTTGGTGGGGCTATGCTATCATATATGTACTAAGAATACACTAGATACAATTGAATTCTCAAGAATTTTTTTTACACTGGATAGGATCACAGTTGCCGCAGCCACCCCCGAAAAAAAATCCTGGCTACGGGCTTGATAACGACTACAATATATGTGAATTTGAAAGAAATCGTTGGAGCCATTTTTTAGAAATAATTTTTTTAGACGTTTTTTTGGAGTTTTCTGATAATAAAAATCCCCCAAATTGAGTTAGCCCAAAATAAAATAATAAATAATAATAAAATAAAAATGGTCTAGAGGTATGACTTTTGTGAACCTTCATGCCAAATTTCATTAAAATCGCCGAGTAGTTTGCCCGGAAATCGATGAACAGACAGACAGACAGACATACAGACACACAGAGCGACAGACATTTCTTAAAAACCACTTTTTTTGGGTTCCTGGGACCTGAAAACGTGTAAACCCGTTGAAATCCCGGAATCGAAAATTTCGACCATCACAAAGTTTTCCTTATACTACGTATAAATTGACTTACTTACTTTTGACTTAAGTTGGCGCTGTCAGCCCTGGGGGACTTTTGGCCGCATTCACAACACTACGCCACCGGATCCTGTCCTTCGCCAGATCACACCAATTATCGGCCCGAAGGCCAACTTCCTGTATATCTTCGTTTAGCTGGTCGCCATAGCGTCGTCTCGGACGCCCCAAAGGTCTTCTTCTGTTGGGACATGCCATCCATACTGCTTGTGCTGTTCTATCCGCTGGCATACGGACGACGTGTCCCATCCACTGGAGCCTTCTGCTTCGTAGTATTTGTGTGACGTCTGGCGAGCCGAAGAGTTGGTGGATTTCTTCGTTCGTTCGGATTCTCCAACTGTTGTTTTCAAAAACTCTTCCGAATATTCTCCGTAACATCTTGTTCTCGAAAACAGCCAACGCTCTTGATTCTTTCTTTGTCAGGGCCCATGCTTCACCACCATATATAAGGACAGGTAGGATTAGCGTCTTGTAAAGCCTGATCTTTGTTGTCAATGATAGAATCCGAGTCGAGAATAGTGCTCTTGTTTGGAAGAAAGCTACATTGGCTGATTTAATTCTGTTAAGAACGTCTTGACTGATCTTGTTGTCGGACGTGATGATGGACCCAAGGTATTTGAAATCTTGCACTCTTTCAAAGCGACCTGTGCAGGTATCTTGGTCTCTTCCCACTAATAGGTACTTGGTTTTTTCAACGTTTATTTTTAGACCTAGCTTCAGAGCTTCTTCTTCAAGGGCTTTCACTGTGGTCTCGGCTTCTTCTTTTGCCTCTGCCATGACGTTCAGATCGTCAGCATACCCGAGAAATTTAATCTTTACTCCCATGTCGATCCCGCCCGGTGTTTGTATAGCGCGTCTTACCGCCTTTTCTAGGACCAGGTTGAATAATAATGGTGATAGGCCATCTCCTTGTTTTACTCCCGTGAGTACTTCGAAGGGGTCTGAGAGCTTGCCATCCACCTTGATCCTAGCTCGTGATCCGTCGACACAGATTTTCGCCATTGTGCGTAGTTTTTTTGGGATGCCAAATTCCTCTAGGATTTCCCACATCTTCTGACGTTGTATGGAGTCGTAGGCCTTGCAAAAATCGACGAATAGGTTGTGTACCTCACCACCGTATTCCCAGGATTTTTCGAGAATCTGTCTGATAGTGAAAAGTTGGTCCGTAGTTGATCGGTTTCGTCGAAAACCTGTTTGATAATCTCCTAAGATTTCTTCAGCAACGTATAAAGTGGAAAGCAAAAAGTTTTCCGCATATAAACAATTCAACGAATGCATCCAATGACCTCTTCAGTCGACTCGGTTGATTAGTATCCGTGTCGAGTTACGACACGCCTCCGGCGTATTGAGACTCGTACAAGTAAATAAATAAATAAGGACTTTTTATTGTTTCTATTACTAAGCCAACCTAGCGGAGTTAGGGCTATAAAGCCGTCTCTTACCCTCAACTAGGATGACCCGGGACCGCCTGCTTTACATGCTCTCCGAAGCATGGCCCGAAAATGTAGCCATTGTGGGACTCGAACCAACAACCTTTCGGGTGAAAGTCAGAGTCCGTACCACTACGCTACATGTCCTGACAAGTACAAGCACCTTGCTATCGAAACGTATGTGACTCGTACAAGTGCAAGCACCTTGCCATCGAAACGAATGTAATAACTTGATTATCAGAGCGGTAGTACACCCCGATTGACCCCCCCCCTCCCCCCGATAATCATTCCCTTAACGAAAATAAAAAATAATTTTTTTTAACGCCTATCGGATTCTAATAGTTCATAAATTGCTTTAAAGCGGTTTTTGTTTTCCTATGGCCCATGAATGGTGTCTGTCACTATAACACAGTGTACAATATAGCCACTCCATAAGCACCTCACACACTTGCCAATACCTACCATATAAATATTAATAATAAGTCCTGAAGGACTTTTTGTTGACCTAGGCCTACTTATAGTGGCCCATTGGTCCCTTGTCCAATGCCAACGACCCCATGGATTTCGGACACTATTTATTTTGTTTCCTTGTGAATGTTTGGGCATTGGCAAACTGGTAAACGTCCTCGATGTCAACCTACACCGGCTACACGCGACAAAGGACAAGCTGAGACAAGCTTACCATTGACGCAATTAAGCAGGCAAAAACATGACTTAACCAAGTACTGATACGAGTCAATACCCACCATACCAGAATTCGTAAGCCATTGTAATAGCTTGTAGATTTTTTTTTTTGCTTTCCAATTTATACGTAGTATAAGGAAAGCTTTGTGACGGTCGAAATTTTCGATTCCGAGATTTCAACGGATTTACACGTTTTGAGGTCCCAGGAACCCAAAAAAGTGGTTTTTACGAAATGTCTGTCTGTCTGTCTGTCGCTCTGTCGCTCTGTCTATGTCTGTCTGTGCGTCGATTTCCGGGCAAACTACTCGTTTTCATTAGTTAAAGATTATTCGCATACAAACAATTCAATGAATGTATCCGAACAACCTCTTCAGCCGCCTCTGTAGGTAATACCTGTGTTGAGTTACGACAGGTTTCCGATCGCATGGTGCGTAGAGACTCGCATAAGTACGAACAAGCTACCTTTATGCCGTATACACGGTTTTTCTTGTTGGAAATATCGACTTGCATCTTCCAGCAACATGAAGTCCGAGCAATCTGTGCTGTTTGCTGTATTTATAATGGTCTCAAAGACCATGTATTGCGAGAGATTGTTTAAACCTGTTGTATGCTTCTTCATTTTAGATTATCACATTTAACAAATTAAGGCCCGATTCAACCAACGATACTTAAAAATACAAGTGACGCTTATCTTTTTAATATAACTACGTCAGCCGAAATAATAATAGTAATAAATGCAATAACAAGATAAGCGTTACTTAAATTTTAAGTATCAGTCGTCAGATATGTATGAACTATAGTTCATAATAAACAAATGTATTGTATATTACCAAACTTTATATATTTCAGGAGGTTTTCAAAGAGCAGTTTTGTATGTGCAACGAGAATTGAATTAATTACCTCTCACGCTATGTTAATTTCTAATAATTTGGATTGATTCCCTAAGTAGATACGCAAAAATGTACCCTAGTCCCTAATACAAGAAAAACTATTGTATATTTCCAGAGACAAACAAACCATGGGCAAAAAAACACAGTATTTGACAGTTGAACCACAGAAATTGACGTCCATAACAAATTTGGAGCAAAGCACAGTCCACAAGCATAAAAGACCACCCCAGCGGTCACAACTTGCAGATTCACTTCCCGGGTACAATATAAAAATCATAACGACCAGCAGTTGCTAACTCGGAAGGTGGGCGCCTGGTGGCGGAAGACCGTATCAAATCATTAGGGGTGGATACCACCCTATGAATACCCAAAATTGACAACCCAGACAGCTCCTTGACTCCCAACATTGCGGCAATGCGTCCAAAAAGGACCTTTTGTGATTTATACTTTGATTTCCAAGCTCAAATGCCAAAAATGACTCTTCTTATTTAGCCGCCCTCTTTAACAAAAGACCTCTCTCTCCGTGTTAAATGACCTAGAAGTTTCATCAAAATTGTTGCGGGGGTCTGTGATATAGGAAAACATGTCATTTTCGAAATAGCCACTGCAGAGTAATAAAAGGTCGCGTATAGAACACCATCATATTTATTGGGTTGCATTAGGGGCACCTTTTTTTGGGAATTGAAGGTTTCGTCACAGCTGGAGTGCTTTTCGGGCTGCCGTTTGACAGACGCCGCACTCGGATCTAATTCTAATAAACCTTTTTGAGTGAGCCGCAAGTTTATTAAGTAACTGATAATGTCAATAACCTCTTTTCGGTATATTTTGTGTTTTCTGTAAGTGCCATACATTTTCAAAATACCTATTTCGTTAGATTATTATTGAAATTACTGAAATTTGGAGAATTGAATGCAAAAATTTAGTAATACCAGTAATTACATTAGAAGACTCGTATCTGTACTAGGTTAAGGCATGCCTTTGCCTGTTTCATTGCGTCAATGGTAAGCTTGGCTCACCTTGTCCATTACCGCTTGGAGCCGGTGTAGGTTGACAACGAGAAAGTATACCAGTTTGCAATGGCCAAAAATTCACATAGAAACAATATAAATAATATCCGAAATCCATGGGGTCATTGGCATTGGAAAAGGAACCTATGGGCCACTCTATAAGTAGGCCTGGGTCCATAGAAAGTCCTTCAAAAAAATTACTTCATTTATCCTTCATTCTTTATTCTTTATTCTTCATTTATACATCATTTAAATTTCTTCAATTTAATTACATTAGAACGATTCTGTGCTGTAATTTACATTGTACAATTTTGATCGTTCCGTTTATACTATTAATCAGAAATTATAAATTCTGGCACACACTTATAGCGCGCATTCTTGTTGCAAATATTTGCCAATTGGAACAAGTTACAACTCATGAGCCGAGGGGCAGGTCAGAAAGAATTTACCCTGTAAAAGAACCCTGAGTCACTAGCAAATCTAGAAATTTTGGGAGGGGAGCTAGGGTGACCTGAACTAGTGGACGTAAAGTCTACTGTCCCCCTGGAGGAACTCAATGAAGAGTCGACGGCATAAGGACGCAGAAGGAAACGGGAAACCACTGCAAGAAAGTTCCCTGGTATAACAATGATGACTAAAGTCTAAAATTGCCATGATGATCGCCAATCTTCGATAGAAGAAGCATTTCAAGAAGAAAAATATGCAATATATACACAGTAGGGCCCCGTTAATCCGGAGAGGCAAATACATCCTTTCCGGATTATCGAGGGGTCCGGATTATAGTATGCCATATTTAATGGCACATGTTTAATCTAAATTTCTTTAATCAATTTTTAAATTAAAGCAGAAAGAGAATAATGTACATGTTCAAAATTACTACCAGTACCATGTAAGAAAAACAGTATGTTAAAATACCACATTAATTATTATTATTTTTTTTTTTAAGGACGATGCATTGGCTCATGGCAGCCCGCATCTACACACCCCTGCCTCCCCCACGAAGCCCATTGCCGGATTACAGCGATCACCGGATCACCGGATTACCGAAGCCCTACCGTATATAGTATATGTCAGGACATGTAGAGTAGTGGTACGGGCTCTGACATTCAACCGAAGGTTGTTGGTTCGACACTTGCTACATTTTCTGGCCATGCTTTGGAGGGCATGTAAAGCAGGCGGTCGTGGGTCTTCCTGGTTGAGTGTAAGAGTGTAAGTGTATAACCCTAACTCCGTTAGGTTGGCTTAGTAATAGAACCAAAAAGCCCTTATTTATTTATTTATTCATTCACCCTGACCTCTGAGTCTGAGGAATCATGCGACAAGGTCGTATAGCTCACCTCGTACTGTATAGCGCCGAGAAAGAAGAAAAGAGCACCAACTACTACAAGTATCTCCCCAAATCGCTCTCACTTCAAATCATTAAAAATCATGACAGCTCCAAGTCTGTACATATTTAGATGCATTTTTCATATCATAAAGCCTGAGGTGTGGGGGACATTTAAACAAAACAGGGACACCTACACCTACAACACGAGGCAACGGGGAGACCTTGTAAGGCCAGCGCCACGCACAGCCAAGTGTGAGCGACTGGATCCTATACTACAAGGTTTCGCCTACCTCAGCGAACTCCCGATTGAACTGAGAGCGGCAAGAAATACTTCTAACTTCCCTAAATTGCTTAGAAACTATCTCTTAGAGAAATCTTTCTACACTGTCACTGAGCTGCACTAGCACAATGACAATGGCAGAGAACTACCTGATTTTGACGATATTTTTGACGATTTTATTTTATACTCTCTTTTACTTGTACAGTATTGTATAATGTAACAGAAATATATTTATTTATGGTTGGCTTAGTAACATAACAGAAATCAATCAATAAATAAATATAATCACACAATATATACAATTTGTGATACAAAAATACCGTGGACCCGGTAGGCCGTGGCTCGTGATGGGTCCTTAAAAAGATTCCTTATTTATTTATTTATATAGCCTGTTGAGCCACACCAGTTTCCCGATTTTTCTCTGAAGACAAACAAATACTATACCTGGCTCTCATGAGGGAGTGATGTAGATACTTTGTTGAAGGAGGTAAAATAGGCCTAATAGGCTTAAGTGCACATAGTGCTTGTACCCCCAATTTAAAAAAAAAAAAAAAAAAAAATCCTAGACCAGCTGACCGATCTATAAATATGTTCAAGTTTCGTGGTTATTCGTTATTATACCTTGACCTGTCATCGATCATCAGTCCTCCTCAACCTTCATCAGTACCTTTCTCTGCCTTCGCAGAACATTTCAAAACAAAATCATGATTTATTACACAAATTGTGTAATTGTCTCCAATTATCGAGTACCTGAAATCGTCCTAATTCCCACGGAAAACCTGCGGAGAAAACCTCAAACGTATACAGCCATCCATCAGAATACTCTAAAATACGTACCTTACTAACGATTTTATATAATTTCCCCTAATTCTATAATGACATAATGGTCGCCGATCCTTCAAATGTACCTGAATTTTGTATACCGTACCTTACAGTTCTATTTTTTTAACCTCATGATTTGTGGTTTTCTACTTACTTATTAGTTACATTTAATTTTAAACTGTTTCTAGTACTTTAGTGACCCTACACAAGTTGCGATTGCTGATGTTCGGTTTTTTTTAATAGCAGATTTAATAAGGACATTAGCCACTGAGCTAGGGGTTTGCTGGAATTATATGGTTGCTGGGGTTTTGTGATTTATGGACTTTTTGAGATTTTCAAAAATTAACAGGTGCTCTAGATATCAGTAGCGGCTCGTGATTGGGATATAGATTGGTGAGGCATAGCATACAAAAATAAAATAAAAAATAAAAATTGGCAGAGTGGTGTGTTAAACTCGTTTAGAGGCAGGGTCTAGCGCGTGTCTCATCGGCTCATCATTGAGCTGGGTGCAGCGAATGTTTTGAGTATGTATTTTCACGCTGTTCGAGCTTTTTACAGCTCGAATTCGTGCCTGTCTTCTAACAATGCCACTGCTAGATATCACCGTAATACCACAACTATTTTCATTATTACATTGTTTTATTTTTAGTGTGCATAGGTATTTTATTTAGCCTTTATACAATAGTAGCCCTTACAGAGTTTTATAACTAGTGCATCCCTTCAAGATCTATCCCCATATTATTTTATAATTGTTCGAATATAGAAGCACTATGTTTTTTGGACGAACGATTGACGCATAATTGAAGTTGGTATTGACCTATTGGAAAATATAATAATAATAATAAAAAATGATGATGTCGGTCTTAGTTCCAAATTTTATGTTTTCTATGTTAGAGACAATCTCTTAGAGAAAGCTTTCTACACTGTCACTGAGGCACTAGCACAGTGACAGAATTACCTGATTTTGACGATTTTACTTTATACTTTTTTGTCGATTACTTGTTGATTAGTTGATTACCTACCTACTTGATTGTTTAACTTTACAGAAATATATTTATTTATCGAAAAGTCTTCAAGTTTAAGACATGTAGCGTAGTGGTACGGGCTCTGACTTTCACCCGAAAGGTTGTTGGTTCGAGTCCCACATTGGTTACATTTTCTGGCCATGCTTCGGAGGGCATGTAAAGCAGGTGGTCCCGGGCCCTCCTAGTTGAGTTTAAGAGAGGGCTTTATAGCCCTAACTTCGCTAGGTTGGCTTAGTAATAGAAACAATAAAAGTCCTTATTTATTTATTTAAGTAAATATAATCCCAGTTCAGGCTCAGATGAATGGACCAAGTGCTCGAATATGTGCACGCCAACGGCACCCGAGACTGAAAGCTAGCGGCGGACGATCGTCCGAAATGGCGTGGTGTAGTGGCAGCGGCCAAAAGTCCCCCCGGGCTGGATGCGCCTACCTAAGTCAAGTAAGTCAAGCCTAACTAAGCCTTTGAATGCATATTTTTAAGCTATAGGTAGATTATGCTCTATCTATTGTATTATACTTCCTTGAAGGTTTACAGTAATTACGTTTACAGCGCCATCTTACCATAAAACAGCTCATTTGCCCGTAGAGATGTTCCCAAATTAAAGAATGAATTAGTTATGTAGTTTTGACACGTATCTTAACGCCGCCACTCCTTCCAAATAACATATAATGACTCAGTAATTTACGGAAAACAAGTCGCGCCTGCGCATTATGTCAGCCAGGTACAGAACACTACTTTGGTGAAGAATATTTTAAAGAAATCGGTGTACATGGTAACGGAATGAGAATATGGGTAATTGCCTCTAAATTAGGAGCATGTATACAAAAGGCAATTCGTCACTTGAAACTTGTAAAATACAGGGGTAAATCTATTGGAAGTTAATTTATTACGCTTTGATTTAATCGATACTATACAAAACATATTATGTTTTTCCTATTTTGATCAACAAATACCCCCCCCCCCAAAAAAAAAAAATAATAATAATGGGCCGGTTCTGTCTCTGATCGATCATGACTAAGCACATTCGATATTCTACTTACTTGGCTTCCTTGGGGAGTCCAAAGTACGGTATCTATACGTGTTAACATTTAACAAAGGCCATGATGATCGCCTATCTCCGATAGAAGAGGCATACGAAAAAGAAGTATTTACCCGCAAGACCGTGCCTAGGTTTTAGTTTGGGGGGGGGGGGGGGGTCCAAATTATTGTTTACGTATTTTATTAATGAAAGAAAATTCTCTCCAGTGCAAAGCCCTTTTGTTTCGGAGAGGGTCCGGGCCCCTTGGACCACCCCTTGGGTATGGCCTTGTTTACCCGAATACCGAATGCACTTTCGGGTAAGAAAATTATTTTCTGTTTTGTTTGTCATGCATTTTCCATAAGACACTTTTCATGCCTATGCTGCTGTGCACGAGGAAATAATAAATTTATTCAACAATACCAGGCGTCCCAACTCCAGCAATCTTTAGTTAATAAAAATATTTGGAGATTATCATTATTCACGGCAATTTCTGAATTAGGTACCGTACCATATTACAGGTATTACTTACTTTCACATATTTGCATATGCCTAAGAAATTACTACCAAACGTCTATCGGTTGGGCAATAGCTGCTCCTATTTTATTAAAGGACTTTTATATACACAAAAAAAATTATTTACCGGGGGATGTTGATATGTTGTTGTAAGCGACATGTCACAGACAGACGCCATATTTCCCGCTCGCTTTCCCGCTGTTCCCATTAGAACTGGGGGGAAAAATTTTCTTCTCGGGTCGAATATCGAACCTACACCTTGTGGTTCAGTAGTTCACTTCCAGTACTCTCCCAACAGGCCTAAATCGTCGTTAACGCCAAAATTAGGGGTTCTCTAAATATGGGTCAAACAAGACGTTCTGCGCATGCGCAACCATTTTAGCAACAATTTATCAAAATACCCGTTATGGTAATAAAACCAGGTACTGTACCTACCCTAATTGCAGGCCCGAATAATCGTGCAGAGGCTTATGATATCCAGGCCATATCAAAATTGCAAGCAATCCTATTTAATACAACATACAAGCATAACTATTGAATTTTGTCCGCCATGCTTAGCTTACGTGGGCCAAGTTTTTGAGAAAGCCTGGGAACCTGGTAGTACCTTGAGGACATAACGCGCAGGCTCTCATTGTTTGAGTTATTGCCATCTCGGCGTGCATCCAGTTTACCTTCACTGTATTGGGGAAATGAAATAGTCCAGTTAATCGGAAAGTATCGAGTTCGAAACCGCCTCTGGGAAAATTTTTTACAATGTTGGTTGTCGATTTGAGCCTGTCATTAATTTTACACCATTTTATGCTGGAGAGATCGCGTGTCCAGTGTCCAGGTCCAGTAGATCTTTTGTTAGACTATAGGTTCGTAATTTTTTTGCGCGCGGGAGACTAGAGTAGGGGGTGTGTGGGAATCGGGGGATGAGGGGGGTTTGAGGCTAATAAAACAGTTCGAGCACTTTAATAAGGGTAAAGGGTAAATAAGGGTCAATAAAGGTTATTTGCCGGTTTTCTATTAAACAATGCAGCATTGCCCCCTTAAAAAAAATATCGAAAACATTATGTATGGGCGGAAATTTGGGGTCCAGGAACTGGCCAAGCCCCCCCCCCCCCAGGTCTGGCCAAGCCTACCCCCCCCCCCAGCCCCAAGGTCAGTACCTGCCCCCATAGGATCCAAAGTAACAATAAAATTTATACTTTTTGTCCCATCCATTAAACGAATAAAGCGACCACTTAAAGCCTTAAAACCCCAATTATTTTATAGGAAATCGCTATGTTGGGTGTATTTATGAAAAAATAATAACTGAAGTCTTAACAAAATCATTGACTGTAAAATCTAGCCAATTATCTCGAAGAAATTCTCCAGGCTCCCAACTATTTCAGGTCTGTTTCTTCCCCCCCCCCCCTTCAGGTCTCCCAAACCCTCTGGAGTCTGGCTCCTACACAAAGGACACTATGGTCATTAATTTAAAGCTGTATGTATGAGAACGGTTTTCCCCCCTTCGAAAACCTATCGTTACGCCACTGAGCATTGCTATTATAATCTTTCGTGAACTTGCCAGGACATGTTTATTTTTTTTTCTTTTAATGAGAAGGGGTGAAGGGCGAGGCTTCTGGAAGATTTACAGATTTACTGTTTTTTATTTTTTTATTTTCATTAGGGGCATGCCCTCCCCCAGACTTTTTGTGATTTTCCGCCAATGTGTAGACTTATTCTAGCCCCAGACTCAGACAACCAACTGACCAAAACCCTGGCTCCACCCCTGGGCCCCTATCCCTGCTATCATCGCGCATGAAGTCTACGCCTCTTGGCAAATGAAATAAAATAATGTGCAATACTGTACTTTATGACATTAACTGCAAATCCCACACAGTGGCATACTGGTACCCCACCCGGTCTCTAGCACCAAGACACCATTTCACAGTTCACAAAATATGATTCAGCGTACAATATTATAGAATTATGGTCCCCCATTTTAATTTAATTTATTGAACTAATCCCATTCCCAATACCGTAACCGTGAATTGCTCATTACTGCATAACTGTCTGCGTTTATGTTCAGTGCAGGGGCGGCGTTAGACATTTTTTCAGGGGGGTTTTGCATTGGCGTTGCTAGGAACTCTGTATCTAGAAATTGACTATTTCCATCTGCAACCTTTCATTAAAACTTTCCACCAATAGATTTTGAACTTGATTGGTTTTTCCTTGGTGAGACCCCCTTCACCCTCATTTGACTCATGCATTTTACATAAAAAATAGGTCAATTATGGTTACAATTTAGTTATGCACAGAAAAGAATGATTGGTAGGCGGTTTTATTTGAGGGCAGGGGGCGCGTCTCTTTGGTTGTCAACTTCTTCTGTGGGTACTGGGTAGAAGACAGGAACCCCTACTTACCAAATCGTTTACTACTCTCTAGTATACCGCTGCAGCCTGAAGTAAGGTATGATATTTCTTTTTTGTTGTTTTTTAAGAAGAAAAAATTACTTTGATCTTTTGTTTTGATTTATTTACGCCAATGACTTGTCCAATTTCCTCATGCAGACACATTTCAATTGTGATCTACATACATAAATAAATAATGAGCCTTTTGTTCTATTACTAAGCCAACCTAGCGGAGTCAGGGCTATAAAACCCTTTATTACACTCAACTAGGAAAGCCTAGGACCGCCTGCTTTACATGCCCTCTGAAGCATGGCCAGGAAATGTAACCAGTGTGGGACTTGAACCGACAACCTTCCGGGTGAAAGTCAGAGTCCGTTCCACTACTCTACATGTCCTGACTACATCTGTTTATACTGTGTATCCGTATTCAAAATCTCAATAAAATTACCATCGCGTGATCGATGCTGCCGCCTGGTGGATCAATCGACAACTAGCCGCACCCACACATTCAGGTACCTAAACAGTTCATAGGTCTGCCCGGCCCGTCTTGAGGGGACATCGTGAGAGCCTGGCCCTGTGCTCCTCAGCACTGAAAAAAATATTTCTTACACACGCTGTGTAAGCCGGGACTTGTTTGGATATTACCCAATAAAGTAAAGATTACCCAAATTTGTTTTAAACTAAGAGTAGCAATTGGTTTCTATCAACAAAGTGATATGTGTAAAGTCATTAGTGTAAGCATTACACAATGATAGGGTTCTACCAACCTATTTTGTGTAGGGTGACTATTTACACGAAACTAGTGTTAACGCAGGCCAAAAATTGGGTCAGTATTACTCGGTGTTCAGTGTACTTTCTAGCCGTGGGTATTGAGTAAATATCACACGAATAAAAGGGGCTGAAAATACAACGCTGCTATGTACCTTTTATAAAAATTGCGTTGGTGGCTGAAGTTGGGTAAAATCTAAACTATTTGGTTAATATGAGCACTAGAGAATGGTGTAAATGTTAGTCTACAGTTTGTGTTAAAGTTGCAATGACTACTTGTGTTGTCATAGCCCACCACTTGTGTTCCATACACACGAATGCATATTTTTTTTAGTCTACACAACCCTTAGGTGAAATCTACACGAACCTGTGATATACAGTATATCTGTACATGGCCGTCCCCAGAGGGGTGGTCCATGGGGTCCGGACCCCCCCCCCCCCCCCCCGAAATAAATTCTTGTGTGTAAACCTGTATGGTTTGAAAAATTTATCCATTAATTCATTAATAAATTACGTTAAAAAAAAATTGGACCCCTCCTGAAATCAAAACCTGGGCACGGCCTTGCATCTGTAATATTTATGCAGCGATATTTGTTCACTGCCAATCAAAGAATTGTCAGTTCGAGTCCCACACTTTCCTACATTATTGCCATATGGCTATTACCCTATTATATTAGTAGGTATCATGCCAATGATCATAGTCTAGGTATTGAGGAGAAGTCTCTACTTGCCAAGTTTATCAAAATCGGTTCATAATTACGTATTTTAAAGTATTGTCAAAAACTGAGATAGGCAAAGGTGTACACGTAGGAATTTAGACTCATGGCCCGTCCCGTATTAAACCTCATCAGTAGCCTAATACCCATGCCACTTGACCGCTGTGGCCAAAGTAGCTAATAATGAACAGTAAATTTACCATTTGTAGAGTTATAGGAGCTCATTTTGAAAGTCAACAGACTAGTCCTTTGATTTTCTTTTGAAAGACATAGGACCTAGGCTATGAAGCATGCAATATGTTACAATCACCTCTCAATATTGAACTTCTTACTAAATCGTGATTGAAATTTTCTTTTAACATTGTCTATGACTTCTATTGCTTTCATTGGTATGTCTACTATCAACTGATAACAATTTAATTTGAATTTATACGTTAATCCTAAATGTTTACTTAACAAATTTGAATTCTGGCGGGAACGCTCTACACGGAGATGTGTAAAATGTATACATTACATAAAATTGATTGGAAGTTACACACAATTGTTTAAACATAAGCCCATCATTTGCAGAAATCACACGAAATCGAGTAAATTCTACACTACTTCTCAGTGTACAATTGAGACTAAATTTTATGACAATTTAGTGCATAAATGCATAAATTTTCCATGAAGTCGAACGACGGTCTCGCTCGTAATAGATCTACTGTATGTAGAATTTTCAAATTCTACATATCTAAAACATCCAAACGCGGCCATGTCAACGGCCTAATCCTATTTCAATCTTATAATTTAGACCCCCTCCCCTCATTCCCCTAGTAACGCAGTCTTGTAGCTTTGCCATGTAATTATAATAATATGTGGCGTATCACTGAGGAACCCCCCCCCCCCCCCAACTACCCCCATAATATCAGGGATATTAATATACATATTATTGTATATGATAACATTTAATAATAGCACGATGAAACGCAACAAACTACTGTTATTTAGCGAAAAACCGTTGAAATCTGAATACAAGTTGTGTAATGCTAACACAACTTGGATAGAATCCACGCGAGGGTCGTGTAAAATTTACAGCGGGTGACACCTGCAAACCTGAAATACCGTTATACCCGCGATGCCTGAGCCCTGATGCTTCCCTCTTCCCAGTCATTGAATGTCTATTAGCAAGTGCGGTAGCCGGTTGTCAAACTTTTGGACTTTATTTTCCTTCAGGTGTTTTTAGTTTCAGTGCAATTCAGTCAATGTTCGAAAAAATGGAGGGAGTAGTGCGATTAGATGGCGAGAAGTCAGGTTCGTTTGCCATGAAAAGAGGGGTAAAACAAGGGGACAGTTTAAGCCCACTATTATTCCTGATTTTTATGGATGAAGTAATGAAGACGTGCAAGGCAAGAACTGATCGATCGTTGGTCGGTTTGTGGCGACTTAGGCACGTGTACGTGTAAGCCCTTGCCTATGCAGATGACGTAGTCCCAATAGCAGACTCTCCAGCAAAACTACAATTATCTGGGTACAGCAGTGAACCAGACAGGCCAACACCAGACCGAAACCGAGTCCAAAAGACAACAGCAAGGAGAACTCGAACGGAAGACAAAGACCAGAGTCCAACAAGCCATCTTGGAGCCGATTCTCCTCTATGGGAGCGAAAGCTGGACACCTACAACAAGTGACCTAAGTAAAATAAACGGGAGTCAGATGAAGTGTCTAAGACGGATTGCTGATCGAACAAGATGGGAACGAATCCGAAACGACCGCATCAGGCAAGACCTGCGCAAGTGGATTCCATAGAGAGAAAAATGGAGAACAAGCAGTTGCAATGGTTCGGCCACGTTTAAAGGATGGACGAGAAAAGGACCACCTGGAGATTGGCGGAAGCAAAGCCACAAGGAAGAAGAACCATCGGCAGACCGAGGACAACTCTCGAGGAAAGGATTGAACAACTCGCCGGAGCATGATGGAAAACAATTGCCGAGCTCAAGGCGTTAACATTCGACAGGGGCGAATTCAGGAAATGGCACTAGGGGGGGGGAGAAGAAGGAGAATTGTTTTTAGTGTGGCCTCTTCAAATTTAATGTAGGCCTAAAGTGAAAGTTTGTTAAGTTTAAAGTTCAAAATGGATATATATTTAGTTCTCCAAATTTCGTGTCAGCATTGTTCTCTGATGGCGAAGACATGACAGAAGAAATGCTAAGAGTTGAACGACAACAAGAAATCCCTTTTGATAATTACGGTAAAATGTAATGCTTAGTTTTGTTCATTATATGTTATATGCCAATATATAAACTTGTATTCTTATTTGATTTGTCTCAATCCTTCTTTTGTTTTGTATCAACTGTCGAATATTATTCCTGATACATCGAATGGTTGACGTCACTTTCGTATTTTCCGGACGTGCAGCTAATGTTTGTGAGTGTAGAACTTTTACCTACATGATATGTTCGAGACATGCGAATGTCACTAAATTAGGCTGTTGTTGTTGTTATGTATGTATTTTGTTGTGTTTGTTCACAGTGTGAAGAATTTACCGGTGAAACTGAGTGGGATAGTGAAAGAAACCTGCGATTTGGGTGTTACTTGCCTTACTTAAAAAAAAACTCCCTATTCGTGACTGCCAAATGAAATGGAAATAACTTTGAAAAAAAATCGCGGATAATCAGTTTTTTAATGAGAAGATGGACCGTAGGACCTTTGCCTTGGTGGCGTTCAGTTGTTAGCTTTTTATAAATTATTCAGAATATGTAATTAACGTTAGACCCGCTAAATTTATTTGAGGCTCTAACGTTAATTACAAATGCTGAATAATTTATAAAAAGCTAACAACTGAAAGTCACCATGGTAACGGCCCTACGGTACATCTCTTGAGTAAGCTAGGTGCAACCCTAACCGAGGGTACAAGTAACACTCAACGCCTTCTGTAAATTCTACACAACGTGTGTTCAAATCCAACCCAATGCATATATATTGCTGTGTTACAACCACACAATAAGGTCGGCTAGATTTTACCCAAGTAGTTGAGTAGCATGAACCCAAACAGGTAGCCTAAACTAGATAGTACTCAAATAGTTGGGTAGAAGATACACATGTCGTATGTTTCAATCTACATAAGAGTTGTGTAAAATAAACACAGATAATTTAGTAAGCATTACTCAATCACATTTACACAACTAGTGTAATTTTTACCAAACTTGTATGGGTAATATCTATCCCAATTATTGTAACAATTACTCTACGTATTTAACACAACTCATTTAGTAGGATTTACACCCTATTCGTGCCGTCCAAAAGTTACACGAAATTTCGTGTTGCAGTAAGCCCTGTCGGGTTATATTTACAATAAAATTTTTTGAGTGAGCCTCCCATCTTATGCACCTGTGAACATTCCGCGCCTGATTTTTTCCCCACCTGGGGCAATCCTGGGGAATTTGGAAATCTTAAACGACTTCTACAAATTGGAGGCATTTTTATTGAACATATGGTGCTGTTGCGCAGGCGCGGTTTAAGAAATTTGAGTTACTTGATTCTTTGCATCATCCTTGTTTTGTTGCAACTATGCATTATCAGTTGGAACGCTAATTTGCTCTCTGGAGCCTTTTTTTACTTAGTCTTAATTGGCCGTCAGTGGTCTCAACGAAGTCAGTCAGTGATAATGTTGGCCACGTAAACATGCATTAATTTCCCTTCTACTGAAGTAGAGAAAAAACTGATGTAGGTAGAATTGAGCAGCTGTACCTGCCCCTATACCTTGCCCTCAGCTGGCGACCTCCATGGTGACCCCCCATGTTTGGCATAATGTGCTTACTGCTCAGGGTTCAGCAACATTTCCAGCATTCGCATTTACCCCAACCAATGAGGGATAGGGCTGCTGGATTCCTTTGAATTCCTTGTTTCCATAAATTTACAAACGATAAATAAATAAACAATATCCATGTATTGCAGTATTATATTGTATATAACACTGAAAGGTTGAAGAGGTATAACCTTCTCCTCGCGATAACCAAAATTAGAGGTTATGAAAAAAATGGGCTTGGCGGGATTCGAACCCACGATCTACGCCTATACGGGGCATCGTCTAGGGCTTGAGGTTCAAAGGTCACGACGATGCCCCATATAGATCTTGGGTTCGAATATCGAATCCCGCCAAGTCCAGTTTTTTCATTACCTCTAATTTCGGAAATAACTTTCCAGTAAACAGTGAAGAACACTAGCGGATCTAGAAATTTTTATAGGGGGGGGGGGGGGGGCTGAACTAGTGGATGGGAAGCCTATAGTCAGGAGGTCTATGATAGAGTGAAGAATTTTTTGAAAGTGCGTTTTATCTAGTGCATGTTGGGTAAAAGAAGGAGGGGGGGGGGGCTTTAGCCCCATTAGTCCATAGCTGGATCCGCTAGTGGTGATGAATCAATATACAGAAAAAGCGTGTGGCGTGTAACGTATGGTGGGAGCTCCCCCCCCCCACCCCCTAAAAAGTTCCGGACTTCATTCCAACAATCCCTAAGTCTGTTTGCACAATTTCCGCCTAATCATCCGGCGCAGATAGATCTTTCTTAGCCGTAAAGCACTAATGCGCCGCTAGCATCAGAAGCTATTGACATTTCAATAGCGCAGACTATCTCGGAAAAAAATCAGACACGTTTGAACGACGCGACGTGCATCTAAAACCGATGGCGGATCGTTTTCGACCATTGTTTCGACCACTTCGGTATAGTTCACGGCCTATCGGTGGATCGTGGGAATAATCTGGCAACCTGGGGTTTCTGTTCAATTGCTGTCAATTATATACCTAAGTGGTCGTCAAAAGAGTTCGATGTTGAGGGACGAATGACATTCATACCGCCAGCCCAGCATTAGACACGATATGGTTGAAATTGGTTAGAGAAAAAGTGATGTTCAAGTAAAAGTTTCAAACTAGAATAACCTGGCGGGGGCCGGGGTCGAGTAATTAGTGATCTTACATTTCAATCGTCCAGAAGCCATCAGACTTATTCTTCTTGAGTTGCAATCTAAGGATTGGTTTGCAGCGAATGTTGTATTTTTCTCCTCCACTCTTGTCTGTTTTGTGCCGTCCTTTTCAGTTTTTTGTAAGTGTCGCACCCTAGGTCCTTCATGACATCTTCTAGGTACTCCTTCCTCTGTCGTCGATCAGACTAAGCCTGATTATGAGGCTGTTGTAGAACACTACTTTATGTATTGTCTAATAGGGAATTTTAATCTTTTGGTTTTGTAATTTTTTTCATGGTATCTATTTTACGTGAAATTTTACTGGTTATAATTTATTTTACATTTTATGAAAAAGCTACGGTATGATGTCAGGACATGTAGAGTAGTGGCATTGACTCCAACTTTCACCCGAAAGGTTTTTGGTTCGAGTCCCACATTGGCTAAATTTTCCTGCCATGCTTCGGAGGGCATGTAAAGCAGGCGGTCCCAGGCCTTCTTAGTTGAGTGTAAGAGAGGGCTAAATTGCCATAACTCTGCTAGGTTGGCTTAGTAATAGAAAACAAAGTCAAAGTCAATGCAATAAGTAGTCTTCTACAACTTTAATGAGCCAAATCTTTAATAACTTGCTTAGTTAATTAAAATTGTTAATTAATTATAATTATTAAGAAAAAATAAGTAGTATTAAATATCAGGATGCCAATTTCCTACGGGACGTACACTCTTAAATTAGCAAAAGGGGCTCGAACCTGTGTCTCCGCCTTGCTAGGAGTATCTTAGTGCCTAACCCGCCAAACGGCAAACGGCATCATTGGGATCATCCTATAACCGTGGGAAACATAGAGCACCCAGTTTTTCGACTCAATAATTGTCCATACCTTAACTGGTCCGCCCTCGTACCTTGGATTGGTACATACGAGGTCTGCCCGCAAGTAGGTAATGATAGTCATTGTCGTGATGTGTAAGGTTACCCAAGTAATGCGGGTAATTGTGCCCAGTAGGGCTCAATGCTCATGGTTTACTCCTCTTGCTTTAGATGCAAGTGGAAGGTTTAGCGCACTTTAATAGGATGGACCCTAACTAAAGATAAAAGGTAATGATAATGAAAAGATAATGATAATATAAAGTCAGTTGAATCAACAATATGGTGACTTTAATGACTGATGATGACTTGTGTTGCCTATTGAATATAAGTTACCATAGATATTTTGGTAATATAATTTTATGGGTTTGTACATTATATTTTTATATCATATGCTATATATGTATACTGTATATGCTGTGTGAATGGTGTGTAAATGGTCAGAAAAAGAAGATCGAAATTACAAAATTCAGACAATAGTTAGGTACTAATTTGTATCATCTGGCCGTTCCGATTTCTAGTTGTTTAGCAGGCTATATTCCACTTGTCAATATTCCGTCATTTGTGGATCAATAATTGATGAGATGACAGAGAGTAAAGAAAAAATCTTAGTTAGTTATATTTATTTTACAATTTCCTTTTTTCAGTTAAATTTGTTGGATTGTATAAAATTGTACTTTGTATTTATATTATGGATTAATTGTGAGATTGGGTCGAAAGGAACAAAATTCGCCCACATGATGGAAAACATAAGTTTCTTTCTTTTCTTTCTTTCCAATATTTTCCACATTCACTTTGTAAAACTTCGTCACAGTAAATAAAATAAAGTAACTTTGTACTTAGTATTGCTGAAATATATTTAAAGCGACCGGTTTTAATATATATTTTAGTAATACTGTCTTGAACTAGTTATTTAATTTAATTTAATACCGGGGATAGATAGTGGCCAATTAGAAAAAACTAGATTTGGCTGGATTCGAACCCACGATCTACGCCTAACCGGGGCGTCATCTTAACCGCTGGACCACAAGCCTGAAAAGTGCAGTTTCCGCGTCAGCGTTTTCAGCGTCATGCCATGTAGAGTAGTGGTATGGACTTTCACCGGAAAGGTTGTTGGTTCGAGTCCTACACTTGCTACATTTTCTGGACATGCTTCGGAGGGCATGTAAAGCAGGCGGTCTCGGGCCTTCCTAGTTGAGTGTAAGAGAGGGCTTTATAGCCATTAGCCATAGCTCGAGTTTTGTAGAGGAACGAAGAGACATTGACTTCCCGCCCATTTTTTTCTTCTTCAAATTCGTGGGACCACCTACCTCGTCTCCTTGGATCAGCTATTGAAAATACGTAGCAGGTGGCCCCAAGGTTGATAAAAATACATTTTTTACAATTTTTTTTTGATAAAAATACATTTAACCTATTATATAAATAATTTTCTTTCCTGATAGTGTCGCAGAACAGCACACTGAATTTTTTTAGGGGTTGCTCAAGGCACATTAGTATGTCTTGTGACAACCATGTAGTCATAAAATTTCTTTGGGGGCAGGGGAGTTTAATTCCCCTTCCCCCCAAGATGCAGAACATACATATCCTTTTCAGTTTTCCAAAATTACTCAGCAAATTACTCCAACGTAAGTCACTGCCTCACAGTTATAACCACGCCCAGTCATTAAAAAAACACTTCATAAACATCATTAAAAACCATCTATGACCTTAAAAATAATCGTTATCGTCTGATGATTAACCGAGATACCAAGACTTTACAGCCAATAAAACTTCAAGGAAGTACCAACATCTAAAAAATAAAAATAAAAATAGTAGCCTACCAATTCCTACGCCGCTACCGTGCATACGATTGGCTCTAATGTAGGCCCCGACTAGATATACCCAGTAGAACAACTCGTACCTATGCTTAGCTTACAAACTAGCAGATGCGTGTTACGCTAATGAAAAGAAAGGGGGCTCCGCGTTACGCCACATCTCACGCCCACCTTAAAACATGCAACATCCGGGTGAAGCTTAAAAAAATTGATTTCTCTGTTACCTAACAATGGGTTGCACCCTTCAACTTAACCCTCGCGGCGCTGTACCTTAATTATTTTTAAATCGTAGGGTTATTTAGATCGGAGATCGTTTCCGACAGGCTGATTGCTAATACCTTACTTGCGGCTGTTCGATGGATTTTTTCTTTGTTTTTCTAAAGCTAATGTTTATCGTGTCATGGCGTGAACACCCACATTGTGCCTGACATGAAATGTGCCAATATCCTTGTTTAAGCGGGAAACTCAATTTAAATGCTAAATTACGACTAAATGTACTAACTTTGTGTCGTTATACAACGCCCATCATTGGCAGGTCAGCCATCCGACTCGATTATTCCTACGTATAGTTCTGGAGCTGAGGACATTAATTAATGAATATATAGGCATGCATACATAGGCTATACTTCGAAAAAGATAGAGGAAAAAACGCAAGACATAAAGTAAATAGTTATTCCTTTAACAAGTTTAACATAATTTCTCATATACTTCTGACATAAGTCCTCCCTTCTCCCCCACTGCTTGCGTCATATTGTGCTGACGTGTGCGAATGTCCAAAGAAGAAAGGATGAGGATGAGGATGCTCGATGAAGTACCAACAGCGAAGCATAAACAAGCAACCATAACTCCCGTGGACGCATAGCTGGCCATTAATCAGCCAACAACTCTCGAACGGCGACGGTTTCGTGCAGCTCTCTTTGAAATTGCCCCGAACCCTCTCATTCCTAAAATATAAGGCTTGCCTTAGGAGTTCTCTCCTTCGCGTCTGCGGTGCCAGCAGCATACTAGATACACATAGCACCAGAAGAAAACTCAACGAGAAGAAGAGTCCCTCTCAATCCCTTCAGCCGTTAGCTCTCCTTCTGACGCCTGACGTTAGGATGTCCGATGAGGTGCCAACAGCCCCGCATAATGAGCAACCATAACTCCCGGTGGACGCATAGCTGGCCATCAATCAGCCAACAACTGTCGAACTAGCAGGTGACGGGTTCGTGCAGCGCTCTCTTTGAAATTGCCCCTGAACCCTAACCCCGGTCCGGGCAGGCATGGGAAAGCAGCGCGCTTCCCCCCTTAAGACACAAGATTATCGGGAGACGCAGAAAATAACCACGGTTAATAAAGGTGGTGTATGCCGTGGGAACGTGGGGGCTAGCGTGTGCCCCAGGCGTGCCGGACTCCCGGCTGCCGACCGATTGCGCGCTACTTTTGCGCCCAGCGAAGGCTCCGGTGGTCTTCAAACGATAAAGGGGGAAAAGCGGCGTAACACGACAGCCCATTGATAGTTTAGGTCTGGGGACTTGAAATCACGATCCCCAGAAACCCACGTACGCCTGTACAGAGGTAACACGGTGCATCCGTAAGGCATTTATCGTGGGTTCGAACCCCTTCGGGTGCTATAATTCAGTTGTGTCTTGATACTCGATTTTCAGGAATTATAGTATTAGTAGTATATTACAGTTTTTATTTTCATTTACTTAGCCAACGCCCGTCCTTTGCTGTTGAACCATACGACGCCAAGCCTCCCATCTGCCTGCCTACAATGGTGGTGTTTTGGAGCTGAGGGCAGTTTGCCAAGTCCCCGTCCATCTTAGCTGTCTGGCAGAGTGGACAAATATCGTTGACTGCCAGGCCTGTTCTGTGCGAGTCAGCTTGAAAGTAATCATGGTCTGTTAGGGTACGGAAGAGAGCTACAGAGGCAAGCCCTTCTATATTTTGGCTGGTTGTTTTATAGTATTAAATTAGTATAGTACACGTCAGGACATGTAGCGTAGTGGTACGGACTCTGACTTTCACCCGAAAGGTTGTTGGTTCGAGTCCCACACTGGCTACATTTTCTGACCATGCTTCGGAGGGCCCGGGGCCTTTCTAGTTGAGTGTAAGAGAGGGCTTTATAACCCTAACTCCGCTAGGTTGGCTTTGTAATAGAAACAATAAAAGTCCTTATTTATTTATTTATTTACACGTACAGTATGTTCAGAGAAGAATACAAGAGTAGTGAGATCGGATATTTAAATTTCTGATATTTCGGTTACGAGAGGCTAAAGCTCACCCTGAGATTTAGCCCCAAAATAGTAGATGATGGGACCCACCCAGTGGAAAATGGAATACGAATTATAGATGCTTTTGCAGCATATTAATTCCGAATTCATCCATATAGACAAATAATAATTAATTAATTGTATTCAATAAATAAATAATTGCTTCTGTTCTATTGCTAAGCAAACTACAACTACAATAGACTCCCGACATACGTAAAAACTATTAAAAAATTGAACGTAATTCGAAAATATCTAAAAACAAATCTCAACGAGTTATCACCGACAAACGAAGACTGAACAAGAACAACATACTGTCATACTTACTGAACGTAGATTAAGATTTTTTCTAAATTTATGCTGCACACGGGCTGAGCCCTGCAGCATATTACGATTACTGTATAACTTAATTTTTTATGGAAATATAAAATAAATAAAAAATAGCAGAGTTAGGGCGACAAAGCCCTCTCTTAAACACACTCAATTAGGAAAACCCGGAAATGTTTGCTCTACATGCCCTCCGAAGCAGGGCCAGAAAATATAGTAAGTGTGGGACTCGAAACAAGGACATTTCGTGTGAGAATCTGAGTTCGTACCACTATTCTACAAGCTCTGACAACACTTTTAAATCGAAATATGAATTCGTCTTTGTATACCTCAGAAAGGCCCCTGCTTTCGGCAGTTTACAGCAAGTTATCATATATTGCATGTTTACTGATGGTGCAATAAAAAGCAATAAATATCCTGTCCTAGTTAAATATCTTTCCTCTTTGAAGCCGACTTCCGCGGGGGAAGCCTGAATGAGTAACGTCTTATCAACTTATATGGTAGTGTATTATACTAGCTGTTTTTCTTGGTAATTAAAAATAATTTGGATTTTCTGTAGAAAATTTGACCAAGTCTTGTTAACGTTTTCTGTATGTGAACTCCCGTTAGAAGAATGGTTGAAAAACCTGAGGGCTGAGGCAGGACTTCCCTTTTCAGAGCAGCAGTCTCCAATTGCCATGGTGGTCGCCAATCTTTGATAGAAAAGCAATTAAAGAAGAAGAAGTAGGTGAACTCCATGGGAGTTCTTCAACGCAATCATAGGTATCATTGCTTACTTATTAATTAGCAAGTGCATGAATGCGTCAAGCTGATAGTTAATTTAAAAATCTCAATTTGCCCTCATGAAACTTTATTATATTTTCAGATTAATAAATCTACCCTTAGATTATGAAACAACTTGACTAATTATTCCCCTCTCTTATAACATCCTACTTTCTTTTCATTTCTTTTTTCTTCCGGTTCTACAAAGCCCTTGGTGGGCTATGACTTGCTCACCAACACTCCTCCAGTCATTATGGTCCTGCACGACTTTCCACGATCTATACAAACTCCCAACTCAGGGAGGATGGTATCTAACTCGTCCATTCACCGGCTTCGTGGACGTCCCTGTTGTGAACATCGTACTTATTTTTACTTCGAATGCCAAAACCTCACCCACCACAGAACCTGGCCCCCACAAACATCCCTCTCAACCCTACTACGTGATCACGAAACCGCTACCCGAACTATCCTCTCATTTTTAACTACTACGAACCTCATCAACCTCCTATAATATCCAGAAACTGAAAAAAGCAAACTTACATTAACGAATATAACCTACCGTACCTAACCATATAATATACCTGGGCGTGTGTGGCCTAGACGGCATTGCGCCCCAAAAAAGGAAAAGAAAAAAAACAACTTATTTTTACTTTTTCCACACCAGTTTCTCATGGGAGGTCAGCGGCAAAGCTGCGGTGTTTCTTGAGCGTCCTCACTTGTGAGCCTGGTTTCTTGCAGGTCGCTTATAACTTTTCTCTCCAGGGTGAGCTTTGGGCTAGTAACGGCTAGTACGACTCGTATTATAATGAATTTTTTATTATTTCTATTTTAAAGATAAAAAGGCTAATTGCGTACAAACAATTTAATGAATGTATCCGATTAACCTCTTCAATCGCCTCACTTAGTGGCCTAATAGGTACTTGTGTCGAGTTACGGCACGTCCCCGACCGCTTGGTGTGTAGAGACTCGCATAAGTACAAGCACGCTACCATTTTGCCACCGAGGTCGCTGTACCCTGTAAATATGACCACAAATCATTGTAAATAAAATAATGTAGGTGCGTTGGTAATTTTAAAGAAGTATCAAAAAATATAGAAAATAAAGCGTTAGATCCTGGGTTAAATTTGCAAATACACATGCATTTATGTAAAAAAAAATAAAGAGTATAGTCAATAATAAAAGAGTTGGTTAAATCAATATAGGCTGTTACACAATGAAACAGGAAGAATCAGAGGGAACACGAAGAAGTGGAAGACCAAGGAAGAGATGTACAAGAACCAGAGTGAGACCGGTACCAAAGGCAGTGCTAAAGAATCAGAAATGGAGAGACAAGAGGAGTGGAGGAGGCTCATAAATCCCACCCAGCTGCTGATTATATACATTATGATGATGGGGTAAAAGCTAGTGCTCATTAGGTGCACAGCTCAAGTCGTGCCTTACCGGTAACAGGCCGGGTACAGAGTGGCTTGCCTTACTTCGCTTACGGCCGCCTGAATTTCCAGGTACAGAGCAGATATTCAGGTACCCCACGCCCCAGCGCACGCGCTTAAATTTAATCCAACATCACAGGTCTTTCTGGAATTTTATTTAAAAAAAAAAAAAAAAAAAAAAACATTTTTATAGGCACCGACTCGCAAAACGGGTTATTTTACAGAATCTAATTATGTGGGAAAGACGAACAGCGGTGCCCTGTATTAAAAGAAAAAATTGGCTCATGATGTTTTGTCATGGTTGATTTGTCTTTCTACCTTTACTTTTTTTTTCATTTTCTTATTGCATTATAGACCTATGGTAAAGTAAAGTAAATTCGTGTCGGGGTGGTACTACCCGTGGTACAGGAGTTTTCAGGTTGCATCAACAGCCTCCTGTTTAACCTATCGACAGTCAGGGAAGACTGCCGGGACCGCCGGCTTTACATGCCCTCCGAAGCATGGTAGTCAGAAGATAAATAATTGTACCACTAGAAAATTTTGGCATTCGGGTGGGACTCGAACCAGTCACCTTCTGGATGATAGTCCGAGTCGTTACCTCTACGCCATTCTGACTACTGGTATAACATAAGTTAAATTAAAGCGGGTCCGAAACAAGAAAGTCCATAAATAACAGAAATTTAGTTTTTGACACCGATCCATTCGTCTGGATGAAATCTATCCATTGAATTCATTATCAGATGCTAATTCTGACATAGCCCAGCATAAAACTTGTTCAAATACTACTAGTAGGTTTAGATGCAAACACAGGGCACTTAGTTACAGTATTAAATAAATATTGCATTTTTTGTTCTATTACTAAGCCAACCTAGCGGAGTTAGGGCTACACTCAACTAGGAAGACCAGTGACCGCCTGCTTTACATGCTCTCCGCAGCATGTAAAGAAAATGTAGCAAGTGTAGGACTCGAACCACCAAACTCCTGAAATAATTACTGAAATTGCCCGTTTTGCTTCTATACCACTCATATCTACTCAATGGCTGATCCGCAGGGGGTGTCACGGGGGTCATGACCCCTCCCTTAAATAAATAAATTTATAAGAATCCTACATAAATAACAACAAAGGAAAAAAGAGGAAATAATAATAATACAATAGATCAGGCCTTCATTCATTTACTCGCACACATCACGCCCCAGAAAGTGTTGTCAGACTGTCCTAAATCTCCCCAAATTATTCTGTGTCCTAGTTTCTTCTGGTAAGGAATTCCAAAGCCTATAGGGGTGTTTACTGCGAGGAAGAGATTCAAAAACATTTTTCTCCTCAATTTTAAAAACGATTTCTCGGGAGAGGGGGAGGAGGGTGTTGACTACACCTACACATGACACATGCGACTTGCGACCCCCTCCTAAACTTTCCACTGGATGTTAATCTACTAGTACTTTTCTGTAAGCGTAAAGCAGGGAGGGCTTTTCATCAGGAATATTAAATTCAACCTCACCCGGTCACCCCTAATACACCAACTTAATGATCATAGGCGTTCCACTGCTGAATACGCTGCTGGTACCGTCATTATAGGGGTCCCACCAAGGTTGCCGACAAATTGACCGGCTTGCATATTCATTGGGGGGCCCACAGCATAAGATGCGGGACCACGCTTGTTGTGTCATACAAATCGCAAGGACGGATATCCTATTCGCTTTTACTGCCTTCATCCAGACAAGAGTGTAAATTATGTCTATGACAGTTCCTAATGTAGACAATGTTATGGTTGTGGAGTCCCCAATATCTTTGTGTTTCATTCTTTTGTATGGGATATGGGACACCGGGCCCTGATTGGCGGACCCGGTGTTAAAGTTCAATTGCTGTCTATATACCCTTCCTCTACTTCTTTACTTCTTCTTCTTCTTCTTCTTCTTCTTCTATACTTCATCTTCTTTACTTCTTCTTCTTTACTTCTTCTTCCTCTTTACTTCATCTTCTTTACTGTTCTGTTAATCTGTTATACACCAACAAGTTTTGCCTGTTTTGGGCTTGTGATTATTTCTTCACAAGCAGGTTCTCTATTCTTCTGGAGTCTCAATCTATCGATTGATTGGCAGAAATCCATTCCCTTCTATTTTCAATGCAATTCGTCTCTGTCTTGGGTCGTTCTCTTGAGATCCTAGTAGGTTCCGCTCCGCATGTCATATATTGCTTGAGGTCCTTTCTTGGCAAGGCCATAGCCAAGGGGGGTTCATGGGGGTTCAAACCCCCCCCCCCGAAATGAAATGGTTTGATACTAGATAGAATCGGATTTTGAGAGGAAAAATAAAAACCATAATGTAATATCCTATGAAATTTCTAAAACACCCCCCACCCCCGAAAAAAATCCTGGCTACGGCCTTGTTTCTTGGCTCCTGGTATTGGCGCATTAATAATCAATCAATCAATACGTGTACGTTGTTAAGTATGGTAGTTAAATAAAATATAGGTACGGAAACTCCTAATATCCGATATTTACATTATACATATTATTTTTATATATTTTTTTTATTAAGTAACTATGAGGTTTTATTTTAATGTGTAATTATTTTAAGTAGCAGGTAACTAATTTATGCGTCATACTCATGCTATAATATATTTTTCAATGATTGTTCCGCTCATTTTCCATAATTAGAAAATGATCGAAAATGAGTGGTACAATCATTGAAACACAGTATGTTTATAGCAGAGCATATTTTAACATGTTAACTAGGCGGCACCAGTGCTTTTATTAATATAAATAAATTCCAAATTTGTACAATAACAACAAAATAGAAGTATTCTAAAACAAATAATTAATAATTTTTGTAAAACTAAAACAGTATAATCCGGGATGATAGGCCGTGGTCGTTCTGAAAGTGTGCTTCCTCCCGGATTCTACTGATTCATCACGTAACTCCGGCCGCGAAAGCCTTTGTAACTATAAAATAGCATCGTCACTCGAGCTCTTGTACTCATATAAATGGAGTAACTATTATAGATATAGGCTATGAGGCTATGCGTTCACATAGGAATAATATTTTATGCATACATAGAATTGGATTTTGCTTAGTGCCCCCTGGTGAAAATTCCTTTAAATATACTCTGGTACAGGCCCGTACCCAGGATTTTTTTTTTTTGGGGGGGGGGGGGGCAAGAACAAAAGTTTTTATAAATGATAGGTAAATCCGTAGTGATTTTAGTAGTTTTATCTAAAACTGTTACATTATTTATTATTTTTTATGAAATTTAGGGGGGGCATGGCCCCCTTGGCCCCCCTTGGGTACGGGCCTGCTCTGGTATATAGTACCATGATGTCATTAAATCTAAATTATGAATCATTAAAAATGGTATGCGGTATGACGCATAAACTATTGTACAACTTAGAATAATTAAAATAAATTATATTTCAAAGACACTCATAGTTACTTAAGAAAATTATTAATAATATCGGATTTTTAGACCCCCACATGACGCTCTGGGCCTCTGGCTCCAGCCCATTTACGTAAAAATTGTTCAAAAAAGCGCCTGCAATTTTGTGATTAGATGTTTACTTTTGAATCTAAATTCTAAGATTGCGCATTAATATTGATGATGAAAGGGACAGAGCTCTTGACTTGGATATTCTAGAATGCATAATGCAAACACCGTATACATGACACCATATTCTAGTATTCCATCCAATAACTTGAATTTTTTAAACATTTTGCAGTCTTTTTTTTAAACAAATGAATCAATTTAGCCTTATTCTTCTCGAGTTGCAATCTAGGGATGGGTTGGCAGCGAATGTTGCATTCTTCTCCTCCACTCTTGTCTGTTTTGTGCTGTCCTTTTCAGTCCTTTGTAGGTGTCGCACCCTAGGTCCTTCGTGACATCATCTGGGTACTCCTTCCTTTGTCGTCCTCTTGAGTTGGTACCTTCAACCATACCCTCAATAATGTTCTTGGGGAACCCTTCGTGTCTCAGAATATGCCCCATCCATTTGCTTCTTCTTGTTGAAAGAAAAGTGGCCATATTAGCTCTTTTTTCGTTTATTCTATGGCTTATTATTCCCGGTGTTAAGATAATTTCTGCTGGACGTAAGCCGAAGTTTCTAATACCTATACATCATAATGCGGTATAATAGGATTGATATTAGGGAGTGCCGGTAACCCTAAGTACCCAAGTTAATAGCTCATCCGAAAGAGCTACTTGTCGGCGCGAAATGAAGATGGTAATGAAGAAGGGGGCGGGGGGCCGGGGGTAGAGCAATTAGGTATCAATCAGGTAGGAATGCGGCTGATGGATGGGGGTCACAGTGACCCCCCGACCTGGGGCCAATCCTTCACACTTTGGCAGCTCCCGGCCTATCTACCCCTCAACGTGTCTGACTTATTTCAGGGGGCGCGCAACGTAAGCAGGGGCCAGTGGCGGATGGATCTACAGGGGGGGGGGGGGTAAATGAGTAAATTCATAGAAAAATTCAAAAGTTATATAGTAAAAAAAAGGATATGTATCAACTTTTCAACAAAAAAATTACCTTTTAAACGTACAAAAAACTTGTGACCCCCCTCCCTAAATTTTCAGCTGGATCCGCCCTTGGCAGGGGCATTGCGAAGTGGAGAAAGAGATGTAACTGGTCCGGTGTCACCTGTTCTTCATGGTCAGTCTTTTAGAGACTAAAATTCGGACTGAGTTTTCGAGCATCGGTTGGGTTTGGGTTATTCAATTGTTTGGTCAAGCATTGTTTTGTATACACCATTTTTTTCTAAGACACATGCCGAAGAATATGGGTCTTTAAAAAAGCAAAGTGGTTGGAGGGGGCCTATGCCATGGGCCTAGCTTGCATTGGATCGAGAGGGGGAATAGGTGCAAAAGCGCGATAACATCGTCCATCGATTGGTTTTTGCGGGTTTGTTTGAATTTTTTTAAATATACTGTTTAAACACTAAAATCTGATTTATTATACAGTATATCTACTATAAATTCCCCGCACTTTTTTACTTACTTTTACTTTTACCGCCTTATCCTCATGGAGGGTCGGCGGCACGACAGCAGCGTTTCCACACAGTTCTGTTGTGTGCGTCCTCGGTGGAGAGCCCCAAACTTGTCTTCTTCCTTGTATCTCCCGGTTTGTTACTCTTTTGACTAGGTGGTTTTCGTATCTAGGTAGTACGTGCCCCAAGGGCGGATTTTGCCTCCAATTTAGGGGGGGGAGGGGTCAGCGGGCAGATTCAGTGGATTATAACATTAAAAAACATTATTATTTTTAATTCCCACTGCAAACCCATATTCATTTAATTTTTTTTTGGAGGGGGGGGGGGTGGTTTCAGACCCCCTAAAATCCGCCCTTGACGTGCCCCCACCAGTTCAGCCTCTTTTATCTGAGTTTCTCCAGTATGTCCCGCACTTTTTTACAACTAACTTATTTAATTGAATTTAAAGTATTATTATTTTATAACATTATAAACGAGAATCAAAAAATCTACCATAACGGGACCACCCCCGCGCCCCAAGGGGGGGGGGGGGTTGGAGCACATGTTAAGAAATTTTCACTGGGCGGCACAAATTGAAATCCTTTTCAATATAGTGTACATTTCGCTTTTATCACCCCCCTCCCTCCATAAATAAGTTCAGTTTAGGTCTATTATTTTTAATAATGGGTAGTATTTCTATTTCTAACACTCTTTTTCAAGATTACCAAAACCATTTATATTTCAAAAAGCAAAACGTTAAAAACAAAATACAACATTTATAAGACGGACCACGTAACTTTTGAATATTTTTTTCCTTTTTTTACTAATTTCTAGTTTTGTTAGTTAGGAATTTGAAATTTGAGGCCATTTTCTGCGGGGCAGTATGCCCAAAGTAGGGGGCAAAATCACTGCGGGGCAGGCTTGCCCCAATGGGGCTTCCTTAAAATATGCTCTGGGACTGCATCCGCCACTGGAAAGTTGTGGAAATACCGCAAATATGCTCACTTCCCATGCATTCCAAAGATGTGGTCAATCGTTATTGAGGAAACCATAAAACTAGCATGCTAAATGTCAAAGCGTAAAGGAACATTTCTTCAATCCCTAAAAATGAAGATATCCGTTGGAGCCAAGGCCGTAGCCGTGCTTATTGCCCCCCCCCCCCAAATTAAAAGTTGAGAATTGAATAAATCTAGTTCGGTATAAACTTTACTGCTGTTAATATCGTTAAAACCTCACTATTTCACGCCTATTTTTTTTAAAAATTTCCCCGGGGGGAGACCCCCGGTCCCCCTGTTCGAAGCAATATGAATATGCATTCCTTTGCAATCATTCCTGCTGTAACCCCCCCCCCCCCCCCCGCTGTTTTGCACTTACATTTTAAAAAGTATCCCCCCTCTTTGGGTGAAATGCAATATAATTTTTGTGACCAAGCATCCTTTTGTTGGTTTTCTAAATCCATACTTAACTGCTGTTGAAATGCGTAAAACCCCACTATTTTGCACTTATATTTTCAAAATTTCCCCCGGGGGAGACCCCTGATCCCCCTGTTTGGAGCAATATGAATATGCGCACTCCTTTGCAAGCTTTCCTGTTGTAAAACCCCACTGTTTCGCACTTACATTTTCAAATTTTTCTCCCGAGTTAAACGCAATATTATTTCTATACTACCTAAACCGTCGAAATGATGCCACTGCATTTTAGTCCGCATATCCGCGAAATATTATAAGCCTGTGTTCGCACCGATGCTAAATCCTCCAATAAATTGACTTTTGATGTGCCTAACTGCCTATGCTATCGTATATCCGAGTAACACCATGAACTCTAAAGAATACACTAGACACAATGGAATTTTAAAGAAATAAATTTACACTATAGATTGGATCACAGTTACCAAAGCCCCCCCCCCCCCCCCCCGAGCAATAATCCTGGCTACGGGCTTGGACTTGGAGCCCCTATTATCTTAATATACCCATGTTCTACTTATGCTTTAAACCATCTGAGGGGACCGACGGACAGACAAGTTAAAAGAAATAATTTCGAGCCAAAGACACCGCTTTCATGGAACTGCCTATAGTAAAAATATACCGTATAATGTTAAAACCCTGTATTTATTCAACTGTACAAAAATAATCCTGAACTCTTAAACAGTAAAAGTCAACAAAACGATCTGACTGACTTTTATCGACAATTTCAGAACCGATATTTAATATTCAAAATTTTATTATTTAATATAAAAGGCTACCTCAACATGGGGTACTTAGTTAACATAAAACGGGTACCTAATAGCTATTTATTATGTTTGAATATGGCGTTTTTAAATTTTTTATATTACAGTAGAAGCTACCCAAAAACAATTTAACCGAACCTGAAAATGAAATGCGAGTGTTGTCTAAAGCTGATTAGTTAGGGAGTTTAATATTTTCAACCTGTACCTTTGAACCTTGTCAAGGGCCCATTAAATACATAATTTATGGAGTCTCATACAAATATCAAACGACCTGGGCAATGGGTTCCACTTTTCAGAAAAATCGTTTTAATAAATTTATGATTATCACAGGAATAATGACATTTTAATCTCAATATAGCCCTTTTTTCATAATGTTACGATTATTTCTAGTTAATGAAAAGTTATGAAGATTAGATATTGGAATTTAATGGGAAACGGGAGACATTGTAAAAAGTTTTCAGTTTTCTTTCATAGCGCGAAATTGACAGTTCAATGAATTTTTTAACTTTGTCTCAACTTTTGGGCCGCTCTGGGCAGCTATATTTCATTTATCGTATAAATTATAAATATAAAGGTTTGCCTATTTTACAACCATCAACCGTGTTATGCAATGAAGCTTCTTGTAGGATTGATTTACCTATTACTCCTTGCATTTCTAGCCATGATTGGTTGAGCGACTTCGGTGGCAAGGTGGTATCGGGTTTGTACATGTGCGAGTCTCTACACACCTTGCGATCAATGGCGGATCCACGGGGGGGGGGGGGGGGGGGGGGGGTTCAGGGGGCCATGAACCCCCCCCCCTAACTGAGTAAATTTATATGATAGAGTTTTTTTTAAAAATGAAATAAACAACTCAAATTTTCAACAAACAAATTACCTTTTAAACTTACATACAACTAGTGACCCCCCTAAATTTTCCTATTATACCTATTATAGGTTATTTAGTGTGGCAATTGAAGAAGTTAATCGGCTACAACCACTAAATTGTTTGTACGCGATTAACTTTTTATTAAAGAAAAGAAAGAAGAAAAATGAATTGAAAGCCTATAGTGGATAGCACCAAAGTAAAATTATAACTTAGCCGAGAAAAAGTGTAAATAATACTAAATAATACAATATGTCTTATTATTAATTTCTTTACTACTACTATATAATTATTAATTATTACTATATAATAATCGTCTTTCGCGGTATTAAAAGCAAGCAAGATTAGCGGAATTTAGTGGAATTTAGAGAATGGGCATTTGTTATGCAACAACCGCAGTGCCAAAACCATAGGAGTGCCAAAAAAAAAGCTGGAATTTGATGCAAATTATATCATTATGAGGCCGTTACAGACTTACAGACACTGGTTGATTGAACATTGCAAATAATAAAAATGCCGGTCGAGTGAGTTTGGCCAATGGCCTTACCAATACAAGTTGATTCCGCAAGAACAGAGCCTGCTCCTATCTGTGGCAAACTTGGTAGTGTGCACAGCGTTGGCAGGGGAACATGGATACCGCACTGGGACTATACCAGTCTCTCTACGTGTGTGTCGAGTTGTGGTTACCTCCAGTCAACTCTCCATCTCCCTGAGATGATGGAGTCTGCCCTTAGGGTTAATAAACAGATTCACTCCCCCCGCCAGACAGACAGGGTTGATTAAAAGCAGAAATGCTGAAAGCAGGCGATGGGAAATAAACATAAAATCGAAGGAATTTCCAACTTGTGCTCAGTTTTTGATAGTGATGGCCACATATTACATAAAATGTAGAGGAACATTTCTTCTACTTTATGGCATCCCGTTTATGGTTTAACGAACGGCATTTCTGGAGAAATTGAATTTTATAAGAAAAAAATGGACTATAAGGGTTTCCATTGTCTTTTAACTCTTCAATATAGTTACCTACCTCCTTATTATAGGAGGGTCATTTTTTTGGGGGGGGGGAAGGGTTTGTCGGGTTGGCGGGGGTTGACCACAGAAGGCGGGTACGGGGGAGCGGATATAGGCTACTAGTTTACAAGTCTGTTCAGCAAAATGAACTTACAATTTCTTATTTTCTCTGTAGATTTCCTGGTAGATTGAAAGATATCATGTCGTTACCTAATAACAATGTTTCTCTAAAACAATATTTACCTACGGTTGTTTTTCAAAATAGAGGGGGGGGGGTGAACTGCCCCTCTCAAAGATTCCAACGTCAATCGGCCCTGGTGAACCCATTTGAAAATTTGCAGTATTATACAAAGGGCCGCGAGGTGAAACTCCGTGGCAATTTAAATCAGGTTTCCGTCATAAATTTTGAAGAGATCGAAAATGGCCTAGGGGGCCCCCGGGCCCAGCCCTCGTCCTACCGTATTGACTCAGCGGGGCGCTTCCAGAGGCTATAAATCACCCGGTTCCTCAACCTATCCAACCTTAATGACCGAAACCTATGAATATGTTGAAAAGAAATCACATTTTAATGCATATACGATTCAACCTATTCTTTTTTTCACCTCTGTATTCGTTCCCCGCTTTTCTACCGCTAGCGTAACATGTGTCTATTCTATACTGTGGAAGCTGAAATTCACTGCGGTTGACTTTGACAAAAACATAATTTAGGCTTGTAGAAGCAATTTTTTTTTATTGAAAATGATAAGCTACAAGTTGGTTTGAGTGAAAAGTGAAGGTCTACTTCATCTAAAAATTAAAAATTGTTTACGCGCCGATATAGTTTTTCGGGGTTGTCCACGGTTGACGCACAGACTCCCTTGTTTACATGTGCCGATGTATAATTTATTCACTCAATTTATTCACACAAAATATAAACTTTTTTCTAGATGATTAAATTAGAGTTCCACTATTAAGCATGTTTAAATTTACATTATATGGCCAGTTTATTCTTCCTCTTCTTTTAATGCCACTTTTACCCAAGATTGGCGACCATCATAGCAATTTCGACTATTTAACACTTTATCTGGCGCGGAAATAGAATTGCGCCCCGCTTGTATCCGTGTCTGCGCTCTATAAATTTATGTATTCACGAAAAAAGCCCCTTAAATTGTCATTTTGTATTTGAAAACCTCAGTGGAAGAATGATGTGGGTACAAAAAGTCACTTTTGCCAACTTAACACTTTTCTAGTGTAGTTTTTCCTGAGGAATCCGATGATGCATTTAAAATTAGCAAAAACAAAGATACAGTGGTGGGAAGAATCCGCGGTCAGGGGAAAAACGATGTAATTTTAAAATCAATTTTTCTCGAAACATACTTTAATGGACATTCATCATTCTACACATTTTACCCTTACATCATATATTCTTCATAGTCTTCATATTGGTTGTCACCTTATTATTAGCATTATTTCAGCAAGTAGATTACTGCTGACAATAGACTCCATAGAGCATCATTAAACACTTTAGAAGTCGTCTTAGAAACTTAGGTTCGACAACATTCAGGAAATATAGAGTACGGATTATCACCGAAAGGTTGTTGGTTGGAAACATACTCTATTTTCTGGCCATGCTTCGAAGGGCGCGTAAAACAGGCAGTTCCGCGCCTTCCTAATTTAGTCATTAGTGTAAGATATATTATATATATTATAGCCCTAACTCCGCCAGGTGGTTTAGCAATAGAACAAGAAGTCCTTATTTGTTTACTTATTTATTTAATATTTAATGGCAAATTACCCATTACTCTTCAATTAATTATTTGTACAACTCCACAAAGGGTGAAGGAAGTTACAAAGGATATAAAAAAAATATATAAATCATGGAAATCTACAGCGAATTTAAAACACTTTGATGTCATTGTCGCGGCGACTTTGCGGAAATTAACAAATTGACGTCGCACGCCATGAAAAATCCCAATTTCCTCATTTAACTTTATAGCCAGTTGAGCTTTCTTTTCTGAGTCCAGCCGACTATAAAAAGCTGTGTTTGTGATGGATATGCCGCCTCTTTTATACTTTTACAACCAGAACATTTGGCAAAGTGATTCCGCGTGTGTACGGGAAAAAAGACGGCTTTTCTTTGAAATTGTGTGTGTGCGAAAAAGGTGTAGTTTACCGCAGAATATAGGTTGAACAATTCGTAAAGGGTGACCTACCATAGAGTGTTCTATAAGCTTACAATAGGGCCAGAGACGTAAAGTTGTAGAATCATGGCGGGGGCAAAACTAAGGATACCATATGACGTCATCATTAATGAATCCATATTGTAAACTGTTATTTTTGGAGGAAGATATTCTGATATTATACTTTACTTTATCGCTAGGAATACTGGAGGCACAGCTATGCATTGTAACATAGAGGTGCCAATGGCTCGGTGAAGAATTCTAACACCATTGTTATATATAGGAGAGCGGCACATCCATATTACAATGAATAGTGGTGCCCCCACATTTTTTACGCGTGGTGGCCCTTGAAAAAAAAGGGTAGCTAAGTACAGAGTGATGTTGTACAGGTTATTTAGACATAGGATGAAATAGGCCCTTAGCCGATTTTTCTGCATAATTAGTAAAATTACCTAATTATTGCCCATTATTTCTAATTTTAAAATTGACATTTAGACTGCTGGATATACTAGTGGTAAAATAACTTTTACCATATTAATGGTCCAATCAACCTTTTTCATTGTTTCTCTCTTCGATAACGAATGGAAGACGCGGACCCCCATGGTTTTACCTAATTTCGTACCCAGCCAAGTACAGTTTCACATTTGAAAACATAATTAATTGCCCCGAAATGATCAATATGTGTAGGGGCTGGCATTCCAACTAGTTCACGCTGCTTCGTTTTACCGCCGCATTAAGTTTTCCTTTGTCTGTCTGTCTGTCTTTTGTCTATTTTACACCCTATATGGGGTAACGTGGTATTTCAAAAATATTTGTTTATTTGTTTAATAATTTTTTTTTACAGAGATTCACGCCTTAGGTAATCAATCAACAATAATCACCAAACACAGGAAGGTTGGTTATCAGCATGCTGTGCTGCAGCCCTATTACGGTGATTTGGGAATAACGTAACACCGGAGTTCAATATGCGCGGTAAAATTAATAAATTATTCGAATGCAAGAGTTGTTTTATAATTGAAGGAAATACTAGTAAGCATTAAAATGTACAGGTAGAATTTTGAAATATAGGCTAATAAGAATTTTAATTCATGTGTAATACGAGTAAGCCTCTAAGGGGGGAAAAATTAAAAACTCGCCAAAAACATAGCAGAAGATTATATACTGTATTTACAAATGCTTTCACGGCCGGCGTTACATGAAGAATCAAAAAAACCCTGGATTCTACTGGTTCATCATAGCCAAGGATGAATTTAAATAAATAAATAAATAATATATATAATGTGAATCACTGATGTCAAGACAAACCAAAACGATCACATTTACAAAAATAAAAAATACACCAGGGTACACGTCCGCATGTTCAAGGTGAAATAATAACAGAAAGCAGAAGCATGCGAAGCCCCTCATTCTGCTGCCATTTCCACTTAAATGCTAAGTCACCCGATCTGTCATACCTTATGTATTTATGTATTTATCAATTTGAATGTCTCAGCGTGTCCATTGTCGCTTGTAATCAGTGTGGGTTGACATAGAAAACGTGAGCCATTTAGCCCACATATCTGCAAAATATTATTTGCCTTTATGGCTATATCCGCACCAAAGCAAAATTCGCCACTAAATTGACGTTTAGTGTGCCTATGCTATCATATATGTCATAGAAGCAATATCACATACATTTGAAAACAAACAAAGAATACCACAAGTACAGCACTATTACGTCACTAGATACATGAAAACACAGCCACTACTAGTATCCCTTATGAGACTGACGTACATACAACGACAGGTAAAGTACGTAGCACTAACGCACTACAGCAGACTCCCGACATACGTAAAAACTATTATAAAAACAAATCTCAACGAGTTAACACCGACAAACGAAGACTGCACAACACACTTAATGACTTACTTACATTCACGTAGATTAAGATTTTTTCCAAATTTAAGCTGCACACGGGCTGAGCCCTGCAGCATATATTACTATTACTGTAGAACTTAACTTTTTATGGAAATATACATTTATTGTATTATTGTTATCATATATACGAGTAACACCACAACCTCTAAAGAATACACAAGATACAATGAGTTCTCAAGAAAACAATTTACACTAACTTACATAGCATCACAGTCACCATAGCCACCACCGAAGAAAAATTCCTGGCTACGGCCTTGTACAGAACTATATTTCAAAATTTTTCAGCAGGTGGCACTCACCATCATAAAAGTTCTGTCTTTACAGGTGCTTTGACCCTGTCAGCAAGTACATCAATTCTAGCAGTAATTCTGGGTTGTTGGCAGCCAGAAAACAAGGGAACGGGCCTATCCATAAGGTGGAAAAACTGCTCTCTACGACGCACGTCTGTGAGCTCATGTTCCGATGTGAGCTCTGTTCCGATGCGAGCTTTGTTCCGATGCGAGCCCTGTTCCGATGCGAGCTCTGTTCCGATGCGAGCTACACGGCTTCGGAAGCGCATGTGTCCGACGAAGAGGCAGCCATGATGACAGCCGTAAGAATGAGGATAAACCCGGTAGAGGCAAACTCCCGACTCTCTACGTAATTTCGCCAAGAGGTATATGAGTAGAGAGCTAGTCTGATATTGTAAAAAAAGAGTTCATGAAGACTGATCAGAAAAAAAAGATGAAAAATAAATAGTCCAAAAAAACACAGAAAGGGTGACATGAATTTTGTTTGAAAACAGAATGTTGAGTTGACTACTTGACAATGTTTATGAAGCAACGGTGTGTATTAAATATTTATTTTATGGAAAATAATCAAAGGAGTGCAGCAGCCTGCAGCCTGATCATGGCGATTATAATACCGGTATTTATTTAATCCCCTGGTATTAAAAAATTAAACAAGATAATTTTATAATGGAAAGTGCTATTCAAAATTTGTTTGTTTACATTTTTAAAACCAGGGGATTAAATAAATACCGGTATTATAATTGCCATGAACAGGCTGCTGAAAGACATATTTAAACAAGTAAAAACAAGAAAAGAATCCTGGCTACGGTACTATATTTCAAAAGTTTTCAGCAGGTAACACTCACCGTGATACTCTTTCTGCCTTTACAGCTGCTTTGACCCCGTTAGCAAGTAAATCCATTCTATCATCAGCAAAGCTGGGTTGCTGGTAGCCAGAAAACAAGGGAACGAGCGTGTCCACAAGGTGGAGAAACTGCTCTCTATGACGCACGTCCCCCGAGCTCATGTTCAGATGCGAGCTACACGTCTTCGGAGGCGCATTTCTCCGTCGAAAATGCAGCCATGATGACAGCCATAGGAATGATGATAAAACCTGGAGACGAAAACAGCCGACTCCAAGACAGACTTCTCCAAGAGATAAGTGAGTAGAGATCTATTCCGATACTGTTCAAAAAGAGTTCGTGAAAAAAGATCAGATAGGAAAGGTCAAATATAAATAGTCCAAAAAAACACAGAAGGGGTGTCATGAATTTTGAATTTAGTTTGAAAACAGAATGATGAGTTAGCTTCATGACTAAATTTATGAATAAATAAGTAGGCAACCATTTATTTGCAAAAGACGTAAAAATCCAATAAAATGCAAATCTTGTATAAAAAATTTGGTATAATTTAAAATCCTTCATGAAGCGACGATGGGTTGAAGGAATACTAAAAGACCTACTTACTTAGGTAGGCCTACTGAGATTATATTGAATAGTCCATGCTTTTTTTTATTAAATAAATAATATGTATTAAGTTATTATTAAGTTATGACTTTTTATGGACCCAGGCCTACTTATAATGGCCCATAGGTCCCTTGTCCAATACCAAGGAAGGACCCCATGGATTTCAGACATTATTTATATTGTTTCCGTACGAATTTTTGGCCCTTGGTGAACTTCTCGACGTCAACCAACACCGGTTACTAGCCATGATGGACCAGATGAGATAAGCTTAACATTGACGCAATGAAACAGGCGAAAGCATGACTTAACCAAGCCCAGATACAAATCTAGTCCATGCTTAATAATTGCCCTAGGGTTAAATTTCGGTTGCCTCGACTTTCCCTGTCCCAAAGCAATGAATTGATCGATGAGGCATAGTCTTGAACGGGCAGATCGATATGTTACAACACACTAATAATGGCATTTACAGCATAATGTACTGGCCCTAAAACATACCTACGGGCCTACTATGCCGTTCAGTATTAACCTATTGCTGCTGGGGTGACAAATATAAACAAAAAACAAAGTAATTTTGAATAGCACTTTCCATTGTAAGATTATCTTGTTTAGTAGGCCGGCTGAAGTTAGGCGCCCATTCCACATACGTCCATCGTCAATGAAAATTATGAAATTGAGGGACATTTCAATTCTACTCTAAGCCATTATTAAAATTGATCAAAGATCAATTGATCATAGAGTAAAATCACAAACAATGAAAGAAACAAACTAAAATTTAAAAATGGCGTCGTGGGATATGACAAGTACAACTATTTTAATTGATTTCTTTAAAAAGAACGCATTTCTGTGTAAAAATTATAATAAGGATTAAATAATAAGGCGACGAAGAAAACAAATACAATTTCAAGAAACAAATGCAAATAAATTTCAAAAATTTGGCGCATACGTTTCAATAGAAAATTGTCAATTTTTGAAAAAAACATGTGGTATGGCCGCCATCAATGGAAAATTGAAATGTCCTTCAATTTCATAATTTTCATTGACGATGTACGTATGTGGAATACCCGCCTTAGAAAGCATCGTATATTAATTTTTAAATTTTTTTACTGTATTTATAATAAGTTAGTCTTTTTTATATTAATTTTCACGGGAAAATCCTATCGGTGCCCCTTCGAACCACTAATACTAAAATTGTATACTTTTTTTTCAAGTAATAAAGATTTACTTAACTTTATTGGGGAAAAGGTGCCGCAGTAAAATTATTATTATTCTAATTTATTTGTCACAGCTGTTTTGGAACATTTCCTCCACTCCCTTTTCCTGATACCTAGTTTTCATACGTTTACAAACAATGTAAGCGATTTTTGCCCGGCAAGCTGATTGAAGAAGGAAAGCATCCATCACACACACGCACGTACATTCTAAAAAAAAAAAAAAAAAAAATAGGTACCCATCAGGAGTAGCCACTAATAATAAAAACACGCACCAGTTCCTTGTTATGTGGAAATTTAAACTGAACGTCAATAAAATCAGTGCTCCTTGATATAAATAAACAACATTAAAAAAAACCAAACCGTCTTAAAGTTTATGATTATAATATGTCATAAACTAAACTAATTCAGGAGACATGATATACCCTTTTATCTGGCCAACCGAAGAGGGAATCCAGGTACACAAAAAATGCATGAGAAAAAATATTTTATCACCCAATTAGACGCGAAAACAGCCTATAAAATTGCTCTAATAAATGATAACTGGGTTTTGGCAAATTATGGCAAATAAAAATTTATGCCAGTAATTGATTTGGTGCAAGAGAATTATGGTTGTACCTTGGTATAAGGTACACCCACGTAAGGATTTTGGGTTGTAACCGCGGCGTTGCTTTTTTTATTCAAGGTTTATTCACTTAGCCATAATCAGAGTAAATTATACCTGTTTGTGTCTGAGTACGTTTGCTTATTGAGTGATGAAGCGTAGCTGTGAAATTCGTTTGATACAATAGTACGCTTTTAGGTTTTTAGGCACTGTGAGAACCGTTTTTTGGTTATTTTTTTTTTGGTGAGACCTTTTGCTCCTTAATCACTGAGTGCAATCTTTTGTCAAATATTTCGGAATCAACCGTAAATTTAAATTATAGAGAAAGTATTGTGTATACTTATCCGGGAATCTTCTAGATTAGGGGTTCTCAAGAAATATTTCGGTGTCTCCCTCAAAAAAATTTCAACGTTGCATTGGCTCCCCACGTACATATAGATATGTGGGGGGGGGGGGGGGGTGTTGAATGCATGTATTCATATAAGATGGTGATTTATGTAATGAAGAAAAAAAACAAAGTTATCAGTATCTAAAATGTTTTTTTAGTCAAAAATTAACTTGATAGAAACTCGATGTTTGGCATTATTTTCAACTTATTTTTTCATAAAAGCAATAACATATTTTTTCGCATGGCTTACCATTTGGGAACCCCAACATTTGGGGACCTCTGTTGGCTGTTTTAGTTCAGTGGTTCCCAACCAGTGACAGTCTGCGGACCACTCAGGCCTACAATGTGTCATTGTGGACCACACCTTACATTATATATATATATATATATTAATAATAATTATATATATTATTATTATTTTGAAAAAAATATAAGTTTTTCAAGGATATCATCGTATTTAATTGACAGTATGATTTTAATGTAGGTAACGTATGACAAAGTTAATGGATGTGAAACTTGGGCACGCATGTTTTTTTACAAGATGTTGTATATTCGCCTTAATGTTCTTGCTAGCAGCCAATCACAAGTCATTGTAGGCATTCTCGCGGACCATTTGCCAAGGTCACGCGGACCACCGGTTGGGAACCGCTGTTCTAGTATGGAAGAGAACCAAGGGCGGATTTTAGGGGGGGGGGGGTAAGGGGGTCTGGTCCCCCAAAAAAAAAACTAAATGAACTTACACTAGATAATATGGGTTTTTACAGTGGGAATTAAAAATAATAATGTTTTTTAGTGTTTTAATCCACTGAATCTGCCCGCTGACCCCCCCCCCCCCCCACCTCCCTAAATTGGAGGCAAAATCCGCCCATGAAGAGAACTAGCGGCTATTGAAGAATAGAGACAGCATCTACCTCCTATAGGAAGTAGAAGAGCGACTCGTATCTGTACTTGGTTAAATCATTCTTTCGCCTGTTTCATTGTGTGAATGGTAAGCTTGCCTTAGCTTGTCCATTATCCCTTGTAGCCGGTGTAGGTTGACATTGAGAACGTATACCAGTTTGCCAATGGCCAAAAATTCCTATACGGAAACAATACTTCTTCTTCTTCCCGTGCCCCTTCAACGTTGAAGATTGGCGATCATTTGAGCGATTTGCACCTTAGACACGGCTGCGCGGAAGGGAACAATACTAATAATGTCCAAAATCCATGGGGTCGTTGACATTGGACAAGGGACCTATGGGCCACTATAAGTAGGCATGGGTCCATAAAACGTCCTTCAAAATAAAAATGCTCAAGTGGAAGAGCAAAGTGGGTAGAAAATTTATTAAGACACGAAAATCTGGTACACACCATCAGTCCATCATTGTCCATTGAGGGCACAGTGGAAGGAACTAACAGAAGAGGACAGCCGAAGAAGGAATTCATTGGAATTAATGTTAACTTAGTCTTTTGGTACTAAGAAGCCGGCCGCCTTACCAAGTTGAATCCAGCGGACCAGAGCAGGTTCAAAGATGCAGATAACTTGGTAGTGTGCACAGTGCCGGTAGGGAAACATGGTAGGACTTGTCCTGGTCACCTCCGAACTAATCGTGTGACTTTACTGTGTTTCCAAGTGGTTCCGAATCCACTATAATCAGGAGGTCCCCTGTGCTATGGGCCCACACCGTGGCCTGGGACTGTGTCCAACCATACTACTACTACTGGTACTAAGAAAGAAATGATGGGAGCGTACCTATTTTTCCCCCGACGTCATTTAAACCGCTATTATTATGCTGGTACGTACCAATAAAACAGTTAAGGTCTATTTTTTACCCACTCACTTAAAATAATAAGCAAATTATAGACAATCAAAGTAACACAATCAACAGTGCCATTGAGTGCAGACGCACCATACCGGAATTATGCCAATTTAAATCAATGATAATTAAGCTATGGAAGGTAGTTAGGTAGCTAATTTTTTTATTAGCTCACCATTATAAAATGCAAAATAATCAATTAAAGCGGCACCAATACAATAAAAGACATAGTGCAGTGATCCCATTGATATTATGCGAATTTTAATCATGCATCAATTATTGTCAGGATGCATACCTACCCGAACTCAAATGTACCGTAAGCGTAATACAATATATTTGCCAATAGAGTTACAGCTATAATTAATGTCTGACATAGACAACTAAAGAAACAATAGATAGGTCTACATAAGTGTCTAATTAAACCAGTTAATAATACATCACGGTTCATTGTAATTTATAATTTTTGGCAGCGAAAGAAATAATTCCATAAAAAAAAGTTCATTCATCATACACAGGTGTAGGCTATACTGTGTCATTAAGTATACATTATGTAAATATGGTGGATAACATTATTGTTGTAGCCTACGCAACGCGAGTAAATATTGTTTTTCCTCTAAAATAATGGAGATAGTCGCATGCCACCAGAGACGGATCCAGCCCATTTTATTGCGGGGGGGGGGGGGTAGTTGTGAGTCAAAATAGGAAAAACATATGTAGGATCGATTAAATCTGAGCGTAATAAATTAATTTGCAATAGATTTACCAAATTTGGAGGGGGCAGCTACCCCCCCCCCCCCCCCCCGCTGCCCATCCCCCTGTAACCGTCCATGCATGCCACTGAAATAAAATGAAACTTTCAAATAATCTATTTTTTAGAAGAGGTTATCCAACCCGATACACTCCGTGTAAAAAATACCAAGTTCCTTTGGCCCATCAAAGTTGTGATATCCAGATGGGCCAAGTTCCTTTTTTCTGCCTATGTATGTTGTGATATCAGGATGGGCCAAGTTCTTGTAATTTTTCTCTTTGAATATTTTCTCTAAAAAATTAATTTAATTTTTTTTTCAGAACTTGGTGCTTCTTCATGCTTACTATGTACCTTGACACTGACACATGCTTTAATTGGACAATGATGACGCATAAGGTATGGCTAAATGGCAAATTTGCAGCTGAGACGATAGTGTCGTTACGTAGGTATACCTCTAATAAACGATAGGAAACTATGAAGAGTTTTGCAAGGGAAGCACCCAAGTTCTGAAAAAAAAAAAAAAAATTAATTTTTTAGAGAAAATATTCAAAGAGAAAAATTGCAAGAACTTGGCCCATCCTGATATTACAATACATAGGCAGAAAAAAGGAACTTGGCCCATCTGGATATCACAACTTTGATGGGCCAAAGGAACTTGGTATTTTTTACACGGAGTGTTTTGGGTTGGATATCATATCTTTTTGTACAAATAACAAATAACTTGACATGTATGCATGGAGTGTAAAAAAATTGAAAGACAGAGGAAGAATTTATCATCTTTCCACCATACATGGCTGTACTATGTATGGTGAAAAATGCTGGAACCGGAACAGCCATGATGGAAGATCGAGAATAAATTTGAAAAGTGAAGATTCGAGAATTTTCGGGAAGAGTCTAGCTAGCACCAGAGTAACTAGAAGACTGACAAGTTATAGAAAGCCCATTTGAAAGAAAGAACAATATACAACATGCGAACCACTACATAGATATACCTAACTACCTACGTAGGAATTAAGCACATCTAGAAGCTAGCTCTCGTTAAGTGACTACGTTAAGTTACGTAATCAATTTTCTGAATAAAGTGGAAAAAATGGGGAATGGCAAGAATGAACCCAATCCAAAATTTCAGTTGTCCTGCACACGTGGATGGAGCTTGCCATACGTATGCTCGGCCGTAAGCTAAGTACGTAAAATTCATTACGTGATTGCTAAGTTATCATAAAACTTTTCCGGGTTTTTTGATTTATTCTGGGGGTTTGATGGTAAGAAGAGACTAATTCCTGAGTTTCAGATCTCCAGCACATCTGGAAGTGTGCTATAATTTGTGTCAGTGAGTGAGAGAGTCCACACGAAAAGTGTGGTTTTGGGGTGTTTGGATTTCAGCAACCAATCATGCTAGAGTACTGAATTTTTAAATTGGGGTTCTGCGCTGTATTTAAGGCCTGAATGCAAAATTAGAGGTCAATCGGACAACTACAGTGATGGTTGGAAAGTGGTTAAAATGCCGTAAACTCGCCGTGGAGATATACTTGCTGGGAAGCTCATCGGGGGTGTATATGGAACTTGGTCGCGCGCTGCCGCGCGCGTTGATAGTAGCCAGACCAAATAATAGGTAGATACAACCCCAAAATCCAATACGCTCAATTTTTTTGCAAGTCACTATGAGTTTCTTGGAAACTGTAATTAATTTAAGTTGTAGATAACAAGTTAATGCGTCAAACTATAACATACAATCTGTAAAAATTGTGTACGGTTTGACGCATAAACTAGTAATCTGCAACATAAAATAAATACATTGAAAAAAAACTCATTGTAACTTAAGAACAAAACAAAGCGTATTGGATTTAGAGGATAGGGGATAGAGGACTAGCATAAATTCCCAGCACTACAAAAATGACTTGTCACGCTTGTCTTACTGCCATATCCTCTTAATTAATTTGATTGTTTTACTTATAAAAATAAAAAGACAAGCCAAGGTCAAGGCGATATATTATTCAGTTAATAAACAAGTAAAACGACTTTTCAAAAAATACAACATTTAAAACCAAAAACCGCCCAGTAGTCAGTAGTGAAATCCAGCATGCGTGCCTGGATTCTTCTCAAAAACATTATTTTTTCATGAAGGCTTCAATTTCGGACTACTTCTTTCTCTTCCCTTTTTAGTGCCGCGTGCGCAGCACCTCGGACCCATTTCTTATACTTGACCCGAATTCTTTACTTAAAGTGAACATATCTGACGCCCCTGCGCAGTGGCGGACTGGGCCTAGAAATCGGCCCTGGCATTTTCGGATACCTCTGATCAAAATGCTGTTAATGTTAATGCTTGTTATTAACACACATTTTATTTTATTTTATTTTGAAATATGCTACGATTTTTTTCCTTTGAACGTCCGGCCCCAAACAACTATTTTTGGTCCGGCCTACCGTGCAAATGCCCCTACCCAGCCCGCCATTGCCCCTCCGATACCCACGTGGAAAAATTGAAGAAAAATCTTGCACCTCTGACCTCCGTCGATTTCAAAGGCGCACGCTTCCCTGTAACACTTCAAAAACCATTATGCAAAATTGTATTCCCCCCATATACCGCAACTCAACACCTACGTGGGTCGTCCCATAAACTTGTGCTCGGGTTGACAGCCCGTAAGTATTGAAGGGACAAAATTTTGTAGGAGATAGATCAAAATCTCGGTGGGGCTCTTGGGGCCGACGTTGCCGCCCCGCTGGGGGGCTAGGCCCCGTCCGGGGGCCCGAACAGGAGTCCAGCCTTCTCCGGTACTTGCCTCTGCATATAACTCAACGTCAGGATGGATTTTTCTCGAAATATTTTTCATAACGTACCTTGTACCTTTTGCGTACCTATACCTGAGTCCATGCTGAGTTGAGGACAATGGCATTGGCACTGCTGATTTTGATAGCATTTTTTTTTAAATTCATTGCATCGGGAGGGTTGGAGGTGGTTCATAAATGACGTGAAACCTCTGGCTTTACATACCCTCCGAAGCACGGCAAAAAAATGTAGCAATTGTGGGACTCAAACCACCAGCTTTTCATATGAAAGTAATTTTACATTGCAGGTATTCCCATAATAATCCTATTAACCGTAAAGCGATTCCACATGTACATAAGGTACAATATAATTACAGCATAACTTAAACTTAATTGACAGTAAGGCACTCACAGTCGTAACTCCACACATTTCAAACAAATTAATTATTGTAAAGTACAATATAAAATAACAATAACAATAACTCTACTTTCATTTAATCCGCAAAATGCCTCTCGGGCAACAAAGAAAACCCATGCCGAAGCATTATCTCGTTATTTATTCGTTTAACTTTTACGAGAGACGTACCACCTCGTGGTATATACAATAATATGGTGAGGCTCGGGGAAAAACGAGCCAAGTCGCAAATAGTGCATTTTCAATTATCAATGTGCATTAAAAAGGCACGTTTGCGATCTATGGCAATTGGCAGCCAGTGGCGGAGCGTGGGATAATTGCGAGTGTAATGTGTTAATGTTAAAGTTAGAAAAAAAACTCGCATCATTTTATGTAGCATAAAAAGTAACAATTTGAAGTAAAAAAGAAAACATTTGAATTCTAACCTGACGTGATTCTTAATTTTCTTAGACTATGATATCATCATGCACATACAATCTTATTTGCTCCCGAGTCACAGCTTCCTAGTAGATAGTACATTACCCACATCCTTGTCGAATGCCAAAACCTCACCCACCACAGAACCTGGCCCCCACAAACATCCCTCTCAACACTACTACGTGATCACGAAACCCGAACTATCCTCTCATTTTTAACTACTAACCTCATCAACCTCCTATAATATCCAGAAACTGAAAAAAGCAAACTTACATTAACGAACATAACCTACCGTACCTAACCATATAATATACCTGGGCGTGTGTGGCCTAGACGGCATTGCGCCCCAAAAAAAGAAAAAAAAAAAGATAGTACATTCTAATGATTTGTTGAGTGTAATGCGGCATTAGTCACCTTACATGCATGCTCTTATGGCTCTGCTCTACCACTGATGGCAACTCGTGGTGTTTAAAGTGGGGCGAGGATCATAAAAGGGGTATTCCGATGGCGACATCTAATATCAATTTCTCCTTTTGATATATACAGTAAATATAATTTTCGCTACAGTACTTAACTATTTCATCCATCATTTTGAATTTTAAGGTGTTTATCATCGTAGCTGTTGTAATTTTTCCATGAACTTGATAATTCAGTTTTTAATTTAATTCGTTTCATTTCAATTAATTTCATTTAATTTTAATACATTTAATTTCAATTTATAATTGATAAACGTTCTGTGATCTATCTGTTTCACTGGAACACCCCTGCAGAAATTCCTCGTAGTACTATGTGAAATTGTCTTTTACAAATTGCAGAGACATATTTTTTCTAAAATCAAGGAAGATTCTCACAGTCGCAATTTGACGACGTCTTTTACATTACCTTACAGCCATACGGTAGAAGATTTCTAGTTGATTTTTTCATGATTTTGGAGATTTTAAAAGATTTTAGAAGATTTTGAAGATTTTAGAAATCTTGTGAATCAGACTCTGCGGGCTTGCACCAACCAATCACCAATCACCAAGCTGACCTAGCCCCATCTCTACAGTGGAAAAGACGTCGTTAAATCGCTCCAAGAATCGTCCGCGTACCGGGCCTATGATATTGTTTCTAACTCTGCTTTTAATTCCAGTGGTAGGTTGGTTTTTCCTTTCCATTGGTGCATTGCTTTTTTACTTTTAAGTCCCCTTTGTCCCCATTGTTTCAAACAAAACTCGACTTAGTCCTTTTTTCGCCGTTACCTGCATATCTGCACTAATGTCTGGTTTTAAGCAGACTGTACTCAGCAGGTGACCGCCTGCTTATTTCCCATCGCAGTTAAACGACTGATCGATTCACGGGGTGCTCGGGCTATAAAAAACTAGTTAAACGTCTGAAATGGCGCAGTCTGAAATGTTTAAAGAGTTAACGACGGCATTTGCTCATGTTAACAGTTAATTAACGTGCCGGGTGTCACAAAGCTAGCCGCCGTGAGATTGAATAAGCGTGGTCTGCCTTGTATATTATTGTTTATCAGCGATTATTATTACTTTTATTTTATGGCTTTATTTGTGTAGGTTTGAGTGACATGTTGGGGGTTTTGAATGAAGAAAATAGGCGGGTGGAGTCAATTAACTGTATTGCAATTATATTCCCTGATAATTGCAGTGTAGGCTTTTAGGGAATTACATAATTTTATAGCTATTACGGTATATATATATATAGGTATTACGACATGTTAGGGTCGTGGGTTTGTAGATCAGGGGCAAAATGACGATTAGGTACATTTTTAGACAGGAATGTAATGATTTTCAAAGATGAAGAATGAAAGGCGAAGGAAAGACTAAGAAGATGAAGTCGTCGAAAAAAAAGACAATAACACAAGAAGAGCAAGAAGACGGTGAGAGTGTACGAAAGGATTGCTAAACCGTATAGCGTATGTAACTGAACAATTGTACACTGTTCCTGTAACTTCCAAAACTTACAGAAATGGGGAAATATAACACTTAGGAAAAGAATTATGAAACATAATGATAATGATGATGATCGTGAAGGTAATGAACATGATGCAGGAGAAGAACATTAAGCAGTTGAAGAAGAAGAAGAAGGAGATAATGATGGTGTAGGAGAGGATTCCTAAACCGTGGCGTATGTAAATAAACAATTGTTCACTGTTTCTGAAACTTTAGAATCATACAGAAATGTGAAATATAACTCTTGGAAAAAGAAAGAAAAAGGAAGAAGAAGAAGTTGAAGAAGAAGAAGCAGAAGAAGAAGCAGAAGAAGAAGAAGAAGAAGAAGAAGAAGCAGAAGAAGAAGAAGCAGAAGAAGAAAAGAAGGAGATAATGATGGTGTAGGAGAGGATTCCAAAACCGTGGCCCATGGCGTAAGTAAATAAACAATTGCTCACTGTTTCCAAAACATTAGAAAAAAAAGCAGAAGAAGAAGAAGATGATGATGCTGGTGTATGAGAGGAGACCTAAACCTGAACCGTGCCGTATGTAAATGATGATGATGAAGCAACAATAGCTCAATTTTCTGGTAGTGTGACGGCCATTTCCAATCAGTATACGTGTCAAAGTGAGACTGCGGAATGCCGGCCCCCGTGTCTCATCAAATTCTGAATCTCGGTCTGTCAGACCCCCAGCCGCGCCGCCTATCGACGACTTATGGCATTCGATACGTCTTACCATTTTAATAGTCAATGGGCAGAGTCGAAGTGTTTTGTAGTGAAAGAAGTGGATATACCACGCTGAGTAAGCAAATTTTGTTCGGTATGGGAATCACCAATCCTGGATCCAGTGATGCACTTTCCATGAAACTATCCATGAAACTGCTGGAAGGAAACCAATATTGAAACCAATATCCCCAAGTAGAGAGTCCATAGATGGTGGAGCGATGACTGGAGAATCATTGTCCTGCAGATCACCCATCAGAAGTAGAAGAAGAATAATAATAAGAAGAAAAACAACAACAAAGAGAAGAAGGAGCATCCATTTGATCCATGAAACCGCTGGAAGGACGAATTAGGAACCAATCTCCACGAGTTGGTAGTCCATAGATGGTGGAGCGATGACTGGAGAAGAGAAGAAGAAAGAAGAAAAAGAAAAAAAAAAACGTACCTAAGTTACATCACAATCTGATCAGTGGTTTCGACTTTCGGCCCTCGTCGAGGACCAAAAAACAGCGTTCATTTTTAGGTGCACAATAATGCATGTAATATATACTGTACAGTCAACTATTTTTAGGAACCTGTGAAAAACCTTAACCTATTGTACAAAAAAATCGTACAATATACAAAGGCAAACTGTTGTACGGTACCTGTGCAACTCGCTGTCCAGCGCGCTTTGTTTTCCGATCGACACTATAGTTTACAACATACCAACCCCATTCAAAACCACAGTGTTGCTCATAACTTATCATGCGTAAGCCTCAAAGAGCAAAAAAAAATATATATGTACAGTATATACTGTATGTAGATTTTTACTTTTCATTCCATTAAAATAATATTACTCATTTAAATAATGTCTTCTAATAAACTACTAACCCACAGTCATAATTATGAGCGCACTTACAGCACATACTATACCATAATAATTATTCTACAATAAGACGTAACTTACTACCTTACTATTGTGATTTGCCTTGGGCAATTTGATCTTCAGCTCTCACGATACCCCGAAGACTCCCATAGCATGCACTTAATGCAAATATTTATTATACAGAAAACATAACAGTCATTTGCAAAAGCGCTATAAAATCACGCTAGCGGCAAAATTCACACAGTTTGCGAAATTTAACACCCAGCGCAACGCAGTGGTCGAATTCGCAACATGCCGAGTTGTAGCAATTTATTGGACACGAATATTATATTCATGGAAGAAACACGAACCTAATGAGCCTGAAATAGAACAAGACTATAAAGAATTGATGATGTAGATGACCATTGGCAGGTTCTGGAAGCTGCTCGTACCTTCTTATGAAGCCACAGGAGGTCTTATAGCTACGATGTCACCGTACCTTGGTAACAAACCTTAAGAAGTGGTACCAGAGCATTAAAACTCTCCAGAAAGCAAATTTCTTCAGGTGTATGACGTTATTAAGCTGAAGTAATATAGTTTAAGCAGTACGCAAATATTGCATGATTTCTTAAACACTATTGGCTTAAAATTCTTCACTTTTGCCACATTTTTACTTTATTAGCGGCCAAAGTCAAGAAAAACAAATGCTCCTCAATCTGGTTTTACGATTTCAAAGGGAGGTACCTTGTTGCAGGTAGGTAGTCATCTATTTTTAGCTCTGGCTGTTTTTTATGTCAGTTATAACGAAATAAAATAGACTATTAGGGATCGGTTGAACCATTAAATATGTTTGGATGCATCAGAGCAAGTGGCTACTTCGTGTTGAAAGGGAATGGGCGAGCTTTTGAACGGTTTTAACGTTGGGGGGTCAGAAAATTGAAAATGTTCTTATAGCTGTGTGTCCTACTGTTTTTTTTACGTTGATGCCTCCTGACTATATTTTAGTTATGTTTATAGACGTTTGGGTCAGGTGTTCATTTTGAATGAATTTTTATATAGGCTGGCTATACTGCTATGACTTACTTGACTAAGCTGGGCTTGTCCAGCCCGGGGGAACTTTTGGCCGCTGCCACTACACCCCGCTATCTTCCGCCACTAGCTCCCAGTCTCGGGTGCCAGTGGCGTGCACATCCTCGAGCACTTGGGGTCTCTCCATCTGAGCCTTGGCCTACCGGGGCGCCTAGGGTGGTTGAAGTTGTCTTCGGAATACTACTATAGCATGTATAAAATATATAGCCTTCAAAAGGTTTATGGGCGTTAACGAGGACCATCTACCAGTCTTCAGGCCTCAGATCTATTTGTTGCCCTGCCCAACGATTGACTCGAAGCAATAAACGTGTTTGGTGTTGTATATAATCACAATTCAGCACACAATAATTCCACTTCACGTATACTTACCCAAGCTGACACCGATCTTGATCTTGATTCAACGACCAAGAGCCAGTGCTGCCTGAACCTAGCACGAGTTATGACGCTTTGAATAAAGCAGAGATAGAAGCCAAATAAATCAAGAAATGGATGACAGGTTCAGAAGGAGCTGGAGAAACAGCTTTTGCTTGACTGGAACGTTGGATTCAATTGTGGGTAATTCCAGGAAAAGAACAGTGGTGTCGAACAGTAACACGAGTTTTGACGTTCAAAAGAACCGGTGCGAGTGAACCCGTACTTGCATATGCATATTTATCAATTAATATGTACAGATGATGTGACTATGAGTAGTTCAATGATAAATAAATGCCCCTGTTAAATTTCGGTTGCCTCGACATTCCCTATCCCAAAGCACGGAGTTGATGGATGGGACGGTTGTATGGTCTAGAACAGGCAGACCAAAATAACGCAGTAATAATGGCAAGGTATTAATTGGGGTATTGGGGTATAAATTATCAAATATTTGTTCAAAATATGTTGTTTCTAACGCCTGCTTTCAGCATTTCTGCTTTAAGCAACCCTGTCAGCCTGTTTGTTAACTTGAGGCACCCTAAGGGCAGACTCTTTCACCTCGGGGAAAGGGGAGTTGACTAACAGGATGTACCTCCTGATTATAGTGGATTCCGAACCACTTGGGGAACATGGTAAAGTCACACGATTAAATCGGAGGTGACCAGGACTAGACTTGTACTGCCTAAGCGCGTTATCATGTCCCACCAGGTTCCCCTGCCAACGCTGTGCACACTACCAAGTTGCCGCAGTTTGAAACATGTTCTGCTGTAATGGAATCAACATGGTAAGGCCGTTGGCAAAAATGTTCAAAATGTTTTCGTATTCAAAACCAAAACTTTGCTTGCAACCTTTGTTACTCTATTTAACACCTAAATCATACCTGAAAAATCATGAGGGGATATATGATTCCAGTACAGTACCACAAGTGTCCCGACGTAAGACGAGTTACGACATTTAACTCAAGACAGAGAACGTTCCGGATAAAGTATACAGAAATAGATGGCAAACTGAGATGAATAGCTGGTTTATTGTAGTACTCTATACACTCTACAGGATCTATTGGCTGGAAGCTGCCCGCCACGTAGGATTCATGAAGCAGCGTGATTCCTGATTAAAAAAAACAGTGCTGTCCGGACGTAAAACGAGTTACGACGTTCGAAAAAAGGCAGAGGAAGGTTCATAATAAGTAAAGAAATCGACGACAAACTCAGAAGTATAGCTGGCTAATTGTAAGACTCAGCAGCGCCTATTTACTGGAGACTGCGACGCTGGATTCATAGAGGTACGTGATTTCTGGACAAAACCACTGCTGTCTGAAAGTAACACGAGTTACGACGTTCGGCACAAGGCTTAGAGAAAGGGCAAAAATAAATCAGGCAGTAGACGACAAGTTCAGAGGTAGCCAGCTAATTGCTAGGGCGCAGCACCTATTTGCTGGACATAGGCACAGGGAAGTGCCATGCATGGCCCCCCACTGTCGGTGTTCCTACTGCGCTCCTAATTAACCTGGTCGAAATATTAATCGGTCGTAAATCGTCGTGGTACGACTTGTAGGCGCATCGCAAGCAAGCGCGGTCCATACTACAAAAGACTGTATGCTACTCCTACGCCTCTTTTAAACGTATTGGTGAAAGGGAGCTAGGGTGATATATGGCCGGTGGTTTAATGTGTTAGGCGTCGAGAAATTGGTGGTAGAAAGACAGATTGGTAATTTTTTTTTCTTTTTAGTTTTGAAGTGCGTTTGAAAAGGACATACGAGGGACATATTATAGACTAATAATGGTCTTTTATATATAATCAGTGGGATTCATAAAATGATAAAGTACCTTAGCTTGGTGGAGAAACAGGAAGAGAAGAGAAGATGGACACCTGCTACAACGTGTGCAGTGACTATTGGGTGGAGGGTGACAGACCACTTCGACGACCCAAGGGTGGACCTAGAAACAAAAGTGGGGGAGGACCTCAGTACCATTGGTTTGTCACCAGAAGATGCACATGACCGAAACACCTGGAAATTGAAGATCCATGCCGCCGACCCCATGGAAGGAACAAAGAGCCGTTATAGTAAAGTAGGTACCTAAAACCTTAAGCTGCCAAAGTGGAAATGCAAATCCTTCAGTTCAGGACATCAGGAGCAAGGGCGGATTTTGCTCCTAATTTAGGGAGCGGGGGTCAGAAGGTAGATTCAGTGGATTATAACATTAAAACAACATTATTATTTTGAATTCCCACTGTAAACCCATTTTTATCTAGTGTAAGTTCATTTTATTTGGGGGGGGGGGGGGGTCCAGACCCCCTGACCCCCCCTTAAAATCCGCCCTTGATCAGGAGTAGAAATTGCATTCATAATACAATACACTAAAGTGTACCCCAACAAAACAATATCAACATCGACCATATTGTCCATATATTTACACATCAAATCAAATCAAATTAAATTTATTAAATTAAAAACAACAGCATTTACATAACAATATTACGTATGGAAGGAGAGCCCAAAAGACAAGTCCCGTGCTGGGCCTCCCTTTGCAACTATAAAAGTAAAAGTAAGTTAAAAGTTAAATTAGTGCCAACACAAATAAAAAAAATAAGAATTAAGTAAAAATTGCATGCACAAACTATTATACTCCCCCTCGTGAAACTCCTCTCTAAACCTCCTTCCGTCCCCCTTCCAATCAAGTACCTTCCGAAATTTCATTTTTAAAGACCTGTTCCTGAAGAGCTAACTCGTTAGCAAAGGGACAGGATCTTGACTGAATTGGTCTAATTTTCAGGAAGGAATATCGCGTAGGCTTATGTATCGCACTATCAAACGATGGGAAGAAACCCTGAACATTTGCGATAAAAAAAAGATCGGGTCGGCCACGATTGGTTTGTACCCCAGCCGTCATTCAAGCCGTTAAGTCGCTGATCAACTAGAAAAAAATGTGAACATTGCAAGGAGGGGGGTGCCAAATAGCCAATTCCGCCCCTGAACGGTAACCCTAGTTAAAGAAAAACGATCCGAGAAACCACAAACAGCTTGGTCGAGTCCAGTAAACATCTAATAGGATCAAAAAATACTTGTTGATTATACAGTCGTAAAGTCGATAAATTTCAAACGATATCCAAGTTTCCCACCGTTCACTTGCCGAATTCTCAGCATATCCCCGAGCCCAAAAGAGGCACGTAGTAACATTTTGAACAGTACGGCTGGATTTCCCACGAAAACATTTAAGTAGTCCCTATGCCTCGGGCCCGTAATTCAGCTAAAATAACTGTGATTATGACCCGCGGGTCCGATGGGACGGGAGCTGCACTTATTCCCAGAAATCAATAGGTACCAACCGCAATATGGGTATTCTGGGTCTTTACTGAAATTGGTTGACATAACTTTCGAATGATCTCTTCATACTGTTCCCACAGACATCCTGCAGTTTGTGGTTTTAGGTTTGTTAAAATATTTGCGAAATTGACGTACCTTAGGCGCCCATTCCACCGACCGGCTAGGGCTATTTACAAAAACAGTGAAGTGGGAGCAGACATTCAAGACTTAGGCGGGGTTTCCACCGACCTCGCATTGCAGAATTGACGGAAATGTTTATTTTCCTCTATGCCATAGTTAAAATTGATCAATGATCATACAGTAAAATCACAAACAAACAAACTAAAATTAAAAAATGGCGTCATGGGATATGTTATGTACAAACATTTTAATAGATTTCTATAAAAAGAAAAATTCTAATTTCCGTCAATGTCATTTGCATTCTGCAATGCGAGGTCGGTGGAAATGCCACCTAAGTCTTGAATGTCTGCTGCCACGTCACCTTTTTGTAAATAGCCCTAGCCGGTCGGTGGAATGGGCGCCTTACTTATCGGCGCTACGGCCCTAATAGTAATAACAATAATGTTCTACGGGCCTAGACTTACTTATAGTGAGTGGTCCATTGGTCCCTTGTCCACTGCCACTGACCCCCTGGGTTACGGACATTATTTGTTTTGTTTCCGTATCCCTCAATGGCAGAAATTATTTGGTAAAGTTTTACGCTAAGAGGATATGATACGTAGAAAATGAGCACCCCAAAATTTGTTGTTTTTATTGACTTTTTATTTTTTATTTAATTAACAAAGCAAGTCATTAAAAATTTGGCTCGTGGAAGTTGTAGAAGACTGCTTCACGCATCATGTAATAATAGGAAATATTAAATTTTTGGTACCTTAGTTCTTTCATAAATACCAGAACGGACTAAAATTATGCGTATTCTGGGATTTTTGGAAGAACTACAAAACCGAAAAGTAAAATTACCCGATTATATGATGCACAAAGTAGTCTTCTACAACTTCCATGAGCCAAATCTTTAATGACTTGCTTTGTCAATTGAATAAAAAATAAAAAGTCCATAAAAACAACAAATTTTGGGGTGCTCATTTTCTACGTAGCATATCCTCTTAAAGCATGAAGAACCGGTCCGAGTTTACTCGAACATGCTTTCCAATTTATAAAGTAGTAGATAGATATAATGTGTCATTTCATTGTAAATAATTTCCCCTATAGTTAAATGTCGGATCCCTCGGTGGGGGGGGGGGGTCCTCCTCAATACAATAAAAACCCCTTAAAACTCAATTGCATATTCTGGAACGAACAGACCAATACATAGAAGCAGTATAGTAACAATGACAGGGCACGCAATGTATTGGAGCTTGAATTTTCCATAAATTCTTCAAAAAAGAATTTTTTGCACAGAACAAAATTTTTTTTTTGGGAAAGCAACCTGTTTGGTTTTGTTACTCTATTGAACACCTAAAACATATCGGAAGGTAGAGATCATCGATAGTAAGGTACCGCAGAAAAATTATTTTTTGATCAATTTTCATGGAATTTGAGTTATTTTTATTTTTTTTACCGCCAGAAGCAAACTATCAAGGGGCAAGCAACCCACCGCATTTTGTTGACATTAATAATCAATACAATATAAGTGAATTTAAAAGAAAAGAAATCCTTGGAGCCATTTTTGAGAAATAATTCTTTTAGACGTTTTTTTGGACTTTTTTGAGAATAAAACCCTTTAAAATTCAGTTGACCCCAAATAAAAAATTGATTTTTGTAAACCTACGTGTCAAATTTAATCAAAATCGACTGAGTAGTTTGCCTGGAAATCGATGAAATGACGGAGCGACAGACAGAAATTTCGTAAAAACCACTTTCTTGTGTTCCTGGGACCTCAAGATGTGTTAATCCGTTGAAATCGAAAATTTCGACCATCACAAAGCTTTCCTTACACTACGTATAAATTGGAAAGCAAATACACACACAAACGGTTTCGGCCACGTAAGCAAACAGTAAACACCAAACGGTATGCAAGATAAAACTTAAACACATTGTCAAGGTACGCACAGCATAGCATGTACAATATTAAACCAATTAACATTTAAAAAAAAAAATAAATAAGTGTTAGCCCCAACAAGGGGGAACTACTTAAAAAGGTTATGTCACTGGACACTGGTTACTGTGCCTGTCTTGACAATGTGTTTCAGTTTTATCTTGCATACATAGTTTAGTTTTTACTTGACGATGGCGTGAGCCGAAACCGGTGGTGTGTGGCGGTGGTGTGGTGGCGATCCCCTCCAATGCTAAAAAAAAAAAATGGCTGTACCCGTAAAATCTAGAGGAACATGTGCTAACTCTACAATCCAATACATGTGAAATTTGATTCTGACAGAAGTTTTTTCCCCTTCAGTGGTTCCTTTACATCTGGAGGTCACCGTAGTATTTTAGAATGCCAGCACATAGATAAGCTTCTAGCCAAATACAATGAGTCAGATTGTAAACAAACTTTTGAAAGCTTGTGTCAACGTTTCCCGAGTATATTTGCTTTAGGCGATTCGACGTCATAATGAGCTTTAAGTGAGTATAGGAGGATATTTGTATACATTTTTTTGAAATTTCCTGACGGTATCTCGCCACTTGCTTCCTGCATTCCATTATCTATTTACGCAATGCCGGCCTAACAGGGGAACCCCTCATGGGGATAGACTAATTTATTGCGTGTAGATTTAGAAAAAAAAACTGCTGGAGATAGGCTATAAATTATTTGTGAAATACCGCAAATAGACCAACAATCCCTTTTCTGCTCTGGCCGATCAGGTGTAGGGAGATTCCATAAAACTAGTCTGATCAATTTCACTTTAAATGGTCGCCATCTTGAAATCGTTCATTTGTCGTAAAAAGTGTTCATTACGCTTGGAACACTCATAAAAATCAAATAAACACGGTGTCCCGCTTTGGCGCCCATTCCATTGACCGGCTAGGGCTATTTCCAAAAACAGTGACGTGGTAGCAGACATTCAAGACTTAGTTAGCGTTTCCACCGACCTCGCATTGCAGATTGCAAATGACATTGACGGAAATGTTTGTTTTTCTTTTTATAAAAATCTATTAAAATGTTTGTATTTAACATATCCCATGAAGCCATTTTTTTAATTTTAGTTTGTTTGTTTGTGATTTTACTGTATGATCATTGATCAATTTTAACTATGGCATAGAGGAAAATAAACATTCCCGTCAATTCTGCAATGCGAGGTCATTGGAAACGCCACCTAAGTCTTGAATGTCTGCTACCACGTCACTGTTTTTGGAAGTAGCCCTGGCCGGTCAATGGAATGGGCACCTTTTGCAAGTTTCCGAAATAAGTGTTTTAAGTCTTGGCCGGGTTGTATATTTATTCTTTTGAAAACATCGTCGGTTGCTAGGCTACTTGGTGCGGCCCTGTACAATGCTCATTGCTCACCCTTAGCAACGCAACGTCGGGCACGATCAGCAAATAAAACATTTCACACATGGGATTAACGATATAGGAGCCTTATTTACTTGACACCCCTCGTATTGGCAGCTCCATGGCAATCACACACAGTATGAAGCTGTGCGTTTTAAATTAAATTCGGGCTAATGGAAAAGGGGTTTGGTATAATGTGTGCAAGTTGTGTCAATTGCAGCAGCTAGAGGTGTTCATGGCAGTGTTATACAAGGGTGGTTCCTTTAATACGTTGGCTACTAAAGGTGGATGATTACCTGTTTTTTACCTACTTATTGTCCACTGCCATATATACAAGCACAAACTATAGGGAAAATTGGTTTTAGTGAGTTTCAATATATTAAGACACGAAAGGTTTCTTCTTCTTCTTCTTCTTTTTCTTCTTCTTCTGGGCTTACAGCCCTTGAGGAGCTTTGGCCTGCTCCATAACCCAACACTCTTGCAAGTGAATTTAATTTAATTTATTTAATTTTTATTTATTATTATTTTTATTTGTAAATTGTATTAATTTTATTATCATGGGTTAATTGTAAAGGCCAAAAATTCGCCAATATGGAAAATAAAGACAAATTTCTTTCTTTTTTTCTTTCTATCTTATGAAATATCGAGAGCAGTGACGTCAAAATTATATATACCTAATAGGTTAGCAGTTGGCTGGTAGAGTAGATCTCTGGGGCTAAAGCTCGCACAATATATGGACGTTTTTCATTTCATTTCAAAATTATCTCATTCCCTAGCAGATTCCTCTCCATTTTCAGATTATAAAATATTACTAGCATATTATTATTAATAAAATCAAATATATTTGAAAATCTTTTCTTTTTCTGTCTGAGGTGACATCTTATATTCAAACTAGCCCAGAGAAACCCCCCAGGGGGTTTTTGTACTATGAAATATTGTATGCCTTGTAGTTTATGTTGAATATATGCTCTTGGTCCGTGGAGTAACGGACAAAGGAAACAAAATACAATATTATACGTTTCCGTCGTCTTTCTTGTCTTGAAAGTAGCTATGAGTTTCTGAGTAACGCCTAAATGGTCTCAGAGGCGAAGACGCGAAAATCTCTAATCTTTATTTGAGTTACAAACTGTAGACTCTTATTTCTAAAGTTTATTTTTGTCACTTGCACCACTTGGCTCCTTGGTGGTTCTAAAGAACTTGAAGTGCAGAAAGAACGGGTCGGGAAGAAGTCCGGCCGGAGGAATTAGTTAAAAAAAACTGTAGCCAATCTGGGTTATAGTGGTGGTCTCATATCATGTACCAAAATGTAGAGGAGTATTTCTTCTAATTTATGCGACATTTGTTATAGCTGTACCATGGATATTTCATGAAAAATTTGACTTTGTATTGCATACAATCATCGCGTAGTGGGGGTGTCCAGGCCGGCCGCCTTACCAAGTTGAATCCAGCGGGCCAAAGCAGGTTCAAAGATGCAGATAACTTGGTAGTGTGCACAGTGCCGGTAGGGAAACATGGTAGGACTTGTCCTGGTCACCTCCGAACTAATCGTGTGACTTCACTGTGTTTCCCAAGTGGTTTGGAATCCACTATAATCAGGAGGTCCCCTGTCCTATGGGCCCACACCGTGGCCTGGGACTGTGTCCAACCATACTACTACTAGTGGGGGTGTCCGATTTGTTGTTAGCAAAAATGTGATTACATTATTTTGATAAATTGTGCAAATATACTTTTGATAAACGATGAGTTCAACAAATGAACATTATGACATGTGACGGATGAATTAATTGGCTATAAGTCACAATTTCGTATTAATTATTTCTTGCTTAAAAGAACTACACTACTTTTTGCGCAAAAATACATCCAAGTGCATAGAATACGAGCTGCCCTACATTACGTTGTGTCCAGCATATGAGGTGTAATAAATAAAATAATAAATAAATAAATATTGACTTTTTCGTTCTATTACTAAGCCAACCTAGCGGAGTTAGAGCTGTAAAGCCCTCTCTTACACTCAACTAGGAAAGCCCGGGACCACCTGCTTTACATGCCCTCCGAAGCATGACCAGAAAATGTTGCCAGTGTGGGACTCGGACCAACAACCTTTCGGGTGAAAGTTGGAGTCTGTACCACTACTCTACATGCCCTGCCTATCATGTGCAAGCAACGGCTAGTCAGCTAGTTACCCCCCTTCCAATTTATTAACTGGCTGCGTATTCTATAGGAATGCAATTCATAACCCATTGAGAGTAGAGGAACCTCCATCTTTCTCTTGACTTTCTTCGGGGTGTTGTGATCAAAAACCTGCCCTTCTTTACCCTACCCGAAAAGGTAAGGAACCTGTTAGGGTTGCGTTGACCCATTGCATGTAGAAAATTTTCCCTATTACGTCGACATTCCATTCATTGCCCAGATGTCTCTTAAGCAATCAGATCACCGGCTATATGCTTTAATAGTTGAATGGAACAAGCTTTGACATTATGTAACAGGCGTAAGCATGGCTTCACCGAGATCACTCGATGTAATAAATATGTATTTTTAATCATCCTCTCGGATCACGGCCCTTCCCCTCGGCATTTCCTACTCCATGGATTCGCTCCTGTCTTGAAAACCTACACTATACATACAGAAAACTAGTCCAGTCGAGAAGTAAAATAATAAACACAAACTTCCCCTATATTGCAGTATTATATCAATCAATCAATCAATCAATCAATCAATCAATCAATATATTCAAAATTAAGAATACAATACAAAATATACATATTAGAAAATGAACCCTATAGGCCATGTGGCCCGTGATGGGTTCTGTCTTAGTTGCTAGGTTAGTATTATAAGATGTTAATATTAATTATAGAATAATAATTAAATAATAAAACTAGGTATGCGGTACATTATACATTATTTGGCAAATTGGCATTCTCTTCGTTAAGCTATTCTCCCGGATATATGGTATATATATCACAAAAATTAAATGTGGTTGAAGGAGCAACCTCCTCGTTATAACCGAAAATTAGAGGACATAGAAAAACTGGGCTACAACTAAAACACCTAAACCTTTCACTTTTAAAGAAAAAAATCTCCAGAATCACACGCCGCACCCATCACATGTTACCCACGCGGTCACATTGCCTTCTTCTTCTTCTTTTAATTGGAACTTGCCTAAAGACATGTGCATAGACCGGAAAACAATAGACCTCTGACCCGTGTCCACAAAGGTAGTCGTCTGCTCAACGGGGCAAAACACGAAGAATTTCCTGCAGGCGGCATCACTTACTGCACATGGTGCGGGTGAGAGCTTACTCATTCCCACGGAAATCCTTTCCACCTCGGGGCAACCTTTAATTGCCACCCTAGTGTTTACTCTATCGGAAAAACGCTTTGCCTCTTCATACCTTTCTAATTTATCAATCAGGCTCGAGCGAGACGTGGCGCTATTTAACTTACTACCATCATTAAGAACCTGTTCCAAATCGCCTTTAAAATCGTTGGCACCTTTTCAATTCCTTCTCGTACTCTTAACATCATCGGTAATAGTTTCTATTAATTCCTTGCAAATATTACTAAAATCAGCAGTAGTATTCAGGTTAATTTTAGCAACAGTTCTGATATTCCTGTTTTTGTAACAGCAAAAATAAAAAATTTGTTAACTCAACAAGATGAATGTAGACATGTTTTAGCAAAACTAAATGCTCACGCTGGACTTGTAAGAGTTGGTTCCTTTGTACCGATTTAGTTTGCTTTTTCTCAATCCGTTTTGTCTGTTTGCATTTTATCCGTCATCTGTTTTTGCGCAGGTTTCTTTGTTATATATAAAAGTACATTAGTATATATCTGATTTGTTTGGTTCTGCGCTGATGCTTTTGATAATTAATTGGATTTACGTCAAGTGTTTTTTAACTTGTGGCTCGGAGGGAAACGTGAGGTGTGAAAAGGATTATCTAGCCATCGCATTAGTATAAGAAGAAGAAGTGTAAATTTAGAGAACATTTTGAAGATGGGAAATTGAGAAAATTTAAGACATAAATAATAGTACTACAATAAATTGTCTTATTTATTTATTTTGCTACGTTAATTATTATGTTACCTTCACCACAGCCGGCCGCCTTACCAAGTTGAATCCAGCGGACCAGAGCAGGTTCAAAGATGCAGATAACTTGGTCGTGTGCACAGTGCCGGTAGGGAAACATGGTAGGACTTGTCCTGGTCACCTCCGAACTAATCGTGTGGCTTAACTGTGTTTCCCAAGTGGTTCGGAATCCACTATAATCAGGAGGTCCACTGTCCTATGGGCCCACACCGTGGCCTGGAACTGTGTCCATGTCCAACCATACTACTACTACTACCTTCACCACGGGGAGACACAGGCAAGCATACAGACGGAGATTTTGGAGTTCAACTCCACCCTCTCAATTTTTTTGGACTTATATAGAATAAATTCTATAGAGAGCACTAAGGGTATTCTCAATAATGATGTTTAGTTGTGAAAAACTAAGCTAACCAGCATGTTAGCTGAATGCACTTTGGGGGTTCCTCAAAGCAGGGATGGATCCAGCCCAATTTTCGGGGGGATAGTTGTGGGTCAAAATAGAATGAGCTTATGTAGTATCGATTCAATTATAACGTAATAAATTAACTTACAATTTTGGGGCGTGCAGCTACCCCCCCCCCCTCCCCCCCCCCCTCCCCCCACCTCCTGCCCCCTGTATCCGTCATTAGGTTACAGCGATTTGAATTTTCTTGGACTTTTAGGTCGGTTTCCAAACAAATAATTATTTATTTAGTTATTTCTTTATTTTTATTTATTTAAAGTGACGCTGCCATCAATAGTATCTTGCTTCAATTTATAGTACATTATTAACCCTACCAGCTAGAGGTACACTCACGATATGTACTAACTCGAATAATACTTTCAAGAGCTTTAACTTGATAACTTCAACATTGTGAATATCCTTTACTGAATTATATTTACAGATTTGGGATGAACAGAGGGAAGATACACACCCCGGCCTTCGCACTCTCTTTTATTTCAGCAACCTGTGCCTGCAAATCATCAGGCAAAACCAAAAACAAGCGTCCGGGGCCAAGGGCGGATTTTGCCTCCAATTTAGGGGGACCGCCCTTGTCCGGGACCCGGGTACTGCAGCTCGGGGTATAGCATGACAGGCCGACAAGGGTGGAAAGAGTTTGACCCCCTGTTGCGTCCACCATGCCATCTTATGAGCAAAATTTGCTCTAAAACTGCAATACATCCGAACTCCATGTAAAGAAAATATTTTCAATTCCATCAGCACTCAGTAGCTAAGACTAAAACGTGTGACAAGAAGTCAGGCAAATTAATGCCATTAAAAAATAGGGACACACAACGGTTCCTTAAAAACAAATTGAATGTATGAAAATTAGTTTAGAAAGTATTATAAACATAATCAGAATCTGAATAAACTATATTGATCAGTGAAAAATACAATTAGTCTATAGGTACGCATTTAAGCTGGTATTCGGTATACAACAAAATGCTCATGAATTGAAATTAGAAATAGGTAAATTTCCCAAAGAAAAAAAAAACACCAAACGAATTCACGGTTAAACCATGCAAAGCCGTGAAAAAAAAAAAACGAAAAACCCGTTGAGTGCGGTGTACTGGTAACCAGGTACCTAAGCACGTGTAACCACGGAGAACCAGGTCCACGAGCAGCTTGCCAGCTATGGCGGCAGTGCGCGTTACTAGCCTCGCTTTAACGGACGCGTGTACCCGACGCCGGGCGAATCCCCAACAACTCTCCGTGCCAACCCCTTGCTGTGTAAACCACCCCTAACTATGTTCCGCATTTGACCAAGTTTCGTGCACCCCGCAACCATGGACGACGACCCCAACACACCAACATTGCCTGAAGCCTCTTCATCCACCGACAAGACTGCCGCGAAAAAAGGACTGAGCGAGCTCATGCGCGAAAACCTAGTACAGTGCTCCCTACAGAGCATGGCGATAACACTTCAGACGTCATTGATGACGTCGCTACAGCAGGTAGCGTTACTGCCGCCTCGAAGCCCGGTTGCCGCAGCGTTAAGCCTACACGCCTACGAAGCATATGTCGCATTGCAACGGTTAGGCGGAACGCCACGTTCGTCCTCCGAAGCAGCGACGTCAACCCTTAACCTACAGGCGATTGAGTCATACCTAGCACTGCAACGACTTGCAACAGTGACTACTCCAGTGCCGACGGAAGACACGCAGCTTGATAAAGACGTTTTAAGTCTTCTAGAAGACACTGAGGACGATTTGTCAGCGGTGGTAAGCACTATTGATCTCCCTGCGTTCCCTGGTGACGCTCCTTCTGCGGTGGTGTCTGTGCCGCAGCCTGCCAGCAGCCCGGCTGTTTCTTCGACCTCTGCCTCGTCGTCTACTACGATCTCCAAGCCTAATACCTCGCGACCAAAGAAGCAGTTTATCTGTAAATTTTGCCAGAGACAGTTTACAAAGTCGTACAATCTTCTTATTCATGAGAGGACCCATACGGACGAGCGCCCATATACTTGTGACATTTGCAATAAGGCGTTCCGACGGCAGGATCATTTGAGAGATCACAGGTATAGTTTTATTGTCTTTTACTTTATTTTATGTTGAAAGCTTCCTTTTAAACATAGTCATTAGTACTATTACAATATATGGGATAATTTTTTATGTAGGATTATTATAGAATTTATTTTGGACGCGTTGATAATAGAAAGCAAAATATAGACGAACATGCAGACATGTTGCTTTTTTATTACTAGTAATACTTATGTGTCGTACGACAGTTTAGAGCACTTAAAGGCCAATTGTAGGGGTTAAGGCTCTGACTTTTGCCCGTTAGGTAGTTGGTTCGAGTGCAAACATGAATTTTTTATTTAGATTTATTAGAGAACCTAGAAAGAAGGTGATACAGGACATACAGGGTTTGAGTGGATTAAAAAGTATATTAAAAACTTCTATATATGCTACTCCTGCGTCAATACAAGAGTCGAAGGCATTTTGCGGATTGGCCTTTAATGCCGCGGTGCAAGATGATTTTATCCCCCCCCCCCTTTTGTCTCAAAATGTTGTCTTACATCAGCTTTCAAGCGAGGGGAACATCTGAAGCCCATATAATAGATTCATACTGTATCTATTTGTCGCCCAAATGTACAACTATACAATTTAGTTACAATAGCAGCCTATGATGAGGCTATTCATTAATAATGTCATTAAGATCTACAAAATCCCAGAAGAACTTTACAAAAGGACGCAAAATAATGTTCTGCGGGAGAAGACGCAATAATGGAATGGTTCGTAACAAGCTTATTGGTGCCTATTGTTGTTCATTGGCCCTAGTTTGTCTTTGTATATGGAAAAATGAAAACGAAACAAACAGGGGAAAAAGGTGCCAAAAGGTGTGTTAACAATTCAACAATTCTAACCGAATTACAAATAACTACGTGTCAATTTGGTCCGTCACGAACTTTAAAGGTACCCCGTCCCATTTTCTATCATACTGTTTCAGTATAGGATTAAGGATTGAGCCTAATGTGGTGCTCACTTGCACTTGTAACCCCCCTCCCCCCACTGATTTTCTTTCATGGGATACAGTACTAATAATAATAAATAATTAATAAATAAGCTTATAATCTGTTGCCAACAGACAAAGTCCAAAAATGACATCACTTACAAATTTCGATAGCACGTTTTATACATTAAAGCATATAGTCGTATGTTAAGTATGTTATACCTAGAATATACCGTATATAAAAAAGGATATGCTGAGTTACTGACTGTAAAATTGTATCTCTGATGGTCACATCAGCAAATTAGACGGCCCCAATACACGTTATAGCACGGAGTCAAAAAATATCGATCATATAAAGCAAAAATGAGTGGTAGAAATAGAAGAACTGCTCCTGTACATTTTAATTCATAGTAATACACTAATACGTACTATCGCCGTTATTGAACTTTTTGATGGCGTGAAAAAATTCAATAATAGGTGAGACTCACGCATGGGCGTCGTCAGAGAGTTGCGGGGGGGCGTTCTTTAGAGGGGGACGTTTCTCCCCCTTCCCCCCCCCGGAAGGGGGAGAAACGTCCCCCTCTAAAGAATTCGACGAGTTAATTTGATTAATTGGATGAATTCACACAGTATAATCCCAAACCTTTCAAATAAACCCGCGAAAACCAATTGGTGTAATCAAACTTTTGCACCTGCCCCCCCCCCTGGATCCAATCCTAGCTACACCCATGGGTCCACGCATTCTAAAACTATGGCCAAATCGTGTTAACGGAGAGCAAGGAGGCTACATTTGAACTACGCGTTACAATGTAGAGAAACATTTCTTCTACGTTTTCAACTCCGAGAAGTTGGACTTTGCACAAAAGACGTGTCTTAGTCCCTTAGGGTGTCCGCCCGTCTCTGTACTTGGTTAAGTCATGCTTCCACCTGTTACACTGCGCCAATGGTAAGCTTGTCACAGCTTGTCCATTATCGCTTGTAGCAAGGGCGGATTTTGCTTCCAATTTAGGGGGGGGGGGGTCAGCGGGCAGATTCAATGGATTATAACACATTAAAAAACATTATTATTATTTTTAATTCCCACTTTAAACCCATTTTTATCTAGTGTAAGTTCATTTATTTGGGGGGGGGGCAGACCCCCTGCCCCCTCCCCGCTTAAAATCCGCCCTTGGCTTGTAGCCGGTATACATTGACATCTAGGACGTATACCAGTTTGCCAATTGCCCAAAATTCTTACGGAAACAATATAATTAATGACAAGGGACCAATGGGCCACTATTAGTTGGCCTAGGTCCATAAAAACGTCCTTCAGGAGTTCAGGACTATAATGTGTAATGCATTGCCTTTATGGCGTTAAGTTAGATGGCTGTTGTGTAGCTGTGCTAACCTGTCTAACATTACGAATCATGTCAATACGAGCATATAAGTGGAGGATATACATCAACTACTGTTCTTGTCGGGGCTTGTGGTCCAGCGGTTAAGACGACTCCCCTGTTAGGCGTAGATCGTGGGTTCGAATCCCGCCAAGCCCAGTTTTTCTATATCCTCTAAATTTCGATCCTTCAGGACATTATTAATATTATGTAGGGTCTCTTATATCTTCGTCCCAATTGGTCGTCGCGACGGTAGAATATAACTGAGCATTTATCTGTTTTTAATAGAGGTGAGAAAATTGGGATGGCCTCTCAAGAATGTATCCTAAATTGGATTAATAAAAAACATGCTATTATTTTTGCCCAGGAACTTTATTACGTCTCATAAAAGCCATCGAGCAGTGCTTTAATACGCCCAGAGGCGTTCCCATATCACGAACTCTCTTATATGCACATGCCAGTAACATTAAATTTTTATCCAATACTTCGCTTATGTCTTGCTAGGTTTCCTTAGAAATGCTGAACCAATTTTTGTCCCAGAGATAGTACGCACATCATTTAGGACCCCGAAGGAGTGCAAACGAGAGGAAAAAGGCGAGGACAGTGGTCGAATGGTTAGAGACATGGTTAGGATTGGGTCTAGGGGGGGGTGGGGGACAGGTGCTAAAGTTCGATTAAAGTCATTGGTTTTCGTGGAGGCAGGGGCGCAAATTTGGAGGGGGGGGGGGAGACACGGTCCAACTTGCCCCCCAAGCTCGTTTGGGGGGGGGGGGCTTTGCTTTGCCTCGAGCCTCGAGCATTGTAAGACATGGGTCATACTTTATGGTCCCCTTTGCAGCAATTTGAATATAAGCATTCCTTTTTTAGCTTTGTAAAATCTACAGCGATACTTTACTACCATTAAAACGCGTAAAACTCTACTATTTTGCTCTTATATTTTAAATTTTTCCTTATCCTGACTGATGACGTCATAAGGTCTACTTAGTTTTGCCCCCACCATCATTCCAAAACTTTACGCCTCTGCGTGAAGGAATTTGAATATTTTTAAACATTCAAATCTGATTTATTAGATCTAGTTTAAATTCCCCGCACTTTTTTGTTTTGTGTAAATTGATTAATGAAACCCAATTCTAACTAGTGTTAAGTCGTCAAATTTTTTTTGGGGGGGGGGATTATTCAACTCAAAAGGCTGGGTGAATGATTATTACAGATTAAATCAGCTCAGTCTAAATTAAGGGAGACGACTCGCAGCCAGAGACTACGTCGTACATCTTACGTCGTACGTCTTAAGTCGCACGTCCGAAGCCCCTCAAAAATAAACAATAAATAAAAGCATCAGTAATTTCTATGACACATGAGGCTCCAATCAAATCGAATCAAATGAGCATTTAATAATTATTGAGCAATTGACAGAGTATACACCTTATCGCACCAACGTCGAACGCACCTTGAAGAAACATGCTATCATTTTGTGTACCTTTGGGGTGTGACCTCGGCAATAAAATGTGAGCATCTTTGACGCTCAAGTTTGTTTAAAATGCCAAGACAAGGCCGACGGTGATTGCAGAACACAATAGCAAATTTAGTAAGTAAACGACCGGCTGTGAAACCGTCCATTTTATAAAGTTATTTGTTCCGACTAGAGTTCTATATAGGATAGATGGGTCAATCGAGCCAGCCAAAAATAGTTTTTAATCCCGGGGCCACCTGCTTCGTCTTTTCAATAGCTGGTCGAAGGCCCCAGAAATTCAAAAATATATTTTTGGTGGGAAACGAATATCCTGTCTCTCCTATATAGAAATCAAGTTCCTGCGTAGTCCAATTGGTAGAGAACTGGGCTATATTAAACGAAAGGTCGAGGTTCGAGACGCGACAAAGAATTATGCAAGAAAACCTTTTCCCCTTTTTAAATAAATATATAAACATATATTTCTGTTAAGTGATACAATACAAGTAATCAACAAGTAATTGACAAGAAAGTATACTGTAAAATTGTCAAAATATCGTCAAAATCAGGCAGTTCTTTTCCTGGGTCTGCCCGACAGTTGTATATCCCCACCCGAAGGGGCCAAATTGAACTGTCGGGAATGTTGCTGACTTCGAGACTAGGTTTTTGCTTTCATGAAAGCTTTGTGGTTTTTAGTATTTTCGATTTAGGGATTTCAATGGATTCACACGTCCCAGGAATAAAAAAATGGCTTTTACGAAATGTCTGTCAATTGGTCTGACTATATCGGTTTGTCTATCCGTCGATTTGTGGGCAGATTCACAAACATCAAAAGAGCATTTTCAACTTTCGGGGTTATATACTCCATATAATACTGCAATAATTCGGGGTTCACCTCTGAAAAAATAAAAATGAACGGCAAAAACTTTTTTCTCTAAAACGGCTTGAACGGCTTGATTTTTTTTAAACATTAACATGTGTTGTATATTCGTAATTAATGTGAGCAAACCGTTAAAGCCGTTTTCTCCTTGATGGTTTGGTTCTGGGGGCAAATTAAAATGAAAAATACTCTGGTGAGAAATGACTAAAAAATAATTTTGCTATGGAACATTTCAATCGATGTTTTCTTATTTCAGCAGCCTAATCATGGCGATTATAATACCGGTATTTATTTAATTCCCATGTGTTAAAAATGTAAACAAATAAATTTTGAATAGCACTTTCAATTATAAAATTTTCTTTTTTACATTTTTAATACCAGGCATACCGGTATTATGATCGCCATGATAAGGCTGCAGGTATTTTTTAGTTGCTGAATATAGTAACGGGTTGCTTTCCCAAGGAAGGTTTTTATTTTAAAGAAAATATTTTTTATTATAAATTCTGGATAAATAATCCATGCCCCAATGCATCATGGCATGTCGTTATTATTGTGTATGTCTGCCCATTCCAGACTTTGCAACTGAATCATTGAGCAATCCAGTTCTTTTGAATATAGGAAAACAGCCCAAATTTAACCCTAATAACATAAGCATGGTCCATGGGACTATTCTAACTATTACGGTATCAATAATAAATATAGATACTTACTTACTTACTAAATATGTAAATAGGAAAGCATGTACGGGCTCACTCGTTCCGGTTCTATAGAGTAACAGTACGTTATTGAGTATTGAAAATATAGAGTATTGAAAAATTAAAAAAATGGCGCGAATATCTCAAAACTGAAAAAAATGGAGAGGATTGCTTTTGCTAATAGGCAACTCATATTTAAGATGTGAAAATGTAAAGCTACTATAGTACAAATGTTTGTGTATCTTTCATTAATTTATCGGAAACCTAACGTTCACTATTTAATATACATAATATTCCAGGCTGTGGAACGAGGAACAGGAAATAATTTTTTTGACAAAACAATGAGTAATATAAAGAGGTGTAGTGTAATAGTTATGTTAATATATATAATAATCATTACTGACTCACCACTCTGCTAGTCCTGTGTTCGAGCGTATATTAACCCTCTTGCTATTTGTAAATTGGTTTAAAGATATCTCGTCGCTTCACGCTCAAATTTTCCATTATCCAACTATAATAATGAATGGGTATGTGGACCACCCCTATCTTGAAGAGACGACATGTATTTTGGAGCTTGCACCCTGCCGATGTGTCGAAACGTAACGAGGTCATTGAAAACTAGATTTCGCTCTCATATATTTTTCTCATGTACCGGGCGCTATACATATATGAAAATCGATTCTTAAGGAGTAAACTCCAAAAAGTTTTGTTTTGACTACAAAAAATGTGGAGGCCTCTGTTATGAGAACTTTATCTACATTTTAATTTGGATCCGTCGTTCCGAAAACAATGTTTTCACGTTGCTGATATATCGTACATGTAATGCTCCAGAATTTTTGCAGGTCAATTCAAGTATTTTCTTGTGTTAGATTAATTCAGTGGCTGATTCCTAAAGGGACTATAGTTCAATGGTTTACTGTGCAGTACATCTACACTATAATACGATCTAAGTTTAAAAAAATTTCACCGGTGGGTGCTGAGACCCCCGGACCCGGATGTATTTTATTAAATACGGTATCATTTTTAATTTCTAATTTTTTTCAAATTGTTATTATTTAAGTTAATTTAACTGCATTAACAGCATTGACATAAGGAGCCCTTAATTATTCATTGGTCCTGGACCTGGACTCTACAAGTATTTGGGTCCCCTCTGAAGAATTGCCTGGATTCGTCTCTGGATAGGTTTGAATCTTTATAGGCAGACAGACTGTATTTCTACTTAAAATTGAGCTGGGATCTTGCGGTGAAGACCGGGACCTTGAAGACCCCAGAACTGACTAGACTATCAGATATCCTTTGATTTCATTATGACCAAGGTCACCGAGGTACCTAAAATATAAGATGGTTCTCGGTACCTTGCCATCCATTCGCCATTGGACTGTAGGTGTACCTAAACTGGGTACCCATACACTATCGAAGTATGACTCATACTTGACTGGGCACGATTAAAAATGTTGGGTCATACCTGAGGAAAACGCCTATATAATTTGATGAGCTAGGTATTGCAGGTGCGGATATAGGATTCCATTTAGAGCGGAGAGGAGAAAATATTGAGACTTGGTCTTATTGGGCTTAGGACTAAACACGTCTACACGGATCAATTCCAAAATTCGCTCAGTGGCGAAAAAAGACAATTTTCTTTGTTTATTTCCTCCATTGAAGCTAGTGCCCCTAAACCAAGGATTATCGGTTGTGAACCCTTATTGCAATTTGCACCATACGGCACGGAAACTTGGAATCTTACTGTCAATGACGCAAACAAACTACGAGCATTGGAAAGAAAGAGAATTAGTAAGATCTATGAATCCCTATACGAAGACAAGAGAGTGGCGTACAAGAAACAACGCCGAAATAGACGCCATACTTAACGGAGAAGACATAAGATGGCTGGGACACGTCCTAAGAATGTCAGACGACCGTATGCCGAAAAAAATGTATTAAGCGTGCAGGACGATGGTTGGACGTCCTCGAAAACGCCGGAAGGATGAGTTGGAAACTGACCTTCGCAAGTTGCGAGTCCGTAGAAGGTGGACCGTTGTACAAAACCGAGATGACGGGTGGAGTGTTGCCGAGCAGATCAAAGCTATTCAAAGGCTGTAGAGCCAGAAGAAGAAAGAATGGGGGTAGGTATTCACTACTTGTGAAAAGGGAGTAAAGAAAGAAACCGGACAGAGCTGTAGAAATGTACCGTACATATACTCGTAAAGAATGTCAAACGACCGCATGCCAAAAAGATGCACAAAGCAAGCAGGAAGATGACTGGCCGGACATCCTCGAAAATCCTGGATGCTGGAAGGATGAGTTGGAAACTGACATTCGTGAGTTGGGAGTCCGTAGATGGTGGAGCATTGCATAAAACCGGGATGACTAGAGGAGTGTTGTCGAGCAGGCCAAACCTCATCAAGGACTGTACTCTGTAGAGCCAGAACAGTGGGGTCACGAACTAATGAAAAGCTGAGGTCGTTCACAATAGCAACTCTCAAGGGGAATGGGGTCCGGACCACGTGGCGGTCCCCCCCCCCCTCGCTGGGAAAATTACTGAAGCAAATATTATAGGATTTTAAGGTTTTCAGATTTCTGAATCTGCCCCTGGCTGTAGCCTGTATGGCTACAATTCAAATTGATAAGCTGCCTAGACCTGGACCTTTGGTTACATTAGGCATTACACGGTATTAGCATACAGATCAGAATATTCAAAAATTAAAAATTCCTCTCAGCTCTAGTCACGAGTTTGTCGTGTCGCCCAACCCAGCCCTGAGAGAGAGAGAGGGGAAAAAAAGCACCTAATCACCCAAAGATTTGAGGTGTTTATGCGACGCGCCATGGGTGTACTCCGTAATTGCCGCTTGCATTGTTTTCCAAATCAATGAATGCGCGGAGTCGGAACGGCGCTGTGCTCGTCCTAACCACCTTTGACTGTGAGCTTCATAACTCAAACACGGGCTAATGAATACCTGCGCGCAATTCAAAACAAAACTGAGCAGTGCCGGGTCTAGCCAGGGCCGTAGTCACAGATAAAGAAGCATGGGCGGAAAATCTCAAAAAGTGTGAAGGGGGAGGGGGGCTAAGCCCCTAATAATAACTTTAAAAAAAAAAATACTAAATCTGTAAATCTTCCAGAAGCCTCGCCCCTTCTCATTAAAACGAAAAACAAAAATGTCCTGGCAAGTTCACGAAAGATTATATACTTATAGCAATGCTCAGTGGCACAACGATAGGTTTTCGAAGGAGGGAAAACCGTTCTCATACATACAGCTTTAAAACAATGACTTTGTGTAGGAGCCAGAAGGTTCGGGAGACCAGAAGGGGAGGGGGGGGGGGAGTAAACAGACCTGAAATAGTTTGATTTTTTGCAATTTTGATATTTCGAAATTTTCTGAAAAATATGCCTGTAATAGTCGGATTGTACGCATTTTGGTAATAGTAACGTTTAGATTTCACTGGCGATGAAAATAACGCTCCCGGTTAAAAAATATTGAAAAATATGCCTGAAGGCTGAAACAGCGGGGTTTTACTAATTTTGAGAGCAGTATCAGTTAGATTTTAAAGGCGAAGAATGGGAGAATTTCTTCGTGTTAATAGATTTTACAGACTCAGATTTTGTTAAGACTTCAGTTGTTATTATTTCTTCATAAATACACCCTACTTCCTATTAAATAATTGGGTCTCTAAGGCTTTAAGTGGCCGCTTTATTCGCATAATTGATTTTAAACCCCCTCCCCCTTTTCCGCCCATGTAAAGAAGAGGGATTGCTGGTTCTACCCGGCAGAAACCACCTTTGACTGTGAGCTCCATAACTCAAACACGGGCTAATGAATACCTGCGCGCAATTTAAAATAATACTGGGGGGGGGGGCTGGACTTAGGATAGAATTAGGTTAGGCCTAAGGTATAGGCAGTGCTGGCGCTAGAAATTTTAAGGCGGGGGGGGGGGGCTTGGGAGGGTGCATGACTTCTATCTGGGGGGGGGGGGGGGGCAATGAGAAAACAAAACATTTTTCATTGGGAGTAGGCATACCGTAATGGAAGTAGGTAAGTAACTTTTATACCAGTTGTGTCGGATGTTTTTCAATTTAACAACATGTAAAATATCCCAAAAGTGGGTGGGCTCCGGAGGGGCCGGAGAAACCGTTGAGGGGACCGGGCTCCCCATAGCGCCGCCACTGGGTGTAGATAACGACCACAGCAAGGGATCCCTTCGTGGAAAATGTTAAAAATACAGGTGACATTTAGCAGGTTTAATTTATATATACTTTTTGACCCCTCCCTCCCTAAGATCTATCACTGGCCAGGGCCACATTCAGGAAAATATGGGGAAGTCCCTTGTCGGTCTCCTCCATCCCTTGGCATAGCTAATTTTCCCTAAGCATTATTCACGCTCATAGAAAGGTCAGGAACTAGTGCATGTATGCAAGGCAGTACCCAAGAGTTTTTCATTATGAATTTTTGCTTTCCAATTTATACGTAGTATAAGGAAAGCTTTGTGATGGTCCAAATTTTCGATTCCGAGATTTCAACTGATTTACACGTTTTCAGGTCCCAGGAACTCAAAAAAGTGGTTCTGTAGCTCTGTCGCTCTGTCTGTCGCTCTGTCGCACTGTCTGTCGCTCTGTCTGTCTGTCTGTGCGTCGATTTCCGGGCAAACTACTCGGTCGATTTTGATGAAATTCCGCATATAGATTCAAAAAAATCATACCTCGAGACCATTCTTTTTATTTTGGGCTAACTCAATTTGGGGGGCTTTATTCTCGAAAAACTAAAAAAAAACGTCTAAAAAAATTATTTCCCAAAAACGGCTCCAACGATTTCTTTCCAATTCACATAGATTGTAGTTGTTCTTAATTTTGATAAAATACAGGGGGTCGCTTGCCCCTTGATAGTTTTCTTCTGGGGGTAAAAAAATAAAAATGAATAAATTTTAATGAAAAATGACTAAAAAATAATTTTTCTGCGACACCTTTCTATCGATGATTTCTACCTTCAGGTATGTTTTAGGTGTTAAATTGAGTAAAGAAACTGGACAGGTTGCTTTCCCTAAAAACTAATTGGTTTTGCATTTTTTGAAAAAATGATTGAAAATTCGCGCTCAAATGCATTGCGCCCTGCCATTATTGCTGATTTACCTCAGGTGGACAACCCCCCCCCCCCCCCCCCCCCGAGATGCCCGAAATTTATCTATAGGAAAATTATTTACCATGAAATTACTCATTTTCTCTAGCTACTACTTGATAAATTGGAAAGCATGTTCGAGTAAACTCGGACCTGATTGATTGATTGATGAAAATTCAGCCGTAATTTGGCAATTAAAAATTCTGGACAGCAATTTTCAACTAGGAATATTAATAATCCGTCTCTGGTTTTATCGCACATAAGCTTAGGAGCTATATCGTCCCTTTCACGCCAGAAGGGTCCAAGCCCTAGGGTACAGTGAAGCAGTTTCGAGATATTCGCGGTTTAGTGACAGATTTCAATTTATTTCCTATATTTTGTTTCTGATTGCACTTTTTGCACTTTTTATTGTTGCAATCTCTTTGGACATATTTAGTCAAGTATAAGAAGTTTTTATTTTAGGTTTAAGATAATTTATTACGGTTATAGAGCTCCATAGACCCCTCTGGCCCGACACTTACGATGGGGGACGGGCCTATAGCTCTGGTTATATGGACTCAAGTGTTGATCTAGATGGGTCTATAAACTGATCACCGAACGCATGGCCGTGGCCAGGAGGGTGGTCCGTGGGGTCCCAACCACCTCCCCCCCCCCCCCCCGAAATAAAGTTTTGTATGTAAACCTGTTTGGTTTGAAGAATTTATCCATTAACTCATTACGAAATTACATTAAAAAAAATTTGGATCCCCCCCCCCCCGAAATCAAAACCTGAGCACGGCCTTGACTGAACGGAATTTTACCTTGGAATCATATTCACCGATGCAGACTATCTATCATTTCTGATTATTTTATTGATTGGGGCTTAGTGTTACATATCACCTTACCCTTACTTACTTCTCACTTACTACCGCTGATTTGCCAGTAGTACACTTACAATAAGTTAAGTCTAATAAAATAATTATAGACAATAATTAAGATTATTATAATTACAAAGGCATTTACGGCAGGAGTAGTAGCAGTAGTATCAGGGATGATAGGCCGTGTTTGTTCTGATTACAAATGTTTCTTCAACATCTGCGGTCAACATCTTCAGGGGAACAGGCAATCTTCGAAGTTTACGCAGTTCCGCTGATGATGTTGACCGCGGATATTGACGAAACATTTGGAATTACACATTCAGAACGACCACGGCCTATCATCCCGGATTCTAATGCGTCGTCAGTTATGATTATCAAAATTTTTATATATAGTCTCATTGAATTTTACAATTTAAATCCAAGTGTTCAGAACACTGTGTTCTTGACAGACTGACGAAGTGAAATCCACACGGTATAGTTCATTCATTGTAAGACATCTCATGCGCTCTTTTATGTAAACTACGCTCTCCAACACACATATAACCGGCATGTACAGCATACGTACTCTCGGCAGACATGTTGCTGGATTCGCCTATGAATTTATTAGCTTGTCGGTGTACCTCAACTTACGATTATCCGCATACCAATGAATTTGATTACGATTTTTACAATAGTTACGAGTTATTTGGTTTATGTTATCTGGGTCTAGTTCGGTATATCAGTGTATATAACATGTTTAAGAATGGCTTACATACAGTATGTTGTATGTACAGGATTAGCTATGAATGTATGATAATAGACAATATGAGTTGTTATTATATTGAACCATTATATGGTATATAATATACTATCAGTAAAGTAACTCGGGTTGAAGGACCATTATAACCGACATTAGAGGATTTAGAACAACCTGGATTTGGCGGGATTCGAACTCACGACCTATGCCTATTCAGAGCATCGTATTAACCACTGGGTTATCCTGGGTTCGAGTCCCGCTAAGTCCAGATTGTTCAAAATCTTTATTTTCGGCTAGTATCAGTTGTAGTAATTGTTTGGTTAAATGCATTTGGACTTGGAGTGTTTAATAAGAAGAAAGACATGTAGAGTAGTGGTACGGACTCTGACTTTCACCCGAAATGTTGTTGTTGGTTCGAGTCCTACACTTCCTACATTTCTGGCCATGCTTCGGAGGGCATGTAAAGCAGGCGGTCCCGGGCCTTCCTAGTTGAGTGTAAGAGAGGGTTTTTTAGCCCTAACTCCGCTAGGTTGGCTTAGTAATAGAACAAAAAAGTATTTATTTATTTAAAATTGTCTTTATTTTCCAAATGGGCAAATTTCAGGCCTTTCGGCCCACTCTTACAATCAACCCATAATAAATAATAATGGTTGCACTATATGTTACTAATGTTCATGGCCATGCCCAGGGGGCGCCCCCTCCCCCCCCCAAATACAAGGACTTTACACAAATTTATATTTAAATACATATTTTAGGGATACTCTTTCACCTCGGGGAAAGGGGAGTTGACTGACAGGGTGGACCTCCTGATTATAGTGGATTCCGAACCACTTGGGGAACATGGTAAAGTCACACGATTAAATCGGAGGTGACCAGGACTCGACACGTACGTAGACTGCCTAAGCGCGTTATCATGTCCCGCCATGTTCCCCTGCCAACACTGTGCACACTACCAAGTTTGCCGCAGTTTGAAACATGCTCCGCTCTATGGACTCAACATGGTAACGCCGCAGCGTGATAATTATACTTAATAACAAATTGTTTTTTTTTTCAATATATTCACCTTGTCCGGGGTTACTGGTCAAGGGAAAAAGTTGTTGTTGTTTCTAACGCCTGCTTTCAGCATTTCTGCTTTAAGCAACCCTGTCAGCCTGGCGGGGGGAGTGAGTCTGTTTGTTAACTTGAGGCACCCAAAGGGCAGACTCTATCACCTCGGGGAAAGGGGAGTTGACTAACAGGGTGGACCTCCTGATTATAGTGGATTCCGAACCACTTGGGGAACATGGTAAAGTCACACGATTAGATCGGAGGTGACCAGGACTCGACTTGCACTGCCTAAGCGCGTTATCATGTCCCACCAGGTTCCCCTGCCAACGCTTTGCACACTACCAAGTTGCCGCAGTTTGAAACATGCTCTGCTCTAATGGAATCAACATGGTAAGGCCGTTGGCATGCAAGGGAAAAAGTGAAAAGTGATCACTTTTTACTTTAATTTATAATTTTAAATGGTGCGGTATATAAAACTGATTTGGAATTAAAACTAAGTTCATTGCTAACACAGACGTGAAACGGAAAACATGTTGCATAATCTATAATCTAACTACCTAGGTACATAGTGCTTACTGTGCGAGCCCCTGACAAGTTTATTAACTTATTAGGCGCCCATTCCATTGCCCGGCTAGGGCTATTTCCAATAACAGTGACGTGGTAGCAGACATTCAACACTTAGGTTGCGTTTCCACTGATCTCGCATTGCAGAATGCAAATGACATTGACGGAAATTAGAATTTTTCTTTTTATAGAAATCTATTAAAATATTTGTACTTAACATATCCCATGACGCCATTTTTTAATTTTAGTTTGTTTGTTTGTGATTTTACTGTATGATCATTGATCAATTTTAACTATGGCATAGAGGAAAATAAACATTTTCGTCAATTCTGCAATGCGAGGTCGGTGGAAACCCCGCCTAAGTCTTGAATGTCTGGTACCACGTTACCGTTTTTGGAAATAGCCCTAGCCGGTCAATGGAATGGGCACCTTAACGGCCCACAGGTTTTCTATATTACAATGGTATAATTTGATAACTTATAAAAAAAACTACAAGCTGTGCCAATGGCACATCATTTGCTTTCAGATTATTTTGAAATCTCTGTCTGTGTACTTCATGCCTCTTTATTTTTTACCCGATATATTTACAATCATAAATAAATTAAAGCATCACAAGTATCACAAATGGGCATCAGAAACAGCCCTGATGAATTTTTGATTAAGGGGAGGGATTTACTCTTTTCAACACCTCGAGACATTTCGAGACCCCCTATGGGCTAATTTACATCCAGTCGCGACAACACCTAACAATTTTAAAAACCACCTGACGCGGTGAAACATTGTTTATTTATATCAACAACAAAGAATCATTAACAAAAATATCTCAAGTCATTCTCAATTTTTTTGGCTTATTTTTTAATATCCCATTCAGAAATAATATCTCGTCTTGTATCACCTTATAATAAAAATTTAAATATCTCAGAGTTCTCAATATTTTAGAGGACTAAAATAGGTGTGTACCTATTTGAATTCTGACGTATCGAGTGTTAAAATATTATGTTTACAGGTTTACACCTTGTTTTGTCACCTTTCAATAATTGTTTTTCGATTGCTATTGTTCTTTATCGCTGTGACAATATTTAGATGTGTTTTATAGGATTTATTGTTTTTAATGTTTAGTTTGACTGATTTAATTTTTTAACTATTTAAGATGGTTAGTAATAGGAAATGCTGTATTCTGGGGAGTCGACGTAAGTCAAACCCTATTTAATTTTTTATTCACCAACTAATTAAATCCTTAAAATTTTTTATTTTTCTTAGCTGTATATAATACCCGACCAAGATGACTCGTATCTGTACTTGGTTAAGTCACGCTTTCGCCTGTTTCATTGCGTGAAATGTAGATGGTAAGCTTGTCTCAGCTTGTCCATTAGCGCTTGTAGCTGGTGTAGGTTGGCATCGAGAACGTATACCAGTTCACAAAAACTTAGAGTTTTAGAAAAACTTGTTATAACAGCCCGAATTAGTAAAACCCAAATAATAGTTAAGAAATTAACTTTGTCTAAGAAACCCACTTGTGCTAGTATAAAACCCTGAGCGCTTTCGGCAAGAACTGCCATCTACAGAGGGAAACCCACTAGCACAGTTACACCTTATCTGCGATTTGAGACTTGCTCAACCCGAGGAGAAGAAATAAAATAAAAAAATACTCATACCCGACCGTAATAGTATGGCACTTGCAACCCTTATCAAAATCGAATAAACTCGGTGTTCCAAGTTGCAAGTTTTCGAACAAACAATGTTGTCCAAGTGCCATCCTATCGTGGTCGGGTCATAAATACTTTTTAGACTTTTAGATATTTTATGGTTTGAAATATAAGGGGTAATGACGTTCATATAATATAAATACAATTTTGAGGCACATTTCTCCAACTTCATGGCCCTCTATTTTCCGTCTTTTTTGCACAAAGTCTAATTAGCCTACCTATGAAATTTTAATCGTAGAGTCATGAATGTTATGACATAAAGCTGGGGTTTCCAACGTTTTTTGGTCGTGGACCACTAGATTTTCCGTAGACCACCATGTCTGTGACAGGAAAATCTTCAAATTCTATAGGACCAAGATCAAGTAGTTTGTGCCTACAATTGGCCTACGTGCTAATATTTGATTAAATGTTTGGGACTGACATCTGTTAGATTTTATACGTACTTTATATTTTATTTTATATTTTATAGTTCAGTGCCAAGACTAACTGCATTTTCCTTCTAATTTCTAATAACTCAGCTGTTTTATTTTCTTATTTCTTACTTTGCTCCGTGGACCACCTGATAAATTCAATGTCTCCGGGCCATCAGTTTAGGAACCCCAGAAATAAAGTATAAGACATTTTTATCTTGATTTTGTTACGCAGTATGTGGCCGTGGCTGTCACTGATTTGCTACAGTTTCAGAGCTCCTTCATGAACATCCTCAGTGAGCGTTATTTCTTACACTTCAAGAGCAATAACTGTGGCTGATTGGTGTTATTGACAGCTTTAAAATGTACAACACAGCATATAGAGGAATATTTTTTTCTAGTTTATGACAACTCGTTTTTGGATCTACGATAATTGATAAAAAATTTGACTTTGCGCAAAAATGGAAAGTGGGATTTGGCGTGACAATTTTTAAATATTAATTAGCAGTAGATCCGCATCCTTCCTTCACCTTTAAATCGCGTTAAACAGCAGTATCTTCAGTACTTATGACGCAATCAATTTAAAATATGCATACAATTCATGATAACCCATTGCAAATGTTTTCCATGTTGGACCTATTCTGCATAAAAATATTTACCGACCGCCCCTTCATCTAATATATCGACCCCTCCCTAAAAATAGTCGTGATTCCGCCCATGTTCTATTGCGAAAAAGTTACAATGTTTATTCTGATTTAAATAAATGACGCGAGCCGCACTCCCCGCTGTTAACCATTTATAAAATAGTTTATCACTTCCCTACGTTCTAATTATTATGGCCAGTATAACGCATTGCCCAACAAGTACGGTACGTTGTACAGTTCTCGCCTATAGCGTGATTTATTTGGTCTCCCACGCGCACGCGCAGATCGCAGCGATATTAAATAGGCTGGGAGTAGTCTAGAGTTGTATATGGTAGAGATGGGACATTCACTCTCGCTAAAAATGTCAGTGGCAACCTGCCATGTCATTTCAATGGCTGGCTCTGGGCAAGGCCGTAGCCAGAAATGTTTTTCGGGAGGGATCCATCTGACGTCACCGGAGGTAAGGTAGTCTCAACATATTTAAAACTCCATTCTGTCTAGTGTATACTACAAATATTTCGGGAGTGGTCCGGACCCCCTGGACTCCCTCTGACTACGGCCTTGGCTTTGGGGCTCTTGTTGGCTCTTCAAATTATAATGAGATTGATAATGATAATTTTATAATGGTCGATCAATTTGACTCTTTGGTTAATAAATGGCGGGAATTTACCTTCCATTGTATCTTGTATCTGTACTTGGTTCAGCCATGCTTTCACCTGTTTTATTGCGTGGTAAGCTTGTCTCAGCTTGTCCATTGTTGCTTGTTGCTCGTGTAGGTTTACATCGAGAACGTATACCAGTTTGCGAATGGCATAAAATTCATACGGAAACAATACAAATAATGTCAGAAATCCATGGGGTCGTTAGCATTGGACAAGGACCTATGGCCCTACAGGCCTGGGTCCATAAAAAGTCATTAAAAAATAATAACTAACTAAAAAAACCGGTCCGAGTTTACTCGAACATGCTTTCCATTTATCAAAATTAGTAGATAGAGAAAATGAGTAATTTCATGGTAAATAATTTTCCCATGGATAAATTTCCGATATCGCGGGGGGGGGGGGGGGTGGGGGGGTTGTCCACCTGACGTCACTCGTCACTGGTGGTGAGGTAAATTCTACAACAAATTCTACAAACACATTACCACACAGCAATACTGGTAGGGCACGCAATGCATTTGAGCGTGAATTTTCTATCATTTTTTTCAAAAAAACATTTTTTTGTACAAAACCAAATACTTTTTTGGGAAAGTAACCTATCCGGTTTCGTTAGTCAATTTAACACCTAAAACATACCTGAAGGTAGAAATCATTGATAGAAAGGAGTCGCAGAAAAATTATTTTTTATTCATTTTTCATTAAAATTTATTCATTTTTATTTTTTTACCCCCAGAAGAAAACTATCAAGGGGCAAGCGACCCCCTGTATTTTATCAACATTAAGAACAACTACAATCTATGTGAATTGTAAAGAAATCGTTGGAGCCGTTTTTGGGAAATAATTTTTTTAGACGTTTTTTTTTTTAGTTTTTCGAGAATAAAACCCCCCAAATTGAGTTAGCCCAAAATAAAAAGAATGGTCTCGAGGTATGATTTTTTTGAATCTACATGCGGAATTTCATCAAAATCGACCGAGTAGTTTGCCCGGAAATCGACGCACAGACGGACAGACAGAGCGACAGACAGTGCGACAGAGCGACAGAGAGAAATCGACGTACAGACAGACAGACAGACAGACAGACATTTCGTAAAAACCACTGTTTTGGGTTCCTGGGACCTTAAAACGTATAAATCCGTTGAAATCTCGCAATCGAAAATTTCGACCGTCACAAAGCTTTCCTTATACTACGTATAAATTGGAAAGCAATAATAACACTTTCTCTCTCTCTCTGTCCCTCCCGAACATTCGGAAACCCCATATCAAAATTGGTACTAAAGCCATGCAAGGACGCCTAAGTACATTTTGCCTAGCACGCCGTTTTTCAAAAATGGAACGCGGTATTGGAATTTAATATCGTAATGTATACTTAGCTTACGTAAAAAAAGTTTTCAGACGGTGTTTCTAGTGAACTAGTTCTGTTCGCCATTTTCTATCAAAACAACACATTTTTGAAGAACCAGTAGAATCCGGGCTGATGGGCCGTGGTCAAATTTTTTACAACTCATTTTTACCAAGTGAGGTTACTATAAAATTTAATATTGAACGTTTAAGAAAAATTTAATTTTTAAGAATTGGCCCACTATTAATTTGTGTTTTTTAGGCAAAGCGACTGAAGTGCTAATTCTCTATACTAGGTAATTGTTGTAGGTTGCTGCTATACCCCATGCTCATAATATTAATGAATCAGGGATTTAAACCTAAAAACCCGTAATTAGCAAATATTTTGAGTATGGAGCTTAGCAGCGCCTTAGGAAAACTATCTATGTAGTTTAGAGCAACATGCAATACTTAACCATGTAATGTAAACTCCGATAGGTAGGTTTTTTTAAATTTTTAATAGTAGGTACGCGTTAATGTAAATAGTCATTTAAAATTTTAAATTTTAGCGGGAATATAACAACTCTCAATACTCTCATAGATGTGCCCTTCTTGCCAAATTTGATATGGGGTTTACGAATACGCGTCCCTCCCTCTTTCCTAATATTGTTCACAAAACAACACTAAACTATTTGCAAAAGGGTTTAAAGAAATGCCTCCCAACCTCATCCTGTATATAGGTACATTTTATTATTGTTTAAAAGTACGTAAAATGAGGTATTGTATAGACATTCATGCAGACCTTTATGTCTTGATAATCATGCTAATCTGTGTAGAAACAAAATGAGTTGATGGCTACATTGTTTGATAGAGCTATTAAACCGCAGTCTAATAAAGATTATTATCCGTCTTGTGGTAACTGTTGCCCCGAAGAAAAATGTGGTACTTAACTAGGTACAGCATCGTTACGTACCTAGATACCTATTGAGAGAACTTATTTAAGGCTACAACTACTATATCAAGACCTTAGTAAGTACTTTTCACCATTCATATGATGAGCCATATCTGTACTAATACTTCTACTGCTGTACACACAGTCTCAAGTATTAAATTATAGGGGTATTCACGGTGTTTAGTAAGGGAAAATAGGAAACTGAGGGAGAATGTAACTCCAGTTTTTCTACGAAGAAAAATTACTTTCCCCGACCGGTAGGTTGCGGGGAACTGCACTTTGGAAATCAAAATCGAATTGAAACATAGAGAAATAGCTCGGCGTGAGGATACCTCCGTCAACCATAGAAATAGAAAAACCTAACCTAACTTACCTCAGAAGTTTCTTTGCTATTGGCTATTAACTTATGAACATCTGCTGTAGTCCACCTCTTACCACATATTTCCTTTTGTTGTTTTTTTATTAATTTCTGTCGCAGAGCTCATTTTTTAAATTAAATCTACAAAAGCAAAACAACAACAAATATGGCCGTTTTCGATTCCCCAAGTGCAGTTTACCCAACCTAGGAGTTGGGTAAAGTGGGAATGTTGGGAAACATGTTCTTTCAATTAGGTTCTCACCTCATTCCTTATATTTTGGTTTGTACGTTGGTCTCTCAGTGTTACACCGCAGATTCTTCTTAGCATTCGCATTACTGCTGCGTGAATCAATATTCCTCACACTGTCGTAAGTCCCAGCACTCAGACCCATACAGCATACACATCCAATCAAAATATAATCGCATTAGTAATTTTAAGTACATATCCGAATAACACCTTCAGTCGCCTCTGTAAGTAATACCTGTGCTGAGTTTTAGTAGTGACACAAGATCGAGAAAACCAACTGGGCCAACGAAGGCATCTTAGACATGCTTAAGGCTTACAGAACTCAACCATAACACCTAGACAGGGATTAAGACCTCTTAAAAAAAAAATAGGGACCAAGATCGCGGCATGATACGGCACCTGATTAGAAACTACACATATGAACATACCCATCAAAACACGAGCGCCATAAACTTGGCCATTAAAAACTAGCCAACCACCCACTGAGACGCCTCATCTAAACTTAGAAACTCAAATCAAGAAGGTACTTGAGCGATTTCTAACCTAACATCATTAGGCCGAAGAAAGATTAATGGTATGTACCAAGACGATAAATTACTTATTGATGCCTTAAATAGGCTCCGGAACCTTAAATGTCAGGCTGCCGCCGAGCTGACAAGAAAGCACCGTCCGTACCCATTATGAATTGCTAGGTACTCATTTGCTGTACCTCACACGGTTCAAGAGGCTATTTATTTCCATACCTATTGGCTGCTTTCTTCGGGTTAATGTCGGGTAACCGTTAGATTTGCTGTATTGACGAGTTAAACAATTGATTAATTAACTGTTATTGATTAGGTTCGCGGACTTACTTTATTAACATACCTAATAGAAATTAATGTCGTCAATAAAATGCTAGTGGGGTACGAACCCATAGCTTCCCGTTTCCGCAGCGGTTGCTCTATCAATTCAGCTGCGGGAAATTTAGAAAATAAATAGATTTTGGTATCACATATCAAAGCAGTAAGGTACTTTTACGGGGTTAATTTATACAGTAATTATTGGTTTTTATTAATTCAGCTTCGTAGGAACTTATTTACTCCTTGACTCGTTCCCTTACTAGGTAAAGTCAAGTTAACGCCAGTTACAATGTTTTTGGAAAGCATGTCTCTGCTTGTTCTTTGCGTCTGACATCAAGGACGTTAACTGATTTGCCAACGGCCACAAATTCTAAGAAATCGATGGGGTCGCTGGTAGGGCGAGGTTCAATGAGCCAAAACATATAGGCCTGTCAATAATGTTATTTATTTATAATGTTTATTTTATTTTATTTTTATTTTTATTTTATAATAATAATAATAATAAAACTTACTCCTTGTTGCTACATACAACTCATAAAGGACTTTGGCCTGGTCCGTCTGCTGGTCAACGACGCCAAGGTTCACCAGGAGGCTTTGCACCTATGACATTAATTAATTATTGCTATGTAATATTAGATAATACAATTATATTCTATCTGAACTACAATAAGTCTTGTTTTCATTCTGTTCCTCTATACTATTGTATAATGTAGGTATTACAAAAACTGAGTTTGACAACACCGATTCAGGATTACATAATTGCCAGGAGACCGAGCATAAAACTGGCTGGACTGTCTCACTGAAAACAAATTATCTAAGGCTACATTTTTGAAATCGCTACTTTATCCATTATGCTTAACCGAATTTTTGTTGAGTTGAGTTATTGTGATTCTCCGTTTTTGCGTGCATAATCTGTGCGAAAATGAGAGAAATCGTTAGGAGAATGTGACGGCGTTGAAGGAGAGTGATACGGTTGTTGAAACCGATGATCACATAAGGACAATAAGGTGACAATCGAAACTGTCAACAAGAAGCTGTATAATTTCACAAGCGTTAATTACGCTGCCAATCTAACATTCAACTCTCCATTGTTTCAGGTATATTCACAGCAAAGAGAAACCGTTCAAATGCACGGAATGCGGCAAAGGGTTCTGCCAGTCCCGTACATTGGCCGTACACAAGATCCTTCACATGGAAGAGTCGCCCCACAAGTGTCCCGTCTGCAGCCGCAGCTTCAACCAGAGGTCCAACCTCAAGACCCACCTCCTCACCCACACCGACATCAAGCCCTACCACTGCACGCTCTGCGGGAAGGTCTTCCGGAGGAACTGCGACCTCAGAAGGCACAGTCTTACACACAATCTTGGGGGTATTCCGGATATGGATTTAGCTGACGACTTGGAAGCTGCCGGTACTTCTGAAACTAGTGGCTACCTTCGAGGTGAGCTTCTTCTTGATAAAGACTGATTAGTTGTTTGGCATCAGAAATTGCTACAGCTACAACCCTAGGTTTAACCTTATGACAGTCATGACACTTTTTTATGCACACCGTCAATGTTAAGCTCTTCTACTGTTTGCTCTAATGGAAGTTCTTCTATGAAGAAACTGTGACCTCAGAAGGCCCAGTTTCAACTGCAACCTTGGTGGTATTCTGACGTAGATTTAGACGACGACTTGGAAGATGCCGAGATTTGTTCTGAAACTAGTGGCTACCTTCGAGGTTAGCTTGTTCGCGATAAAGACTGATTAGATATTTGAAACCGCTTCGAACTGAGTCTTAACCTCATGAATACCATGACACAACTCCATATGCGCACCGTGGAACTGCGACCTCAGAAGACACAGTCTCACCCACAAAATTACATTAAGCAGACTTGGAAGCTGCTGGGACTTCTTCTAAAACTAGTTGCTACCTTCGAGGTCAGCTTATTCTCGATGAAGACTGCTTAGAGATATTAACAGAGGTTTAACCTAATGAGTACGACACCTCCTTATTCACACCATCGACATCAAGACCTTTCACTTCACGTTCTGCTGGAAAGTCATCCGGAGAAACTGCGACTTCAGAAGACACAGTCTCACCCAAAACCTTGGTGGTATTCCACACCCAAAGTGGATTTAGCTAACGACTTGGAAGCTGCTGGGACTCGTTCTCAAACAAGTGGCTACCTTTTAGGTGAAATTTTTCTCGATAAAGCTTAATGAGTTATTGGCATCAGACCTGAAATCAGAGGATACAGAAAAATTGGGCTCAGCTGGATTCGATCCCACGATCCACGCTGTTATGACACACCTCACGCTTACCGTCGAGATCAAGCCAGTAACCTTGCAAGCTCTGCAGTCTCACCGAAATTCTGTGTGGTAGTCCAGACGTGGGTTTAGCCGACGATTTGGAAGCAGCCATGCTCTGAAACTATAGACCCTTCGAGGTGAGCTCCGTGGCCTGTGCAGACTGAGTAATGATTTGGCATTAGAAATTGCCGCAGTTTCGACCAAACTCTAGACCAACTTCCGCGCCCATAATGGCTTCAAACTGTTCACCCAAAGCAGTTTTCCGGGCGTGATGAAAAAACAAATATGAAACAGTCAGTAAATTTTATGTCAAAACGACTGCCGTGTCGCTTACTACCTTGAAGATGTAGCTGATTGCAGAAAATATGTAAAATAAGTGATTTTTTGTAATTAATACATCCGTGTGAATCATTTGTTGGTTTACTGTTTTCAGCTAGAGTTCCTATTTCTTGAAGACAAAATGAGCTATTGGCTTTTCCAACTTTTGCACTACAAAACTTGCATCAGTGTGGAATAATCCTGTCTTCCAGCAAAGTTATTCTCTATTTCATAAGATGGCTGGATCAGAAAGTCTACCTATTGTCATTCTCACTGGTGATTTGGGTTGATCAGGCTAAGAAAGAGGGGAAAGGGAAAATGTTTTCTTGCATAATTGTTTGTCTAGTTTCGAGCTTCGACCTTTCGTTTTACATAGTACAGTTCTCTGCCCACCAGAACTAGAGTTCTCTATAAGGTGCCCATTCCATTGACCGGCTAGGGCTATTTCCAAAAACGGTGACGTGGTAGCAGACATTCAAGACTTAGGTGGCGTTTCCACTGACCTCGCATTGCAGAATTGACGGAAATGTTTATTTTCCTCTATGCCATAGTTAAAATTGATCAAGAAAGAAAGAAAGAAAGAAATATATTTCATACAATACAAAATGAAATTAATTATACAACAAACCCACTAAGAAATTAACAATATTCCTACTAAATACATATCGGTGGAAACGCAACCTAAGTCTTGAATGTCTGCTACCACGTCACTGTTTTTGGAAATAGCCCTAGCCGGTCAATGGAATGGGCCCCTAAGAGACGGGAGATTCCCTTCCCGACAAAAATATATTTTTTTATTTCTGGGGCTACTAGCCACGCCTCCTATGACCAGCCATTGAGAAAACATACAAAGAGGCCCCAGAATTGTATCGACTTCGATGGCCAGGCGGTAACGTGCTTGCACTTGTGCTAGTCTTTACACGCCATGCGATCGGAGACGTATCGTAACTCAACACGGGAACTAACATACAGAGGCGACTGAAGAGGTCAATCGGATACATTCATTAAATTGTTTATATGAGATTAATCTTTTTCTAAAAAAAAAAAATTGCTTTGTCACGCTCAAATGCCCCATCTCTCATATACAGAACTTTAGTCTCTAGGTGCACCAACACACCTTCGACTTCTTCTTCTTCTTTTTCTTCTTCTTCTTCTTCTGGCTGTGATGAGCCTACTCGGCAACACACCTCCAGTTATCTCGGTTTTGTACAATGCTTCACCATCTACGGACTCCCAATACACAAAGGTCAGTTTCCACGTCGCCTTCGACTATTGACAAATATTGTGCAATGAAATTGTTTAAGGTAGCCCATACAAATGAAATGCCGAACACTCCCGATGTGTGACTCGACACTCCACCCATTGCCTACTATAAATCTTGCAACATATAATCATTACCACGCTAAAAACACACTGGCTTCCCAACGGCCCACATAACTTGGAATATTTTTTACATTTATTAACATGCGATCCTACAATATAATAGCTATCCGTTCAGCTAACACCATTCCTAGACAGTGAAAATCACCCGAAAGTTGAACTTTTGCTTTATTCAGTTACTACAGATCTGTATACATTTTAGGGTTGTGCCCGCACCACCCCTTAAGGAATACTGCCATGCGTTGGAAGGATGTATTGTAGAATTTCTAAGGGTCGCCGGCCTTAGTCACAAGCTTTGGATTAAGGGTAGGTCCCATCATTGTCTCGGTAAGGAATACTCCACAGCAGCGCCATTCATTGAAATATGGCGGAGTCATCTAGTATTCCAAACTGAAACCTTTAAAGCGATGGTGGGATCCGGCCTTTATGTACACCTATGGTAACAGGATTCCGACAGATATCGTACCTTGAATGTTGGTGAACAAGATCATAGTGGTGCATCGGGTCAACACTTCTTCTGCTTCTTCTTCAGCCAACGCCTTGGCTGGCAGGCCATAAAGGCCGCATAGTTGAGCTGGGCCAATCCCTCCTATGTCATGGGTGGGTTTTCTACCTCAATGCCAGTGCAGTTGAATAGGCATTCCCCTTGGACGCAGAGGGGACATTCGGATGACTCAGCGATACAGCGGGTGAAAACTGCGGCATGCGAAGATAGCAGTCACTAAATCTAACTAAAAGTAATTTTGACTGAACCCCCCCCCCTCTCAGAATTCCTGTGTATGGCCTTGGGGCTTTGAACCAATCAAATGCAAAATGTTAGTTTTGACCCGATTAACCCCCATTCACGGTACTGACAAAAAGACACAATGTACCTACCCACCCCTGTAAATATTGTATGCCATGTAATCAGTAAACCACGCTAAAAACATTAAAACATAGAGCTGCTACACATCGGCCCACAAACTGAATAATTTTAGTATAATTATCATTAGCAATCTGTTAGCCCAGGTCGGAGACAACACCATCTGCCAGGAATCCAGGATCAGAGCGACAGAATCTATTAAGAGGAATTTGACCTGGATCGAATAGATCAAACCAAAATAGGCTAGTTTTTATTTATCATTCAATATAGTTACCATAATAACCAAGGGCAGATCCAGCCGAAAATTTAGGGCCCCCCCCCCCTAGGGGGTCACAAGTTTTTTGTAAGTTCAAAAAGGTAATTTTTTTGTTGAAAAGTTGAGTTTTATTAAAAAAAATATATATATTTTTATTAGGTATCTTATGAATTTACTATGGATTAACTCATTAAGGGGGGTTATGACCCCCCTGCCCCCTCCCCCCTGGATCCGCCATTGATAATAACAATGTCCTGAAGGACGTTTTTATGAACCTAAGCCCATTGGTCCCTTGTCCAATGCCAACGACCCAATGGATTTCGGACATTATTTAGGCTATATTGTTTCCGAAAGAATTTTGGGCCATTGGCAAACTGGTATGCGTCCTCGACGTCTACGTACGCCGGCTACAAGCCATAATGGACAAGCTGTGACAAGCTTACCATTGGCGCAGCGTAACAGGAGGAAACATGACTTATTAGCCCAGTATAGATACGAGTCTATCATTTAATATGTGAGTATTATGTGTACGTATTTTCTTTTTTTCTTTTTTTTATGAAGGAGTAAATGGATAATTAGGTCTGTGTAGTTGAGTCTGTGGTTTGAAAAGTTGTTATCGGGAGCACATAGGGCAACGGGTTACCCGAGGACCGTCTAAAACAGTTTGCCATTTCTTAATTGAAACGGGTTTTTGCGGATCTCGGTCCCTATACCAGTAAGTGCAATATGCAGGTTGGACGGACTGCTAAGGCGGGGATTCCACCGACCGGCTAGGGCTAAATACAAAAACGGTGACGTGGTAGCAGACATTCAAGACTTAGGCGGGGTTTCCACCGACCTCGCATTGCAGAATGCAAATGGCATTGACGGAAATTAGAATTTTTCTTTTTATAGAAATCTATTAAAATGTTTGTACTTAACATATCCCATGACGCCATTTTTTAATTTTAGTTTGTTTGTGATTTTACTGTATGATCATTGATCAATTTTAACTATGGAATAGAGGAAAACAAACATTTCCGTCAATGTCATTTGCATTCTGCAATGCGAGGTCGGTGGAAACCCCGCCTAAGTCTTGAATGTCTGCTACCATGTCCCCGTTTTTGTATTTAGCCCCAGCCGGTCGATGGAATCCCCGCCTTAAAGGAGAACTCAGGGCAACCCGGGGTTACCCGAGGAAAAACGAATGTGATTGTAAGATTTAGTGTATCCAAATTATACGAGGCTATTGTATTTATAGTATGCTATAAGGATTTTTTGTCGTTGTGGCAATTTTGCATTTTTGCCATTAATATTTATTTTAATAAAAAATTATTAAGAAAATTTTATTAAGATATTTACCGGATCATCATCACAAATTCATGAAAAAATGACCTGGTGGGTGTGAAATAGCCATGTAAAACTTTGAAACTTAGTAGTTTGCTTCGGGGGAACCCATACCTGAGAACAGGAGCGCCCAGTTTTGAAAAAGTCTGGGGGGCAAAAGAGAGAGAGAGAGAGAGAGAGAGATGACCCCCCCCCCCCCCAATACCAAGGAAATTGTACTGCCGGATTTACCTCCTGATAAAACTTTGTTTTAGTATTTTTAACTATGCAACACGGCCAACACCTTAGACTCTTATACCCCTTGTCCTTACTAAGTACTTATATTCTTACTAAGTTGCTATACCGCAGTACAGCTGTTGAGACTTGAGATTTTACCGACGAATAAACCTACCACTGAGGGGGGGGGGGGGGGCGGGGGACTCCCCCGAATAACAAATTAGAAAAAATAGGTCTCAAATAATGGGGTTTTTAGCATTTTGAATAATATATTTTTGTGAAAGTATACTTGCTCAATATATTCATGTTTTTTCAAGGTGTCTTTCGTGTAAAATAAGCATACCATGAATTAATTTCCATTTCGTTATTGTGGATACTATGCTTCTCGCCTCCATAACGTCTTTGTCACCAGAAATCTTGGGAGGGGGGGGGGGGTTACGGGTGCCCCAGGACCCCCCTATTTACGCCAATGAAAAAATCGTGTTTGAATTAACTTCTTACATAATATATAATGTATACCTAGTGTATTACAATTATTAAAAATTAAAAATAAACCATCAATAACTTGTCAGAATATTATTTGGACTCATAGTTCCAGCCGGCAAATGTCGATCGACGCACTGACGTTTGCTTTATGAATTCGTTCACAAAGTTTTTCAAGTTTAAGTTTCGTACTGAATGTTTGGAAACGCCAAAATGGAAGTGACCAGGAAAAGTAATGGGAATTTAGAGACTCTAAGCCACTTTTCCTAGGGCAAAATGTCTGGGGAGCAAAAAGTTGCGTGCACCCCCCCCCCCCCGTAGTGGGCGCGGTTTGGGTTCGCAAAGGATGCCCTGCTGTTGGGCCCTTTCTAAACCGGAAATTTTACAAATAAATAATTATTTACTTTTTGTTCTTCAACTAAGCCAGCAAGCTAGCGGAGTTAGAGCTATAAAGCCCTCTCTCACACCACACTCAACTAGGAAGGCCCGGGACCACAAGGTGGTAGCATGCTTGTACTTGTGCGAGTCTCTACAAACCTTGTGATCGGAGACGTGTCGTAACTCGACACAAGTACCTATTAGGTGACTTAGTGGGTTAATCGGATAGAGGTTAATCTGATACATTCATTAAATTGTTTGTAGGCGATTTAAGAGTGTACAGCCCATAGGAAAGTGACAGCCCAAAATTTAATACTTCTTATTTTTTATTTAATTAACTAAGCATGTTATTTAAGATTTGGCTCATCAAAGTAGTAGAAGACTACTTCATGCATCATATAATAAGGTATTTTCAGTTTTCGAAATTGTAAAAATTGTAAAAACTGCAATTATGAAAATTAAAAATGTCTTTTAATATGATTCATGAAGTAGTCTTCTACAACTTTGATGAGCCAAATGTGTAATAACATGCTTAGTTAATTAAATACCAAATAAAAAGTATTAAATTTCGGGCTGCCAATTTCCTATGAGCTGTACACTCATAACCTTTTTATTTAAACAAACAAAAAAAATCGAGGAGCATGAACGCAAAGGGCGATCTGTCACAAAAAATAATTTTTGAGTTGGTGGTATCAGTGGAACCGTCGCATTGACTGCTATATAAAATGGAATAAAAAGTCTGTGAGTCCTATATTAATTAAAATATTATATCCCATAATGTAATTTATATTTTAAAAGTTTTTGGTCTCTCATTTACAGTTTCAAATGGCACATCACCCTTTGCATCCATGCACCCCAATTATAATACAGTTCTTATTAGTGGACTAAAATGGCCATTGCTTCAAGCTGCACTTGCAAAAATTGGATCACATTGTCTGGGATTGAGAACTGAGAAATTGCCCCAGCTGACGACCAACCAAAACAGAAAATCTGTGAATATCCCCTATTTTAGTGTCTATGACAGAGACTATATACACCATCTGTTAAGTGCTACAGAAAGATATGCCCGATTAAGAGAGTCGTCCCATAAGCGGATTTCTATAGGACCAACGTTATCTAGAGAGTGAGAGAGAGACGAAGATATGGATCTTGATGGCTCATCAGTTAACTTCTCATAGGACGTCAATGGGTCTCTTCAATACGGGGTCAAAGGTTACGGGCGATGTTTGGGTTAAGTCGGAATCCGAGGAATTTTACCTAATGAATTGAGCAGAGTGCCGCAGGGGGGTGTCTTGGGCCCACAACGCCGCACTGTCTACACAATTGACTACACAATTGACTTTCCGAACATTCTTCCGCCGCGCCCGACTACAATGGGGGGACGATGCTAGTCACTGGACAGTCATTAGATATCATTGCCATGCCTTTTTTCAGTTTTTTTTTATCGACAGCTGTTGTAGGCTTCGACATCAAAAAATCATGGACTCACATAGGCACAGTACACTAACAATATATTGTACGATTGCATGCTAGTAAAGTGATGGAGAATAAATTTTATAAAAGCTAGCATATCGTCTAAAAATGTCACATGTCGAAGAAAATGCAGGCATGACAACTGCAGGGACGTTTGAAACTAAGCCTTGGAAACGAGGACAGAGAATAATTTGGGGATATTTAGGGCAGCCTGCCATGAGTTCTTGGGGAGTGATGTTTGAGAGTGAATCAGTGAGAGCCTGTTGTTGTTGTATTATTATTTTATCTCTTTTTTGCTTTCCAATTTATACGTAGTAGGCTATAAGGAAAGCTTTGTGACGGTCGAAATTTTCGATTCCGAGATTTCAACGGATTTATATGTTTTAAGGTCCCAGGAACCCAAAAAAGTGTTTTTTACGAAATGTCTGTCTGTCTGTCTGTCTGTGCGTCGATTTCCGGGCAAACTACTCGGTTGATTTTGATGAAATTCCGCATGTAGATTCAAAAAAATCATACCTCGAGACCAATTTTTTTATTTTGGGCTAACTCAATTTGGAGGGGTTTTATTTTCAAAAAACTTCAAAAAAACGTCTAAAAAAATTATTTCCCAAAAACGGCTCCAACGATTTCTTTTAAATTCACATATATTGTAGTTGTTGTTAATGTTGATAAAATGCGGGGGGTCGCTTGCCCCTTGATAGTTTGCTTCTGGGGGTAAAAAAATAAAAATAACTAAATTTTAATAAAAAATGACTAAAAAATAATTTTTCTGCGACACCTTTCTATCGATGATTTCTACCTTCGGGTATGTTTTAGGTGTTAAATTGAGTAACGAAACTGGACAGGTTGTTTTCCCAAAAAAGTATTTGGTTTTGTACAAAAAAATGTTTTTGAAAAAATGATAGAAAATTCACGCTCAAATGCATTGCGTGCCCTGCCAGTATTGCTGTGTGGTGATGTGTTGGTCTGACCTATCTAGAATTTACCTCACCATCAGTGACGAGTGACGTCAGGTGGACACCCCCCCCCCCCCCGAGATATCGGAAATTTAACCATAGGAAAATTATTTACCATGAAATTACTCATTTTCTCTATCTACTAATTTTGATAAATTGGAAAGCATGTTCGAGTAAACTCGGACCGGTTCCCTTTGGTGTTTTTTTGCATGAAAAAATGTTATGTATAGTATACGATACTAGTGTAATATTTTGTGAACTGAAATAAGTACAGTAGCTCTTCGGGGCTAAAGGTCGCCTAATATAAAGACTTTTTCCTTTCATTTTAATTCAACACCGTTGGAAGGATGAATTAGAAATCGAACTACTTGAGTCGCACAATACGACAAAATCGCGGCAGTTGGTAACAACATAAAAAAAAATATCACATAGTAATGTAGGGCATATTCAATAAAATAGCAATATATTTTACGATAGTATGCTAGTAGAGATGGGGAAGACGTAATCCTATTTATAAAAGATAGATGGCTAGGTCTTGATGTAAGAATATCACAAGGCTGCATGCTGGACAAAACAAAAGGTAGAAAACACGGAAGACGGAAAGACGACTGCAGGAATTTCCACTAAGACTTAAGCAGCTGCAAGTACAAATTAGAATCCGATCTCCACGAGCGACCACTAGAGTCGGAGGCAGAACAAGGAGGATAAGAAGAAGAACAAATGGAAGGAGAAGAAGATAAATAAAATAAATAAATATTTGACTTTTTTGTTCTATTACTAAGTCAACCTAGCGGAATTAGGGCTGTAAAGCCCTCTCTTACACTCAACTAGGAAGGCCCGGGACCGCCTGCTTTACATGCCCTCCGAAGCATGGCCAGAAAATTTAGGAATTGTAGGACTCGAACCAATAATCTTTCGGGTGAAAGGCAGAGTCCGTAAGACTACTCTACATGCCCTGACTGTTTTTTATGAAGGAAAATACACTAATAGAAGAAGAAGAAGCCAAAATTTGTCAAATTTTTTAGCCGGGGGAATCATGCAGTCCCATGGACCCCCTCACCGCGAAAGTCTCCTTAATTTATAGCAATCTACTTCAGTGTGTTTGCTTGCTCCGCTGTGCTGACAAGGGAGGTTGACCTGCAAAAATCTTACAATAATATCATTGGCTTTGCATTGGCTCCCACCCAATATTATCATAGTTTTGCCTTCCCAAATACGATAAATCCAAAATACGTGATTGATTAGTGATTATCCCACTTATACTTTGTCATGTTATCCAAAAAATTCCAAAAACCAACTTGAAAGTTTTACGATATTAAAAGACCATAACTCGTCAGTCACAGGAGAACTGCCCAAAACTGAATTAACTAAAAACCGGGTGAAGTTTGCATCATTACCCCCTTAGAACTCCCAAGAATCTGAACCACCCTAGCGGAGTTGTATACCACCTTTCTTGTCAAATCAAATCGATTGCACATCCATCTAACCAAACCTAAAAGCCAATTTGAGCATGTAACATTATTAAAATTTAAAATCCTGTCACGGGAGGTCTGTCCAGCACCAAATTATCCAAAAAACCGAAAGAACTTTGCCTCATTGCCCCCTTAGAACCCGCATGGCCGTAGACCACACACGTCGTCGAGTATTCGTATCCAATCATCCGCCTCATCTGTTACGAATGCCAGAATTCACACGGGCTGGTATACGAGGGACAACCATAAGTACCTTGTTGACATTTGGTATTAGCGTACAAGCCAAGGTGTTTGGCCACAATGGCGCTGGCTCAAAGCGCCACGCATCTGTCGGGAGGCTTTTCAAAATAGGTGTTCAAATTAGTGGTAGTCGGAATTGTTGAGAAAAGATTGGGGTGTCGTATTGGTATATAGGGTGAAAATTTAGTTCAGTGGATACCTGTCAAAACATGTTAGATTACTGTTGGTTGAGTAAAATGCCACCCTCATACGCTAATATGCTTGATCGAGACGCTGCTTTTTGTACTACAGCATAAAATATAAATGGAAAATAAAACTTCTTTAGCTTCTTCTTCTTCTTCCTCCTCTTCTGCTTCCTCATCTTCTTCTACCTCATCTTCTTCTTCTTCTACTTCTTCTTCAACATCTGGCATTATAACGCTTGATGGATATTGGCTGAAAACTTCTAGTCACCTTGACTCGGCTTTGAACTACGCTTCACCATCAACGACTTCTAACTCGCTGAGATCAGTTTCTAGTTCGTCCTTCCAGCGCATGTGGGAGTTTTTTATTCAACACCTAGCTTTTGCGCCCTTTCTGGGCTTTCACCTGTTCATAAATCATTTCTCCAGTCATTTCGGTTCAGCTTTGAACTATACGCTCCACCATCCACGACTTAAAGCTCGCTGAGATAATTTTCTAATTCGTCCTTCCAGCGCATGCTGTGGCTTCTTCTTCAACACCTAGCTCTAGAGCCTTTGATGGGCTTTCACCTGTTCGAAAACCCCTTTCTCCAGTAATCTTGGCTCCGATTCTACTATCTACGAATTCCTCCCAACTCGCAAAGTTCAATGTAACAGCAAAGGCTTTCACGGCCATAGTCAAATGAAGAACCAGTAGAATCCGGGCTGAGCCCCTTAGATACAATCTTAGAAGTCTACGCAGTTCCACTGAAGATGTCGACTGCAGATGTTGACGAAACGTTCATTTCGACCACGGCCCATCAGCCCGGATTCTACTGGTTCTTCATTCGTAAAGGTCAGTTTCTAATTATTTGTGTCCTTCCAGCACTAACTTCTTAATCGTCTTCTTCTTCTTATGCAGCATCTTTGATAAGTTTTCATCCATTTGGGAATATCCCTCTAGTCGTCTCTGCTTTGAACTACACTTCACCGTCCGTTTCGCGGTTTCATGGATGTCCTTAAAGTCATGATGGTAAATACACAGGATATTGACTATAGGAACGCTTGACATGAGCCCAAGAAGGGGGGGGGGCGGTTCACCAAACATAACTGGGCCTAGGGGAGCCAAGACCCTGTATCCGCCCCCTCCCCCACTGCGCATGAGACTGGAAGCTAGTGGCGGGAGATCGTTGGAGACGGCGTGGTGTAGTGGCAGCGGCCAAAAGTCCCCCCGGGCTGGATGCGCCTACCTAATTGGTCAGGTCTAATCAGAATGTAGGTACCGGTTATGTGTAGTTTGGTGCTAACACTTATTTTTGGTACCAACTCACCTTGAAAACGGAATACGGTATTCAATAATAATTACACAGTAGTTGCCAACCAGTTGCGAAAGCTATAAACGAGTAGTCTGGTCTGTCAACGGAATGCTGACAAAAAACAATTATCCATAAAAGGTGTTCTCCAGCCCAAAGAATACCCCTTTGGATGCGGCCCTGTTACATTGTATATGATGACGTGTTTTATGAGTCAAACGTGTAATCTACCGAAATGTATAATGTCTACAAAATTATTCACTCAAACGCTTTCCCTATGAATGAATATTATAGTTATGGAAATTATGAATGCAAACACCTCCTAGGGCTCCGAACTTCCAACGGATCACTGTCTTCGCACAGTCATTTTTAACCTTGGCCTATTCCCTAACAAACCTATTTTTTTCTTCCGCTTTAACGTAATTGAGTCGTGACTAGGTCTTTTTTATGTGTAAAATTAAGGCTAGCCTATTCACCTTATTAACTTGTCAAATACTCAAATATCTAATATTGAGATGAAATGTCGTCCAATATTTCGTAAAAACTTACTAAAATCTTGATAAAAGTTTGCTACTATGCACTATACTCTGAAAAATTGTAGTCAATTAAGTTCTTAGACATTATACTTGGCCTACTACTTAAAAAAAAGTTCTATTTTCTCAATGAAAAAAATAAAAATAATACGATTATGAGTACGTAACTTCGATATCTCATATACGAGTACATAATGAGAATAATGTAACTGCAAAGGCTTTCACGGCCGGTGTCGAATGAAGACACAGTAGAATCCGGGCTGATGGACCGTGGTCGAAATGAAAGCGTGAACTCGCTACGGAGCCACCGAGGTACAACCTTCGAAGTCTACGCAGCGCCACTTAAGATGTCAACCGCAGATGTTGACGAAACGTTTGGAAGCTCACTTTCATTTCGACCACGGCCCATCAGCCCGGATTCTACTGGTTCTTCATAATGAGAATATTTTACAGGGCTCCCGAAGAAGTGGCTTGAAGGCGGGACGGAAGGCACAAGAAGTCTGTAGCCTGACGAAGGTCTAGTGCCGAAACTGGTCGTTCTTAATATATTTTAGTAATACTTGACATAGTCATTTTATTTTATTTACCATGATGAAGCATTAAAAAATGAATGTGACTTAGGTAGGCGCATCCAGCCCGGGGGGACACAAGTACAAGCAAGTTGCTAAGAATGCGAATGGAACATGAGAAAGCGCTGAATAGTGAGAAGTGAAAGGAGTGGAAGAGGCTCATACATAACGACAGATTAGACCTAAACCTTATGATGATGAAAACTATATAGCAATGAACACTAATAGTGATTCTTCATTCTATTATACAATACACGCAGACCATACAATTCAGAATAAAGAAACCCACATTCAAAAAGAATTTGCGGTCAGCTGAAAGGACCCTAACTAAATTAGCCCGCTTTGTATTATAAGCAGAGATATATTTCAGGTGCTGAAGACTCAAACTCCTGCCACGACAAAGCCTTTTGTTGTATCTATAAATAATCTTAAAGACGAGGAAAGGTGATCATCGAGACTCGAAGATTAATTTGGTAGTATGCATACTAATGAAGGACAATAATAGGAGGTTGGACCTGAAAAAATTCCAACAATAGCGACTTGAAAAAAATTTGGTGGTGGTGACTTTCCGATATCGTGCCCACCCTTTAATTCATCCAATAGGTCTGCATTAATTTGTAGAAGTCCCCGCGCCGAATTCGATGAGGTACTAATATGCCCATTTAGAAAGCTTATTAAAAGTGTAGTTAAAAGTAGGAAATTGACTGCCCGAAATTAAAAACTTCTTATTTTTTATTTAATTAAATAAGCTAGTTATTAAAATATTGGTTCATTTTGGTTGTAGAAGGATACTTTATGCACCATATAATAGGATATTATTAATTTTTGTTTTGTAGTTTTTTCATAGTTTTACGTTAAATTTTGGCCTTCAATCATTTCATGAAAAAGTTAAAAGCAAAAATTAAATATACCCCATCTAGTCCAGGGTAGATCCCCTGAAAAATGGTGAAACGTGACATCAAATTATAGTAGAATGAAACTCATTGGAAATGGAAGATAATATGACAGAAATTAAAGGAAAAATAAATTACGGGCGATCTGAGTTCGAGAAGTGGGTAGGGGTGGGTTTTTAAGAATGAAATAAAGCACATATTCATTTCCGACAAAACTACTAGTTCTATGGAAAAATGTTAAATACCAAAAATGTAGGTAATATGAAGATCTACAACTTTAAAGATTACACTTTTTTCACATGACATCAAAATTTATGTGAAAAATGCCAAAATCCAAGGTTTTGGTTTTTTATTTATATCTCTTACATCTCTTACACGAAATTTGACTTGAAAACTTACCCTTTTATGTTCTAAAGATAATTGAATTTATTTTATTTAAATTAGGTATTGATTTTTTTCACCACCCAATTTTGACTAAATATAAAGAAAGCATCCTAATTTTCAATCGAAAAATCTCACTTCAAAATATAGATTTTTTTTTAATGGTGAGGTTTTTGTTTGTTGAAATCTCTTCTTTCCAATGGTGTCAAAAACAATATACACTACTGTGCAAAATTTTCAAAAAAAAAATTCAAAAACGAAATCGAAAAATGATGTCTTTAATATTTAAAATATAGTCCGGTTAACTAAGGCATCCGAGATTACAATAAGAGCATCGCTTAGCTGAAAATTGGCAGGATTGTTCAAAACCCCTTTATAAATTAAATCTAAATTAGGTATCATGTCAACGAAACAAAAAGTAAAGAGCTTTCCTAGTAACGTATAAAATAGAAGAAGAAAAGTAATGTGAGTAGGTATGTCTAAAACACCGTTAATACCGAATCATAGATGAAAGTCAAATTATAAAACGATAAGAGACAGTCTAACAGCCTGAAGGCAAAGCGACCCCCACTGGGAGACTGGTCGCATCGTGTTTTTGGACCTCGCGAGAGCTTTCGACTGTGTAAACCTCAACACACAGTGGGGGACCGTCTCCCCAACAAACCCGACTGCGACAATCTCCGCACGGTCCCATTTGTCCCGAAAATTAAAATCTTTCATAACAAATATCATAGCTTCTTCATTTATATCGTCCTTTCAACAGTTGACTCGTTCCCGTTTCGTCAGACCGCGATGCCGGGTCATAAGGTTTCAGGTGTTGTAGTTGTGTTAACTTTCCGAATATATTATACCACCGCTGCGTTGAGCTACGATCTTTACTAGTTGAATGTCATATTTTATTTTTTGGTCCTTATTCGACCTGTTCTTGTTGGCCATTCAAAGCATCAAGTTGTGAATGAATCAGGAACATTTTGGCGTCCATTCTTGTGGTTTAGTTAGGTTTGTGAGTCAATTTTGTACCAGTTTGACCACCCAGTAACGGGTTTTAGGTAGATTTCAATTTCTTTTTGCAAAAGGATTGAGTCTTGTAATTGTACATTTTGAAGGACTTTTTTCGGACCCAGGCCTACCTACTTATAAACCCATAGGTCCCTCACCCAATGCGACCCCATGGATGTCGGACATTATTTGTATTGTTTATGAATTTTCGGCCACTGACTGGTATATGTTCTCGGTGTCAACCTACACCGGCTACAATCAATTATGGACAAGCTGAGACAGGAGACAAGCTTACCATTGACGCATTGAAAGAGGCGAAAGCTTGCCATAACCAAGTACCAACACATACGAGTCAGGGTTTGAGTCTACGAGGTGTGCAAATTAAATCATGAGAATTTTTAAATAAAACACAGAAAAATCAAGTTACCTAAGTCCTTAAAAACTTTATTATAACGGTATGTATACAATATAGTATAGTAATAGACAAATAGGCACTTTTCAGATCCATTCCTGACGACAATATCATACTTAAATGAGTCTCAACCTCGGACGCAAAAAAGTAAATTAGTATAGACCCCATCTATTGCAGAAAGTATATCCCATGATTGTAAGCATAGACGGATACAGATGGGGCAGCTACCCCCTGCCCCCCCCCCCAAATTTGAAGAACACAGGCTAAAAACATGCTTAGTCACAGAAAAATATTTTTTGAGTTAACCGCATGGCTGTGGAGCTGTTAACAAACTCTTACATTTGGGCAAGGCGTAACAGCTAAAAACGAAATAGGTGCCGTGTTATTGGCTTGGGAAAATATGTTTTACATGGGAAAAACGGAGTGTTGTCCACTTTAAATGCGATTTGCCGAAAAGAACCGGTCCTAGTTTACTCGAACATGCTTTCCAATTTATCAAATTTGGTAGATAGAGAAAATGAGTAATTTCATTGTAAATAATTTTCCTATGGTTAAATTTCCGATATCTCGGGGGGGGGGGGGGGGGGGGGTTGTCCACCTGACGTCACTGGAGGTGAGGTAAATTCTGGATAGGTCAGACCAACACATTAACACACAGCAATACTGGCAGGGCACGCAATGCATTTGAGCGTGAATTTTATATCATTCAAAAAAAAATTTTTTTTGTACAAAACAAAATACTTTTCTGGGAAAGCAACCTGTCCGGTTTCGTTACTCAATTTAACACCTAAAACATACCTGAAAGTAGAAATCATCAATATTAAGGTTTCGTAGAAAAATTATTTTTTAGTCATTTTTCATTAAAATTTAGTTATTTTTATTTTTTTACCCCCAGAAGCAATCTATCAAGGGGCAAGCGATCCCCCGCATTTTATCAACATTAACAACTACAATATATGTGAATTTAAAAGAAATCGTTGGAGCCGTTTTTGGGAAATAATTTTTTTTGACGTTTTTTTGGAGTTTTTTGAGAATTAAACCCCCCCAAATTGAGTTAGCCCCAAATAAAAAAAATGGTTCCGAGGTATGATTTTTGTGAACCTACATGCCGAATTTCATCAAAATCGACTAAGTAGTTTGCCCGGAAATCGACGCACAGATAGACAGACAGAGCGACAGACAGACATTTCGTAAAAACCACATTTTTGGTTTCCTGGGACCTCATAACGTGTAAATCCGTTGAAACCTCGGAATCGAAAATTTCGACCATCACAAAGCTTTCCTTATACTACGTATAAATTGGAAAGCAATAAACTTTTTGTGACTAAGCACGTTTTTAGCCTGTGGGCTTCATTTAGTAAATATATTGTAAGTTAATTTATTACGCTCTTATTTCATCGATACATATGTATGTTTCTTCTATTTTGACCTGTTTGGAAGTAGCCTTGATAATGCGCTTAAGGATGAAAGCCTCCTGGGCAGCCTCTACGCTGCCATGGTGGGTTCCTTGCAGGTGACTCTTCATTTTAGGGAACATGAAGAAGTCACAGGGTGCCAACACGGAGCTCTGAGGTGAATACCAGAAACGCTTGGATAATTTTTTTTTGACAAAGATTCCCTAACAATTAGTGAGTAATGAGTCGACACGGTGCAGCCTTTTCTTGGGGGGTCGTTTCGGGCGGTTTTGTTATTTTTATGTAACTCGTATGATAATGCACGAAGGGCTAGGCGACGGTACCCCTTCGAGCTGGGTGGGTGGACCGCAGCCAGGCGGTTAATTTGCCATTTAATGTCAAATCTCTACCCTCAATCTTCCATTTGATACGGTAATTGTCTACCACCTGGACTATTTCTGACCATGTAAGATATGAATGACCTAGGATGCGACACCTACCTTCTACTAAAGGTTTCCCTGCCAACGCTGTGCACACTACCAAGTTGCCGCAGTTTGAAACATGCTCTGCTCTAATGGAATCAACATGGTAAGGCCATTGACCGGCTAGGGCTATTTCCAAAAACGGTGACGTGGTAGCAGACATTCAAGACTTAGGTGGCGTTTCCACCGACCTCGCATTGCAGAATTGACGGAAATGTTTATTTTCCTCTATGCCATAGTTAAAATTGATCAATGATCATACAGTAAAATCACAAACAAACTAAAATTAAAAAATGGCGTCATGGGATATGTTAAGTACAAACATTTTAATAGATTTCTATAAAAAGAAAAATTCTAATTTCCGTCAATGTCATTTGCATTCTGCAATGCGAGATCGGTGGAAACGCAACCTAAGTCTTGAATGTCTGCTACCACGTCACTGTTTTTGGAAATAGCCCTAGCCGGTGAATGGAATGGACGCCTTAGCAAATGTCCCATTTCTCCTACATAGGACTCTTACCAAAGTCCATTGAAAAGCCTAAAGGTATACAAAGTATACTATTAGAGGCGCCGCTCACTTAATCTTTTGTTCTAAAACAGGGGCCGCATAGTAGTTTTGGAGGCCGAACCAGTTTGCCAAATTTGAGTTATGAGGGGTCAGGAGCCATATTTCTAGTTGGAAACTGCTTAACAGCCTCAGATTACACGGGGTTCGGTTCCAAAGTGGGGCAAAATTTTTTAAGTTCCGACTGTGTAATTGTATGGTTATTGGCTATAAGTGTAGTTCCGACATCTTTAATTAGGGGTCGCAGTAATAGGTTTTGCAATATGAAATTTTGGACCGAATAACGGGGGATAATTATTAGGTGGCTAAATTTTTGTAATTTGGCCTTTTAGATTTGTCTGCTGAGGGCTTGTGCCTTGTAGAAATTTTGCTACGTTGTTGGGGCGATGGGTATGTTTCTAGAGGGGGCTCGTTCAGTTGCTTAGTTGCTTAAATCAGGCTCATGCTTGTTCCAATGTATCAATGGTGGCTTAAGCATGCCTCAGCTTCTCCATTTTCCTGCATAGCCGGAGTAGGTTGACATCAAGGTCGTGTAGCGGCTGACCAACGGCCAAGCAATACCTACTGCATGCTGTATAGTGTGCCGAAATGAGACGAAAAATAAAAGGAGTCAATGGGGCCATTACAAATAGACGAAATTGCATCCATAAAAAATAATAATGTTCCTTACATACATACAATAGAATAATATGCCTCTTCGCCTTAAAATTCATTCAAATCTCAGCCAAATTTCGCTAATCCAACAGTTCATATAGGCCGTATTCTCCTATACTATAACTGAAATACGCCACTGTGCTCTTTATAAGCCATCGCGCACCCTTTTGGACTAATAAAAATAATAAAAAATGTCACAAAACATAAAATTGAGGACCTCACGTCCATATAGCCACGTGAGAAGATTTTAACATTGTGTTAAATCCTAGGGTATAAAAATTAGTCATGGTGTATAAATAACGTTAAATAAAAAACGTTTTAAAGTGAATCGAATGAGTCAGGGCCGGCTCCAGAAAATGGGAGCTATAAAAACTATTAGGTGACATTTACGGACTTGGCCCGGTCTAAAGTATCGCGTATTAAACGGCTGGTTAACAATAAATAAATAATAAAAATGTCATCCTGGTTATTGTGCCCTAGAAAACAGCGTTAAAATGTTGTTCTTGCTGCTTACTGTCACAGTTTGACCAGCAATTAAAAGAAATATGTTAAAATGTGTTTATACTACAATATATTAGTTATTGTACGAAGGTGGTAGTTTGACAGTTTGAACAGCAATTAAAAGAAATATGTTAAAATGTGTTTATACTACAATATGTTGGTTATTGTACGAAGGTGGTATTTTGACAGTTTGAACAGCAATTAAAAGAAATATGTTAAAATGTGTTTATACTACAATATATTAGTTATTGTACGAAGGTGGTAGTTTGACAGTTTGAACAGCAATTAAAAGAAATATGTTAATATGTGTTTATACTACAATATATCAGTTATTGTACGAAGGTGGTAGTTTGACAGTTTGAACAGCAATTAAAAGAAATATGTTAAAATGTGTTTATACTACAATATATTGGTTATTGTACGAAGGTGGTATTTTGACAGTTTGAACAGCAATTAAAAGAAATATGTTAATATGTGTTTATACTACAATATATCAGTTATTGTACGAAGGTGGTAGTTTGACAGTTTGAACAGCAATTAAAAGAAATATGTTAAAATGTGTTTATACTACAATATATTGGTTATTGTACGAAGGTGGTATTTTGACAGTTTGAACAGCAATTAAAAGAAATATGTTAAAATGTGTTTATACTACAATATATTAGTTATTGTACGAAGGTGGTAGTTTGACAGTTTGAACAGCAATTAAAAGAAATATGTTAATATGTGTTTATACTACAATATATCAGTTATTGTACGAAGGTGGTAGTTTGACAGTTTGAACAGCAATTAAAAGAAATATGTTAATATGTGTTTATACTACAATATATCAGTTATTGTACGAAGGTGGTAGTTTGACAGTTTGAACAGCAATTAAAAGAAATATGTTAAAATGTGTTTATACTACAATATATTGGTTACTGTACGAAGGTGGTAGTTTGACAGTTTGAACAGCAATTAAAAGAAATATGTTAAAATGTGTTTATACTACAATATATTAGTTATTGTACGAAGGTGGTAGTTTGACAGTTTGAACAGCAATTAAAAGAAATATGTTAATATGTGTTTATACTACAATATATCAGTTATTGTACGAAGGTGGTAGTTTGACAGTTTGAACAGCAATTAAAAGAAATATGTTAATATGTGTTTATACTACAATATATCAGTTATTGTACGAAGGTGGTAGTTTGACAGTTTGAACAGCAATTAAAAGAAATATGTTAAAATGTGTTTATACTACAATATATTGGTTATTGTACGAAGGTGGTAGTTTGACAGTTTGAACAGCAATTAAAAGAAATATGTTAATATGTGTTTATATTTGTTATTCTATACGAATGCGAAAGGTCAGACTTCAACATAAAAGAGCAATTTTTCGCAACAAAGAATATATTAAATATCGTAAACAACTACTAATAGCAGTGGCCCTACTATGGCAATTATTTTTAATCTTAACCCGGGATTAAAATTTTGTAAACAAGATAATTTTACAATGGAAGCAGCCATTCAAAATGGTTGCTTCTCATTTTTAATCCCAGGAATAAGTTAACACTAAACGGCATAGTATGCAGAGCTGATCCGATTTGAAAATTAATTTAATTCATCGTCCATCCCTGAAGATACATAATAAAAATACATTATAATAATATACTTTTAATTGTATGGATTGGTTTTTTAGCATTGTGAATTACAACTATATTTCGTGGATTAGGTACTCACTACTGTTCTTTTGATACCTTGCTAAGCCCACTTCTTATAGGATATTAATTTCTGGACACTCATTAAGACTAGCTTATATTTCAGTACATCGAAAGTACTTACACAACACTAGACCTTTAAAGGTTAGAAACTTAGAGAAACACTACATTGCAGCATTTTAGCAAATTACGTCACATCCGATTTTACTCTGTTCCACTGTGTCATAAGTATGATTTTTACAGTCAATCTCCGTATCAGAACAGGGATTGGGAAATTATTTAATAATTCGATTTTTTGCGATCTTCCATAAGTAGTTAAAGCTAATGACCAACGCAATGACGTATCATTCGATTCCACTCGAAATCCATGTAGTCGATTCCAAATACTTGACATTCGAAAAAAATGACTCGATTCTGAAATCTATACCCGAAAGGATGTCCCACAGGTTAAGCCCTCAGGCCGGATTTTGTTTTTAAAAAACTTTTATGTCACGTCACAAAATAAAACAAAAATTTCACAACACCCCCAAACTTTTTATTTCCAAACAAGGCACGGCAATAAATTCCGATCCTAAAAAAAAAACTAAGTGACCCGAGCTCCAATTTGGATTAAGTTGCAATAGCCAGGTTTTTATGGGGCCATACCTGGGCCGTGTAATTTATAGGCTATCGCACCCGCTCGTTGTCACTCTATACTCGGGCTCTCAACTTTGACCCGTTGTTAAGAGCCTGGCTCATCTTATTTATATTCGATTCAATTGTGCTGGGTGGCAGGTTTCGAAGCCTAATAAGCCCCAGACCTTGGTTCGGCGTGTTGAACTTTTCTCGCGGGAGACAGGATGTGCTGGAGTTTATTATCTTTGGTACAATACATTGCGCCATTACTATGCGTGCAATAGGACTATTGGTTGAGTCAGTATAGACGTGGTGTGTGGCTTTTGGCTTATTGTATTAGCTTGTACAAATCTATCAGAGGAAATAAATCTCGGTATAAGGGCGTACATAAATAAATAAATAAATAAATAAATAAGGAATTTTTTGCTATATTATTAAGCAAACCTAGTGGAGTTAGGGCCCTCTCTTACACTCAACTAGGAAGGCCCGGGACCGCCTGCTGTACATGTCCTCCGAAGCATGGCCAGAAAATATAGCAAGTAGATGGACCCCTAAAATTTTAAATTGCTATTCTCAATAAAATTCTCCCCTTTTACACACTAGAATATTCTTCCAATCATGGTGAATAAAATAACTTTGTACAGTTTTAAAGAAATATAAAAAATCCCTTTCGGCTTTGGCTGATCAGGTGTAGGGAGATTACATAAAAGTGGTTTATGTTTTACCGTATCTTAGGGGTTCTACCATCAACGACTCAAGAGGGGGGGGGGGAAGGGTAAGCGGGAGCAAGGTGCTATATTAAATTTATTCCACCACCTTTTAGCTAAATAAAACTTTAGAACTATTCACTCACTGAGCAACTGGAAATACGTTTTTAAACTTATGTAATTATATATAATTATGAATGCTCTAAGTCATACTGATTTCCAGTAAATAAAATAATTAACAGTAACTTTTTCATGGGTTTATATTAGAAATTTTGATAAAGGCGACCAGTTTCAACACTTTACCACTCTGGTTTGCTATACAAATAACACTATTTTACTAGACAAAACAAATTTGGAGACATTTACGGTATGTTGTAGGTTCTTTCAAGAAATTTGCTTTGTCTTGGAAACTTTTTTTAGTGCCTGACGATGGCTTAGTAAATTTTTGTCATACATGAAACAGGCTAATTCCTACTTAGTGAAATATTATTGAAATAGGTACTGACCTATAGGCATAAAGTTGATACGTTAACATGCATTAACAAACCTCCTGAAATACTATACATAGATTTGGATAGTAAGCAATGTATTAGGTAAATATCTATGATCTATAATATATATTATCGCAGTTTAAGTATTTGAGGAGATCTTCAAAAAATATTTTTGCCAATATGTAAGTATAAGGGTCCTGGAGCGAAAAACTAATAAATTTTATCTCATGTTTAAAAAAAAAAAAATTAAAAGAAAGAAAATTATCTTTATTTTCCACATGGGCTAATTTTGGGGCTTTTCGGCCCACTCTTACAATTAACCTATTTGTATGTTTCCCCTTCGTGTATCTCCATAACTCCTGATTAATACTGAAAATATATATAAGCACGTGCAATAATAAGCGAAACCATTTTTAATGTCATTTCTACGTAATTTACTATTTGTGACACAGTTGGTTTTACCCATTGCCCCCTTCAAATGGAGAATAGATAGGTTTTTTTATAACGCTAATGGAGAGGGTTGCGTAGAGACGACAGCGTAATGAGGGATGTAATTTTAGGGGTGGGATGTAAGCGATCTGGAGAGTTCACCGTCAAAGCATCAGCCGGTGCCGCCCGCAGCGATCTCTTTACTTGCACCCTTTGATGTATAAACTACGTTATACGCCCCAGATATATTGTAGGGTGCGATAATTTGTTTGGACTTAGCTTACTTTGGGTTTTCATTGTTTTGCTTTCGTTATATAAGTGCTGTTGTGTACTGAACGGGTTTTTTATGCACTGTTTCGATCATGGGCTACTTATTTCAGACTTCAAAATGGGGTGAAGACTGGCTTTTCATCCAGGGCCCAGGGGTGAAATATTGCTTCCGGCAAAGAAGGCAATAGGTTCCTCCCCAGAGGTAAAACAATATTTAAACCAGTTATAACTTTTTAGAAAGCCTATATTAAGGAGAAATCAGAGAAAGGAAGCCATATAGAAAAATAGATGGAAACGGTGTTAGAACCTGAGTCACCCGAGTATATCAAATGGTAGGGTAGACTGGTAGAGTACGATATCTATTATTTTGTTTTCATGTAAGAAAGAAAAATGCATTTATTTATTGATTTATCTCTTGAATATTTTAGGTACCGTATATTCAGTGATGTATTTCCGAATAGGCGGACTACTCGCGCGCCTTGGGGTGGTAAATTTTAAGAGCGGATAAATAATCTAGTTTTGGTGTACGGCCCACAAAAGTAAAAGTTTAACAAATAATGTTGAGTTATTAAAACCGATACGACGCAGCGGCTACGCGGGCGTATCGGGATTGCGCTGACGATGGGGGGGGGGGGGCAAACTTCTCTGCCTAGACAAGGCAGATACTTAAATACGTCCCTTGGGTATATTCACAGGCCGAATGAGCTTGTAGAGGAAGTAATAAAGTAAAGAGGTATAAAGAGCCAACCTATTTTGCAGTCTTGTGTTTCCATTTATCATACATTTATCATATGAATCACATTAATCACTCATATGGCTACCAGTTCACCGTTTTCATTACCATTTAAAAGAATTGGCCGACTTCAGGTGTGCAGAATATGATTAGCTATGCAAAAAGTGGCACACCCCTTGTTTAAGTTATGTTGCAGACAGGTAGCTTTTTCTGCAAAGAAATAAATTATAACAATAACAATACCGGCCTGAAGGTCTTTTTGCTTAAGCCTTATTTCAGTTATATTTTTCACTTTGTAATACTTCGCCATATTAAAAAATAAGATCGTCTCGTTTTTAATTTTGTAAAATTTTTAATACATATTTTCAAATAAATTATATCTCAGTAAATATTACATAAAACACTAAAATACACGTCCTTGTCGTCTTTATGTCATCGTCAATGGCGGATTCACGGGGGAGGGGGGGGGGGTCAGTGGGGTCATGCCCCCCTAAATGAGTAAATTCATTAGTTGCCTAGTAAAAAAAAAAAAAAATGAATAAAACTCAACTTCATGGCTGCCGGTTCCATAAGGCTTGGTATGGCCCGGGCCATACCAATATTCAGATTGGTATGGCTGAGAATAATTTTGGGAACAACCACCTCATATTTTAGTGTATTTTGATAAATAAATTCACTATTTTACTTTGCACTTATTTAGAACAAATCTTATAATTTATTATGAAAATTAAAGGAAATGAAATCGTCAAATCGATTATTTAAAAAGAAATTGGCGGGAGCCAACAGATTCATTGAAATGATAGCTACAGAGTGAAGCCATATATTTATTGGGGGAGGGGGGGGGCAAAGTGACTTCTTTCTATTAATGCTTTCCCTTATTGCAATTATTTCAAGACTGAAAATATTTAATAAGATATATGACTGATATAAAAATATAAAAAAATAAAATAACCAAGTATTACTTAAAATAATTTTAACATAATAAACAACAAGCATAAATTTAGTAATACTTGACAAAGTTATTTTATGAAGAATCAGCAGAATGAAATGAAAGTGAACTTCTAAACGTTTCGTCAATATCTGCGGTCGACATCTTCAGTGGCCGAGGTGCAACCTTCGAAGTCTACGCAGCGCCACTGAAGATGTCGACCACGGCCCACCAACCTAGATTCTACTAGTTCCTCATATGACTCGAGTAGTGAATGCCTTCGCAGTTACAAAATTATTTTATGTACCTTCGAGTCAATTAATGGTTAAAAGCTACTGAGCAAATCGATTATTTTGGTCATAATGGTACACACCGCAGTGCTACCCTTTTACCTGACTATTTACTGATTCTATCGATGTAAATATTGTTTATCGTTGGTTATGGAAGACTCTAACTCAAAATCTGGTTGCCAATTCAGTTAATTACTGACAAATTAAGACCTTAATCCGACCCAACAAGATTTGATTATCGGAGCCCATTCATGCCTCTTTTGTATCGAGACTACCCGGTTTAACAAGCTCCGAGATCACTATCGAGATTCAAAAGGAAATTTAACGGAATTAGCCCGAAATAAGGGATCCTTGATGGTTTTTCGAACAAACTAACCCTTCAAAACAATTTATAAACGCTTTGTTTAACTATAAATGGCGAATAGCTTTTAGTTTAGTTATTAAAGATACTGAGATACTGTCTTTTTAGTTGTTGGTTTTCATGTTTAGCTTTTACAACGAGAGGCCATGTTATAGTGGATTATGAGGGTTGTTGACAGACCTAGCGGGGGTTCTTGTGAGCTGTTGAATTAGCGGATTGTGACAAATTTAGGGTATCGTTCGCCTCTCCCTAGTCACATTTGCATCTTCTCCTCAAGTTGAGACAGTCTCAAATCGCTGATACGGTGTAACTGTGCTAGTGGGTTTCCCTCTGTAGATGGCAGTTCTTGCCGAAAGCGCTCAGCGTTTTATACTATAACACCAGTGGGTTTCCAAGACAAAGTTGATTTTTTTACGATTACTTGGGTTTTACTAATTCTAGTTATAGCAGTTTTAACAAGTTTTGCTAAAACACTAAGTTTTTATTTTTGTTTGTTTATTAAAATGAAATACCACGAAGTCACGGGTACTTTCATTTTTTCTATGCTAGAAATTCATTCGGAAACAATACCAGTAATGCCCGAAAGCCGATGGGGTCATTCGCAGGGAAAGTGTTCAAAATACAAGTAGGCCCACATCCATCAATAACAGTAATGAAGGGAAGATGAAACCGGGGGGAGGCAATGTGAAAGCTAGGGTTACAAAAATGAGGCGAACCCGGGTTACAGAGCTAACATATTCTAAAAAAAAGCATGTCGTTTCCTTCGGTAATTACTATATTATTAATTACATTGTAGTTATATTTTTAAACAAATGTAAGTTTAATAGTGATGTTAATTAATCTTAATTTTTCTTGATGAACATGTGTTCAGACAAACTTCTTGGTTTTGAACTTTTATAATTGTATAATAAATAATTTAAAAAAAAAATACAATAAGCTAAAGGCTGCAGTAAAGACAACCCGACCGGTACGCTATAGAAAAAAAAAAAACGGACAAATTTATTAAATCCTCCATTCACAGACGGACAGGCGACGTGCAAGTGGAATGTCCAAGCAGGTTGGATTTCGAGGCGGCGACACCCACTGCCTGGATGTAACATTTTCGGTGCTGGACTGAATTATGTGCCAGGTCTCTGATAATTAGATAGCCGTTGAGGTTTCACTTATATAGCGGGACGGGACAAACCCGTCCTCTTGTCTGATGAAACTATCATATTAATCTAGTTATTTTTAAACAAACTCGAAATCACTCCAGTCAGTTAGATAATTTTTGTTTTGATTTATTTTTGATATCATCTGGATTTATTGGATGTATGGGATAGAGAACATAGCGCGTTCTTTATGGGTGTTTTGTAGGTATATCTTGAAATGGAGATCTTACATTATAAAAGCTTCCAGGGGCGGATTTTTTTTGTGCGTGAATGACTCGTTCATAATAATGCTATAGGCCTAAGGGTTCTTACTTACTTTTACATGATGTGGTAACGTGGCAAAAGTCACAGAAATTTGACCAAAGTAAACATATAAACAAATTTAATGTTGTATAGTATTTTTGTTTACCAATTAATTAATTTGCCTTTCATTTATATTTTCTCTGGCTTTTTCAACTAAATAACATGTAGGTGAGGACACACACTGCAATGTATCTGAAGAATGCATACAGTATTTTATGCTTATAATGCAATGTTTAAGGCGAATGACTACAAAATTCTAAGGCATGTTGTACTTCGTTCAGTTTGTATCATAAATAGACCGAGAATTCTTTAATAATCAGTTTATAAAACTATTTTTAGTTGTTCTTGCTACCAGAGGCACTGCACCGGCACTGAGGGCAATTGCTCCCCCCCCCCCTTTGGCCAGCAGTTATATTCTTTACCTCTAAAATCTAAGTGTTACTGCACTTAAAATGGGCAAAGCCTCACTATTTCAGCCCTATTTTTATTCTCCCGGGGGAGACCCCCGGGCCCCCCTTGTCCTCCACTACATTGATTCTTTGTAGTATATCAGCCTTAATGCTCTCGAAATGCGTAAAACCCCAATATTCCAGCCCTCTGGCTCCTGAGCAACTTTTATGAATGTGGGTGGAGAGGCGCCAAATTATACACCCTTGAAAACCTATCGTTACGCCACTGAAAAGTGCCTCCCCCTTTTATGAGGTCTGGGACCGCCTCTGCTTGCTACCACGATTGGTAAAAGTGAATGTACGGATCCACATATTTAAAATTTACCGTTATTGAACTTGTGGCGGATTAAGGGAAAAATGAGAGAGATATGCATATATTATACTCCTACCATTGAATATATTATATTATATATATTATATAGTCAATGCTCCTACTCAGGATAAAATCAGGTAATTGCAGATAAGCATTAATTACGAACAATTAAATTACCCTTTTTCATGAGGTAATTTAGCTAGTAAGATATTTAAAGGGTGTTCAGCTTCTTTCTCCTGAAATCGCTGAATTGCTGAATGCATAGGAGACATGTTTGAATTCTTTAAATACATTGTCCATTTCCACCCAAATACTTTTCTGAGCACAAACAAGTCCTTTAACGATTAAAAATGCATGATTTCAACGATTTGTGAAATAAAGTCGACAGACGATTAAACGGGGTGCTTTGTCGTCAAATATGACAAAAGGGCGACATACGGGATTACATCAAGCTTATATGACACAGGCTGTGGAACCTAAATACCTATAAACACTTCCCACGTCAATAAGTATATGACATAATCGACGAAATTGACTTCTATCTTATCTCTACCTCTCCCACGCGGGTTGCCGTTAAGCAGGCTTCTTCGGGATTCAACCAGGCAATGTCTGATGTAGGTTCCACCACACAAGAAGCTGTTTGAGACCTCCAGAGGTCTACCAGAAATTTTAATCTGACTTTGATTCTTCTCAGAGTTCCAGTTTTTCGAGACGGAGTGGTTTAGTGGGAAGTTGGATCGTTTCTCTTAAGTCACTGCATATGATTTTAACAATGGTGGTTACAGATTTAATATTTGAATGATTTGAATGAATGATAAATTTTTCATCTTACCCGTATTACTTCATTACTTACTTACTTATGACACGGTCAGCTCAAGAGAACTTAGGAGGAAAATGTCTAATGACATCTCTCCTGATCTGGTACAATTTTCTGGCACGATCACTGTTCTGAAACGAGACCATCCCCTAGAGAAAACTTTCTACTCTGTCACTGAGGCACTAGCAGAATTACATTGACAGAACTACCGGATTTTGACGATTTTACTTTATACTTTCTTGTCGATTACTTGTTGATGCTTGACTGTATAATTTAACGGAAATACATATTTATTTTTTTGGACAAGATCTTTGAAAGCAGTCCTGTTGGACACTTAACGCATACTTTAGGTAATGTTGAGTCGCATAACCGAAATTAGGGGATGCAATGAGGAGATTGCCCCTTCAACCAAAGTTGATTTAATGTCAGTGCTATATATTTACCATATAATACTGCAATATAAATAGTAAGTATTATAGAAGAGTGCCGTATCTCTACCATACCAGAAAGTCAACGTGCCTGAATATTGACTTTTTTGTTCTATTACTAAGCCCACCTAGCGGAGTTAGGGTTATAGCGCCCTCTCTTACACTCAACTATAAAGGCCCGGGACAGCCTGCTTTACATGCCCCCCCCAAAGCATGGCCAGAAAATGTAGCATATGTGGGACTGGAACCAACAATCTTGCGTGTGAAAGTCAGAGTCCTTACCACTAATCTACATGTCCTGACATGTCCTGAGTACACGTGAAATTCCACTTGTGCGAGTCTTTACACGCCATGCGATTGGAGACGTGTCGTAACTCAACACGGGTACTAACCTACAGAGGCGACTTAAGAGGTCAATCGGATACATTCATTCCATTGTTGGTATGCGATTAACCTTTTGTTAAAAAATATATATATATTAATGTTGAGTCGCATGCAACTACTGGTATATTGCCAGTACCGTAGTAAGCATTATAGAAGAATGACCCATCTCTTAGAAAGGGATCTCTACCCACCTCCACCATAGCAGAAAGTCACCAAACGTGCCTGAATACACGTGAAATTCCAACAGAGATCCGTCACCACATGTGCACATGTTCCCATTAACTATAAAATATGTGGGCAAGTGAGAATGAACGATTATGACAAGCCCGATGAAACCAGGCCCGCTGCGCACCTAATGCATACATCAGGCACGGGATTCGACCCCATACCCAGTGCTATCCCAGTACTTGATCCCATGATACTGCATTTATCTCCCTTGATCACGTGGTAATAGATTGGAGTAATCTAATAAAATGGACCCATGGGGCCGCCGCGGGGGTCTGCCCGGTAGCAGAATCTCGACGGTGCACGTACGAAGTCTGATGATGTGCACGCTAGTTTTGCCCGTGGGCAAAACGACGGGGTGTGTTTCATTAAATGGCTTATTTGAAAACTTAATGTTGTGATGGTTTGTGAATGGAGATTTTGTAGATTTTGTGCACGCTATCGTTGAAGAAAAATTGAGTTATGCAGAGGTGTTCTTTTTATGTAAGTGAAGCAGCATCGTGTGGTTTCTGCCATGTCGCTGGAATTAATCTGGTCATAAATTATTTTAGGGGTACTCAAATAGATATTAGATACTCGTAGTAATGTGGAAGAGTCAGGGAATGAAAATTGGCATAAGCGGCAAGGTGCTAGTTCTTGTGCGAGTCTCTACACACCATGAGATCGGAGACATGTCGCAAATCAAGACAAGTGTTAAGTTACTTAGGCGGCTATTCCACTGGGCAATTTTACTTCAAATTTGATTTTGTCATTGACGTTTGTTTTGTTTTAAGCAGGAGACTATTATGTAGATACTTAACTTATCTATTATAAATTAAGTTATAATATGGTATATGGTTAAATGTGGTATGTCTGCTACCAGGCGCGGATCTACGGGGGGGGGGGGGGCTATGGGGGACTATAGCCCCCCCCCCCCAGTAGGGTCCTCAAAATGCGTACAACCCCACTATTTCAGTCCTATTTTTCACAAATTTTCTCCCGGGCCCCCCTTGCGCTCGATTGTATTAATTGCCTACAATATAGACCCCTTATTTATCTGAAAATGCGCAAAACCCCAATATTTCAGCCCTATTAAAAAAAAAAAAATCGAAATTTAATCTTAGCCCCCTCCTTGGTCTCATTCTAGATCCGCGCCTGTCTGCTACCATATTATAAAACTTAATTTATTATAGATAAGTTAAGTATCTGCATAATAGTCCACTTAAAACCAAACAAACGTCAAAGACAAAATCAAATTCGAAGTAAAATTGCCCATTGGAATAGCCGCCTTCGTGACGTGACTGAAAAGGTCAATCAGAAAAATGCATTAAATGTTTTGTATGAGATTAACCTTTAATAAATTGAAATAAAGGTGAAAATAAACTAAATTTCCATAGTATTTCTTTACTTGCATTTTCCTAACGATCCTATAAGTAAATGTAAGAAACAATCATACCTTATACTGCTGCCCTAATACGGCGATTTGGGTTTAACGTAACACCAGGGTTACATAATACCTGGGTCTATATTTTAATACCGCGAGGATTAATTTATCAATTTGAATTTCCGGCGAATTTTGCACTAATTTTTTTAAACAATTGAATACACCCCGATATTACGTTAGTCCCGAATCTCCATAATAGTGCTGCTGTTTCACAATGAAACCTTATGGCTCGATAGACATGCGAAACGATTTCTTTCATAACTTACGGTACCAAATCTATCCTTCCGATTTTGTCCGAAATTTTGCCCGATTTTTTTTTTTTATTATTATTTTTTTATTTATTTTTTTTTAGAGTGATTGGTCGGAATTGGACGTCTCTACCAATAATGTATGGAAGAATTTGGATGAATTTTATTGATTCCCTGTAATGTAGGAACCTTATTGCTCAGGAAATGCGTAAGCCACCAATATTTCAGCCCTATTTTTCAAAAGTGTTTACCCGGGGGAGACCCCCGGGCCCACCTTCATATCCTCCGAACCCTCTGGCTCATGCGCAAAGGTCACTAAGTTCATTTTTGTAAAAGCTGCGTACGTCCATGAGAACGGCTTTCCCCACTTTATGCACTTTTATGAAAATGGGTGGAGGGGCACCAAATTATACACCGCCCTCTTCGAAAACCTATCGTTACGGTGCTGACAAGTACCTCCCCCTTTAATGAGGTCTGGGACCCCCTTTGCAAAGACCGGACGGTCGTTGGCTGAAGAAGAAGAAGAAGAAGAAGAAGAAGAAGAAGAAGAAGATGAAGAATGTTCATAATCCAAAGAAAATAGAAGGACTGAGGGCTCCCGGCAGAAGAAGAATTGATTGAATTGATTGAAAAACCAGTTGGTGGTTTGTCAAGAGATTTTTTCAGAGCAGCTGTCTCCAAATTACCATGGTGATCACCATTCTTCGCTGGAAGAGGCAAATAAATTCAATAATTCAATCATTGAAGTGTCGCATGACTCGAACATTGCATTATATATAAATAATATGACTTGCCTTAAGTAGCCTAAAACTGACAAGCAAACCCACACTAATCCATAAAATAGGATTACATAAATTATGAACACCCTAAAAAAATTGGCACTCCATTACTTGGCACCACTCACCAGATTTTATCAGCACATCATTTACAAGGATCATCATATATATATTTACTAAGAGGCGGTAAAGAATTTAAAGTAGGCATGTAGGCCTATAATTGCAGGGTGGTCACAACTATAACAGCGCATGCGTGTGCACTTAGATCATGACATTTAATAACTCGAAAAGAATTTGATGTCTTATAGAACCTTAAAACAAGGACCATTTAGTTGGAGGTGCACAAATGGCAATTATGGAGTTGAGACCTCCCACTAGGCGATGATCATCTCCGAACATGTCCCACCTGTAAAAAGAGTGTAGTAGTCAGCCCTAGCCATAAACAACGGTTTATACGCGTATCATTTCATATACCAGCAGAATTGATGCCTGAAGACAAAGTTGTAAAACACTTAGATTGCTTAAGCGGAATCTTTTCAAATTTTTGGAAAACAACATGCGTGTGAGAGTTGAGTGATTAAATCTTCGTTTCCCTGTGATTATATTGAGAAGACGAACAGTAGAAGCGAAAATCGACCAAGACGTCACGATTGTAGGAGCAATTGCAGCCGAAGGTGTATCTGCCGTAGGTATCGCAGATTCCACCTAGGGATAAAAGTGAAGAAGGTAGAAGCTAGGGTGGGTAGGACCCTCACTATTAGATGGAGCTTCTACATGCACGGACTTTCTCATTGTATGTTTTTATTAAAAGACGGGAAACGAGTGAGCCTCTTGGTGTCACATAGGATCTTCTTAAAAATTTAATTAAAAATGGGAAAAAGCGAATTCCCCTCTATTCTCCACGAGGGTTTTATTTCATAGCTTGAAATGACCGCAGAATACGTAAATTTTCTAAATCCTCAGAACCTCAATGGTGTATACATGGGGGGCCCAGCCCCACTCCGAAATGGGACAATTATCTAATATCACTTGAGTGATTTGACAATGACGATTGGTCAAAACCGGTAGTGGCATAATTATATGAAGTCTTGCCCCCCCCCCCCCACCACCAATTTTTTACATATGCGCCAGTCCCCACTGCTGGTCCTAATGGTAGTCTTCTTATATAATAACTCCGGTACAAAATAAAATTGTCACCAAGTTTACATAGGACTTCTAGGCATTGAATCCCTTTGGTTGGCCACCAGTATCACTCGGCGCGAAATAAGATATACCATCGAAAAGAAGGTGTCTAAATTCCCACCGATTTTAATCTATAATGGACCTTCAAAAAAACCTCAAACAAATTTAGAAAAGTCGTAAAATGTTGGAAAGGAGGCAAAATGAGGAGGAGTTTGTGTTTTTAATCGGGCCGAGATCGCTGAGGTACAATATAAAGTGTGTCTCTTGCCGACCACCAGCGCACTGTGACACTATAGAATTTACGGGGGTTCTCTACAGCCGGTTGGTATATAGTGTTCATATAATGCAATGCCTCCCAAGGCCTAGAGATATTATTCACATGCATCTCTACATTTTCTTATTTATCCGCAAAATGGCATGTCGTCGTATATTTGCCATATATTAAATATGTCGCCTTGTTGCTTTGAATCAATTATTTTTTTTAAAAGTTGAAAGCTGACACTTTCTAGTTTTTACTGTGCTTATTAGCTTTGGGCCAACCCCCCTCCCTAAAAAAAATATTTATTTTTTACAAACCCATATACATTTCTATTTATTTATTTATTACATATATTTATTTTTTACATACCGATCTAAAAAAAATGAACGGTAAGAGTAAACCCGTACTTGCTTCCCCATTTTAAAATATGGTCAAAGCTATGTTAAATCTAATTATCATCGTTACATTTGTATAATTGACCTACATAAGTTAAACAACTTAGAAAAAATTAATAATGTACTGCGTCAAATTTACTTCTATACAAAGAACCGGTTCGGGACGAAAAAGTACATGCTTTCCTTATTTATTAATTAGTATTAGCACCGTAATTGATAATTGAGAATAGTACCGTGGTAAATAATTGTCTTAGGGTTAAATATTGACCACCTCTATTTTCCCTATCCTAAAGCACGGGATTGATCTATGGAACAATTGCATAGTCTAGAATAGACAGACCAATATAGTTCTTCACTTCACCTATAGCATACAATTTATAATTTATAATTTCTTCAAAAGATAATTTTTTCATCAAAACCAAAACTTTGCTTAGGAAAGCAACCTGCCCGGTCTAGGCCTGAGCACAGGTAAAGAATACTCTCGCATGACCACTGCTCTATTTGGGATGTTGTGGTCAGCAACATGCCCACTAATGAAAATTCAGTTTTTATTAATGTTTTGGCCACCATAACCAAACTATATCAATGAGGAAGTGATCTAATGGGCTTCACACTGATAACGACTACAATATTTGAGATTCTAAAGAAAATTCGTTGGAGTGGTTTAAAAAAAAAAACCTTAGCCGTCTGGAATGTTTTTCTTCTTTCATGATTTGTCCACTTAACCACAAATTTTTGAGTACGGCTAATTATTTATTTCATTTAATTATAATTAACTAAATCCACGCTGAATTCGTACAGAGCCTCAGTGGCGCATACATGGGGGGGCTTTAGTCTAGCCAATACGGATGCCTTATTGTGATTACAATTTAGGCTACAAAACGAACACCCACCTAACTGGTATTGTAATAGAGAAAAAGTTGGACCTGACTCTTAATATAATTGACAAAAGTAAGTGTTAGACCACCAGAGACCTGCTAAGTGGGCTATCTGTATGTCGGGGGGCCCTCGTAAAGGCCCCCTGACAAGTGAATATAATATAAACTACTTGACGTGTGGGGCCCCCACGTGCCCCTCACACACGTCGGTGCTCTACGACCTGATAAGCCCCTACTTCCCGAAATCGTACCGAGATACCTTCATTTTTATGGGCCCCACCATCAAACCTGGGCTCTTTACGTGTTTGTGGAAGATATAGCTTTGCCTTGTATATGACCTGCTTGTTTGCCGCAATCCTATGTCGGCTCAAAGCTATACATCTTTGCAGGGCTTAAGGGAAACCGAAGGGGAAAACCATTATGGTGTATAAAGCCAAGTTCCACAAGGGATACCAATAGTTTTATTAGCTATTAAGAATCGGTGGAATGGCCTTGACCACCTGGAAGAAGAATTATTCGCAAAAATATACACCAAACGCCCCTTTATGGGTTGTCGCTTTCAGTCCTACACTTGCTACATTTTCTGGCCATGCTTCGGAGGGCATGTTTACAAAGCAGGCGGTCCCGGACCTTCCTAGTTGAGTGTAAGAGAGGGCTTTATAGCCCTAACTCCGCTAGGTTGGCTTAGTAATAGAATAAAAAAGTCCTTATTACTTTATGAGCCAAATGAGGCGACCGCTTCTAGCCTCGCGCTTTAGTAGGCATCACGCTTGACTTTGGCGCAAATTCCACCGACCTCGATAGTGATAGTGATCCTATTGATATTGACGTGGTAGCAGACATTTTTAGACTGTCTTTAATGTCTGCTACCACGTCAATATCAGTATCACTATCACTATCGAGTTCGGTGGAATTTGCGCCATAACGTTGTGTATCATAAAACCTACTATTTCGTGCCAATTAACAAAAAACAAAAAAAAAAATATTTCCTCGGGCCTCCATGAGTTTGCTGTAATATGAATAACTCGTCAGGTAAATCCAAACATTCGTCGTCGTCTTCTTCTGCTTCTTTAAACCTTCTCCACAATAGCCTGCACCAAAATAAAGAAGATTTGCGCATTGTTACGTTCAAAATGTAGGGGAACATTTACTTCATTAAGGATATCACCCCATTTATGTCTCAACGATAAAAAACTTCAGTAAAATTTAGTTTTTTCTAGCGAAAAGCAGATGTTGGAGGTGTCCAATGTTCTGTTAACATTGTTTCACACTGATAAGATAAAAAGATACAGTCTTAAACTACCTACATCTGAGAATCTCAATACCATAACTCTTACAGCGAGAAAGAGAGGAACAATTTATTGAATAAAAATAAAAATGGTTAAAACGGGATTTATGGGTGGCTTTTGTGGGGCCGGCAAAGTTGTGGAGTTACAAGCAATTTTTCATATGAGTTTATAAATCTTGCGGTGCAGTACCAGGTACTTTTCTGCTGGTTTTCTTGCAATTTATTGAATTCCCACTGACTTCCAGGAGGTAGGTATGTACTTTATGATCATTTGAATAAAAAAACATTTTACGAATATACCATTAATCCAAAGATTTGCAGGCCCGGCTGAATGGTGTAGGAATTGTTCAAGGTCGAATTTTTAGTCATGTTTAGTTTTTCAACTGAATACTAATTTACTGAGAAATGACGGCCAAATTCTTTCATTAAAGTAGGTCGACCGCTCATGTCAAGGCAGAAGAAAGCTGTTAAACTGCATTAGTTAAGCACACAAAATATTGACTGAAACAAAGCTAAAGACAAATATTTTTCTGCTGTTTTCCTTACAACTTTTATTGAATTCACACTGACTTCCAGGAGGTAGGTATGTACTTTATGATGATTTGAATAAAAAAACATTTTACGAATATACCATTAATCCAAAGATTTGCAGACCCGGCTGAATGGTGTAGGAATTGTTCAAGGTCGAATTTTTAGTGATGTTTAGCTTTTGAACTGAATAGGCTACTAATTTACTGAGTAATGACGGCCAAATTCTTTCATTAAATTAGGTCGACCGCTCATGTCAAGGCAGAAGAAAGCTGTTAAACTGCATTAGTTAAGCACACAAAATATTGACTGAAACAAAGCTATAAATACAAATATTTTTCTGCTGTTTTTCTTACAACTTTTATTGAATTTCCAATGACTTCCAGGGCGCAGGTATGCATTACATAAGGCTTTTAAATTATAATATCAAAAACATATTTAAGAATATATTAGTCCAAAGATTTGCGGCTAAATAAATGGAGATGGAATGATTCAAGGTCTAATTTTAATACAAATAAATTCATATGTTCAGTTGTTCACCATAATATTCGTGACAACAACTTGTGCGAATCCCCGTTTCGTTATTTTATTGGTTTCTAGTTTTTTCAACTAAATACTAATTTCCTGAATTTCCTGAGATTTGAGAAATAAAAAAACAGCGGAAGTAATAAGGCCTTATAGAATAACCTTATCCTAAATTAATGTAGATTACTCACCAACTAGATAACTTCTATACAACTTATTTATTTAATCTTCACATTGTCAAATAGATGTACGATATACTGCTTATAATTATAATTGTACAATAGTTATGTATCACACATGTAAATTATGATAAGCATAGTTAAGTAAGTTAAGTTAATTTGCATATTATTGGACTTTGTCAGTTTGCAAATAAACGTTTATTTATTTGTTTATTTATTTTTTGTTCTAAATAAACCCCAATGTGTGTAAATTGACATGACTGTAGAATGTGACGTCATTTGTGATGTCGCGGAGTAGCCGCCAGTAGCAGAATTAATAGTACTGGTAAAAGTTGCGTCCGGAATGTGATGTCACTTTCATGTCACCCATGTCTGCCGGGGTTTAGGGTCTTGTCACAGCTAAATACATCAACTTTTTTTTTTATTCAAAATGTTATCATGCAAAAAATATATTGTATTATTATTATCCTACAACATAAGCTATACCTTTTCTAATATATATGCATATATATTACATTTTATTGATACCACAAACAGTCAAGTAGCTAATTACTGTTCATTATGGTAGTCGTAGGTTTAAATAATCGTAAGTTATTATTTTTCGTTTGCACTAGGCAGTATAGCGCTTAAAATCAAAAAGTATCATAAAATCCCCCCCCTTTACCACTGGTCTGGTGACGCCTTTGGAGACGGAACCTAGCGAAACAGGATTGATGGAGAGAAAGAAAATCGTCATTATTTTCCATACTCTTACAATTAACCTGATTGATAGCCTGTTTTAATTAATTATTATTAAACACAAACAAAGTACCTAGCGCATAACAAGTAAAGTAGGTAGCCATTATAGAAGAGTCATCTTTAAACCCTACCAATTAACAAGCAAATTCGAAACGCAAACAAAATAATTAATACACTGAATAGACCTTATAAAATTTACATCAAAGGACTCCCAGAGCGTGGGTAGCTACCCGACTTTTTGTATAGTATAGGTTTCGCCTGTTTTAGAATTAAAAGGGTACCTACTTCCTACTGTAGGTACTCGTACCTCGTTAGTCGGCTACTAAAAGGGACTTTCGGGTAACTTTCTACTGAACAGTTTTAAGTTTGGACATGATGAGGTTCCCCTTTGTGAAGAAGTGCACGGGAAACTAAAAGTGGCCGGAAGGTTTCCAAAAATCTGCAAAATCATCGCCCAAAAATTAACTGGTCAATTTATTAGAATATTAATTGATATATCTAGTGAGTTGGCATGTTTTTTGGTAGTCTAATTGAAAAGGACTTGTAATTATAATTTGCTGCCGAAGTAGCCGACCCAGCTAAAGTAGTAGGAAGTAAAAAAAAAAAACGGTTTGGTGTATATATAAGGCGAAAACTATTAGCTTCTGCTTGCTTGGTTTGTTATTATTATTATTATTATTAAAGACGTAGGCCTACTTATATAGTGTGAACCATTGAACCTTGTCCGGCCAACGACCCCATTGGTTTTCGGACATGAGCGGGAGAGACCGGCATTTCTTCCAAATTAATTTCTAGCCGTGGCAAACAGGCTCCATTCTTCTTGTTTTAATGCCTCGTCCATTGGGGGGGGGGGGGGGGTAGCTGCCTGTTGTAAATTAATTTATTACGCTCTGATTTAATCCCCCTAACAATAGGCTGGATCCGTCCCTGCAACGATGTTTACAATAGGGAATTGTAATGCAGTGGTTTCCCGTTACCTTCTACATCCTTATGCCGTTGACTCTTCATTGAGTTCTTCCCCCTTTCACCCTTCAACCCCACGACAAGAGAGTGGCCTTGCACAGAAAAGACTGTGGTTTTCCACTTATTCCGGCTCCATTTCGGTCCCCTATCTGTTCAGACGCCTCTACGAGGGGGGATTTTCCAAATATTTCTTCGTTCGAATAAATAAGCTAGTGCGTAATCGGGGCCACCCAAATATTTTGTAAGAAAACAAGGCCTGGGTGCGTGGCACATCATAATGTTGAGGAACATTTCTTCTATGCGATTGCGACGAGAAGCTTTTTATAGCCCTACTATTTTCTGTGAATTTGATTTTTTTGTTGAAAATAAACTGACCTAGAGGATACGATTGTCTCATAATACAAGAACTTCTGAAGGTTTGCCATATGTATAATAGGAAGGCGGCTATTTCAGGCTTGATATCTCCGATCGTATCAAGTTACCTCTAGCCTAGGACCGACCCCGACGAGCTATGTTTTTATTATTATGCCACAATGCCTGGGAAAGGTTAGTAAGTAATAAAAAAGTCGAAGTCCTGGGGGTGGGCGCCTCCTATATACATACGTGTTTCCTTCACGCATGTCTTTTTAGTTTCCAATTAACAGGACTAGATGTCTCGATTTGTCGCCAATGATTTTTTGTTTCTTTGTCGCCGTTGTTTTTTTTTTAATTTTTTGTTTGAGGTTCTTGTGGCGCCAATTGGCCTTAAGACTGTGTACGTCCCAAAGGCCGGAATTTAATCCTTCTTCTTTGTTATTTAAATAACTAAGCAAATTATTAAAATATTACTTTAATTAAGTTGCAGAAGACTACTTTATGCATCATATAATAAGGTATTATTAATTTCTGGTTTGGTAGCTGTTTTTATGGTATATATAATACACGAAGTTCTAGCTCTCATTAACTTTTATGAAAAACCAAAAATTCCCCTACAATATAAATGAGCCAAATAATATCTTGCATTGTTAATTAAATATAAAATAAGAAGTTAGTAAAAACAACGGATTTTGGGGTACCTATTTCTTACGGGACGTGGGCCTACACTCTTAATTTATTTTAGGTATAACTTATTAATTATTAATTGGCTCACAAAAATCCTGTCAACTGCACAATCAGATCCATCTCCAATGGTGCCAACATTCCGCAGTCATCGAGTTAACTAATTTAATTATTATGTGACAACATTACCAGATATATATATAATAGTTTAATACGTATTTGACTGAAACGCTAAGAAGAAGAAGGTGTAGAAGCAAGAGAAGAAGAACCAGTTAATTGCAAAGAGATCTAGCACAGCCCATTGTTTCGGCGAAAAGGTTTCTGTATTCAACAGTTCACTTGCAAAGTTATAGAAGAATAATCCTTCTATCTACATTTTTCTATCTATCTCTTTGAGCCCAGTGTGAGGCATAGTCACATGAATTGGCTCAAAAAGTCAACTGCACAATCAGATCCATCTGCAATGGTGCCAACATTCCGCAGTCATCGAGTTAACAAATTATTATATGTGAACAGTACCAGACTGGGAGATGAACGGGCATTGTCAGCAGGCTAGAACAGAGAGTCTGCACCTTAGTGATTAATATTTGACTGAAGTGCTAACAACAAGTCAGCCCAGGAATATGGTAATTTGGCATCAAACGAATGGTGGGACGTTGAGGGCAACACGACCCGGCTATCTCACCCGTGGGTGTCAAATTTGTGTTGGACTCTGTTCCCATTTGCTGCGATTAGGGTGTGTATGTATGTGTGTGTACGCGGTTATTTATGGGTTCCGATATATCTAGAGGACAATTTCGCGATAACGTGGTCTCGAGTGTAGCACTTGACTGCTGTCGCAGCTGGGGTGGTCGCATCTTCGTTTTATTAATTAGTCTTTTTGTGGTGATGTCGTGCTTTGAAATGGTGTTTTATTGTGATAAGGGGTTGGGAATGGGTGTGACTTGTGTAAGAGTTGGCTGCAGAGGCGGGCTTAGTTTTCTTTCAGGGGGGGGGGGGGGGGGTACAGGGTCCCAAGGAAAGTATTGTCACCCTCCCTGGAGCTAAAGTGATGGAAGGTCACCCGTCCGTTTTTCTTCTCAACAAAATCGACTTGAGAATTGACATGAGATTTTGATCGTTGACCTACCATTCCTTAGAAGAAATGTTGATTGTTCTTCTACACTTTGATACATAACAACACCGCATGACCTCAGTTACGGACGGAACTCCTTCCGCCGGACGCTCAACTCAATAACCGTTCCAGAACATACCTAGCCAAATTGAGAAGAACATTTCTTGTAACTAAGGATTGTGACGACCTGATTAGCTCTAAAACAAAACTCCAAACTAACAGGAAAAAAATTATTCCTCCCAAACGGCTCAACCATTTTTTTAAAATCACATTATTATTTATATACTAGTAGCAGTCGTGATCAAAACCTACTAGGTCACTTCTCCCTTAATAGTTTGCTTCTGGTTGCAAAAAATAAAAAGGGTTAAATTTTCACGAAAAATATTATACAAAGAAATAATTTTTCTGAAGAACCTTCCTAACGATTTCGGAGTGTTCTAGGTTTTGTTTATTAAGGATGATTATTTTGTTGAAATAATAATGAATTATTCGTGCCCCAATGCATTGTATCTTCTTCTTCTTCTTCTTTTGAGGTCACAATCTCTACGATTGGTTGGTAGTAACTCTCTGCATATAATCCTGCAGCTCTCTCGCCCCGGTTCAGCTCTAGACAATGATTGCACCATCAATGAATCCGGTACTGTAGAATAGGGAAATTCGAGGCAGCAGAAATTGAAACCTAAGACAATAACTTTCTCTAGTAATTGATAAATAGGAAAACTTGTACGGATTCACTCGTACCGGGTCTTTCTTACATAATGTGCTGCACGGAAAGACAGTTTGCACTCATAGGCCCAACAGGTTTAATACCTGAGCAATTTCAAATCACAGCACTTACAGGATGGAAAGCCAACATGCCCTGCAACCTTGCGACAAGATAATACAATTTTCCCACTAACAACTTAAATAGAGCAGAAAAAACGCGCGGGGGGACCTCCTACCCAGGCACTCAACCCGAGTCAGGTTCATGACGGGGCTAGGCGCACGACAATCGCCCCCCAACATGCGCCCATTGAACCATCGAAGGCACCATAATTTACGGTTTTACTAGAAAGAGCGTGGTGTCCCACAATGGGGCAGAGGGCCACCGGTTTGAATGGGCCCAGCGTAGGAGGGGTCAAAGGTGTCCCTAGGCTGACGCCCTGAATGCATTAACATTACCCAGGTCCGAAATATTACTATCTCTCTCGTCTTCTGCTAGGTACGGTAAGGCACCGGCACTGATGATGTCATCCTCTGGTTAATTATTAGGTTTTAAGGTGAAGCCAGCTTGGTTTGTTACTTGTTAATGGCTATGTGGTATGCTTCATAGGCGTATACCTTGCTTGATTTAGAACTTTGGGGAGGTGCACTATACAGGGTGTCAGACCACTCGTATTGAACGGTTGTATCTCGTTTATGGGGTATTTCAGGTTGATTTCAAGGAACTTAAGGCCTAACTATTAGTACAAATCATGGGCTAGCATAATATTCTTATTTCCTCATACCTAAGTAGGCATAAAAGCTATAATAATTATAATTCCGTAAGCTTGGGTTGTAAGAGTCCCTGAATCTACATCCGCCTTGTATGCGGTTTTGACTATAGTCTGTAGTAATTTCCCTTCCCCTAAGCAAAAATTAGGTATTGACACTGAACCTTGCTTAACAATGGATGGGTAAAACTTAAATATGAATAACTTCTTGCTGAAGGCAGAGGCAGAGACGACTTCGGTCTTCCGCAATGGCCAGCACTCAGCTCCGCGTAGGTCATGAATGCAAGTATGACCAATACTTTTATTTTTGTAAGCCTACGCAGAAGCTATATAGACACCAATGCTGGGTTGGAGGAGTCCCTGAGTCTATAACGGTGTTATCTGGAGCCATAACTCAGAGAGTATCCAAAAACGAGAGGTGAAGCTGGAAACAAACATGTTATAAAGATGTAATCTGGTTGACAGTATGAGGTGTTGGCTGCGCCGTCTATATTTGCCCACCCACATCTAGAATCCTCACTTAGGTTTATGGCCAACTGAATCTCGTAGTGGCTTTATTGGCGTTATACGATTATTGTACTGTATACAGTTTATACTGGCCTCTCTGCGCTGGTTGAGGGTGTTGCAATAACTTTGTGAAAGCTCCTAAATTCTTATAAAGTTATGACTGCGTCTGTGCCATTCCCTAATACTCAGAGACGTGCGGTACTATGAGGCGTTGAACCGGTCGTTTCAGGCGCCGAAGCTACAGAAGAGCCGGCAGGTGCCCCGGGAGGTTACTTTCAAGACTTTTACTTAAATCTGTCGGCGATCTTACTGCTGCCTTATTACGGGAGTCACTTTGAAAACCAATTTCCTACTCACTCTCTCGTTCAGCCATTCCTGACTGGTCTGTGATATGACCTAATACGCATTGCAACACTGCAATCAGTGAATTTAACCTGTAATAATACTTATGTATTGCCGTCAAATCAACCACGACAAGGCTTTATAGCCCCAACGCTAAATTGGCTTAGAAAAAAAGTCAATATTTTTTTATTTTTTTTATGTCAAATTCAAAATACCACCAAAACTTTCGTGCGGCCTCACTGCATTCCGGAAGGGTGTCACTCAGTTGTTGCATTGCATAAATTTTCCAAGATCTAATACTACAGATGTTCGTGTCAGCAGTGAGCAGTAAAAGGCTTGGTTGGTAGAAATCAATGTAATCTTACCAAAATTTGATAACCCTTTTAGCTCCTTGCAGCACTAACATACTTAAATAAATGAATAAACAGCACCTTCATCATTTGAATGCCTGTACAGTCAAGTCAAACTTCTAATGACGTCAAAGAACACCTTTACTCTCATATCTTAAAAAGCAACCAAACATAATCAAAATTTGGGAACCCCTGGCCCCGTAGCACGAGCGTGTCACATAGCTCTCGCACTGAGGTGGGGGCAATTTGTCTTGGGTGAAAGGCCATGCTATATCGTACATTCAATCTTAGCCCATACGACACCTTTGTTAATTCTATAAGTAAGTTGCGATGTAAGACTATTTCATTTATAGTTGAAATTTCGATGTGGAGTTACATATAAAGCTGTTTTCCTTCCACTTGGGTGTCTAGGCCCCTCCATATACCTATAAAACCTGAAATTGGTTTAATTTGGTTTTATTATGCGGTGTTACTCAGGTTTATACAGCTGATTGCCCCTGCCAGCATTCCTTATGCTTTCAGGTGCGAAATAAGGTTGTTAGATAGACGCTACTTATAAAAGGGGGATTGTAACTTAATTAAGTTAAATATACATTTCTACGTAGGCATAGGTATGGTATTATTTGCAACGCAACACAACTTTTTTTTTATTTCCATACGTTGCATGGTCAATCGTAGAATACATCAATTTGTTGGAAACTAAACTAAAAACCAACAATAAGACTGTCAAAGTTCGAGTAAGACGTGTTTTAACCCTCCACTTCATAACCAACCGTAACCAGGGGGGCTTTGGGGCTGCAGCCCCCCCCCCCTGAAATTTCTTGGCTTTCCCTAATGTAGTAGATTCTATAAAATTGAAATTTCTAGACGTGTGAGATTTCAGCTGAACATTGCACGTAATGTATTACGTAACCAGTAACCAGGGGGGGGGGGCTCAAGCCCGAAAATTTTTGCCTTTATATACTAGATAATATTGAACTTTCCAGGCGTGCGACATTTCACTACATACTAAGGGATCGCAGCCCCCCCCCCCCTGAAATTTCTTGGCTTTCCCTAATGTAGTAGATTCTATAAAATTGAAATTTCTAGACGTGTGAGATTTCAGCTGAACATTGCACCTAATGTATTACGTAACCAGTAACCAGGGGGGGGGGGGCTCAAGCCCGAAAATTTTTGCCTTTATATACTAGATAATATTGAACTTTCCAGGCGTGCGACATTTCACTACATACTAAGGGATCGCAGCCCCCCCCCCCCCCCCGTCCGATATAAAAACATGGTTACGGGCCTTACGAGCATTCAACTAATTTACTGAGAAATCCACAAACTAAACAAAAAAAAATTTTTTTTTAAATAGTAAGAACTGAATAAGCCAATTTCCTTTGAATGGTCAATGAGTTGCGCAAACCAGACCACAACTATTTCTTACGTCATTACCTGAAAACGATGCCTATGGTCGATTATAGTAATTATAGCATATAGCTCAGCTGAGGAGGGTATACAGAAATGCTACAAAGTATCAATTACAAGGTCCCCGGTAGGTGTCTCTCTCACTACTACAATATTGCAAACAGGCGCCAATTCCATATGTAACTGGGCCTCCCCTAGAGAGGCTGTAGATGAGAGACATGACACTTTTGCCCTAGCCTAAATTCAGGAGGGTCCTTCGGGGTCCCAGTGGCAACTGTCCCATCCGCTGCCCCCTCCCAAAGAAACTTGCTGAAGAAAATCTGCTGCATAAAACTTTTATAAATATTCTAAAATGTAGGATTTTGAACACAAATCACAATTCCGCTTGTTTTTTTCTTCATTTAACAGCAGGTTCAGAGGGGTAAAGTTTTAGAATGATGGCGGGGGTAAAACTAAGCAGACCTCATGAGGTCATCAGGCAGGATAAGGAAAAATTGAAAATATAAGAGGAAAGTAGTAGGGTTTCACCTATTTTAATAGTAGTAAAGTATAGCTGTAGATTTTACAAAGCTAAAGAACCGGTCCTAGTTTACTCGAACATGCTTTCCAATTTATCAACATTAGGCCTAGTAGATAGAGAATATGAGTAATTTCATGGTAAATAATTTTCCAGTGGTTAAATTTCCGATATCTCGGGGGGGGGGGGGGGGGGTTGTCCACCTGACGTCACTGGAAGTGAGATAAATTCTAGATAGGTCAGACTAACACATTAATTACCACACAGCAATAATGGCAGGGCACGCAATGCATTTGAGCGCGAATTTTCTATAATTTTTTCAAAAAATAATTTTTTGTGCAAAATCAAATATTTTTTGGGAAAGCAACCTACCCGGTTTCGTTACTCAATTTAACACCTAAAACATGCCTGAAGGTAGACATCATCGATAGAAAGGTTTCGCAGAAAAATTATTTTTTAGTCATTTTTCATTAAAATTTAGTTACTTTTATTTTTTTACCCCCAGAAGCAAACTATCAAGGGGCAAGTGACCCCCCGCATTTTGTCAACATTAATAACGACTACAATATATGAGAATTGAAAAGAAATCGTTGGAGCCGTTTTTGAAAAATAATTTTTTTATACGTTTTTTTTGGAGTTTTTTGAGAATAAAACCCCCCCAAATTGAATTGGCCAAAAAAAAAAAAATTTCCGAGGTATGATTTTTGTAAACCTACATGCTAACTTTCATCAAAATCGACCGACTAGTTTGCCCAGAAATCGATGCACAGACAGACAGACAGACATTTCGTAAACCCCACTTTTTTGGGTTCCTGGGACCTTAGAACGTGTATATACGTAGAAATTAAATCAGATTAAGTCAGAGCGTAATAAATTAATTTACAATAGATTTACCAAATTTTTTTTGGGGGTGGGCAGCTACCCCCCTGCACCACCCCCTGTATCCCTCCTTGCCCCCCCTCCCTCTGAATAATCGAAATGACAGTCCTACTTCTGCCTAAACTGCGTAAGTATCAGCACGCAAACACAGTGTTACTTATGGGACTAGCCATACCCCGAACTTTGCTGAAATTTGCATGCAAATGAAAAGTATAATAGAAAAGTACCTAATCACCATGTAATATAGATTTAGCCCATTTCACACGAGCAATAGCTCTACCAAATAAGGGGACAAAAGACTAAAAAGGCTAATAGGCCGTGGTCGATTTGAAAGTAAGCTTCCAAACGTTTCGTCAACAACTTCGGTCGACATTTTCAGTGGCACTACGTATACTTCTAAGATTGGAAATCGACCACAGCCTATTAGCCCGGATTGTTCTATCCCCTTATTAGACTCCGGCCGTGAAAGCCTTCGTTTAGTCACAATTTAAATATTGGCACCTAACCTGTGACTGGCGACTCGTGCGCCACCTATGAAAAACTATCATCTACTTTCAAGTCCACACAAATCTGTCTCTGTACATCTGCAACCAAATGTTACCAGTACTTTATAATCTTTATAAAATCTTTTACCTTTATCATATTATTTAATCCTCAACTGCTTCTGCATAGCTACTTTAGATGCAAAAATCTATCTCAAGAAAGGTGATCTTCCATACCGAGCCCGGAAAGGGTTGAAAACCACAACAAGTAAGAAAACAACTAAATATCAGTTAGTAAAACAACCCTAAGTATACTAAATAACTATCTATCGTTATTAAAATTGCTCTTCCTATATATTGTCAAAGTCACCCAACCTTGAAGTACCGGATACCTGATTGCCGTAGCCGAATTGAAACTCCTTGGACTTGTCTGCACACACGTCGCATCCCTCCTATAGAGAACCCTAGGGAATCCCATTACCAAATAATAACAGCCAACCGTGCAGAGTTCATTTATTTTTGGCAATTTACGGTAAATACGCCGCTATATTATTATCAACTTAGGTTTAGAGCAGACATTTTAGCAGAAGCTCAACCGTTCATTAAGGTTATGGCGAAAAATATATTATGTGGCTAAGAAAGTCTCGGGATAGCGACTTATGGTCTATAATTAAGTGATTTTTTTTTTATGCCATTGTTGTTTGTTTAATGGCCAAAGTCGCTACCCTTGCTAATTTTAGTGTAATAAAAATATTTGATTATGAAACAATTGTTGTTATTGTTGTTATAGGGTCTGGTTTACTGTTTTAGTTTATTTTCAATTAATTTCATCACTCTAGGTGGTCTGGAATAGTTCAGTCAGTAGAGAGTTGGACTTTGAAGTGGAAAGACAAGGTTCGAAACACGACGCAGAATTTTCCACTGGATCCGTGTGGTTTGCTTACCTTTATAGGGTCATGTTGCTGACCACAACATGCCAAAGAGAGAAGTAGTCAAGAGAGAGGACCCTCTACGAATCGACAGGCCTGACTTCATTGGGTCCTCGACCTTTGCTTTGGTTTGTCCTGATATTTTTAACAGCTCCACGATTGATATTAAATTAGATATCATAGTTATATTAGTCAGGACATGTAGAGTAGAGGTACAGACTCCGACTTCCACCTGAAAGGTTGTTGGTTCGAGTCCCACACTTGTTACTTTTTCTGGCCATGCTCCGGAAAGCATGTAAAGCAGACGGTCCCGGGCCTGAACAAGTTTCCCAACCCCAAGACAAATGAGTCCTCTTCATAGAAAAGGCTGAGTTTTTCGTTTATCCCGGCTCATGCTCGGTCCCCTGTCTGTTCAGTAGCCATTACGCGCTTTCATCTTCACGACGTACAAATTAGAGATTTTCGCGTCTTTGCCTCCGAAACCATTAAGCATTACTCAGAAGCTCAGCAACACCATAGCGAAGCAACTCAATAACCGCCTCACGCAATACCCATATCCCGTCAGACCAGTGCTAACCCAAGCCTGACCGGGTAAGTTAATATATTACGCTCTGATTAAATCGACTACCTATGTACCTGCCGGTGGCCATAGGGACTTTCAAGAAAATTTAAAAACAATATGTGGATTTTAGCAAATACTCACCCCTAGGGGAAAAATTTGAAAATATAAGTGCAAAATAGTGGGGTGTTACGCATTTTAACAGCAGTAAATCATAGATTTTTTTAAAGCTTACAAAGGAATGATTACTGTAAATGGTTATTTATATTGCTGGAAGCAGGGGGGCCGGGGGTCTCCCCCGGGGGAAAATTTTGAAAATATAAATTCAAAATAGTGGGGTTTTACGATTTTTAAAGTAGTAAAATTTATAATTTGAACATGGAAGACATATTCATGTTACCGTAGCCATCGTCCATTCGCTTCTGCTTTCTGGTCCTCCTTTCAGTGGGGAATTCAAAATTCTCTGCTATTTCGGTCGCCCTTGAAATTGAATCTTCGGCTAGAACTGCCCGCCTTTCCACAAATAATATCAAAGATTCAAGATGAGTAATTGCATTGTCATGGGCAATCCTGGTTTTTGGAGCGCATTCTGAACCATGTCCACCTCGCATAGAAATTTTATTCTATACAGTTCATCATCACCATTGATTAAATTTAAATAAACAAACCAAACGTCAAAAACAAAACGGGTCATTAATCAGTATTGCAGCAGAAATGAATTTTACTGCCCGCACCTGTCATGCCATAATTTTCCCACGCCTGCCTAAAAAGTTTGATCCTTCTTTCTTTTTTCGATTAAAACAAATAATAAGCTTTACTTTATTTGCTTAATAAATTGTTATATCAATTTTTTCTTCCTCTCTTTTTGGCGCCACTTCTTATAGGGCGCTGGGGTGGACCGCCCCCCCCCTCCTCGCTACGCCACTGCTTACACGGTCAATGGGGGCATAAAACATATCAGCATATTGCATGGATGCAAAGTGTTTTTAGATTGGTAGGACCGTAAGTTGGCAGGTACAAGTCAAGATTACCGATTAAAATAGGCTTCTTATATAGACTTCAAACTGCCTCAAAATCGGAAAAGGCACTCTATCCGCTGTATATTTTTTTTAAAATGAAAAAGCTATTTCATCTAGTGTACATATTTATGATAAAATGCAATTTTTTTATAGATTTTCATGCGTTTAACATCTAAATCTAATGTCTTTACTTGAGACCTAGTTACGCATTATAAACTTATAGAGAAACTCGAAAAAGCTGGTATTCGCGGGGTTGCGCTAAAACTGCTAGAATCATAACTAAGCAACAGACCTCAACGTGTTAAATTTAAAGATACGAATGGAGGGGATGTTTTGAGTAAGTCTTGCTATATCAAGTACGGAGTTCCACAAGGAACAGTTCTAGGACCTTTGCTCTTCTTAATTTACATAAACAGTCTATGTTCAGCACTAATTGATGGTAAAATTATATGCTTCGCTGATGATACAGTATTATTGTGTTCCTGCAATTCTTGGCCTTCTGCTAAACTAAAAGCACAAAAAGCTCTTAAAATCATGAAGCAATGGCTAGATTACAATAAATTGACCCTTAACCTTTCCAAGACATGCGCAATATACTTTTCTATTAATAATGTTTGCCGACCTGTTGATACCAATTTAATTCTCCACCAATGTCCATATGGCAATTTACCATGTGGTAACCACTGCGATACAACTACAACCTGCATTAATTGCAACCCTCAATGTAACATTCATTGTACTATGGTTAAATGTTGTAACTCAACCAAATACCTGGGAGTAATAATCGACGAAAATATGCTATGGAAGAATCATATTCAACTTACTGTATCAAGATTAAGGAAAACAATTTATAAATTTCATGATCTCCGTTCCATCCTGAGTAAATCCCTACTTCGCAGTGTTTACTACGGATTAGTTCATTCAGTTGCTAACTATGCTGTGGTTGCTTGGGGTGGCATTTATAAATCCTACCTGAATCAATTAAATTCCACTCTTAATTGTATTATTAAAGTTGCATTATGCCACCCTCGCAGATACCCGACTGAACTAATCTACAAGGAGTTAAATGTCCCCACATTTCTGCAAGTTCTCTACTTATACATGCAAGTAATCTTAATGCTGATGGCGAATTGATTGTTAGTTCAATGCAAAGACACCATATAAATACAAGACATCGTCTATCGCATAACAAATATACTCAACCTGCATTGAAAACTATTTACGAGCATGCTCCAAATTTTATAGCTTGCAAATTATTTAATGCGTTACCAACTGGCCTCAAATCTATAAGAAATCCCAACAAGCAATACTATAAATTGTTGAAAGAATACGTAGCGGGCTGTGATGACTTAAACATTAAAAATGCTACTGTTCCAATAATTATATTGGGCTATATTTGCACTGCTAAGATGTTTAAATGGTATTTTAACCTATATGTACTTACTGTTGCTGTTATTTTAATTTGTTAATTTATATAGTATTCTTAAATTGTTCAACTCCATTTTGTATTTTTAAACTAACATTTCTTAAATATTTTATACTGGACCAGCATCTGTAAATATTTAATTTTATATTCTAAAATGTACATTTACATTGACTAAGGCTCAATCAGAGCCTTAATTATAATATTGATCGTTTTTTACATTTTTATTTTGACCGTAAGTAATTGTAATTGTTCTCTAATAAGCCTTTAAAATTTAATATATTCTTGAAATTACCCCAGTGATACAAGTCTCTTTGAGTACTTAGTACTGGGGTAGACTTCGTAAACTGCACAAGAAAAACTGTAATATACTATTTACTTACTTACTTACTAAGAAAGATTCTGGGTAAGAAAAACAGGAAAATAAAAAAAACCTATAGTTCACATTTTATTTTGAGTACCTTCGATTACTCAATCGACAGTACCTTCGATTACTCAATCGACAAAAGTTTTCTGAACGATAGATCATTTTTTTAATTAATTACAATTTTAAAACCCCGGGGCAAAACCATACCGGGACAAGACTTAGGCATGTAAGGCAGGCGGTCCCGGGCTTTCCTAGTTCTAGTTGAGTGTAAGGAAGGGCTTTGTAGCCCTAACTCCGCTAAGTTGGCTTAGTAACAGAGCAAAATGTCATTATTTAACTTTTATCACCAATGACAATCGCTTAACTCTCCTCCAAAATTTCTTGGGAAACATCTTAATTATCAATAGTCCAATTTTTACTAGCCAAAAGGGTAAAAAACCATTCAAAATACCTTCATAAATTCTTACGACTATACCATAATACCTCTCTTTACAACGCGAGTTTTTATTATACAGTACCCAGTGAAGAAACACAATCAAACTGGCATACCTCACTCCAATATGAACCCATAACCAACCAAGGTTAGCGGAAGACGTGATTTTAAGTGATATTGACTACAAACTCAAAATTTTATAGCCTACAATAAAAAAATAAAAATGTTTACGGTCACTATACCTCCTTCAAAAGAAGGAACTAACCTAACGAGACAATTTTGTTAGGGTCTTTTGTTGTTATAAAGGGAAAAAACTTTTGTCTTCTTCTATACTCGATAGAGGAAGTACATTTTTTGCGTCATTTCTCCACTTTTTCCCAGCCCCTGGTCCATTTTTTCGGGAGTCTCCGTTTTTTCTAACTCCCGGAGAGTGCTTTCTATTCTTCAGATTTTGTCCTACCGTCAATAATTCTTCCCCTATTGATTGTTCTCTGTTTTGGGTAAAATGGTGTGGTATCCTGCTGTCTTGGACTTCTTTTCTCGGTACTGCGTGTTTTTCAATGGGAATGTTTGCCCACGTTTTAACCTAACGGGGAGGTCGATGACTTGCTTTTTCTTCCTTGGTGGGAATTTCTTTGAAATTTGTTGTTTCACTCCTAAGCTATACGTACGGCGGTACGACCAAAGATCTGTGGCAAACCTTACCGACAATAACATTAAGGCATCATTTGTCAAAAAACTGGAAAGCGGCTTCAAAATATTTTGTAAACAAATGATACGTACATTTTTTCCCCAAAATTAAGTTGCATAGCTGCAATGGTACGATATCTGATTCTGATTGGATGAAAAATTGATAAACTGACAATATTAAGGCGGAGATTCCAAAATATTTTGTACACAATTGTTCTCTCAATTTTTTCCAAAAGTTCAGGTCAGTTGAAAAATTAATTTTTTTTATAGGCACAGATTTCTAAATGGGTTAGGGAAAATAGTGTTTGAAAGACGTCAACGCTGGATTTCTGGTTGAAAGTAGGTAGGCTACTCAGAACGAAGGTCGGAGAACTTTTTACATTAGAAAAAACATTACTTTATATTTCGGTGCATATATAATCCGGGCCTCTACTATAAGCTAAGTACTAACATCAACATTGTTACCACAGACTGTCCTATGGGCCCACACCGTGGCCTGGGACTGTGTCCAACGGCAACTACTGTATACTACTACTACCACAGACTTAACGATTTATTAGTCCTAAATTGGTATTATAACGTAGGCTCTTTACTCTTTTATTGCTTTCCAATTTATACGTAGTATAAGGAAAGCTTTGTGACGGTCCAAATTTTCGATTCCGAGATTTCAACGGAATTACACATTATGAGGTCCCAGGAACCCAAAAAAGTGGTTTTTACGAAATGTCTGTCTGTCTGTCACTCTGTCTGTCTGTTCGACGATTTCCGGGCAAACTACTCGGTCGATTTATTTTTATTTTTGGGCTAACACAATTTGGGGGGGTTTTATTCTCAAAAAACTCATAAAAAACATCTAAAAAAATTATTTCTCGGAAACGGCTCCAACGATTTCTTTTAAATTCACATATATTGTAGTCGTTATTAATTTTGACAAAATGCGGGGGGTCGCTTGCCCGTTGATAGGTTGCTTCTGGGGGTAAAAAAATAAAAATAACTAAATTTTAATGAAAAATTACTAAAAAATAATTTTTCTGCGAAACCTTTCTATCGATGATTTCTACCTTCAGGTATGTTTTAGGTGTTAAGTTGTGTAACGAAACCGGACAGGTTGCTTTCCCAGAAAAGTAATTTGTTTTTTAAAAAAAAATGTTTGTTTGAAAAAAATGATAGAAAATTCACGTTCAAATGCATTGCGTGCCCTGCCAGTATTGCTGAGTGGTAATGTGTTGGTCTGACCTATCTAGAATTTACCTCACCTCCAGTGACGTCAGGTGGACAACCCCCCCCCCCCACCCGAGATATCGGAAATTTAACCATAAGAAAATTATTTACCATGAAATTACTCATTTTCTCTATCTACTAATTTTGATAAATTGGAAAGCATGTTCTAGTAAACTCAGACCGGTTATTTACCATGAAATTACTCAATTTCTCCATTAACTACTTGATAAATTGGAAAGCATGTTCGAATAAACTCAGACCGGTTCTTTGGTAAGTGGCACTGTTTATAGGGTATTAATAATCCTTTCACGAAGAAAACACCACAGGCCACAGCATGACCGTAAAAAAATTAACCTTATCAAACTGCATGTTCTGTAGCTTTATAAAGGTACCTTTAAAGGACACTCGAGATGAACCCAATCACACTATACATAATTATTATACACTATGCAATATACAAGAGCCTGTGGCTTATAGTTTTGGTCGGCTGCGCATACAAAACCATCTCATTCGTCACCTTTTATTGTAGGCTTTTCATCGAGCGGCAGGCGAGCACAATGTGTCCATTAGGATCAACAATGTAGAACATCTAGATTGATGCTTCAACATAGAGTCGTAGATATAGGACGGAAGGGACATTGGCTCCCGCCAAGAAGGATTTTTTTCAATTTCTGGTGCCACTGCCACGTTTTCTTCGGCCAATAACATAGCTTTGGCCAATTAACATGTATTCATTGAACCAATCAAATCACGAGTTGCAGCCACAGCGGGATTCCTTGTGTTTTGTCTGGAAGTCTCCAAGAGGTGCTCTGTTCGATGAAGGAGACGTTGCAGATGCCACTTGAAATTAAAATAAAGTTCTTGGCAGGAGAGAGTGCCCCCCCCCCCTTGAAAAATATTGAAATGACATATTCCTTTCCTTCGTCTAACAGTTCTACTTCCTTGCCACTAAAAAATCAGGCGAAATGGAGAAAGGATGGGTTTAAACAAGGCGAGATTGACTTTGATCACGTCAGCAGGGGAATTCCCCACTCTGACGTCACTAGGTGAATTATCAAATTATATCCCACACATGGCCTATAGGGTTCATTTTCTAATTTGTATATTTTGTATTGTATTCTTAATTTTGAATGTATTGATTGATATTGATTGATATAGGGAAAACATCTAGCATTTCAACTTCCTTGTCACTAAAATAGCAGACGAAGTGGAGAACGAATGATGACTTTAATCCAGGCGAGATTGAGTTGGATCAAGTCTACGGGATCTTCCCTACTCTGACGTCACTAAGTGTTTAATCAAACTATATACAGAAAACATCTAGCAGTTCTACATCCTTGTCACTAACATAGTAGACGAAATGGAGGACGGGTGGCTTTGAACAAGGCGGGATTGACTTTGATCAAGTCTGCAGGGGACTCCCCCGCTGTGACGTCACCCGGTTATAAACGATGTACAGGTGAAAAAATTCCAATGTGACTCAGCGCATTGCCCCGCTCAGCAGTCCTTCTATGTTTTTCGTGTTTCGTATTTTTTTTTTCTATTGATGGTTTTTTTATTGATTAAAATCAGTGGGAACATCGCAGCGTGAATGGGAAGTGATGGACTCTATTGTCCGTGTTTAACATGAGGTCCTGTATATGCTTAGAGATTGGCTGGTTAGATGATGCGCAGATGGGCTGCAATGTAGGTTTTCTAGGAGGAGGGAATATACTGCAAAATCCACAGAGAAAAGACATCAAATCGTAATATCTTTGGTAATCTGATTGGTTGGGCAAGATTTTTCCAAGTGTTGGAAATCTCCAACATGTAAATGGTCTAAGTAGGACCTTAATCTAAATAAATACGACGTAACAGGGTCACAACCAGGAAGGCGAATTTTTTGACTTTACACTTGATACAATTATTGAACTTTCCAGAAGTGCGACATTTAACTACACACATAATATAGGGTCGCAGCCTACCCCGAAATAACATCCTGGTCACTGACCTGTCTGATGTTTACATGCTATTCCCCAAACTCGTGGGAAACTTGGTGACAAATAAAACCAGAAATAACAATAGTCCCTTTAAATCTTTCAAAGCGTAAAAAACAAACTCAAAAATATTTCTTTAGAAATGCCTCACTACAACAAAAAAAAAAAAGATGGAAGAAAGATCCAGAAAGTCAACATCCTTAAACAAAAAGGTCCCATTTTAAGAACAAAAAACAAGTACCCGAAAATGTCCAAAATTACACGCAACACATTCATTTCCTGAGGTCGGTGTACTGAAAGAAAAGAAGATAGGCAGGAGAAATCTTGTATTACGCAAAAACAGGCAATAGCTATTGAGTGTTTATAGTCAGGGGACGTTAACTAACCCCGCAGGGGTAGTTCCGTTCCTCGAGTACCCACGCTTTCCCCAAAATCCTACCTTCTAATAAATAGACGTGAAAGAGACACAAAATATTTAGGAATTTTTAATAATACCATTGTTTTTTTTTTAGGTGCTACAATAGCGGGGCAGTTAGGTGACCCTAAGAGATGCTGTAAAGTCATCGACTTAAGGTACATTAGTAAGTAAATTAACCGCCTCTATGAATGAGTTAAAGGGGTGTCCTAACAGGATTTCTCTTTCGGCGTCTTTTCCAATGTCTGTTTACATGCTGAACCCAGCAAGTGGTGCGTGTAACTGTTTCCTTTTCTGATTTGTGATGGTGCCGCTACGGGGGTGCGATTCCTGCGGAGGCTTTGCTATTTTCTTTGAATTTTTGTGTTCACAATGCAAATCGGAGTCTAGGCTAATCGTTTGTTTTGCGCGTCTCACTGTTGCCCTTTCAGCTAATGACTCTATAAGTTATAACGTAAAACGGTTTTTTCAAAATGGTAAAATACCAGGAGGTGACTCCTGGGGAGGGTTTCGAAATATTTGCTAATGATCCAAATAAAATCAATGTTTCTCACGAGGACGATTTTGTTTGCTCTCTAAAGTTGCTCACTTTTTTGAAAAGAATCCCATTGTGTGAATAATGAATTTGTGTTGACCATGCAGTTCTTTCCAAATTTTCAAGTCACTGCCACTGGCCACAATAGCTTGGTTGGAAGCTAACTAGAAATTGTCCAGTGGTCTGTTGGCTGCAGATCGTCTATTCCATTGTCTGTCGTGGGAGTCTTTTCAATAACGACATCAGACACGTTTGCAAAAAGGGTGTTGAGGCGGTTCAAACCCCTCTCACGATATCTTTGACTTGCACTAGGCCAACTTCAGGCCTCGCGTTTTCGTAGTTCTCACGCTTGGTCTGGCGTTGTGCATCAAGATTCAAGAATTCACAATTTCGCGCCACTTTATTCAAATATTTTCGCCCGGGAAAGCACCGAGCCCCCTGTTTCCAGTTTTTTTTTTAAATTAAGCCTTCACCTCTTGCAATCATACAGGGACGGATCCAGCCCATTTTGGCGGGAGGTGATATTTTCTGGTCAAAATAGGACAAACGTAGGTAGTATCGATTAAATCGGAGCGTAATAAATAAATTAACTGACAACAAATTAGTACATTGGGGGGGGGGGGGATAGGTAGTTACAACCGAAAATAGAGGATTCGGAGTCTGTACCACTACTCTACATGTCCTGATGTAATGTAATGTTTGACAGGTTAGCACAGCTACACAACCATCTAACCGAACAAGTCTGTGAGCTTACTTAAAGCCGTAGAGGCAATGCTTTACACATTATATTGCAGTTTTAAATGATGTATGTTGTATATAACATTGACAATAAATTAACTTTGGTTGAAGAGGTAATAACCGAAATTAGAGGATGTAGAAAATTTATTACGTGGAAGTTACCTCGTCATCCAAAGTTAATTTAGTGTCAGTGTAATATACACACCATATAATATACTACAATGAAATATATAGGGGGTAGTTACCCCCTCTCCCCCCCCCCTGTATCCGTCCATGTTTACACCTGGATGGTAAGGGAAAATTGCTGGACTTCCTAGTCCCTAGAGGGGATAGAAACTTAAAAAAGCTATGAACTCTGGGAAAAATGTTCAGAACGATGTAACTTGTGGCATGTAGGCAAAACGCCATGCGTATCTCTTGCTTTCAAAACCTGCTCTGCGAAACTTCGTACCTAATCCACGGCGCTTGTACTGCGACATAATAGCCTTTGTTAACTCCCATTATATGAAGTCAAAGGAGGAAAAAAAGAACGGCCGAACATAATCCCGTGAAGCGTTCTAACCTCACGTCCCGTTACGCCCTAACCGAACGGCCACAACCGTAATCGATTACCCGCCAGGGAAAAATACGTCTTTGTTACAATTAAAGGCCAATTACAAAAGGTGAAAGAATCAGAAATGGGCGAAGACGCTCGCCGGCCTAAATAGTGACGAAACGAAGACCTTGTGACCCCTGATCCCGCCTCCCATTGTCACAACTGAAACTCGAGTCACCAAATTTCGTGGCCGTGTCGACTATTCTAAGAAAACGTCGGAAGCGTACGCCTTTTAGCCTAAAGATTAGAGCTTTTAATGAGGCGTAAGAGCCTAATGTCACCTATTGTGTAGCTTGGTGGGGGACCTATATTTGAGAGCGACCGACGTTAGGCACCCTTTTTGTTCGGTGTTTTTTATTTAGTTTTTTTTTAAAATGGTTTTTCAGGTGTTGTGGTTGAAAGGTTTAGATGGGGCTAACACAATGATGAGGTTCTTTTACATTTCAATATAGAAATTTTGAGAGAATCGAATTGGCATAGAGCAGTGGTTCCCAAACTGTGAAGATAAACTAAACTCGTAGATAATCTAGTGTATATGTCCTGAAAATTTTGAATATGTAGGACTGCAAATATCAACATTTTGGTCTTACTAAATTTATAAGAACAAAATACGAGAAAACGAACCTTTACTACGCATACTTGGGTGTGAGGAACCAGTAGAATCCGGGCTGATGGGCCGTGGTCGAAGTGAAAGCGAACTTCCTCATTCGAATCCGGCCGTGAAAGCCTTTGCAGTTATACTTGGGTGTTTTTATGTCGATACACCGGATCTAATCTGTTTGTACCATGGAGCGTCAAAAATTGGCACCACAAAATCCGATACTTAATATTTAATTCTATTCAATTAATTTACAAAACAAGTTATTAAAAATTCCGTGTATAAATAAGGACTTTTTTTCTGTTACTAAGCCAACCTAGCTCAGTTAGGGCTATAAAGCTCTCTTACACTCAACTAGGAAGACCCGGGACCGCCTGCTTAACATGTTCTCCGAAGCATGGCCCGAAAATGTAGCCAGTGTAGTACTCGAACCAACAACCTTTCGGGGAAAGCCAGAGTCCGTACCACTACTGTAAATGTCCTGACAAAGTCTGTTCAAGTTATAGAAAACTATTTATATATATATATATATATATATATATATATATACATCATAATTATTATAATAGAGTATTTTTAAATGATTGTGTTTGTTTTTCCAGCATGAATAGTATACTGAGGGAAATTTAAGTCTCCAGTATAACTTTCAAGTAGAACCTGCTGTGTCTAAAATTATAAATACCTTATAACCTTATAAGTATGACGTACAAAATACTCTTTACCAAATTGAATAAAATAAATATGTAATAACTTGCTTAGTAAACTTAAGAAACAATTCCAATTTTCCAAATTTCCAATTTATCAAAATTAGTAGACGGAGAAAATGAGTAAATTCAGGGTATATAATTTTCTTCTTATAGTTAAATTTCCGATATCTCGGGGGGGGGGGGGGGGTCCATCTAACGTCACTGGAGGTGAAGTAAATTCTAGATTGGTCGGACCAACACATTACCACACAACAATAATGGCAGAGAACGCAATGCATTTGAGCGTGAATTTTCTATCATTTTTTGTTATATATATATATATATATATATTTCGACTGTCCGTGTGTATGTTCCGGGCCTCCTCTCAAACGACTAGACCGATTATGATGAACATTGTTGTGTGTGTTCAAGGAAATTCGAGGATGGTTTAGATTAACACTTTCGTCCACTGGAGAATGTTTCTATAATTTGATTTTGGAATATTTTACAGTGGTGCGTGTACATGGCTTCTGGTACTGCCGACATCAACCGACATCTAGCGGCAGACATTAATTTTCGTTTATCCCGACAGTTGGTGCTGCGTGTGTGTTGTGTATGACCACAATTAATTTACATGAGCAGTAACTGCGAGGCCGTAGGCCGAGCTGCCGCCTGATTTACATGAGCAGTCTCCGCGAGGCCGAAGGCCGAGCTGCCGCCAGCGGCAGGCGCAAGCGGCGGGGGTAGCAGCCAAAGGCTGCGCCGGGAACCGCTTATACAGTATATATATATTTCTCACTTGGCAAAGCTTTTTAAACAAGGTTTTTTCATTTTTAATAGTCTCAAAAACTTGTGCATGTTCAATTAATTTTTAAAACCGGGACAAAATCATGACTGGCCGGGATAAGGCATCTAAACGGGGTCAATCCCGGGACGCATGGTAACCCTGTATACACGTAAAGGCGAATATCAATTGCAAGCGCGGTGAGACTGTTTTGGGGCTGCCAACATGGCCTGATTGACTTGCCATTGAAGGATATGATATACTGTATGTCTTTGCGAACCAGGTGCAGCTGCCGTTTTTCAGCAGTCGTAGGCCATCTGGACTTTACATATACAGTATGCTGAATTATATGTATGAACGCGTGCCAGAGCCAGTTAGTTACACAAATTAAACTAAGAAATATATTATACTACCTATAATATATTGTATTTAGCTAACGCTTCTGAATTTGGAAGATATCGAAAGTATCGTACGATAATATAATCCAAACCCGTCCTTTTCCAGATAATTAAATAGATTAATGGAAGCACGATGTCCCGAAAAGTCATAAATCCAATAGCGGACCCACGAAGGGGGGGGGGGGCCTGAATGAGTAAATTCATAAGATACCTAGTAAAAGAAATTGAATAAAACTCAACTTTTCAAGAAGAAAAAAATATCGCAAAGTCAGCTAGTACAATTCTCTAGTTAATCAAGCTGCACACTGTTTTAAAGATATACAGCATGTATACTGGATACAGTAGCCTACCTATATAAAGCATATTTATTGTATGTATTAAATGAATAGATGCTGAATTATTGAAACAAATTAGTAATTAAAACGTTATTGCAAAAAAATGTAAATTATTTAGGATTATGTATTTAAAAATAATTTTAATAACTTAACCTCGACTGAAACGTAATAAAATATAATAATAATAAATAAACAATTATTTTATTTTAATTAGGTTAGGAAGTAATTCGTATAAATAAGTTTAGAATAAAAAAATAATAGAAGTATTACCATTAATAACTATAAAATTACACGAGTAGGTATAAGTATTAAATAGTTAGATGATGAATTATTGAAAATATATTAAGAAAACAAATATAAATTAAATAATTATATTAAATAAACGTAATAGTTTTTAAAAATGCAAATTATTTAGAATTATATATTTAGCAATAATTTATAAACTTTATACGGCGTGTTTCTGATAGGGACTACGGTTGACCTCGAATGATACTCCAAATTGTTAAACATTGCGCCCGCTCTGTCCTCTAGGCTCTATCTCGAAAATGGTTCAAGATATAAAACAATTGTTGAGACAAAAAGTGTAGCGAATTTAATTGTCTACAATTTTTATAATAACTATAAATAGCATAAAACCCATACGAAACGAGATATTTGCAATAAATGTGCAAAAAACGGAATTTTTTACCTTTGACCCCGAAAATATGTAGACGCGGACACCCTTCAATCGGTAGGGTTTGAGAGAAATTTTAGGGCACCTAAATAAAGACTTATACAAGTTTATAGCTTGTTATCTCTCATTCCGAGGCTAAACCCTTATTTTCCTGGAGTGTATGGTGTTATCCCTTTCCGTATCGAAACATTCATAAATTAATGGTATCGGTTGCAACCTACAGTACACTTACTCACTTACTGGTAAGAATAAGCCGACGTGCCACCTTGCTTCTTACAATTACGGTACTAAAAAAAAATTAAAAATATCAGTGGCATAGCATTTTGAAGACTGGTAGATAATCCTCGCTCTTGACCACTGTCTTAATTGTGATGTTGTGGTCAGCAAAATGCCCAACAGTGACCGATAGGGCAAGGGCGGATTTTGCCTCAATCTAGTGTAATTTCATTAAATTTGGGGGGGGGGGCGGTTCCAGACCCCCCTAAAATCCGCCCTTCCGATAGGGTAAGTTAGACCAATTTTTCCTTTTATGTTGCATCTCTACCTTTAGTTCCCTACCAACTGAACTGTCACTGACAATATGTACAACTTCGTGCAATAAAGTACATTATTTTGGTCCGATACGTTCGTGTTTCTATGAACCATACTGATGGTAAGGCGCGATCTGAGGAACATGCATGCAAAAGGCGATTTGTCACTTGAAACTGTAATTATGCAGGAGACAAAAAAACTTTTAAAATCTAAATGCTTCCACATTATGGGATTTAATATTTTAATTTATATTCTATGATTATGTAGAAATCACATTAGACTTTTATTACATTTTTGTAGCAGTCAATGCGACAATTCCAGTGAAACCAATTCAAAAATTATTTTTGATAAATCGCCTTTTTCATATATGCTCCTCATCTATTATGCTTTATTACCATTGCGTTCAGCCACAGCTGTTACCTCACTCAACACGATAGGCTACCTGCTAGCAAGACGGTCATCCACAACTCGGTCAATCAACGATTCCACAGTTGTGACTGAGCGTGAGAAGGAGGTTCTCTTCATAAGCCCAATATAATTATAACAATGATTCCAAGGTCTGTTGACAGTCCTGCATGTTAAATTGTTCACTTGTTTTTAATTTTCCAATTTTTTTTTTTTTTGGTTTGCAACCCTACAACTAGTTCACATTTCCTTTGGCTACCTTTGGCATTTCCTGTCGCGTGGCTGTAGACCGTTATCAATATGGCTGCTAGTGTAGCCTGCACAAGATAAGTACCCAATTTTGCTGTGTAAATAGCCTGCACAAGCTAAGTACAGAGTTTCCGGTATCCGTTCTGCTATGCTGCAATGTGTAGACTTCGATATTTTTTACCTTGGTACTTATCTCTGATAGTTGGCTTACAGTTAACGGGTGCCCCGTAAGGCATATTATGGCTCCCGACGTTCCAGTTAATATATTTCTATGGCATTTCCCTTTACGATATCGGTAATACTTAGCATATGGTTAGGCGCGATCTATTCTATTTTAATACCGCTGAATATGACCTCAATTATATATTGTGTAACCAAGAGAATATGGAAGGAAAACATAAAATAAAACAATTTGCGCAAAAAATCATTTTATATTTGCAGTCTCTCCAAAATAATTTTTATGCAGGCATCATAATTATGTCAACAACAACATTTATCACAACAATACCAATCAGAACATTTACACAAATGTTTGAGGAGGAATGTATCCTACCTTGTTATGACAACTAGTGCGAATTTGTTGAATTAAAACTATTTTTAGGATCATGTTAAGGTAAGGCCCACGGTCACTTGAAAAGTCTCGGTGAGGAGAACTGGACGGCATCGCTATACAGTTTTATATAGGAGAGATGGGATATTCGAACGCGACAAAAATATTTTTTGAATCCTGAGGCCACCTGGTATGTTTCACCAATAGCTAGTCATAGGAAGCGTGGCCGCACAAATTTAAAAAAATTATTTTTGGCGGGAATCAAATGTCTCATCTCTCTTATACAGAACTCTGCGCTGCCATTTTTTATGCTGTGCAGTATGCCTTATCGGAATAATTGTGGAACCCAGCATCCTTGCAGTGTTAAGTAACCAACGGCATAAATTTCGAAATATTTTGTAAGCAAAGGACAGTTATCATGACATTATTAATTCATTCTTCGTACCACAACAGCAAATAGTCTTATGAAAAATTCAGACTTTCACAATTTACAGAAAAAAAAAACGAACGATAAATATACACATTTTGAAGAATATTATTAAATTAAGAGGGGAAAATAACCTACTTTTTAATGAGCTTGTATTTTCTATGAATTTTTCTCGCTTGAGATTGTGAAACGAGAAATTGATTAATGAGGTTCGTCTGAAAAGCTCGGCCATCCTTTGTTTACAAAATATTATGAAAAATCTCTGCCTTAGTCAACACAATAGCTGAATTTTTGCATAATTGAAATTGAGGAGGAATTTGAATTATGAGTTAAAATTATCTGCGTTATGCTACTGTAACTGTACAAGAAACAGAAACCATAGACTATAGGGCTACCACAGGAAAAATAAAGCATGTCATATGCAGAAAAGCAATTGAAAAAAAATCTAATACCTAACTTAACACATTAAATCTCACTTTCTATTAATGGCCTATTAATGAAATAGTAATTCTACAACAATATTTACGATGTTATAGCTGTATGCAAAAGGAGAAAGGAACAATTAAATTATCTAAATATTGGCTAGGCTACAGAAAAAAACGCTGAAATTTACGTACTGTGTATGTCGCTACCATAACATAAAAGTTTACAAGGGACGTGGTAACTTCATCATAAATAGAAGCAAAACTATTAAAATGGTGCACATGAGAAGTTGGCCACCCTGGATTTCACCATCCTCTGGTGAAGTGGGAAAACTTAATATTTATAATGAATTCATTAAAGTTTATATTAATAAATATAAAATTGAAGATAGAAATTTAGAAAGTAAATAAGTACTATATACACTACAAACAAAATTTCCAAAGCAGCCTATTTCTTGTTCATTTATCTACTTTCTTTATTTTACGCTAGTTTTGTCACTTTACCAGAGGATACTGAGTAGTGGGGGAAAAAATGCCTGTTTTGAAATGGGTATGTCTAGAGACGGGAAGAAAGTTACAGCCTGAAAAGGGTTGAGGTCGTTGAGGAGATTGTAGAACGAGGAAACCGGGAGAAGAGGAAGACTGAAAATGGCACTGCTGAGAAAGATCTAGGCAGGTATGGAAGAACTTTACCACCAAGACGTTCTCGACAGAGCAGAGGGTTGTGGAATCAGCAATACATTGCCGCCGAGCGTAATTTCGATATTTTTCATGGGGGCTAGATGACAATTAGGTGCATTTTTTAACAAGACTGTAAAGATTTCCTCGTTAGTCAGGGTCATTTACGATTTTTTTTCTAATCGCAGGGCGGCAATTTACCCCCCCCCCCCCACCTTGGGACCGCAAATGAAATCCCTGGCCGACTCCCTGTTGGGGAAAAGACGCGAAAAAAATAACAGTAAGCAGTGAGTGCCCTAAATGTAGGCAATGAATAAAATTTGTTATGTAGTAAGTTTTGTATTGTATGGCAAAACATTCGAGAAAGTTGATGATTTAGGGTACATTTGAATTAAGTCAGTAGAATGACACTGTCCAAAAAGCGGCCTGACAGATTAAGTAACTGCAACACTATGACCACGTAGGGAAGTATAAATGTACATATGTAGTGACAGTGTATTATAAGACTTGATTCTAGTCGAAGGACGGTTCCCATAATCGATTGAAAGGTCTCAGTAAGGAATATTGCACGTCACCGCCAAGCATTGATGTCCGGTACACCTTAACGATACTTTCAAACGATTGTGGGTCTTGAGGTGTAATTATTACATGATATGCATCAAGCAATCATGTTTACGTGATAAGCTATTCTTGGTTAAACAGGCAGTTAAACCATCCCAATATGAAGAAGTTAAAATTTAAATTTAAACTACTGTACATTAAAGTTACTATAAGATACAAAGATATAGGGTAATAATATAAGCACCATAATTTAATTAATGCACAAGTTATTATTACAGTATTATAGGTATATCTAGATTAATTAAGTCAATGAAATTACTATAATAGTTTAACTTTGGCGCTGAGGTTGGTACATAAACACACTAAGTGAGGGGAGAGGGAGAAAGAGTACAATCTAGGCAATGGCGTAACGATTGGTTTTCAAAGGGGGCGGTGTTTCATTTGGCGCCCCCTTTCGTTATGCTACTGAATGTAGGGTCAAAGACGTTCTCAATTACCCTTGATTGTGAAGTCGAAATTCGACAATGAAAGTAAATAACCGAAATTTCCATTGTATTTCAAATATTTGTTTATTTTTCTGATTTTTATAACGATTTTCCTTGATTTGTTTCAGTTTACCGCAGCTAAAAAGGTACCTTTATTAATAACTAATCTAAAATAAACCTTGAAGCTAAATCATGCAGTATGAACATTATTATTATTATTATTTATATACCAACCTCAGTTGCAGTTCTTTTCCTTATATAAAAAGGAAAAATTCCTCTAAAATTAATAAACCAGATCAATATAGGCGACAGTATGTAGGCACTTTTAATGAAGATCATACAATTTGAAGTGATTTCCCTTTCCACAAGTAATTTTCCGGATAAAATGTGCTAATAATATATATAATAACTTATTGAAAGATAGGATCGAAATTAGAGGCTATCGAGTATAGGGGTTCGAATCCCGCCAAGCCCTCTATTTTTGGTTATAACGAGGAGGTTACCTCTTCAACCAAATATATACTGAAATATAATGTGATAGATAGGATGCCTTCGAATATCCTTCCATTACCTATACTTGTTAAATATAAGGAGGTAGAGTATATTAGTGTGGCTCATCATAAGATTAGGAGTCACTATGGCAACGATCACGGATTCTGCTCAGCAAAAGGGGTTCTTAAATCTTTACCTCAGGGTGTTCTTGAAGTACTTAAGGGCTGGCTCACATTATCAAAGTTTTTTTTCAGCTCTTGGGTAATTGACAGTTAGTCTATTATGCACGTTATCCTACTTATAGCGGATTGTTTACAATATGATCGATAAAGTACTACCTGCATACTTCTCTCCATATGGAGGCTTCTTTCTTTAATAAAGTTCGCTATAAATTGTCGAATTGGCCTAATCATCTTCAGTATAACGGAGGAACTATTAATAATTAAATACAAATACCTATATAGTCAGCTTATAACACGGTTTAACTTTGATAAAAAAAAACTGTGGAGCAAGCTCGGAAAATACTATGGAAAGGTATCACTTCTCTTCCTATAAACTGTATACAGTTGAGATAAAAACTTTGCAAAAAAGATCTTTTCCTTTACAAGATCTATGCATATTAAAGGATCGATCCCACCATCACTTCGAAAGTATCTAAGGAATAAACATAATATAGTTTCCTTAGTAACTTTGTAAAACTTGCTGTCACTCATTGTTAAAATTTACTTCGTATAGTCTTACAATAAAATTAAAGGCACTTGACGATGGCGTGAGCCGAAACCGGTTGTGTGTTTTTAATTTAATTTTATTGTAAGACTATACGAAGTAAATTTTAACAATGAGTGTATCTAAGGAAAACTGCCCGGTATTTAACAAATGGCTAGTTGGAATTACATTGCCTGCTGTGTTAATAGTCATTAGAGGCAGAGGCATCGTAGTCACCGCCAGCCTGATGGAAGTAGAACTCTTCCCTTCCCCTGAAAATTCGATGACTAATAACACAACAGGCAATGTAAGTCCAACTAACCCTTTGTTAAATAGTATTACACCATTGCCATTAACCTTAACCAATAGAATACTGCACAGCACCACCAGCTTCAAATGCATAGCGGTGCCTTGCAGTATTATTTAGTTGGTATTATTTTTCAAGGACTTTTTATGGACCCAGGCCTACTTATAGTGGCCCATAGGTCCCTTGTCCAATGCCAATGACCCCATGGATTTTTGGACATTATTTGTATTGCTTCCGTATGAATTTTTGGACATACGTTCTCGATGTCAACCATACACCGGCTCCAAGTGATAATGGACAAACTGAGACAAGCTTACCATTGACGCAATGAAACAGGCGAAAGCTTGACTTAACGACTTAACCAAGTACAGATACGTACGAGTCTGTAGTATTCAGTATTCTTTACCTTCACTATTCAAGCAATGGTGGGCATGACCCTTGGTAAGTCAAGTTATTCAAGAAAGCAATACAAGTAAACATGTTTTTTGCAAAATCAACATCACAATTAACATTTATTTTTACAAATTATGTACATACTTAACTTATTTACATTGGAACTCAATACTCAACAGCACATGCTTTTTTTCTCAATGCTGCTTCACAGTCTAGGAGTCTGCAGCATCTCGGTAGAAGCAGCAGCAGTGTAAATCAGCAGCTAAAATGCAGCCTCTGGTTATTAGTTATATACCCTGCAGTTTGGACTATGAATTGACCTGTAATACAGTCAAGTACGTTAGAAAATGATATGGAAGAGATTTTATAGCGGGAAATGGGGGCTAAGGGGGGGGGGTTGTGGATTTCATTTTGGACTGTAAAGCGTATATAATAATCATAAGACATATATAAATTGTGGTGAAAAATGACGATAATCGTGGTGATGATATCATACACAGTATATACTATGTATGCAGGCCCGTCCCCAAGGGGGCCATGCCCCCTCCAAAATTGAAAAAAAATTAATTAATAATGTAAGAGTTTTAGCTATAACTACTAAAATGACGACGGATGTATCATTTATAAAAGTTTTTGTTCTTGCCCCCCCCCAAAAAATAAAGTCCTGGATACGGGCCTGACTGTATGTATACATTCCTCTGATATGACAAGACAAGAAATACAACTTTATAAGCGCATATCCTGGAGATATCGTGTCCCTAATCCGAATACCATTGGATATGCAGGAGCCAAGTGCCTGACTGCCATCTGACGGTTAAGAGACGTAAGCTAACACGCCGACGTCGGTAAAAGATAAAGAAATTGACCAAGGTCACTACTAACTACCTAAAATACCAATAACGTGACAAAAAAATAATTTTGGGGAAGGAAAACTAAACTGAACAAAGAAAAAGATAGCGGCATGACAACAATGGTCTTGGCCTGAGGACCGATGGAGAATCCTCACCCTTGACCACTGCTCTATTTGGGATGCTGTGGTCAGCAACATGTCCGGCAGTCGTGTTATTCCTCTAACGCTGAAGCCAGACCTGTAACCAGGATTTTCTTTATGGAGCGGGCTGCAATCCTATACTACAGTATATATATAGGGAGAGAGAAAGAAATGTCGCACGTATTATAGTATATTGGGTTCACGTGCGTTCAAATGGGTCGGACTGCAAGTTGCTGCAAGTCAGGATTACCGATAACTATAGTGCTGTTTCCACACGCTCTACCGATGGCTTGATTAAACTGAACAAGTGTGTTTTAATATATTAAAAAAAAACATTTAAATATTGCGGATTGTGTTCAAAATTATCAATGAACCTAAAAAAAAAATCTCCTTTCCCAACAGATAACACCAACAAAACATCAACCTATGAAATTAAAAAAATCCAATCACCACAGAAAACATACGCACCAAAAAAAGCCAAATTGTTATAATGTTAAAGCAGTAAATCCCGTAAACCAACATGGAGTGAACATTTCAACACACTAAAATCTCAAAAAAAAATTCAACATCTACAAAAAAAAATTGTAAGCTATTTTGTTAAAAAACACAAAAAACGGCAGTACAAAAAAATCAAATTTTCTACACTCAAAAGTTAACGCTCTCTATGTCTGGGCTGGGGATTTCCAAACATCTTACTTATAGGACGGGGTTATAATAATTTCCAAGTATCATTTTGTTTCTAATGAGATTAACTTGTTTCAATAATATGAGTGAATAGAAACTAACTGATTTTTGCGTGATCCAGGGGTGGGTGTTTAATTCGTAGACGGATACAGGGGGGGGGGGGGGCAGCTGCCCCTCCAAAATTTAGTTAATTTATGGTAAGTTAATTTATGACGCTCTTATTTCAGCGACATATGTTTCATCTATTTTGACCCATATGGTGCCGAGCATAAAAAAGCCTGTACAGCCAGAAGAAGATGAAATCCTCTTTCGTGCTCTAAACTTCTGCGCACGTTCGAATGGGTCCACAATAATTATTTAGGTAGGTAAATTGTTTTTTGGTTATTTTTTTAATCGATGAATAATACAATCAGTACAGTTCAAAAACCAACAAGTTTGTCTGAACACATGTTCATCGCTCATTCAGAGCAAATTAACATTGATAAAAAATTTTCTTAGAGAAATTAAAAAAAATTAAATTGTATTATTATTACTATTGATATAAATTATAACCACAAAACTAATATTTAAACTAATAATATAAATAGGTCTTCAATGGCATATGGGTAGCTTGTTCGTACTTGTGCGAGTCACATCTCTATGGCGTAATTAAAAAAAAAAAAACACATCATGCGATCGGTGACCTGTCGTAACTCAACACAGGTATTACCTACAGAGGCGACTAAAGAGAGTAATCGGATACATTCATTGAATTGTTTGCAAGCGAATAATCTTTTACATAATAAAAAAAACTATTCTAGACAAGGAAACGACTTGATATTTATTTTATTTTTAAAATATTAAATCTGTAAGTTGGAGAAATGAAACCTTAAGAAATCTGTATCAGGATCAGGTACACGCCAGACATAACAGAGCGATAACTGCCTACTCGTGCGTAATATAGAAATGACCTTACTATGAGCTCTTAACGTAAGCGAGGAGACTCTTTATATTCTTCACCGCCACCCACATCTAAAAGAAGAATAATTTCACGTCAGTACGAGTATCATTCCAAAATTAGCCAATATTGGCTCTTTGCTGAGGATATCCACTTCACGGTTAAACATTCGTGTTAACAAAAATTATATAGCTGACAAGAAAGGGCTCAATTTGCAGCAAATCATAAGTTAAAAATTTAGTTCCATTCAGTTCACTATTTTTCGATCACTTGGAGTTGACGTTGATAGTATATGGCTTGTTTTTCAGTAAACAACGAGTTAAAAATAGGACTGTGGAGTTCTAACTCAGTTCATTCTATTCAGTTCTCTATACTCCCTTGACTTGGAGTTGTGGTTGAGATAGTTTGGGTTAATGTCTTATTTTGCAGTAAATTACTAGTTATAAATCGGACTGTGAAGTTTACCATAATTCACTAGCTCAGTTCATTCTATTCAGTTCTCAATACTCTCTTCACTTTGAGTTGAGGTTGAGATAGAAGTCATTAAGGATTATTTTGCAGGAAATTAAGACTTAAAAATCGGACTGTGAAACTTACCATAATTCACTGAATCAGTTCATTGTATTAGAGTTGGGGTTGTTGAGAGATTATGAGTCATGTGGCGTATTTTGTAGCAAATTACGAGTTATAAATCGGACTTTGAAGTTCACCATAATTCACTAGCTCAGTTCATTCTATTCAGTTCTCTATTCTCTCTTCACTTGGAGTTGAGGTTGAGATAGGAGTCATTAAGGATTATTTTGCAGGAAATTAAGACTTAAAAATTGGACTGTGAAACTCACCATAATTCACTGAATCAGTTCATTGTATTGGAGTTGGGGTTGTTGAGAGAGTATGAGTCATGTGGGGTATTTTGTAGCAAATTACGAATTAAAAATATGACTGTGCTTCACGATAATTCACTGACTTCAGTTCCCTTAGAGTTGAGGTTTAGATAGTAGCCATGCATTTAGGCTTCTTTGACAGCAAATACGAGTTATAAATCACACTGTGCAGTTCACAATAATTCGGACTCAGTTCATTTGGTTCAGTTCACTATTCTTTGCTGACTTGGAGTTTATTTCACAGTAATTTCCGAATTAAAAAATTGTACTGGGATGTTCACCATCTGTAATTTATTGGCTCAGTTCATTCTATTCAGTTCACTGTTCTCCGTTCACTTGGAGACTACTTGAGATTGTTTGAGTTAGAAGGGAACAGAGAGCTTGTGGGGTCCGAGCAGTACCTTACATAAAAAGGAATAGCCTGAAGACTGACTGATCGGTGCACTAGTAGTAGTAGTATACTGTAGTAGAACTATAGTGCATGTGAACGAAATCAATTACAGTGTAGTTCATTTTAAATTACTGATTCAGTTCAATCCCATCATGTGGATCAGTTCGTAAAATCAGCTCTCCATTCACATGGAGTTTGCTGTGAGTTAGAAGGGAATTGGGGGCTGGTTATGAACAGGTGAACTGCTAATTAATATATAAGAGCAAGGATTGGCCTTTCAGATCTTCCATATCAACTGAACTGAATCAGTAAATGTGCAGTTCACGATTCTGTTGGAGTTGATTAATTTGTTAACAGTTAAAAATAAAATAAAAATAGTCTAATTTATGGGAAATTCCTATTTATCAATGCACAAAAATTGTATCTAAACCTATGGCTGGTTAGAGTCCTTTTTTATCAGCTACATTACCTTTTGTAGTTAAAAGTATTTGTACAAAAAGTAGAATTTATAGACGTAGGCTCGTAAATAGCTTACAAACTTAATAAATAACCTAAAAATATCGTGCTATTGTGTATTAGCCCAATCCATGATATTTTAAATTAAAATAAGCATTTAGTCTCAAAAATGCACGAATGGGAATGTAGGTCGAGTTGTTTTCCTTCGTAGGGGGGAGTAGCATTAACGAAAAGCTAAAGGAGTGATTGGAAGATAAATAAATAAACAAAGTTTTGCTAAAACTAACCGAATATTTTGCTGCATAGCTCAGGGAACAAAGGAATCGCCCCCCTAATGCACCCCAAGAAGTATTAAGAGACAAAGTAAAATTTCTCGAGAATAATCCATTATTTCATAAATGAGTAGTATAAGTAGTAGAAGAAATGTTCTTCTACATTTTAATTCACAATATAGCCATAATGTTTACTTGTCAATTTATGTAGCGTTGTATGTCTATAGTCTGACGATGGTCTAGTGCCGAAACCGGTCGCTTTTAATATTTTTATATAGTACTTGACAAAGTTATTTTATTTCATTTACTACTGTGTATACCTACCTAGTATTACCCACATATTTATTTATTGTACAGAGCGTTTTATTGTTTATTTGCACTAATGCAATATTTTGACTGTTTCTACTTTGTAACTATTGGCTTGCACCTCAATTCCACGTTTTAAAAAAGCACACCTAGTGAGAGATCCCAATCATATATACGTTGCTGAATATACTGTATGTATTACATTATTTGAGAATTAAATGTTGTTGTTTCCAATGCCTGTTTACAGCATTTCTGCTTTAAGCAACCCTGCCAGCCTGGCGGGGGGAGTGAGTCTGTTAACTTGAGTCACCCTAAGGGTAGACTCTTTCAACTCGGGGAGAAGGGGAGTTGGCTGACAGGGTGGGCCTCCTGATTATAGTGGATTCCGAACCACTTGGGGAACATGCTAAAGTCACACGATTAAATCAGAGGTGACCAGGACTCGACACGCACATAGACTGACAGGTAGGCTATAGTCTCAGCGCGTTATCATGTCCCACTGCCAACGCTGTGCACACTACCAAGTGTGCCGCAGCTTGAAACATGCTCTGCTCTAATGGATTCAACATAGTAAGGCCGTTGGGAATCCAATGATTATTATTATCATTATTATTTTATACTAACACCACGTTGCCATAATCTTTGAAGGCGTGAACCTAACCTAGCCACACGCCGTCATGAAATGTGGCCGCATGATGTTAGTGCCAGCTACATGTGCTGATGTAGAGGAGAATTTCTTCATCTTCATGTACTATTATGAGAAATTATACTTTGTCAAAAAAAAATGGTAGTGGAGGTTTCTGATTTGTTCGCAGACGACGCTAAATAATAACATAGGGTTGTACCTTCAGGTATGCTTTTTTGTGGCCAAAAATTGCAGGCGTTCCCCCTGTACAAGGATTCATAATTCATATTCAATTACTTGAGGTGATTCAGTGAGTCAGCTGACATGCAGCGTAGTGGTACGGACTCTGACTTTCTCCCGAAAGGTTGTTGGTTCGAGTCCCACACTGGCTAAATTTTCTAGCCATGCTTCGGAGGGCATGTAAAGCAGGCGGTCCCGGGCCTTCCTAGTTGAGTGTAAGAGAGGGCTTTATAGCCCTAACTCCGCTAGGTTGGCGTAGTAATAGAAACAATAAAAAGTCCTTATTTATTCTTTATCCAATGAACTCGACAAAATTTCAGATCAATTAGTCCAGAAAAAAGGATTGAATTTAATTTTAGATCTGCATTTAGCTTTTCTTCATGGCCTCGTTGCCTTTGCAAGATACATGCCATTGCTGGTTATCACCCATTTTAAATTTTAACATTATATAAAATGTGAGACTGCGGTCGATCACAGTCCAGAATATGAAGAACCAGTTGAACCCGGACTGATGGGCCGTGGTCGATATGAAATAGAACTGCCAAACGTTTCGTCAACAGCTGCGGTCGACATTTTCAGTAGCGCTGCGTAGACTTCGAAGGTTGTACCTCGGCGGCTTCGTAGCTCCGGGTTCCACTAGTTCTTCATCTAACTCCGGCCGTGAAAGCCTTTGCAGTTACACAGTCCAGAATAGGATGTATATTTCCAAAGTTAGTTTAGGTCTTTTCTGAAGCCAACCTGAAAGTTTTTTAATCTACATTTTCAGGCTCACCTGTGTTGTTTAAGGTTGTCTTGCCTCTTGAAGGCCTTCCCGCAGACTTCGCAGGTCCAGGTGACGTCGTCCTTGTGCGACCGCTCGTGTATCATGAGATTGTACGGCTTCGTAAACCGCCGCTGACAATATTTGCATACGAACTCACACTTGGGCCGGTGCATTTTGCGCCGAAACTCGCGCCGGTCCTCCGTCTCGACTTGCATGATCGCAAACATTTTGAGGCTGTAGGATAGATGCTAGATGTGTGGAAGAGAGCTAGAAGGTGACCTGGAAGAAGAAGAAGAGGAAAATTTGTAGGATCATTTGAGAAGAACATGTGTTGATGTAAGGGCCCCTTGCACGAAGCAAGCTAAATAGGTTCTTGAAACATTGTAACATTTCTAACATATGACCATAAGTTTGGTGACCATAAGTTTGGTGACCATACCCCCCCCCCCCCTCCGAAAAATCATTTTCATCCTTTAATTGAGATATCATGAAAATTTTGAAAAATAAAATGAAATGAAAAATTCTGAACTGGAATCCAAAAATCTATTAGACCATTAGACCTCATTTAAACGCCTCTGCTGCAGTCTAACCAGCCAGTTCAATAAAAACACCCTACTCCCAGTGCAAGTCTGCTTTACAGCGAGCAATGGCTTATAGAAACCGAACCTATACTCACAAGATATGGAGAAAAGCTGCAATCTGGCAAAAATGGGGAATCCAAGTTCCCCCTTTTCAGCCTACTGATCGTATAATTATTGTTCTGATCTGAAATACACTGGCCAATAACAGTTCAGAAAAACCAAACAATGACGAAACCAAATAGAGGAGTCCAGCCCCCTCAAATTATCCAACAATAAAAATCATAAAAGCCACAACGCAGGAGAGTATGTAAATACAACCAAGGTACAAAACAGGTAGCATTGGCTCCTGAATCACGCAATACAGTTGGCTACCGGGTTTCCATACCTTAAAAAGAACCACCTACGCCCTTGAGAAATACAGGTAGCCCGGTCAGTGAGTGACGCCATTTACTCGGCTACTGGTGTTGAGTCGGCATACCTTAAAAAGAAGTAGCTGCACCCTAGCAAGGCACGGGGCGCTGGGTCAGTTTAGTGGGAATGTACAGGTGTTTTATAATGAGAAAAGGGGTACGGTTGGCGGCTTCCGTGCACCAATAGCCTGGAGTCATGGCAATTACCCGAGTTTTCAGTGTTCCAGCTGGAGAACTCTATAGGCCAATCATGGTGAGCTATTATTCATCGCGTGCTTTCGATCTACAACAGATGTTTTTAGATATGGAGCCTGGAGCCTCCTCTTGTGGATTATTAATGTCCGAAGCAGTAGCCATGCATAATTTTTTGAAGGACCATTTTATGGGCCTTGACCAATGCCAACGATCCTATGGATTTATTATTTTTTCCATAAGAATTTTTGGCCACTGGCAAACTGGTGTATACGTTCTCGATGTCAACCTACACGGGCTACAAGCATGGATGGATACAGGGGGGGCTTTGAAATCTTTATTAGTTAGTGTATCTATTAGTGTAACTACCCCCCCCCCCCCCCCGAATGGGCTGAATCCGTCCCCGGCTACAAACGTTAGTGGACAAGCTGAGACAAGCTTACCATTGACGCAATGAAACAGGCGAAAGAGTGACATGACCAAGCACAGATACGAGCCGAGCAGTAGCCATATTGTCGTAGCAAGATCGGCAAAATTTAAGGGAAGCCACAATTTTTTTTTAAAACAACATGAAACAGAGATAATTAATTAATTAGAAGTTAGAATGAATGAATGAAAATAGAGGACCCCCTGCTAGCGATATTCTTGAATCCTCCCCTGAAAGTAGTGGTTGTGGTATAAATCTAAGGGATATTACGTTACAGTGATACAAGTCCCTTAGAGTACTTAGTGCTGGGGTAGACAATGTAAACTGTGCTTGAAAATTTTGTGATATATTATTTACTTACATACTTTAGGAATTGGTATATGTGTGACAGTTGATGACGCAGAACCTATTTACAAGTCAAACAAGGCCGAATTCTAAATAGGGGAGATTGGACATTCGCTTCCAATCAAAAATATATCAATCAATATATACAATTTTTTTATACAAAAATACCGTGGCCCCGGTAGGCCGTGGCCCATGATTGGTCCAGATCAACTGTTGTTATTTTTACAATAATAGCCAATAGTCAATCCAAACATTAACATATATAGGAAGTACAATATTAATAAGTTAGAAGTGAGCATATTTAATTAAGTATTTTTAATTGTAGCTAGGAACTATTTGAGATAGCTATTCTGAATTGTTATTTAGAAATTGACTAATTAAAAACTGGAAATATTTAATATTATATAAATATATATAGTATAATAGTTCACTCAGCAGCTTTAAGAAAATAATTAAACAATATATCTTAGATAAATAACAGTTGAGATTCTCTCCAGTCCTGTAATGGTGATGTCAATGGATCCCCCCGTATATATTTATCCTTCTTTTTTTCACTCTTCCCCTCTTTGTTTTCTTCTCTATTTCATTTCAATCAATAATACAATGTTTTTGTTTGGTTTTTAGGGTTAGCATGAAAACAAGACTTTATACAGTCTTATTGTTCGCCTTTTGTCTATTTTCAATTAAGTCGTTTTTTCATTTCATTTCAATATTTGATAGTAGTTTTATTTCATCAGGTAGTTTATTTTTTTTTTAATTCGGGGACCACCTGACACGACTCCAATGACCACCCATTGAAAAGACGTGGCAGGTTGGCCCAGACATCTTCGGTGGTAGAAAATATGCCATTTCTAGTCGGGGCCATTGAAAGATTCGATATGCCTCCACCCTTGGTAAAAGGCGAAAACATAAACCCAATACAAAAACTTACTTCATGAAAAGGCAGGTTGCTTCTAAGGTTTAATTTTGCACGGATTCGGAACGATCACAGTCATGTCATTCAGGTAGGGCAGTGGAATAATGCAGGCCCCAGTCACAAGTCTAGCAGACAATTAAGACACCCAACAACAACAAACGGTGATTCTTCAGAGAACGTTAAATCTATTTATTTCGGATACAGAAGGTATATGGTCTAGTTTTAAGAGACCTCGATCAAGTACGACACGTTGAATGGCACCCATCCGAGTCACAAGTCAAACACGACAAAGACACGCAAGAACAACATGTGGAAATTCTACAAAAATCCTTACTTATTTATTTTGACAACTTCATAAGATACACCTGGTTTTGATGGTCCAGTTTGACTTTTATTTGAGAAGCCTCGATCAAGTGAGACAAGTTGAATGACGCACAACCGAGTCATAGTCAAACACGACAAAGACACGCAGTAACAACAAGCGGCAATTCTTCAGAAAACATTAAACAATATGAATGGGCATCTTTGGCAGAGGACGACGAGGGTGTGACATCCTCTCTGTATCATTAACACAGGAAGTTTACACACACAGTCTACCTAGTTTTGTTTGAAGGACTTCAGGTACACGCGGGGTTATTTGGATATTGGTTAGCCGCCCGCGTGAGACCCCATCGATTATTGGGTCTGCCGCGACGGCTCTCAAAAGGTTCGGTAAATACTCGATAAGTTGATTTGCGGTATCGATTGTTTTGTTGATACGACGATGGTTGTTATTATAGCAAATGTCAGATCAAAATTGAAGTTATGATTTTTCAAGAAGTTACGCCCGAAAATTGGGAATAAAAATGCAAAGGCATTAATTATAATCAATGGCATGCCAAGCTCGATGGAGTTCAGGTATTGAAGGAGAGTTACAAGATTTTGACTAGTAGGCTAAAGAATAACTCGTACAATATATAATCTAGGAAGGCCCGGAACCGCCTGCTCTACATGTCTTCCGAAGCATGGTCAGAAAATGTAGCAAGTGTGGGACTCGAACCAACAACTTTTCGGGTGAAAGTCAGAGTCCGTATACCACTACTCTACATGTCCATATCTTAATATAGTATATTGTTTAAATTACGATATTCAACTGGTCAATGGGGAAGTTTAATCTGCGACCTTTCCAGTCTCCAGGCATTCTGCTACCCGACCACGATAGGATGACACCCGGAACACTTTGTTTATTCGAATACTTCCATAAGCGGAATACCGAGTTTATTCTATTTTTATATTAATTTAATATCAATATCATAGTAATTGTTCGCCATATCTAGATTTTGACTTGATTCTCTACATCGGCCCACTGAGTTAACGTTTTTATAATTCTGTTGTCGTGGCTTGCAAGACGTTAAACAATAAACACAGCATCTCAAAGGTATCGGGTATCAATCCGTCGACCTTCTTAATATGAACCTGCAAATTCCGATGTTATTCAAGTCGTAGACGATTCCAAGAAAAAAAAAATCATCGATATCGTTCCAGCCGTTACGATGTTACTATACATTTTAAAGCCTTTGATATTGACATACCTAGACTCGGCCCTGACAGTGTTTCTGTTGTCGTGGTTGGCAAGTTCCAGTCGTGCACCCCATGTGTGGTTAAACATAGCATCTCAAAGGAACCGTCCGCCATTGACCCAAGACACTTACCCCAGTCTGGCGGTCGCCACAAAAACAATGTCCCATCCATTTTCTACGAACTGGTATATATCGGTTCTTCGAGTTTTCTATTTATTTTTGTGACTTGATGAGAACGCTTGGTAGGTGGTAATCCTTGCTGTATTGTGTAGGGTTATATAGGACGCCCGTATTATTGAGTTTACGAAAATTATATTTGGACTGTGGGAAGATTTTCCACCGGACCTGCATTCATACAACCCTAATAGGTATCTTCACTTCACCATTAGAGAAAATACACGGCTACAGGCTTTGTTGCTCACCACTATATCTTCGATGGTAGTGTTAGCTTGTTCGTACTTGTGCAGTTGTGCGAGTCTCTACACACTATACGATCAGAAACCTGTCCCAACTCAACACAGGTATTAACGACAGAGACGTGGCTGAAGAGGTTATTCGAATACATTTATTGAATTATTTGCATGCGAATAATCTTTTTTTGAAAATAAACAAAAATTGCCAAGAGAAAGAGGAGTCCTCACTCGTCACTCTAGGATTGTTGCGCAACTGTGCTTTTGCTTTCCAATTTATACATTAGGCGGCTATTCCACTTGTCAATATTCCGTCATCAATAATTGATGAGATTTTTGTTTTAAGGAGACTATTATGTAGATAATTAACTTATCTATTATAAATTAAGTTATAATATGGTAGAGACTTATTACTGATGCATAAATGACGGAATATTGACAAGTGGACAAATAAAAGGAAAGCTTTGTGACTGTCCAATTCGAGATTCCGTTTTCAGGTTTTTAGATCACTGGAACCCAAAAAAGTAGTTATCAGCCAGAGCCTAGCATGTAGACATATCATTAGGTGACGATGTACAGGATGAGATGGCAATCCTGTAAAGATCGTATCACTAATGCTGAGGTGCCGAGCCGAGTTGCTGCTGGCAGTTAAGCAACGGAAACTAACATACTTTGGCCATGTGGTGAGGAGCAACAAGTATCGCTTCTGCATTTAAAAATCCAAAGGAAGGTATTGTAGAAGAACTGAGGGCTCCCGGCAGAAGAACATCCTGAAGTATAGTGGCAAGAGATCTTTCCTGAGCAGCAGTCTCCAAGGTCCAAATTGCCAAGGTCCATATTCGCTGAAAGAGACATGTAATGGAAAATAATGTGATTGCGATGGTTCTCTAATAATTGTAGTGTCGCAAGATTTGAGCATAGGGTATATACAGTATGCCCTATATGATTTTAATAATAATATGACCAAGCCTAAGGCAATTGGCCAATCTTCGAAAAAAGAGGCATTAAAAGATGGAGATATAGGGTGAAAATAGGCTATAGTAAAGCCATAGGAATATTATAGAAACACAACACTTATGAACGCATGTTGAGCAATACTTTGGGTCGAGTAGTTTGGAATTTGATGGGGATGAACTGCGCAGGGGCACTGGGGGCGGGGCGCCTCATGGAACTAATTTTGGAGCAAGTCTCGAAGATCGTCATGGGTGTGCGAAATTCCTTTCTACAATAGCAAATATAGGACAAAACTGATGGGACCGGGAATATGGGTGCGTTATGTTAATTTGTCAACGTTGCTATATAGAAGTAAGTTAGTTTCCAAATTAGTCGCTCTTTGTCATTTATTGTACTATAGCTCAGTTCCAAGTTCTAGCACCTAGCAGGTACCAAAAACGTGCAAATTCTCAGCTTTTCCACAATATCAGGGATAATGATCTGTGAAGAACGAGAACATTGAAACAATGAAGTTTGGGCAGCGGAATGGCACTTCGGGAGCGTAAGGCTGCTGATTTGCCAGTTGATTAGTAAACTTAATTATTTGACACCGCAATAACAAGTAATTTCTGGATGGTGGGCCTTTAGTACGATGTAAACCATTCCCGTATCTCCGATGCATTGTAAACAGTAAGTATGAGAAAGGCCGCAGTCAGAATTTTTTTTTTGGGGGGGGGGGGGAGGTCCGTCTAACGTCACCGGAGGTGAGGCAGGTAATATGTTTAAAACTAAACAGGAAATAGGGCAAATTCAAAGGGGAGCTTTATTTGCTCTGTTTGCATATATGATCTACAGAGGCGACTGAAGAGGTTAATCGGATACATTCATTAAATTGTTTTTATGCGATTAACCTTTTTGTAATTAAAAAAAAAAAAAAAATTGAAACTCGTTCTACAAATAAAATCTGCAAGACTGCAAATGATTCACAAGGAGAAATCATCAAAATTCAAATGACTCGGCCATTTCAATTAAAACTACGCAGGTACAGTTCATAGCCTACTAGTATTTCCCGCTTACTCATGTCTTGTCTATGCAAATTATGATGAAATCATGAACTGAATCAGGTACTATATCTGTACAATCTCGGTTTGTCTCAGCATCACAACGAGTACGTCACAATGATTCATAAATATTGTTGTCATAAGTTGTAACTGTCTTGCGTAGTTATTACTCATTGCAAAAAATCATGACGCACAAGACGAAGATGTTTCATTTTCAAAGTAAACCATGTATTGCTTTCCAATTTATACGTAGTATAAGGAAAGCTTTGTGATGATCGATATTTTCGGTTCCGAGATTTCATCAGATTTACACGTTTTGAGGTCCCAGGAACCCAAAAAAGTGGTTTTTACGAAATGTCTGTCTGTCACTCTGTGTTCATCGATTTCTAGGCAAAATTACTCAGCCGATTTTAATGAAATTCGGCATGTAGGTTTACAAAAATCATACCTCAGATTTTTTTTTTTAATTTGGGCTAACTCAATTTCGGGGGGTTTTATTCTCAAAAAACTCCAAAGTCTAAAAAAAATGTTTCTCAGTAACGGCTCCAACGATTTCTATTAAATTCCCCTATATTGGAGTCGTTTTTAATGTTAAAAAAATGCGTGATTTGATGGTTTGCTTCTGGGGGTAAAAAAAAAAAAAAAAAAAACTAAACTTTAATGAAAAATGACTAAAAAATAATTTTTCTTCGAAACCTTTCAATTGATGATTTCTACCTTCAAGCATGTTTTAGGTGTTAAATCGAGTAACGAAACCGGACAGGTTGATTTCCCAAAAAACTAATTAGTTTTGTGTAAAAAATTTTCTTTTGAAAAAATTATAGAAAATTCATGCTCAAAATCATTGCATGCCCTGCCATTATTACTGTGTGGTAATGTGTTGGTCTGACCTATCTAGAATTTACCTCACCTCCAGTAACGCTAGCTGAGCTCAGTGCTCGCCAACCAGAGAAATGTCGATGTCAGGTATATTGGACGGCACCTACGTGCATCGGAACATAGCCGTGCCGTACAGAATTCCATGTACCGTACTGAGAAATTATAATAAAAATATTATGTATATACATATATATATATAATTTAATACTATTTGTTCAATTACTGTGCTATGTCAGAAGTTTACTGCGAAACTATAATAATAACACAAGACTGCTTGTTTCGATTTAGCACATTCCCCACCCAGAGGTCCCCTCAACATTGTTAAGTACCTATAAGTATGTATAGTACCTTATCAGGGGGGTTAGCGTTATCGCCACGGAAGCCTGAAAAAATTAAGTTATACATTGAAATAAGACAGATGTCAAATGGAAGCGGCCTGGATGCAGTGGCGGGTCCAGAGGGGGCCATGCCCCCCCCCCCCCTGAGAAATTAGAGTACACTATATAAAATAGTACATTGTAAACAAAAACCTTAGTATGGTAACATGAACATGTCTTCCATGTTTAAATTATATATTTTACTGTTGTAAAAATCGTAAAACCCCACTATTTCGAACTTACATTTTCAAATTTTTCCCCCGGGCCCCAGTGCCAGCAATATGAATAAGCATTTTTTAAGCTTTGATGCAAGCTTTAAAAAATCTGTACTTTACTGCTGTTAAAATGCGTAAAACCCCACTATTTTGCACTTATATTTTTCAAATTTTGCCTGGATGCCATCCGTCGGTAAGGGAATTTAATATTTTAGTCCCTTATTACATGATTGTGTCACACGGACAATTAAAATTCCACGGGCACACAGTTTCATAATATAATTAAGGCATAGAATTCAAAATATTTTATAAAGAAATAATGAACAAGTCTTTACGACGATATTTCTGCAGCCACAAATATAATTAATATGTAGTGGTGTTATGTCTGTAGCCTGACGATGGCTTACTGCCGAAACCGGTCGCTCTTAATATATTTTAGTTATATAATTGACAAAGTTATTGTATTTTATTTACGACCGGATTCTATATACAGCTTCACCACGTAACTCCGGCCGTGAAAGCCTTTGTAATTAAAAGGTTTCATTTTGTTGTGCATTAAATGAACATTTTTATTTTTTGTGCAACACGTGGCTGCAGCAGGCCTACCATGTCGTTGGAAGAATAACCTACCAGGGAATAAGATTAAATTCTTGTAAATAAACCCCAATAAATGTAACTTTACTTACGGGAGTTAAAGTAGAATTCATTAATATTACAGACTGTTTCAGGCGGCTATTCCCCTTGTCAATATTCCGTCATTTATGCATCAATAATAAGTCTCTACCATGTTCTAACTTAATTTACAATAGGTAAGTTAATTCTCTGCATAATAGTCTCCTTAAAACAAAAATCTCATCAATTATTGATGTACAAATGACGGATTATTGAAAAAAGGAATAGCCGCCTTATCAACAGAGATTATAACTTAATTTATTGTTGAATACAGTGGTTCCAACAAGACAAAAAAAAAATTTAATTTTTTCCACTGGGAGAGGGCAATTTTATCAGCGGTACTAAAATGGTTTAAATATAACTTTTTTTTTTGTTCTATTACTAAGCCAACCTAGCGGAGTTAGGGCTATAAAGCCCTTTCTTACACTCAACTAGGAAGGCCCGGGACCGCCTGCTTTACATGCCCTCCGAAGCATGGCCAGAAAATGTAGCAAGTGTAGGACTCGAACCAACAACCTTTCGGGTGAAAGTCAGAGTCCGTACCACTACTCTACATGTCCTGACTAACTAAGGGGTAAGTTGTTCTTCAAACGCTATGGTAGACCTGTTAAACGAGTAATTATATTTAATTACGTCAAAAAGAATTGTCATTTGATTTTAAAATATTTTGAAATCCCGGGCCTGTACCAAAACTCAGTGGAAGTCAGTATTTACTAGTCTACATTCGTTATGGATCACATTAATTATTATTGTCCATTGTGCGTATTATTTGTGTACCCCATTATGGTCCAAATAAAAAATATTGACCTTTTTTGTTCTATTACTAAGCCAACTTAACTCTTACACCCATCCAACTAGGTAGTTTAATTAATTTTTTTCAGATTGACGTTTATAAGAAAAATACTATATAATAATTATATTTTCTATATTTAATGAAGATTATTCTTCATTTAGTTTAGTTTAATTTATTATCATTTGCTGTAATTATACAATAATTTATGTTCAGCCTGGGAAATCGTTGAAAGTGATGTTCATGAACTCAAAATATTATTAAAATGTATTTATTCAAAATATGCAGCCACATCAATTTCAAAATGTGAGTCTGCTTATCTGAGGTAAATATTTTCTTCTATTACCTTAATATACAGTACACTGTATATTAAAAAGAGTCAGGTTATACCGATTGGTTTGGTTTTATTTTTTCTAAAACTTTGGTTACATTCTTCATTTCTATATTTATTTATGCGAGCCTCTAACAACGTAAAAAGTATTGTTACATGTTATAAGAACATAATCGAATCTATTTTAATTCACCCATAATGTTTATGCCATTATTTAAATAAATCTTGCTAATACAGTATTAAGGGCAGGCATATTTATAATATTATAGTTTAGTATTTATAGTATCAGCTGAAAAAAATATAAATACAGTATGTACCAACACAAAAGACGATATCAGTAAAAATGGCCACCATATCACGTACCCAAAAAATTATTGCTGTACAGGCGCCAAAATGTGTTCCTACCTACAGGCTTCAAATAAATTTAAATCAGTTCAAACTCCTCGTAATATCACATTAGAAGTTGGTAAAAATACTAAAAATAGCACATTATAGTCAGGGCTCCACTCCAACATAGGTACACAAAAATATAATTTCTACGCCTTCTAACTTATCTGTAATTCTGATTTCCGTGTACCTTAATTTATATCCCTATACAATTGCAATATAATCAAATGGGATTACTCAATATATCAGTGGAAAAGGAGAAAATAATCTTACTCTAAATATCACCTTAGATCAATAAGGTATACGCAAAAAAAAAAAATTACTACAGCTGCAAACCTATCAGTAATTATGTGTACCAGAATTTGTTTTCTTACAATCACACTCAAATAAAATTGGCTTACTCAATATTACAGCGGAAAAGGTGAAAATACCCTAAATATGATCTTAGATCTGTCAAATACACTAACAAAAATTACTACAGCTGCTAACTCATCAAAAATTATGTATACCTATATTTTGTTTCCTACAAATACACTCAAATCAAATTGGTTTACTCAATATTACAGTAGAAAAATGTAGAAATACTCAAATAGGACCCTTAATCTATCAGGTACCGTACACAAAAAAAAAAAAAATTACGACAGCTGCTAACCTATCAGTAATTATGTGTACCTGAATTTTACCTCAAATTACAATTAAAGGAATCTAGCTTACAATATTTATGGGTCGGAAAAGTTGAAAATATTTAAAATATAACCTATGACAGGCATTGGGTATAGTAAGACAAAAAATAATTGGTACAGGTTATACGAGCTTACCTGCAAAGCGCTGATGACTTTCGCTTAGTTTGACTTCTGTCGCGGGGCCCAGTGAACCACTACTGTACGATAGGAGCTAAGAGTTACGCGCGGGAGTCGCTGCTAAGACCAGACTGGTCTCTCCGCCCCAGAGGCCCCTTCGCATCCGCCCCGCCTATGCTTACCTTACCCACACCGCACCACGCTTAATTAATCGTTTTATTTTTTATTTTTTTCCCCGGCTCTTACATTTTTATTTTCATTCCCGGCGGAACCAAGCATTTACAGGCAGAAACACGGTCTTTATCCAATAAAGGGTTTGCCACAATGGGCCGCTCTGTGACCTTATGAATCGTGGGAACTAAACAGTAGCTATATGGGGGCGGAGCGTTTTCTGCTCCTCCGGCATGCTGTGACTCCGCCCCTGGTTGCACGGGATTGGTGCCCGGTTTGGTGTGGTGGTGGGGGCGTATGGTTGTATCAATTCTTGTACTCTCTTAACCCTGAGCTGCTGATGCTCTTTTTTGCTATGTCTGGGTATTATTATTATTAGAGTTAGAGTGGTGAATGAATGACTGCTTTGGCTGGGCAAGCCGCTGCAACTGCATAATATTGTATAATCGAAGTCGGCTATAAATTATATAACTTATTGAAATTGTATATGAGGTATAAAATATATATTTTATACGAACAGTCGACCACTCTTTAGTCTTTATGGAATAGGCTAGGCCGCTGAATATACAGGTAGTCACTTGGGCAATGGGAAATCGGCCAGCACTGTCACTGTTTCTTCCAAACAAGAGCACTATTCTCGACTCGGATTCTATCATGGACAACAAAGATCAGGCTTTACAAGACGCTAATCCTACCTGTCCTTATATATGGTGGTGAAGCATGGGCCCTGACAAAGAAAGAATCAAGAGCGTTGGCTGTTTTCGAGAACAAGATGTTACGGAGAATATTCGGAAGAGTTTTTGAAAACAACAGTTGGAGAATCCGAACGAACGAAGAAATCCACCAACTCTTCGGCTCGCCAGACGTCACACAAATACTACGAAGCAGAAGGCTCCAGTGGATGGGACACGTCGTCCGTATGCCAGCGGATAGAACAGCACAAGCAGTATGGATGGCATGTCCCAACAGAAGAAGACCTTTGGGGCGTCCGAGACGACGCTATGGCGACCAGCTAAACGAAGATATACAGGAAGTTGGCCTTCGGGCCGATAATTGGTGTGATCTGGCGAAGGACAGGATCCGGTGGCGTGGTGTTGTGAATGCGGCCAAAAGTCCCCCAGGGCTGACAGCGCCAACTTAAGTCAAGTAAGTCAACTGTCACGGACTAACGGTAAGGCTTCCAAAAAATATTATAGTTCCAAATTCCAGGAAATATTATGATGGGGTCAATATTTATATGTATACATATCAGTGGCGTAACAGAAGAGTAGCAAGTTATGCAAGGCATAAGGGCCCCCGGCCAAAGGGGTGTAATTGCAAAAAGTTTAAGGGGAGCCCCACTGCTCCGTCTAAGAGCCCCCATACATTTTTACGCCACTGATACATACAATATATATATTATATCAATTGCTTCGGTTTCAATAGTCTTTTTTCTAAACAAGAGTCAATATTTATCTTATACTTTTTGAAATTAGAAGTGAGAAGTGAGAAAAAATCACACATGGGAGAATATATTGCTTAAAGCTGAGCTTCTATGAGTAATGTCTTATAGTCTCAGAGGCGAAGACGTGAAAATTCCTAATCTGTACCTCCTCGTGGTAAAGATGGAAAAGCGTAATGGCGACTCAACAGAAAGGTGGCTGCGAGATAAGCGAAAAACAGTCTTTTCTGTCTTCCCTCGCGTAGGTGCACAAGGGTTCGGCAAGCCTGAAGGCGGACCTGGGGGTCAAAAAATATTTTTATATATTGCAGACAAAGACTTTCTAACAAAACTGGAAATAGGGGGGCCGTCTCCACTGGGAGAAGTGGGGTGAAGGTATTGAAATGTAGAGGAGCATTTCTTCTAATTTAACAAATATTTTACGATCGATATTTCCTGTAACAAATGACTTTCCACAAACTGAGCTTAGTGGGGCTACTCTGATATACTATTAACTTATACTTTTTTCTGCTACCAACAGGCAACGTGACAAAAAATTAATAAATGTGTCTGCTGAGAACAGGTTATTTTAATGGTTTGAAAAATTCCCCGGGTAAGTTTTTCCTTTCGCTCCATGCTAGACCAGGCCCCTCCCCTAAATTTGATAAAAAATAATAAATAAAGTAAGAGTTTTAGCTAAAACTACTAAAATCAATAAGGATGTACCTTTCATTTATAAAATTTTTTGTTCTTGCCCTCCCAAACCCAAAATTAAATCCTGTGCTAGACCTACTGATAATTTGAATTATATGAACAAATATGAAAAAAAAAATAATGAAAAAGTGCAATCAAATAAAACATTGGCGTAAATCCCCAACATTTCTGGGGGGGGGGGGCTTTATCAGGACCCCAACACTGATTCATTACTCATTACTAGTAAATTATAATATGACTTTTTTATGCTTAAATTGTCTTTTTTTTAATATCTAAACTATTAAAGTTCAGTAAAACAAAAAAATTAAAAAGTAATTTTTTTTCTTGAAATTTTAAAAATTAAAAAACAATATGTTTTTAGTCTCCTGAAATTTTTTTACAAGTTCTGACACACTCAGTGACCTATTCGTACCATCCTCTAAACTGTATATGCATGTCGGCCAAATTCCCGAACCTGTTTTAAATGGAGGTACTGGGCGCGGATTTTTAGACATTTTTCTCTGAGGGGGTGGGAGACTTTTGCCTAAAATTGGAACCTATGCATTCAACATCCAAGTATAAGTAACCGATACACATACTATACCCTCGGGGGTCTCGCCCGGAGAAAAAAAAATTGATAAACCGGCCCAAATTAGTGAGGTTTTACGCATATTATACCCTGGAGAAAGGGGGGCATTATAGCCGAAAAATCCCCCTATATACATTCCTTAATTAATAAATTAATATGGATCTTCGAGGGTTGCCCTAAAAATTGTACAAAAAAAATATTCACATGACAATTAAAGATGGCGTCCAGTTATTTAATTTAGTTGAAATTGCAACGAAAAGTTCTCAGTTCTAAAGCAAGCCAACAAGCAACAACGTTATTCTATAGTATATCCCTGACCAGAGGCGTAAAGTTTCAGAATGATGGCGGGGGCAAAACTAAGTAGACCTTATGACGTCATCAGGCAGGATAAGGAAAAATTGAAAATATAAGAGCAAAATAGTAGGGTTTTACGCATTTTAATAGTTGTAAAGTATAGCTGTAGATTTTACAACGCTAAAAAGGGAATGCCTATATTCTTATTGCTGCAAAGGGGACCATGAAGTATGAACCAGCATGTCTTATACAATGCTCGAGGCGGGGAGGAAGGGGGCAAGCCCCCCAAAAGGAGCCGGGGGGGGGGGGGCAAGTTGGACCGTGCCCCGCCCCCAACTTTACGCCCCTGTGCCTGACATTTTACCTCAAGCTTGGGTGTGTTAATTTGAACATTTTGAATGACAGGCTACGGTTTTACCAGAAGACACTGGACACATCCAAATTGCGCCCTACCCAGTTGCGAAAAGATAGATTTTCGAACGGGGGGGGGGGTGTAATTTTGCGCCCCCCCCCCCTATTTTCATAAGAGTGTAGAAAAAATGAAAGCCGTTCTCATGGACACACGCAGCTATTAAATGAATGACGTTAGTGTCCCTTACACAGGAGCCGGAAAGGGGCCTGGGGGTCTTAAGCATTAAGCATTTGGGATTTCGGGATTTTACGTATTATGATAGTAGTATCTTTTAGAATTAACAGGTGATCAATACAATCGTGGATAAGGGCCCCCCCCCCCCCCCCGGGTGATTTTTTTGTTTGTAAACAAGGCTGAAATTGTAGGGTTTTACGCATTGTGAAAGCAGTAACTCTAAATTTTTTTTTTTTTTTTTTTTTTTTTTTTTTTAAGTCGCGGGACTCTCGAGTATTTGCGCCGGTCGGTGTGTGTGGGTGTGTGTGTGTGCGGAAGTCATGGGTGTTTTAGAATGGTTTTGTCTACAGTCTACAGGTGGGGCAGTATAATACTGGCAGTATAATTGCAAATAAGGGGGACCCCAGGTGAAACTTTTTTTTTAAAAAGGTCTGAAACAGTGAGGTTTTACGCATTTTGAGAACTGTATCAAAGATAAGGCTGAAATACTGGGATGATTTAATTTCACCTAAATGTTTTTTTAGC